>OY992530.1:32534489-33168574 GCA_963921185.1 Dasysyrphus tricinctus | reverse complement strand
ATCTTCGCTTAAAAAAGTAGCCTATTAAAAGCAAGCGCAATACGGAACTATACCGGATTGTTGCTGTATTTAACGTGCTACTTTCTTCTTTTGTGGAGATAAAAATGCACTAAAAACACACGCAATGACGCCTGCAATGTCACTATACCTTATCCAACAAAAATTGTCTGTACAGGGAAGATAGGACGTTTGCCTCTCAGTCTGGTTGCATTGGCTTGCATACATCTGTTTCAAGTTAAAGCTCTCGCAGGGTTTCCATACTTTGAATTGTAAATTACCGCAAATCGAAGAACAATGTGCATATGGTTACCATGGATACCATTTCAAACATATTAAAAAAAAAGATCCATTTATCTTTTTTTAGCACACCACACCTTTTCATAGGAATTTGATCACGTAACGCTTTGTGAATATTTGAAAACTTAGCGCAAATACCTTTTTTCTTCTTAATGACTTAAATAGTTCAAATTTTAACTGCATTTTTAAGGTTTATTCAGAAATACAAACAAATAATAAGGGGCAATCAAAACGACAACACTTTTGGCTCTCACCTTTATTAATTTTGTTCTCAAAAGCTTCAAAACCGAAGGTTCTTTCATAACAACTACTGAAAAAGCTTTGTTGTATTGTTACGACCTGGCAAAGGCAACTCTGTTGGAATGTGAATTTTTTGTTTTATTTCACACAGCGAAGGTAGAAGCGAAAGCGAGTATACGATCAGAATGCTTTTGGCATTGAAAGACGACGGTCATGTTGGAGCGTACGAAATGTTTCAAAGAATTACAATAACAATTCCTATATGTTAATCAGTGGTTTAGTATCTTTTTCAGTGGCAGGTTGGTTATTTTAGTGTCGTGATGGTATACACAGGCACCACAGTTTTGAAAAAAGCTCGCCCATAAGCCCTGTACTGACAATTTTTGCTGGACAGGCTATAGCATAAAACAACAAAAGCCAAAGTTTCGTTGTCATTACTAATGTTTCGCCTTAGTTTTTGGAGAGCCTTATACTATGTTCCCACCAAAACGAAATCCGAGATTTCGGTTGAAAACTTTTCATATTTTGAACTGCTGGGAAAAAATTTCATAGAAATTTAACCGAAATCTCAATAAGAAACTCTGGATTTCAACGAAATCTCCATGAAATTCTGCTCCACCCATTTGAAATCTCGAAATTTTTTAGCTGAAATCTCGGATTTCGTTTTGGTGGGAACATAGCATTAACTTATTTTTATCACAAAATAACTTCGTAATTCTGTCACAATTTTTATGGAAAATTTGACAGATTTACGAAGTTTAAAACTTTACAACGATTACGACTTTACAACTTCCGCCTCAATGGAAGCTGTCACTCTTGAAATTGACAGATTCGTAAAATTCCCTATCAATTCATTCGCCATTTTTTTTGGCTTTCTTGTCGAACGGAAATCCAAAACAAAACAGACGAGACAAGTGTGGTTCCGGCTTTATTCATCTTCAAACATTTTTAGATCGCTTGTAAAACTTTGAGTTCTTAAGGAATGGGCATATGGACTCCCGATTTTTATTTTATTAATATTTTGTGAAAGAAAATGGGAGTAGACTTAAGTTTTAGTCCTATTTTTCCAAACATGCTACGAAATAGTACTGCCGAACCCTGTAACTGGCTGCTCTACTGGCTTCCCAACTGGCTACGAAAAAGACAAGCCAGTTGACGAGCCAATTGCTCAGGTTTGTATGTGTTAGTAAAAAAATATGAGTGTATTGCGACTGGCAAGCCAGTACTGGCTCGTGTGGCCTCAGGGTTACGTAATTTACTACATTTTTGTATATTTACATTTTATGTACAGCAAAAAATATTTTGAATACAACACCATAAAGTTTCCAATATCCAGTAAATAATTCTTTATGGGAAATTATCAGCCTTATTTTGAGTTTCACCCGGAAAATATTTCACCCGAAAAATGTTTGTTCCCCCGGAATAGTAAAAGTTATCATAAGTTTCGCTGGAACCTCTGTTGGCCTAAAATTAACAAAGAACTAGCGCAAAGGGTACCAGTACCATCTGTTTTTCTTTCGTTTGCCGTCAGAAAATATGTGACAATCTAAACTCTTTTTTACGATACATTTCTCCCAAAATGAGTACTCACAAAAAAGGGGAATTTTCATTTTTTGAGTGAAACTCACAACAAGCGAAAACTGAAATGTTATTTTCCGGGTGGAATTTTGCTCGCTTGAAATTCACAATAAGGCTGTATGACTCGTACCTACTGTGGCGCAAAAAAAACGATTTTTGTAGAAGAATACAATGCAAGTATTCGGTATCTTTAAAGGGGTGCTAAATCCTTTCGCTCACTGAGGAGTAATTTTTCGCTCAGATGAACAAGAGGCGAGATAAACGTTAAAACCGTTAACATTTTTGAGTAAAAAAAAATGTTAACAGTTTTTCAACAATAACTTTTCATCTGAAAGATATTTCAAAAATAATTGAAGGCAAAAGTTCTATAAAATATTAATTGTTAATTGTTTTTGGTCCACACTTTTCGAACGGATATCTTAAGGTAAATATTTGTATGCAATACAATTAGGATGGTACGCGGTATCATAGATTCTTTAATCGTGAATATATGTATAAATATAAAATCATTCAAAAAAGGCCTTTAGTGCATACAAATTGATACTAAATCTTCCAAATAAACCAATACCTTCGATGCTTAGCCACTTTAAAGCTTTTAAAAGTAAGAAGAAAAAGTTAATTTATCGGGTTTTGTACATACATATTAGTATTTTATTTGGTTGAATAATGCTGTCCTCCAATTATTTAACTGCATAATATAGGCCCACCCAAGTTATACATTAGAATATTTGAAATTTAAATTTATTCTTACCTACCTTAAGAATTTCTCTTAAAACTACATTTCTTTTGTTGTCTTCCTCCTTTCCTATGCACATCGCATCTAAAATGTTATTGAATGAAATAAATTTCAATTTTTATTTAAAAATTAAAAACAATTTTGGTTCAGATTTAATGTACATATCTCCCAATCAATTAAAAAAAAAAGAGAAGTTAATTCTTTGTGTTAAGATCCTAATATATGTATTCAACAAATATTTCTTGACATCACCAACACCGTTGTTTGCTCATTTTCTTAATATTATTTATGCAAATTATTGTATGCCTTAAATTATGTACTATCTACTAAACTACTTTGGTAACGTTATTTTCCATTCTCGCCTTTTTGCATCTTAATTAAATAATAATTTTTCTGTTAATCAACTTCCCGTACGTTTACTCTTTGCCGCTGATCTGCCACAAAAACCAGAATTAAACTCAAAAATCAAGAAGGAATACAAAATTGGAAGGAGCCATCTCTTCATCATGGATGGACTCCAGAAAAGAACATTATCTGCAAGATTACCACTTCTTCGATCAAAGATGTTATTGCTACGTTGGTTGCCTTAAGGTCTTATACAAATACACTTATAGGTAACTTAGCTAAGCAGAGCTTCTCTTTGTTAAAATCTCACGTCTTCTTGATGGTGTTGGCTGCATCTCCTCCTATAGCTGCTGCTGATGCTGATGTTGCTGCTGCTACAGCAGCAGCATCTATCCTATCATCGTTTGTCGGTCAAAAGACCACGATTCTAAGAACTCTGGACCAGTTATGACGAAAGAAGCCAGGCAAAAATAATGAAAGTAAAAATAAAAATTATAACGTACACGAGTGGGTTGTGTGTTATTGCTGGTATGATGAACCATTTTGTTCAAATGGTTAAACAAAGTTAATCATCAATAATTATATTTTGGCGACTAAGAGCCTATGTATAATTGGGAAGAAATAATGTCACATCAAGACTCGGTTCTTGTAGGTCAGTAATTGCTTTCGAAGGAAGAATAGGGCTCTGAAGCAGATTAGTACAAAAATGGGATTAATCAGGGCTGGTGGGAAGAGCAATATTACAGCTATTGTTCGGTGGCAGCTCAGTTTTTTGTTTATTTTATAACTCTTATTTCTTAACATTAAATAGCCAGAATTAATGTTTTGGAAGCTTTATTACGCACCCAATATACAAGAAAGAGTCAAAAGGCAACAGTGGCACTTTTCTCATGCAAAAACGCCGTTGGGAACAAATGACCTCTTCAACCACGTTTTACTCACTGGCTATGTACTTCGGTGATCCTCACTTACGGAGTGGCAGTATATGGTGGACTGCTCAAGATAAAGAGGTAAATTGCGTCAAATTAGACAAATTCCAAGCTCTGCTTGTTTGTGCATAAGTGGAGCACTTCGTACGATACCTTCCACCGCTCTAGACGTTCTGCTTCATCTGACAATCCTCAATATTTTCAGCAAACAAGTGGCTGCAAATACAGCCCTTCGCCTTATGGCTTCCTCACATTTAACCAACAATAACATTGGCCATTCCATTACTCTGAATTCATTTGGATCAATACCAAGTCGCACTGATTACACCATCCCAAAACTACAGTTTGGCAAAAACTTTCAAGTGTTCATCATCATCAGCATTATTTCTAGAGTTTTCTGGGAAGATACGGCTCTGTTGGAAGATGCATCAATACATTTTTACACCGACGTCGACAGATTGAGAGCTGATTACGGGATGTGTAAGCTCAGAGAGACTAAAATTTAGTCTCTCCTTTCATCTTCCTTATCTTGTAGCGTGTTCCAGGCGGAACACGCGACGTGTTATCAACCTCAGATATCGCCCCGAAGAGTTACCTAGCCTAACCTAACTCTCTAACAGCCCTAAATTGCCATTCATCTCTGCTGGAGATGGCGCAGCATTTTAACATTCACTCACCTGTGCTGGGTGCCAGGGAATAGAGACATTCCAGGTAATTGTATGGCCGATGAACTCACTAAAAGTGGGGAACAACTCTACTTCTTCAACCTAGTAAGGCAGATATTGGTATACCCATCCCTACATGTTAGCTTACTTATGTTGAAGTAAGATGCCTTAGAGAGAACAAACCTTAGATGGAACAATATCACCACTTTTATGACAACAAATCAAATCTGGCCAGTAATGGATTTAAAGGGATCAAAGTGTTTGACATCTCTGAGTAGATTGGATATTAGTTACATGATATACGTATTCTCTACTTCAGACAGGGTTCCGAAAAGATACTCGACAATAATTGATCACATCATTAATCTATCATTAATAGTAAAACGCGTTTCAAACCAATAACAAAAAGATTAACGCATATTTTGTGGATCTTAAGGTGACCTCGTTATTAGGAAATTTAGGACTTTTTACTAAATTTATTCCGATTCTTAAAGAAATGTATTGTGGAACCAATACAGCTGTTTGGGATGGCTCAAATTTTTCCGAGTGGTTTGAAACAGATATTTGGTATACGGCAGAGATGTCTGCTGAGTGCACTAGTATTTGCCTTCTTCATCAACGATATTGTAGCCGAACTTCTTGGTGGAGTAAGTAAGTAAGAGATATTGCGGGAGCAATTGTGAATGCATTACTGTAAGTCTATGCGTTAGTAGTTTTGTCTGAAACTCCTGAAAATCTGCAGTTAATGAATAATCGTTTTATTAAGTTTTGTAAAAAATGGAGATTAAGCGTTAATACACTTTTTAATACAAAATAATGATTCTCTCAATAAATGATCGTGGAAACATAACACAAAACTGTAGTGGATATACACTCAATAAAAACAATCGCGATAAAAAACCTTTTGAAATTAAATCGCATTCGCGCAAATTCTTCGTGTGGACGCGATCAAATGCTTCGTGTGAACGCAAGTAAATTCTTCGGTTGAACGCGATCATCTACCTCATCCGAACACTTCTTTTTAATTAAATAACTTTTAGAACGCATCCAAAAAAATCGCTACCAACTTCGGGTGCATTCTATTTTATTCTTATTCTAAAACTTCTTTCCATTTTTTGTGCTGGTGCTAGGAAATACTCCTCCTCCTAATTAAAAATTTAATATCAAATTAATAAAGTTTCCTTGTATTTAGTTAAATAAAGTTTTGTTAAAACTATCATTTATACATAATATAAAAAGTTTTTGATTTCCGTCGTTGGATTAAAAGATAGCCACCAGAACAGGCTATATTGGTGACCCCGAGAAAATTTTTTTTTTTTCTTTTCATACGACACGACGACGCCACCATTTTTCAGCAGTTGGAAGTGCCGTTAAAATTTGTTTTTGGCTGCATAACGCCACATAAAGTGCAGTTAGTTTTTCTTCGCTGCAACGGATTCAACACGCGGCAACGGATTCAACTAACGGCACCAACAACGTGCAAGCTAACAGGATTTCCATCAGCGCATTAACTGCAACCAACGTTTCGCATTTTTTTTGTTGGCCACGAACGCCAGCATTTTTCTGTGCAACAAACGCCATCGTCGCTCAGGAATTTTTCAGCGGTTTTGTTGAATGAGCACATTGCTCCAGTCCACGACCACCGCCTGCTGTTGCCACCGTTCGTTGTTGCCCATCGTTGCTGCTGCCGATTGTTGCTACTGCCTGTTGTTGCTGCTGCAGTTGTTACTGCTCCATTTGTTGCTACATCCACCGCTTATTGCCACTGCCGTCGTTTCCACCACCGTTGATTTTTGTTGCCACCACTCGTCATCTCAATTACCATCGATCGTCGCCGTCGTCGCTACAGACACCCACCACATATTAAAAGGGTGCTTCACCAGACACGCCGATTTTGTGACCACACAGTACCGCCACAAAAGGGTTTGCCATCCGACATTTTCGCTGTCGATTTCTTTTGCCCACACAAAGAAAGGGTACTCGTGTTCAGTACACACATTCGAAGGAAATATCGACTGGCGCAACAAAAGGTACTTCGTCTGGCAGACAGTAGTCAACAAAATTTTTCGCCGCAACAGAAGAAGAGCTCGATTTTTTTTTCGCAAAGTTTTTTTTATGAACAAATAACTTGCCAAAATTTTTTTCAAAAGTTTTTTTTCTAAACAAAAACTTGCCTCATCAACAACAACTACAAGCTGCATCATCGCCATCAGCGCAATTTCCTGAAACTCATCAGCGCCCAACCAGAAGACCAGTTTTAATTTTCATAAAGCAGCAACATCCTGAATACCAGTCAAAGTTTTTCAACGCAAGCCGGTATCCTGAGTTTAGTAGCTGAATAAAATTTTGTAATTTTGTATATATATACAGGTGAGAGTACCTTATTATGTAATAACATCAGCACAATTATATAAATTTCTATATATTTTCATTATTTTATATACATATATATAATCGATATTCGGTATTTTCTCGCGTTGTATCAAAATCTTTCTTTTGTACAATAAAATTTTATATATTCAGAACTTCATCACAAAATTTTTAAGAATCGGAAATCGGGGTTTGAGCGTTCACTCGAACAATTTATTTCGCGCTGTTTTCTTTCCCGTTTTGCATCCAACAAGGATTTTGTATTTTCTTTCTCGCGGTTTAGTTCAAAATTCGTTTTTGAATTTCACATTCATTTCAAGTTTCAATCACTTAATGACTGAAACTGAAGCTAAAGTCGAAATGAATGAGGAAAACACTCAGAATCAAGCGGGAAATGGTCAAAATGGATCAAATGCATTGAATGCAAATCCCAACGCACACCTAAACCTACAGTCGAGTCTCTCTCAAGGGAATTTAGATTCAATTAGAGTTCGTCTTCCAACATTTTGGAACTCGAATCCGGTAACGTGGTTTATTCAGGCGGAAGCGCAGTTTACAGTGCATAGAATAACAAGTTCTGAGACAAGATACTGTCTCACAGTTGGTTCTCTACAACCAGAAACTTGCGATTCGGTAATCGACATTCTATCAAATCCACCAACTACCGACAAGTATCTCACTTTAAAAACAGCATTGATTGAGCGCCATTCCGTTTCCGAAATAAAACGCTTGGAAACACTCATTGACAAAGCGGATATTGGTGATCGAAAACCATCGGAAGTCTTGCGGTCAATGAAGATGCTTGCCGGTACCTCTTTTAATGACGATATCATTAAAAATTTGTGGATGCGTCGATTGCCACAACCAATTAATATCGCGTTGTTATCGGTCGGTCAAAAATCTTTAGAAGAACTAGCTACGCTGGCAGATAGAATCTACGAAGCATCTCAAAGTTCAAACATTTCTAGCATTTCCCCCGCTCAACAAAATAGTAACTCTGGCAGTAGTAGCGAGCTCGAACAGAGACTTTCCAGAATTGAGTCGATGATTGAGGCTTTTTCTTTCAATACCCGCGGACGTAACAAAAATAGATCATTTCAAGGCAATAGAGGTGGAAACAGTCGTTCGCACAGTCGTGCAAATTCGAGCTCAGGTACAGGTATTTGTTGGTATCATAGGCGTTTTAGAAAGAATGCAAAGAAATGCGACAAGCCTTGCAATTTCGATAAAAGCAGAAATCACCCAAACTAGTTGAACCTGCTGTTGCAGCGGCAAACATGCAGTGTCCTTTAAGTCGCCGCTTATTTATCAGGGACAAAAATTCGAATCTCACGTTTCTTGTTGACACGGGCACGGATCTATCAGTTCTTCCTCACAGCAATAAAAAAGTTTTAACTTCTCAGAATCCTTCGTATCTACTATCAGCTGCCAATGGAACTTCAATTCCAACTTTCGGTTCAAAATTACTTAGCCTCGATATTGGCCTAAGGCGAAATTTTGTTCACACTTTCATATTGGCCTCGGTTAATAGACCAATATTGGGAGCCGACTTCTTGGCTAAATTCAACCTGCTAGTAGATACGAAAAACAAAAGACTGATAGACCCTCTAACTAAGCTGCACACAAGTGCCTCAACCATAAGAACTGATGATCCGAGCCCTAAACATTTTCAAATCACAAGCGAGTACAATGAAGTTTTAAAAAAGTTTCCGTGTTTAACAGAAGAGCCCAATTATTTCGCACCAATCAAACACACAATAGTTCATCACATTGTAACAAAAGGTCAGCTTCCAGTTTCGAGGCCTAGGCGGCTTGACGCTGCTAGGCATAAAGCAGCAAAAACTGAATTCGAACACATGATGCAACTGGGGATTTGTCGGCCATCGTCTTCGAGCACATGCTCACCCCTTCACATGGTTAAAAAGAAGAATAACCAAGATTGGAGACCTTGTGGTGATTACCGCAGATTGAACGCTGCCACGGTACCGGATTGTCATCCGATCCACCACATCCAAGATTTCTCCATGAATGTTCATGGTTGCAAAGTTTTTTCGAAGTTAGACATTGTGAGAGCATACCACTTAATCCCAGTTGCATCTGACGACGTTCATAAAACTGCGCTAACGACACCCTTCGGTCTTTTTGAATGGCTCCGAATGCCATTTGGACTTCGAAACGCAGCACAAACGTTTCAGCGTTTTATGAACGAAGTGTGTTTCGGGCTCGATTTTGTTTTCGCGTACATTGATGATCTTCTCATAGCCAGCAAAAACGAGGAACAGCACAAAGAACATTTAGAGCTACTTTTCAAAAGATTAGAAGAATACGGTGTAAACATCAATCTTTCAAAATGTGTTTTCGGTGTTTCCACCTTGGAATTTTTAAGTCATACTATCAACGCTGAAGGAATTTCTCCTTCAAAAGATCGCGTTGAAGCTATTTTAAATTTTCCAACACCAACTTCCATCAAGCAAATTCAACGTTTCATTGGGATGATAAACTATTATCATCGCTTTATTCCTCAACTAGCTCAAATAATCGCTCCTCTTCACGCACACTTAGCTGTGCTAACAAATCAAAAAAAATCAAAAAAAGTTTTTTCATGGCCCGAGAATCTAAATAGCGTTTTCCATGGTGCAAAAGAAGCCCTTTCCAAGGTTACTCTTCTGGCTCACCCCATACAGAACGGCACCTTCAGCATCGCAACGGACGCATCTGATATAGCCGTGGGTGAAGTTCTCCAGCAACAAGTTTCACAATCTTGGCAGCCCTTAGCATTCTTCTCTAAGAAACTCAAGGATTCAGAAGTCAAATATTCAGCTTTCGATCGCGAACTACTAGCCGTATATCTGGCAATCAAGCACTTTCGATTTTTCGTTGAAGGGCGAGAATTCACAGTCTTCACAGACCACAAACCACTTTCGTTCGCACTAACGAGCAAAACAGATAGAAGTCCACGTCAAACACGTCATCTAGACTTCATTTCTCAATTTACTTCTGACATCCAACACATTAAGGGCAAAGACAATGTCGTCGCCGACGCCCTTTCTCGCCTTGACGAAATCGCTGCCAATAAGAGTTACGAACTTGACTTAGGAACAATTGCCAAGCTACAATCCACAGATAAAGAACTAAAAGAACTGCTAAAAAATGAGAACTCAAAGAAAACTTCAGGCTTCTTACTGAAAGAGTTCAAGTTTCCCACCGTGAACATTTTCTGTGAGACTTCAACAACCAAAAATCGTCCTTTCATTCCTCCCGCTCTACGCCTTAAAGTTTTCACTACACTTCATGGGATCTCGCATCCTAGCATACGTTCTACTCGCAAACTTATTTCAGAGCGATACTTCTGGCCAAATATGAACAAAAACATTAACGATTGGACACGATCGTGCATAGGATGTCAAAAAGCTAAGATTCAAAGGCACACCAAGTCAGAACACGGTAGATTTGAGGTTCCAACTGGTCGATTCGATCATATACATCTTGACTTGGTAGGACCTCTACCTTCATCTAATGGTTTTTCTTACATCCTCACGGCCGTTGATAGGTTCACTCGTTGGCCAGAAGCCTATCCTCTAGTTGATATAACTGCCAGCTCTGTAGCAAAAGCCTTTGTCGAAAACTTCATTTCACGTTTTGGTACTCCTTTAAAAATCACTACGGACCAAGGAAGTCAATTCGAGTCAAAGCTTTTTAGTGAACTTTCTAGACTGTTGGGTATACATAAGATCCACACAACGCCATATCACCCACAAGCTAATGGCATGGTTGAGCGATTTCATAGACAGCTCAAGTGCTCACTGAAGGCCAGATGCAATACCATCAATTGGAGCTCAGAACTTCCAATTATCCTTTTAGGAATTCGCTGCGCAGTCAAAGAAGACTTAAATTCTTCTGCAGCAGAAATGGTATATGGGCAGAATCTGAGGCTGCCTGGAGAAATTTTCATTAGCAATGAAAAACACGAAAACTCTCCAGACACCTTAATAGAAAAACTCCGCATCGTAATGAGAAACATGATACCAACAGAAACTAGACAAGCGAGCCAAGATATTTTCATACCAAAACATTTAAATGAGTGCAAACAGGTGTTCGTAAGAATCGACAAAGTAAAAACCGGTCTTATGCCTTCATATGAAGGACCATACAATGTGATTCGGCGCCTGAGAAAACATTTCGTTCTTCAAATAAATAATAAAAGCGTATCAATTTCAATCGATCGTCTCAAACCAGCGCATTGTATCTAGCACTTAAGTTTTGAATAGCCAGAGTTTCACCCTTAGAAAAGATTTTTTTTTTTGAACTCGGAGAGGGGGACTCGACTGGAGGAGGGTGATGTAGTGGATATACACTCAATAAAAACAATCGCGATAAAAAACCTTTTGAAATTAAATCGCGTTCGCGCAAATTCTTCGTGTGGACGCGATCAAATGCTTCGTGTGAACGCAAGTAAATTCTTCGGTTGAACGCGATCATCTACCTCATCCGAACACTTCTTTTTAATTAAATAACTTTTAGAACGCATCCAAAAAAATCGCTACCAACTTCGGGTGCATTCTATTTTATTCTTATTCTAAAACTTCTTTCCATTTTTTGTGCTGGTGCTAGGAAATACTCCTCCTCCTAATTAAAAATTTAATATCAAATTAATAAAGTTTCCTTGTATTTAGTTAAATAAAGTTTTGTTAAAACTATCATTTATAATATAAAAAGTTTTTGATTTCCGTCGTTGGATTAAAAGATAGCCACCAGAACAGGCTATAAAACCATCATTGGTTCTGCCATAGAAGCCATCTGGATGTTGTGAATGAGTACAAATATTTAGGAGTCAAGCTGAACTAAACGCTGGATTTCAAGGCCCACATGTCGGGGAGGAAGTTAAAACCTGTACAAAACTAATCAATTCAACGTGGAAAATTTGTTTGTTTAATGAACACGATTGCCTCTCTGCGAAGTGTAAAATCTTTGACTTAGTTGTTAAATCAGCTTTATGTTACGCTGCACAAATATGGGGCACCGAAAAATTTGAGTAAATTAAGAAACTGCAAGGAAATTCATCAAATATTTTTTCAACTTGTCTATCAAAAACGTCAAATCAAAGTCAATTTGATCGTCAAATGATCGTCATTTTTTGACGCAGATTGCAATCGCCATATGAAATCGTCCAGGCTTGCACAAAATCGGTTTTATCAACATTATTCAATTCACTCGGAAACGCTATCTACATTTACGAACACTCTGTCCGGTTTCTCAATTTTTTTAATCGTCAACTTGATTTTTTTACTGCGCAGCTGCACCGCAGATGATGTTTTCGAACATGTGACTTTAGCAGTTTGCGTTAAAGAACATTCTGCAAATGTATTTTTGACGTAGATGACGTTTTCGAAAACGGCCTTATTAGCCTATTGAATAGACCGGAAAATGAGAGGTATAAAGGAACAATTACGTGCAGGGGTTTTTATTATTGAATATGTTTGTTTGGCCCATAAGCATGCACTAAAAATTAAAATTTGTTCAAAATTGACAGAGATATTCCCATTCAAACCTTATCATTAATTTTTCTCAGTTTTGGCCCGAAAGTCCCTTTTTCGGTACAATATGGCAAATTTCACTTTCGTAAAAATGTTCGAAATAAAAATTTTGATATAATATGACAAAAGAACTATAGAGATTTTATAAAAAGGATGTAAGTTCGCAATTCCGTTTTTCGGCTGTTTTTAAATGCGTTCATACCTACAGACCGAACGGCTGGTCCGATTAACATAAGATTTGGTATTAGGTGCTAGGAACGTTAAATTTGTCATAAAGTACCAAAAAATAGGCTTTCGGGCAAAAACTGCGGAAAATGATAAGAAATGGTAAAGTTTGAATGGCTATATCTCTGTCAATTTCTAAAGAATATGGCTTTTTTAACAGGTCATATTAAAGCCGTAAGACTCCAGTCTACTTTGTTCATGAAAGTCTTGAGCGTATCTCTGCTCCGAAAAAAGTTATGCGCAATTTAGAGAAAAAACATTTTTATGTTGGTTTTTGTTTACTTTTCCTGTTTAAATTTTTTAAAGAAATTTTCCAAACTATCCATTTCGATAGAAAATTTAATTTTGAACAAAAAGTATTATATGTAAAATTGTCAAATTTCGCTTAGTTTTCGAGTTATACCAAAAATACTGAAAAGTAGCCAGTGTGACCATTCTCTCAGAAACGCATGGGTGAATTTAGTTTCGGTTTTAAGCATGTCTATGGACCAAACAAACATATTCAATAATAAAAACCCTTGCACGTAATTGTTCCTTTTTAAAAGGTCTATTCAATAGGCTATATGTAATTTTATTTATTTTAGAGACAGGCTTGTCCAAACTTTATGCTTACGCACTTAAAATATATATTTTAAGAGTCCTCGACTTTCCGGAATCACGCTTTGCAAACAAAATGCCTCTGTATGAAATGAGAAACAAGGATTGGTGGATGGAAAATCGGCGAAACCTTTTTGAAATTTACGGAGAAGATATGTTCACATTTCTAGCTGGTAGAAACACTTTAAAAGATCAGCGGTATGGTGTAATATAGAAGTTCAAAAAAACCCAAATAGAATGTGATAAGAAAAAGAATCAAAGAGAAAAATGGAGCCCTGGGAGGGGGGGGGGGGGGGGGGGGAAGCCAGATGGAAGGCTTACGTTGTGGCAATTCTAGAGTCGAAAGTGGATAAACACTTCCTAGGCACAAGTTTGTACTTAGAGATTTTTAAGAACTCTTGCCATATCGTAGCGAAAAAGAGGCTTCTGGCCCAGAACCAAAAAGAAATGGTTATGCTTGAATGGGTATAGGTATATCTCTGCCAATTTTGAATAAAAAGGACTTTTTGAACATGCCATATCAAAGCCTTGAGATTTTCCTTTATTTGAGCATGAGTCTTCAGCCTCCCTTAAAATTTATTAAAAATTTTAGAAATCTTTTATTTTCTTATTTTATTGTTTTATTTTTTGCTAATTTAACTATCCATTTCGTAAGAAATTCAATTTCGAACAAAAAGTTTCAAGAATTAAATTCTCAAATTTAGCTCAGTTTCCAAGTTATACCAAACGTATTGAAAAGTGGCCACTGTGACCATTCTCTCAGAAACGCAAGGGTGAATTTAGTAGCCTTTTCGGTTTTAAGCATGCTTATGCCCCAAACAAACATACTCAATACTAAAACTCGTGAACGTACATAATAGTTCTTTATTAAAAGGTTTTTTCACTAGCCTATCATAGATTTGACGCAATTTCAAAATTACTTCTGTTTTTAACAACAGTTTTCCGATATAGTAATCTTATGTCCTTGTTGCTTTTGGGAGACACCCAAACAGCATTTATTGTCTGAACGAAAGTTTTTTTGAGTGGACACTTTGGACATGGGAACATTAAAAGCGGACTAACTGGTCTTTAATATAATTGTTATTATTTATTAAAATAAATAAATTGGGTGGCGCAACAGCTCATGGAGAACCAGGGCCTAGTGACTAACAACTCACAACCATTCCTGTGTGCGTGTTTGTTGGCAGGAATGGAGGGGACCTACAGTTTTTTGCCGAGTCCGAACGGCTAAATGAGAAGCACTTTTTCATGACAAGTATACTCTTGGAGGATTTGTCAGTTCCTCGCAAGAGGCAGTACCTCGAATAAAACATTTCTGTTTTTAGGTGGCACGGCTGGGAATCGAACCCACACCTTCGGCATGACAGTCCTACGCACTGGGTTGGCTACGAAATCTCGCAAATCAAAATCTCGCATTCGAAATCTCGCATAACGAAATCTCGTAATTACAAAATCTCGCTTTTCATAATCCCGCAATTACAAAATCCCGCTTTTCATAATCTCGCAATAACGAAATCCCGCAAACTAAAATCTCGCATATCAAAATCTCGCAAAATTGAATTGCATTGCAACAAATACATTTTTTTAATCAAAATCTCGCAAACTAAAATCTCGCTTGAGATTTTTATTTGCGAGATTTTGATTAAAAAATGTATTTGTTGCAATGCAATTCAAAATTTTGCGAGATATCCTATCTACTGCAAAATATATAATCCAGTGTCTGGGTACTTTTAGACCACACTGTTATTTATTAATTTGAGCTTTTGATTTTTCAATATTATTGTTTTCAAAAGAACAAGAAGGAGAGAGAACATAGAGATGGTATATCCAGTTGTAAAGTGTCATGTGCAAATCGCATTACTAGTATTTGGCCTTGAACTAGAAACTACTTTTATTTCCATTATAAACGCGTAAAAGACAACCAAAATGATTATAGAGGTTATTAATAGTAATAAAGGATGTACAAATTTTTTTATTGACGGGTATAGTTATTAGTTGGAAAGAAAAATTGTCCAAAGTGCTTTTGGGTAGTTATATTCCCAAAAAAAAAATCTAAAAGCCGTGTGCTGTGAAATTTAAAGTTGCGAGATTTTGATTTGCGAGATTTTAAATTCCGAGATTTTGGTTGAAATTTGCGAGATTTTTAGGTTAAGATGTAAATGCGAGATTGTAAAAAGCGAGATTTTGTAATTGCGAGATTATGAAAAACAAGATTTTTAATTTGCGAGATTTCGTTATTCAAGATTTTTAAAAAAATGCGAGATTTCGTTATTCGAGATTTTGGTTTGCGGGATATCGTAGCGCTCCCCTACGCACTAACCATCAAGCCACGAGGTACTTATTTATTAGCGTAGGTAAAATAAAACATTTAACACTTTTATTTAAATGTTAATCAATTACCATTTTTGAGATCAATCCAATCAATTATATAAGTGCATCCAGATAGATAATGTTGGAATAAAGTTGTTCGGAATTACTTTCATTGTTATTTGCTATAGAAGATTATTGTTTTCACGAATCCACGATCCGTCCTAAGATATTAACCTTTTTTATCAAAAGCTAAAACAAAAAATTATCCAAAGACGACAGAGAAAATTGAAAAAAAAAGAAAAACAAGAAACCGAAAGCATTGCTTTTTTGTATGTAGAAGAGTAGGTAGGTATGTTTTTTATACGTAATGCATCAAAAGAAATATACAAAACTCGTTCCCGTGGATCCATCCATCGCTCTTTGAGAGAGGAGGTGAAATCAATGGACCCAAGTCATACCAAAAAAACAAAGTGAAGGCGCACATGCCCAATGCAATTCACGCACAGATTACGGTCGTGTCGTCTTCGTTCTTTCCTTTGCTATACCTTTGTCATGCTTTGGAGGACTTTGTGATCTTCGTGCATACATGTACAGAAAGACCAACAAATCTAAGTTTAATCTGATCTAGATCCATAATAAAAGTGTTTAAAATAAAATCACCAAAACTTCGGCAATTAAAAAAATAATGAAACCGGGCGTTTGCTTTTTCGATTTGACTTCTGGGCTATATTTTGAGTGAATGACGATAAAAAACATAAGTTCTAATAAAAATTGAATAAAATACAATAATTTGAACAATTTTTTTTTCAAAAATGTAAATATCAACAATTGGATGTGAGAGCCACATCGCATTTACCTGTCGCAACTTTTAACAATCAATGCAATAAATAAGTCTACATCGTCCACTTCTCTCTCATATCACAAGGAAACCTTATCGCTTCAATGTTAAATTATTGGAAAGTAACCATTCGTCGTAGAGGGTGATTTGGCTGTACATCAATAACCTTGTGAAAAAATTTAACTATTCACATGGAAATGTAAAGTCACTAAGCTTTTAAAACTAATCATTTTGTAATTCTACAAAATAGGTATGCAAAAAATGAAAAAAAAGAATTGACTTCACCAATGCTATTCCGCTTGTCGTTTTCAAAGATTAGATAAGATTATAATAGGTATGTGCTTCCTATGTATATGTGATACTCGTATTGCTAGTCTGTTCTTCTAAGTAAATTTCCGTTTCACGTCCTCATAATACGATATAAATATGTTGTACACACTGTGCTCTTACTATCGATACTTTACTACATATAGCGCCAAATAATGGGTTCTAGAAAAAATTTAATAAAATAAAATTTTCTCAAAATAACTAAGAGAATTTGGCATTTTGGTTATCGGGACAATATATCGCTTACACGCTCCGAAAGGTATGCAATTTTGTTTATCGAACATCGATCAAAGGGTCATTCTCAATAGTGACATCAACCTTTCAAGTCCTCCTGATGGGTTGAGCTTTGGTTTGTAAGTATGGTACCACCTGTCGTAACTTTACTTTTAAGAAGTATTTCCGCATTGGGAACATTGGCACAGTGGCCGCGTTCCGCCGGCTATCGGACAAGTTATCTAAGATAATTAACTATCCGATACGTTTGTGTACGACCAGAACCGGATTTGTAAGCTGAAAACAGCTAACGAAGAGATTGAATAAAAAGTTTAATTTATGGACAGAAAAATTGTAACTTTTTTAGCGAAGTTTTATCACGATCACACGAATGACGGGACTCAGTCAATGTTGTCCCAAAATGCGTTGACATGTTATCTGTGTAAACGCAGTTTTGGTACCCTCTGGTGTCAACGTGTATTGACACGTGAAACGTTGACGATTACACTACTTGACCACTTCCAAACAAATAAACTTTGACGCGGAGTTCACAAGAGCAAAATTGAATCATTTTGTACGTTGTCAATCACACGACATCGACGGCAGTGTCATCGAACAATATAATGTGGATTAACTAAAAAGCCTCTCAAATATCAGAAATGTTCGAAGTATTATGTCTGCTCAGGAAAAAGGTTATTTTAGGGCAATTGGCTGACATTTAAATCGAAATACCCTTTTTCCGTCAAAATATAGTTTACCCCCCATCTGCCAAGCCATCAACTGTCAAGTTCCATTGAAGGATGGCTACGATGTCGATGGATTAAAAAACAGCTAAAATCAGAAATTCTTGGAGTTTTCTTACTGCTCCGGAAAAAAATGATTTTAGGTCAATTGAGTGACATTTGGATCAAAATATACGTTTGTTGTCAAAATATAGCTCGTCTATCGTCTGTCCAGCCATTTACTGTCAAATTCTTCAACGCATTGACCCTTAAATTATGTCAACGAGAGTGTCAACGCATCCGTCAACGCATGGACAGTATACTCCGTTGACGATCACACGACAAGACAACTTTGGGACAAAAGTTTACGTCATTTTGACGTCAGAGAGTCAACGCGTTGACCATTTGCGTTCACCTTCTAATCATAGCCTTACTCGTAAAAACTTAAAGCTGCAAAAGAAACAGTTACATCAATACCACCATAACTGAAGAAATTAATGATTTTGAATTTAATATAAGATAGGTGCCACCAAAGTCTACGTACATAAGTATTTTTAACTCATTCGTGAACTTTACTTTTTATGTTTGCTTCTATTTTTCTTTTGTTTATATCTTTTTCTCAGCCGAGAAGCAAAACAAAGCTTTGAAACAAAACTCAAGGGCCCCTCGAATTGACCATCAAATAGCCAACATAAAGGGAATATAATTATGTACATATATCTATTCTTCTTGGTATCGCTTTGCTATTTGGATTTCAATCGATGATGAATACTTTGCATTTATCCCTCAAGGTAAGGGAACAGTATCAGGTTACATAATGTATCTAGAATAGCTGCATAGGAGGTAGTTTATCTTTTTTTGTTGTTCCTCGTACTGGATGAACAAATAAAATACTCAATATATAAAACGAAGAATATTGAAAATTATTAAAAACTTGAGCGCAAAATTTTAAACGGCCTAATGATACGATTTTTGTGTGGTTATTACTTCTTAACAATTAGCTAACTTTTGACAGCTTTTTCTTTTCAGAAATTTTTAAATTTCTTATATTAAGTGTCGTGATAAACCAAATACTCACTCTCAGGCAAATACTGGAAAGGACCCACGAATTTCAAATCGAGACTCACCATCTATTCATCGACTTCAAAGCCGCATAAGATAGCATTCATTATCACGTCAGTACCTCTATATTTCAATGGCTGAAACTTGGGATTCCAGTAAAAATGATCTAGGTGAATCAGGTGACATTGTGCTACTATAGGGAAAACCTCTTATGAGCTATAACAAACTTGCATAGGGTTTCGGCAAGGAGATGCGCTATAGTGTGATGGCACTATTTTAAACAGATCTATCCAGATTCTAGGGTGTCGTTATAGAGGATTTCACAGCAATTGAAGAATAGGCGAAACTTGTTGGTCTTCAAGTAAACGAGGACAACACCAAATACATGCTATCAACAGATAATGAAAGATCTGACAACCGGCTAGGACAAAACGTGACTGTGATAGCAACAACTTCGAAGTTGGTAAGGAGTGCATCTACCTCGGAGTGAATATTAGTCTCACGAACGACATATTAGTAGAGATCCGGCAAAGAATATCCTAGCAAACCGCTGCTACTTCGGTTTGGCTCAACAATAATAGGTTTAAGACGCCTCACACCTCACACGAAAGACGAAGTGCGCGCTCTATAAAACTCTTATACTGCCAGTCCTGCTATTAGTCTAAGAGATAGCTACCAGCCACTTTGACTAACCTACTAGACACAAGGCTACAACTTTGTGTGTGCTTGATTTGGGACTTGTTAAGTATAAAAACCACGGTCTGGCAGCGTTGCCGCGGTCGAAAGATTGCCATCTGATTTTTTCAAAATGCAAACAAAGGGTGAAAATTAACCTACTCGCACAAGGCTGAAACTTATTTATAATTTAGTTCATACATTCTTATGGTCGAAAGTGCTTGCCAGACGAGCCTAAAGTCTTAAAAGATGGTATTGAAAGAAATATCCTTTTTTTTTATTTTTTATTAAATTTCAAAAAACTGTCAAAATTGTAAACCTACCCGCACAAAGCGCATTTTTACATATTTGTTAGCTGACATATTCTTAAATATGAACAAAAAATATATCAGACCGGACGGACAGTCGAAAGGTTCTGCCAGACGGGCCTAAATTCTTAAAAGATGGTATTATAAGAAATAATCTTTTTTATTTTTTTATTAAATTTCAAAAAAACTGTCAAAATTGAAAACCTAACCGCACAAAGCTGATTTTTACATATATGTATGTTAGCTGACATATTCTTGAATATGAAAAAAATATATCAGACCGGACGGACGGTTTGCAATTTTGACAGTTTTTTTTAAATTTAAGAAATATAAAACAAGGATATTTCTTACAATACCATCTTTTAAGACTTGAGGCCCGTCTGGTAGGACCTTTCGACCGTCCGTTCGGTCTGATATATTTTTTATCATATTCAAGAATATATCAGCTAACATATATGTAAAAATCAGCTTTGTGCGGGTAGGTTTGCAATTCTGACAGTTTTTTGAAATTTAAGAAAAAATCAAGAAAGGAAATTTCTTATAATACCAATTTTTAAACCTTACGGTCGTCTGGCAGGAGCTTTTGACCATCCAACTCCTCAAGTATGTTTTTATATACAAGATGGCATAAGCTTACATGTGTGCGAAAACTTAAGGTAGGTTGGTGTTTCAGTTCTGTCAATTTTATAAAATTTTGAAAAAAATATGTGGCAACCCTGCGTCTACAGTAAGAGAACCATATCATAATTTGTTGACTTGATTTAATATGTATTAGGATTATACGCAGTTAACGTGTTTCATTTAAAACATTATTCTCTGACAAATCAATGACATTTTTTTTAATACCAACTTTAAAAATACGTCTGGCAAGCTATTTTCATCCAACAAAACTGGTCTGCCATCTCTTTTTTCATGTACAAAAAAAACATAAGTTATTATAAATTCAAAAATCAGCATTCTAAACGTAGATATGTTAGATTTGGAATTTATTTTACATTTTGAAAAAATAGGTGGCAACCCTAGAATTGCGGAAATATTCTCTGATCTCTATGCTTTGACTAATCGGTTCACGAATAAAGCATACACTAAATTTTAGCATTGCACCTAGCAAATTTCTCAATTTATCCAATATCTTTTACTAATCTTTAAGATCTTTAGGCTCGTCTGGCAAGCACTTTCGACCGTCAAACCCGCCTGGCATAATTGTTTTCATGCATAAGAATGTATAAACTAAATTATAAATAAGTTTCAGCCTTGTGCGAGTAGGTTAATTTTGACCCTTTTTTTGCATTTTGAAAAAATCTGATGGCAACCTTTCGACGGCGGCAACCCTGCCAGACCATGATTTTCATACTTAACTAGTCCCAAATCAAGCATACACAAAGTTGTAGCCTTGTGTCTAGTCCTGTGTGCGAGAGAGTGGAGGAGAAGATACGACCGTGAACTCTAAGAACTGCATCAAGATGTGGATGTAGTCCAGAAAATCAAAATACATGTGACGGAGTCACATCGAGTGAATAGCCAATAATGCTCCTGCTCCAGCCAAGAGAGTCTTTGAATACCAGCCCTCAAGTTCGTAGAAGAACGAACCTTCAGTTTAAAGACCAATCCATCGTGGATGCCAGAAAGCTTGGTCTAGATCCCTGGAAGCAGCGAGCTTGGGATCGTAGAGAATGGAAGGCTGCCATGTCTCAGGGTGCAACCCTTCATGGATGTAGAACGGCATAAGTAAGAAAACACATTTTTTTAAATAAAATCCACACAAACAAGCCATATTTTGTCAAGGTGACATATGGATTCAGCACAATACTAAAGAGATAAAATAGGATTTCGATTTGTGTTAAATCTGTAGTAGCTATGCTAGCCTTTAAGTTAATCATCCTGCAGTCTTAAAAACTGAAATATGCATACAGAACATAAAAAGATAATCAATTAATGATCAATGTTTTTTATGCAAATCTTTTTTTAAAATTAAAAAAACAAAAAAAAAAACTTTTGACCTCATGTCAATAGAAAATAGAAATGCAAATCCTTACCTATACGCATCAAACTGCTTGAAAAAGAAATGCTTACTAAAAAAAAACCGTTCAATCAGAACTAATTTGGCTAAAACAAAACAAAACAAAATAAATCATTAGCAATGCAAACAAGCGACTAACGAATCGCACAGTTAAGTGTTTTTATTTTAATCTTTTCCTATAGAGTTTCTAATTCTATTAATTAGTTGACACGCAATACAATTAAATTAGGTGTGTCCAAGGGCTGCTATGAAGCTAATAGGGCATGAATGAGGTAGTAAGCAAGGATAATTACATACATACATACATAGTACATATATTGTTAATCTGTGATTGAAGTATTCAACATTTGTTTGGGTTTGTCAGTCACTTGTGTAAGCCGGCCAAGAACGTTCTTGAGATCTAAGCTTTTTAAGAGAAGTGTTAAACTTGATTTAACATTGACAGCCTAGCTTGTTAACACTTTAAGTATTTAAAGCTTTGGATTAAGCTGGATTTTTGCTGTTGACAAGATTTTGACATTCAAAATTTTCATTAAAACAATGAGGGTTTGTAGTAGAAAATATATAGAACTATTTGCCAAAAGAATAGTGGTTCGCAGTTCACTTCAAAACTGATTTGATGCATGCAAATGCCTCTTAATACCCCAGGAAATAGTTTTTATTTTACTAGAAATTAATAAAATTTTGTAATTCACAACTAGTATAAATTCAACAAAATTAAAAATATACACAACTACATTTTTCAATGTTCTATCGCCAATTCTCTTCCTGCTGGCGATGGAGATGGACGACGTATTGACGGCCAGTGTTGGAAAAGCTGAGCGACAGGGCATTCAATGGAGACCGTTCAAAAGGCTCAGTCATTTAGACTATGCCGATGACATATGTCTACTGGCAAATAACATCAGTGGGCTGAACGGGATGTGCCAAACAATGCAAGTGAAGGGAGAGTCGAGTGGTCTAAGAATAAACAGCAATAAGACAAAAATAATGCTCACAGGGGGCTCCACACAGCAGCGTATTGTTCTACAGGAGACGCCAGTTGAAGTATAGTGGAACAGTTTAACTACCTTGGCATTATTGTTTCTGCAAACGGTGGTACGGATCTAGACGTTAAAAGTAGAATAAATAAAGCTCGTGCTGCCTTCGTTACTCTGTCCCCAATTTGGAAATCCAGTCAAATCTCCTTACGCACTAGGTTGAGATTCTTCGAATCCAATGTCAAATCCGTGCTGTTATATGCTTGTGAAACCTGGAAAGTCACGTCTGCTATTTCGAAAAAAATTGCAGACTTTTGTGAATCGCTGTCTTCGCCACGTCCTAAAGATTCGCTGGCCACAAATAATATCAAATGAGGAATTGTGGCGCAGGACAAGTCAAGAGCGGCTGGACGTCGACTTAAGAAAGCGTAAATGGCGTTGGATTGGTCACACACTGAGGAAACCAAACGATGAAAATGCAAAGCAGTCCTTTGAATGGAATCCTCAGGGTTCACGGCGGCGGGTTGGAAGACCAAGAACAACATGGAAATCAACTGTCTTAGAGGAAGCAGAATCCCAGAGAAAGACGTGGCCACAGATAAAGTACCTTGCAGCAGACCGTGAAGGATGGAGACGTTTTTTTGACGCCCTATGCCCCAGCCGGGGTTACAGGACACGATGATGATGATGACATTTTTCAAAACCCACAACGGAAATTACTTTCATCGATAATTATTATTAATTCAATCACTACATCGATATGTCACCAGAAATTCCATAGAAATAATAACCCTAAAACCCCAGTCAACACAATATTTATCGGTGCTGACTTGAAGAGCCGCCTTCCATAGAAATACTACGTTTGCTTGACTTTTTGTGTGGTTTTTCCTTTTACTTTTTTAACTGCAGAACTATGGTAATAATTCACTGAGAAGAATTATATCAATCACAAATAAGTTGTTGATGAAGTAAAAGAAGTCATTTCCTAAGCTACATATGTATGCCTTGAGATTGTTTGCTTTTGTCAGTCTTCATATCAAGTATTGCTCGATAATATTGACCGTGTTAGGGCTGTACTGTGCTTAAGTACTGTTTTTAAGCAATATTTTTGGATGTACATATATTGAGCAATAATATTGTGTGGAAAAGTGAATATAAGAGGCGGAAGTTAATACAAAATGTATGAATAATTGGGATTGCAGCTCATGGAGAACCGGGGCATTGCGATAAATTGACCCAAACCCTCAAAAGTTCCTGCGTGCATGTTTAAGTTGGCAAGAATGTGGATAACCTCAAATGTTCTACCGAGTCGCAAGAGCTTAAATGAGGGGGACTTCATCATTGCACATCATCATGATGCAGTACTCGGGTGGACTCGGACTCGAACCAACCACTACATTACACCAATAGGTACTTCGAGGGTAGTGAATGGACAATTTTCAGAATTAGGCTCACATTGTTATCATTTAAAAAAAAATTTACTATGAAATAAAACAGTACATCCCTGGTAACAATCATTATAATCATCGAATATAATAATCCTCTCAAGTCACCCTCGAAAGTTGATTTCCAATCTATCCGAAATTGCAATGTCAACGTTTTGACTCCAGCACAAACATACGTTTAGGTGACCCTACCATAAAAAGTCGTACATGGACATGAATAGGTAAAGCTGGATTAACACCTTCTTCATTCGGTGTTTGTTGCTCCACAAACAATGAATAACGAGGAAAGTTCATCCAAAATTCAAGGGTTGGCTACGAAATCTCGCAAATCAAAATCTCGCATTCGAAATCTCGCATAACGAAATCTCGCAATTACAAAATCTCGCTTTTCATAATCTTGCAATTACAAAATCCCGCTTTTCATAATCTCGCAATAACGAAATCCCGCAAACTAAAAACTCGCATATCAAAATCTCGCAAAATTGAATTGCATTGCAACAAATACATTTTTTTAATCAAAATCTCGCAAATTAAAATCTCGCGCGAGATTTCAATTTGCGAGATTTTTATTAAAAAATGTATTTGTTGCAATGCAATTCAATTTTGCGAGATATCCTAACTACTGCAAAATATATAATCTAGTGTCTGGGTGCTTTTAGACCACATTGTAATTTATTAATTTGAGCTTTTGATTTTTCAATATTATTGTTTTCAAAAGAACAAGAAGGAGAGAGAACATAGAGATGGTATATCCAATTGTAAAGTGTCATGTGCAAATCGCATTACTCGTATTTGGCCTTTGAACTAGAATATACTTTTAGTTCCATTATAAACGCGTAAAAGACAACCCAAATGATTATAGATGTTATTAACAGTAATAAAGGATGTACACATTTTTTTATTGACGGGTATAGTTATTAGTTGGAAAGAAAAATTATACAAAGTGCTCTTGGGTAAGTATATTCCCAAAAAAAAAAAAAAATTCTAAACGCCGTGTGCGATTCGTTGCTGTGAAATTTGAAGTTGCGAGATTTTGATTTGCGAGATTTTAAATTACGAGATTTTGGTTGAAATTTGCGAGATTTTTAGATTCAAGATGTAAATGCGAGATCGTAAAAAGCGAGATTTTGTAATAGCGAGATTATGAAAAACAAGATTTTTAATTTGCGAGATTTCGTTACTCGAGATTTTTAAAAAAATGCGAGATTTCGTTATTCGAGATTTTGGTTTGCGGGATATCGTAGCGCTCCCAAAATTCAAAACGGCTTTGAATTTGTTCGTTGTTCGTGTTCGGTACTATCATTTACACCTTCGTTGTTCCGCGTACGGGCAAAAACGAATAACACACACGGACGATAACAACGAAGTTGTAAATCCAGCTTAAGAAAAGAAGGCGGCAGGCAAAATGATGCTAACAGCTAGTGAAAAAAAGACAATTAACTGAAACTGTTAAACTTAAAAAGGTTCAAAGCACAGCTAGCTTTGACACCACAGAGCCTCCTCGATTATACCCAACGGATGCCTATGCATTTTTTAGCACCTTATAACGTACGTAACGTATAAGAATCAAACAATGGTAGCTTCTGTATCGTGTTTTCCGACTCCCGAGTGAGTGGACTACGGGTTTTCAAAGAAATCATGGGACACAATTGCATGAATTGCGCTACACTACCATTCTGCCAAAGGTGCCTATTTTGATAAAAAGTATAGTTGGTTTTTGTTACAGATTGCATAACCACATTATTCCAAATTAGTTTAATAGTCCATTCCATTGTTACATTGACCTTACATTTTATTTTAAGTTTGACAAAGTTTTTTTTTGATGTGTCGGGTATTGAACTCAATTTTTGGGGTTCAACCCCCCCCAATTTGGCCACCATCTGGAAGAAAAGCGTGGAAAGGGGTTGGCAAGATGGCTTGAAAACTGTTAGTTACGCACACAAATTCTTTTTACTTGCGATATACATAGGTACTATAAGGCAAGTTTTGGATTCGTGCAAAAAAAAATTTGAGATAACGATCAAATATGATATTACGATGATAGTCAACACCAATTGGCACAATTCTGTCTGTCTGTCTGTCTGTTCGTCTACAGCCTAAACGGCTCGATCGATTTTCTTTAAACTTGGCACATAGTGGTTTTTGGTGATTCTGCCGACACGGTTTTTTAAATTTTTTTTTAGAACCAAAAATAACGGTACCTGCCATACAATTTTTTTTTATCATTTTACATAATCGCATTTTTCTCAAAAACGACTCAACAACTTTTCTTAAAAAAAATTCAGTAAATTTATTTTAGTAAAGGCTTCCTTTGGGTGGAAAACCATTTTTCAAAAATGGTTATTAATGGTACCTCCCAAAGAACCATTTTTTAAATTTTAGATTTTCTTCAAAATGGCAATACCGATTTCAATTAATTTTTTTTATACAGAAGCTTCCAAAAAATATAAATTGTTTTGTGTACCAACATTTTTGAAAAAATATTTTTTGGATTTTTAAAAAATGTTTCAAATTTTTTTTTGTAAAATCAAATATTTCGAAAATGATACTATCGATTTTTTTTGAAACTCGATACTTAAGAGTTTTTTAGTACTCTCTAAAATATTTTTTGAAAAAAATTAACATGAAAAAAAACGGTACTTTTGATACAAAAGTTAAAAAACCGAAAAGGAAAATATTTTTTTTTCTCAAAAACGACTCCTACGATTTTGATCAAACTTTTTTTCATATGCTAAAATTAGTACGATCTACTACCAAAAATTATAAAATTTTACACTTAGCAACTATTAATGGTACCTGTCATAGAACGTATTTTTTTCTTTTAAATTTTCTCGTTATCGGCTACACGGATTTAGATGGATTTTTTTATATACAAATTTCAGATATGATTAAATAATATTGCATATCAAAATTTTCAAAAAAGAAGTTTTTGTATTTTTAAAAAAAGTTTCAAATGTTTTTTTTGAAAATTCTATATCTCAAAAATGGGTTGACAATTTTTTTTTCAAATTTTGTTTTTATATACACATAAATATATACTTTAGATTTGTATACCAAAATTTGTTCTTAAAAATGTTGTAAGAATTTTACATATATTCTAAATTATTTTTTTTAAAAACCGCTCCAACGATTTTAATTTTTTTTTCCATACAATCATATTCAATCAAGAATTAAGATGACATTCTTTTTTTCCATCTCAAACTGTCAAAAGAGTTGTTTTAGCCAATTTAAATGTCGTATTTCATGCTTCTCTAGATTTTTCTCTCATAATTTCCATGTTTTTATATGCAATTTTCTTAAATCCGGAGTGTCTTGAACATAAGAGCAAGTACGTGCGACCCAGTCGTGCATTTTATTTTAATTGTATTTGTAGAAAATACAATTTTCTAAAATTTTTGTCAACATTCTTTTTGCCGTAAAATTGAAATAGACTATTATTTAATCCAAGCAATATGTATGTCTGTTTTCATGAGGAGATGGTGACCTTCATTGGATCATGCCATGAGGAGTAAGCAGCCTACTAGAACTTCACATCCATACATGCGACTGGACAAGCTCTAGAGATCGTATACGTGTTTGAACATATCGATAGCTCTTGACTACCAGAGCATACGTACATATATAAGATTAACACGTTTTGAGTCCCATCCAATTGCTGCAAAACGCGATAAAATTCCCATATTTTTAAATGTTATTTGCTTCAGTAGAATGTTAGAGGAAACCATTTTAAACGCAATTGCAATTGAAAATATTTGATTCCACTGAATTAAAAATGCCCACGACAAACATTAAAGCGGACCTAAACTCATGCAAATCGCAATTTATATAATGTCATGGATGTAAAACATAAATTAAATCCACGACTTTAATCACGGTTTTCATGAGTCTGGGTCCTTTTTAACGTCTGTTGCTTGCATTTTTATGTCAGTTGAATCAAATACTTTCAATAGCCATACATTTTTAGTGGTTTCGTCTAAAATAATACTAAAGAAAATAACATTTTAAAATACGCGAATTTTATCGCATTTTGCAGCAATTGGATGGAATTCAAAACGTGTTAATGTTATAACGTATGCTCTGGTAGTCAAGAGCTATCGATTCTGATATATTTCTAGGAGTAACATCAGTTATCTAAAAAAAATTAAAAAGAACAGCGACTTACGTCGCGTCTGTCAGGGGTTTCGGGGCCACTTAGACGTCTGTCACGTACATATTCGTACTCAGGGAGTCAAGACCTTTCATTTGAGATATATTTCAAGTGGTTTCCTAAAATTTTAAAATCACGAAAAAGTTGCATTTTCAAGGACGTTTGTCGGGGGATTTGGGGCCACTTAGACGTCTGTCGTGACCATATTTGTAATCAGCGAGTCGAGGGCTTCAGGGTGTATTGCGTTTGTAGTGGTTTCCCTCACTAATTCAATTTTGAGAAAAGCTGTACTTTTGATGCACTTTTTCTCGTAATCGGGACCACTACGTCCTGGCAGACGAACATATTCGTTTTCAAATTCACCAGGACTACCTGTAACATTAATATCGTCTGGTTCCCTTTCACACCAAAAATATGTTGTGAGCTCTCGTTCTATAAAATTTGATTTGATTTCGGAAACCAAAACACATAATTTAAGTGAATTTAAGAACTTAAAAAGAAAATATTTAATATATTGTTACTTACTCATATATTATATTTTATTGGGTTTAAAATACTTCAGTTCACTTACCTAAAAAAAATAAAAAAAAAAAATATAAGAATCTGAGAAATAAATTTAAATACAGTCTTTAAAAACTTAAATCAAATAATAACACACAGGTTTACAATTATCGGTTAACTTACACGTGAAAGTAAGAGTCTGGTTTTCGAGATATTACCGTTAGAAAGTTCAAAAAAACCCTTTTTTGCCTTTTTTTGGGTTATGTAGCTATGCGAATTGATTTTTTTTTAAGGTATATATTTCTGATATAGCCTATTGAATAGACCGGAAAATGAGGGGTATAAAGGAACAATTATGTGCAAGGGTTTTTATTATTGAATATGTTTGTTTGGCCCATAAGCATGCTCACACTGGCCACTTTTCAATATTTTTAGTATAACTCGAAAACTAAGCTGATTTTGACAATTGAACATATGAAACTTTTTGTTCAAAATTAAATTTTCTATTGGAATATATAGTTCAAAAAAAATTATAAGAAAATTTAAGCAGGAAAAGTTAACAAAAATCAACCTAAAAAAATCAAAAAATCAAGGATTTCTAAAATTTTTAATAAATTGCGCATTACTTTATTTGAAGCGAAGATAGGGTCAAGACATGCACGGACAAAATAAAGAAGACACTAAAAGCTTTAATATGGCATGTTCAAAAATTAACATTTGTTCAAAATCAACAAAATATATTCCCATTCAAACCTTATCATGTCTTAAAATTTTTCGCAGTTTTGGTCCGAAAGTCCCTTTTTTGGTACAATATGGCAAATTTCACATTCGCAAAAATGTTCGAAATCAAGATTTTGATTTTACAACTATAGAGAATTTTAAAAAAGTATGTTAGTTCGCAATTTTGTTTTTCTGCTGTTTTTAAATGCTTTCAGACCCTCAGACCGAACGGTGGGTCCGATTAACACAAGATTTGGTACTAGTTGCTAGGAATGTTAAGTTTGTAATAAAGAACCAAAAAATTGGCTTTCGGGCAAAAATTGCGAAAAATGGTAAGAAATGGTAAAGTTTGAATGGCTATATCTCTGTCAATTTTCGAATAATATGGCTTTTTTAACATGTCATATTAAGGCCTTAAGACTCTTCTTTACTTTGTGTGTGCATTTCTTTAGCGTATCTTTGCTCCGAAAAAAGTTATGCGCAGTTGTTTTCTTTTCCTGCTTAATTTTTGTTAAGAAATTTTCCAAACCATCCATTTATATAAAAAATTTAATTTTGAACAAAAAAATTTAAGTGTTAAATTGCCAAATTGCCAAAGTTTTCGAATTATACCAAAAATATTGAAAAGTGGCCAGTGTGACCATTCTCTCAGAAATGCATGGGTGAATTTAGTAGCATTTTCGGTTTTGAGCATGCTTATGGGCCAAACAAACATATTCAATAATAAAAATCCTTGCACGTAATTGTTCCTTTTTAAAGGGTCTATTCAATAGGCTAATAGTACTAATCCTAATTCTCCATGTTGCGTGTATATTTGAATTGAAATTTGAAAAAAAAAAAATAAAAAAAGGAAATTAAAAAAAAAAAAAACTTAAAACTTCTTATTTATTTATTTAAAAAATTTAATTTAACACAACATATACAGGGTGTCCCGGACTTGAGTGGAAGTATTTAAGGGGTGGTTATTGGGGTTGTTCTAAGAAAAAAGTTGTATGGGGGAAATTTGTATCTACCCTCCCTGAGGCAGCGGGGGCACTTTCAGAAACATTGACTTAAAATGCAAAAAAAAAAAGCATTTAAAATCAACGAAAACACATCTAATAATGTGCTATAGGTTTTTTGAAAGCTAATACTCCATTCTTGCATTTGGTTTCTAAATCAAGTTGTTTAAGCGAAAAGTTTTTGAGAAATTAAATTTCAAAGTCAAAATTAAAAAAAAAAAATTGCAATTTTTTTTCTTAAGTCAATATTTTTCAAAATTTTACGTAATTAAGTGCTTATTTTGTGTTTAATATTCAATGCCCTCATTATATTTTAGTACATTACCGAAAACCAAATGCAAAAATCTTTCTTAGTTTTTGAGAAATTAAGAAAAAACAAAAGGTACTTTTACCAAAAAAACCCGAAAAAAGGGTTAAATTATGGATAATTCATGAATAAATTAATTTTTTCGGTCTTAGTTGGGAAAAGTACCTTTTGTTTTTTTTCTTAATTTCTCAAAAACTAAGAAAGATTTTTACATTTGGTTTTCGGTAATGGACTAAAAAATAATGAGGGCATTGAGTATTGAACACAAAATAAGCACTTATAATTACGTAAAATTATAAAAATTTCGACTTAAAGAAAAAAAATTACAATTCTTTTGTTTAATTTTGACTTTGAAATTTAATTTCTCAAAAACTATTCGCTTACACATTTTGATTTAAAAACCAAATGCAATAAATTTTGAAAGCTAATACTTCATTCTTGCATTTGGTTTTTAAATCAAGTTGTTTAAGCGAATAGTTTTTGAGAAATTAAATTTCAAAGTCAAATTTGTTTAAAAAAATTGTGATTTTTTTTCTTAAGTCGATATTTTTCAAAACTTTACGTAATTAAGTGTTCAATATTCATTGCCCTCATTATTTTGTAATCCATTACCGAAAACTAAATGCTAAAATCTTTCTTAGTTTTTGAGAAATTAAGAAAAACCAAAAGGTACTTTTCCCAAAAAAGCCCGAAAAAATTAATTTATTCATGAATTATTCATAATTTAACCCTTTTTTCGGGCTTTATTGGTAAAAGTACCTTTCGGTTTTTCTTAATTTCTCAAAAACTAAGAAAGATTTTTACATTTGGTTTTCGGTAATGGACTAAAACTCAATGAGCGCAATGAATATTGAATACAAAAATAGCACTTAATTACGTAAAATTTTGAAAAATATCGACTTAAGAAAAAAAAATCACAATTTTTTAAAACAAATTTGACTTTGAAATTTAATAACTGTTGGCTTAAACAACTTGATTTAAAAACCAAATGCAAGAATGAAGTATTAGCTTTCAAAAAAATTATAGCACATTATTAGATGTGTTTTTGTTGATTTTAAATGTTTATTTTGGCATTTTAAGTCAATTTTTCAGAAACTGCCCCCCCTGCCTCAGGGAGGGGAGATACAACTTCCTCCCCATACAATTTTTTTCTTAAAATATACCCAGGAACCACACCCTAAGATACTTCCACTAAGGTGCGGGACACCCTGTATAATTACTTGAATATTTTTTAAAGTTCTTAAGTTCCACACAACTTTAACATAAGAGCAACTACGTTCGATCCAGTCGTTTATTTTATTTTTATTATTGTTAAAGCACATCAAAATTAATATCATCATATTTTAATAACATTGTGAAGAATTATCATTGACATTGTAGCTAGGGAAAATTGGAGTTCATCTGATAAAGTTTCAATTGAATCTCCATAATAAAACAACATCTATAGGCATGTATGTATTTGCCCCAATAAATTAAACTATGCCTCTAATGGCAAGTTAACTTTGAGTTAACTTAAGAGTTTCTGAATCCTGCAAATAAATCCGAGTCTACTTAGAAGCAGTTTTTGAGTTGAAGATAAGCTTTAAATTTTAGTTGTCAGGAAGCTAATAAAATCGAAGTTCGCAAATTATGTGAATTGAGCTATCACTTTTGAAATTGAGATTGCGCTTCTATATGGATATTGCCCTTTGAGAAGTGTCGCATCTTTTTTAGTAGTATAGTAGTAGTAGTAGTAGTAGTAGTAGTAGTAGTAGTAGTAGTAGTAGTAGTAGTAGTAAGTAGCAGTAGTAGTAGTAGTAGAAATATCTGTTAAGTAAGTTTGGAATTAACTTATCTAATGTCGTGAGTTAACTTGGCTGAAATAACAATTCAGGCAGGACTGGAGTCAACTCAGGTTTAGAATCAGGAATAGAACTGTAAAGCATTTTATTGCTGTGGCGCAGTGACTGATATTTTTATTACCTAATTAAAACCCACGGGGCTCGGAATTCTAATTCAGCTGATGCACGTTGAAATCAGTCAAACAGCTCTCTAAAATAAATAGTGTGCATCACACTGCATTGCTACTGCTGCGGTAAGAAAACAGAGTGGAGTGCTTCCCACTGGGCAGTTTGCTGTTGCTCCTCAGCTCAAGTGCATGATGTAATACACCTTTTACATTATACATACACATATATTTATTTATTGTCATAGTATGTAGTAACTATACTTACAAGGTGATTGGACATGGGTGCATGATCTGAAATCAATGTGGAGGAAAAAACCACGAGTCAATAGGTACAGCATTAAAACCTGCATTTTGTTGGCATTTTTATTGGAGCTTTTTTATTGGACGCGACAAATAAGCTTAGTTGTAAACGGACGCAAGGGGAGGGTCAGGAAGGAAGAGGGTCTTTTCAAACAATCAACCCATAAATATAGATCATTCCCAAACTTTTTAAATTATTTTCCAAGCGGAAGTGCTTGCAGTTTGCGGAGCATCAGAGCCATCACGTCTATTGTCACGAGGTCAAAACTGGTTGATCGTTGCCGCAGTGAATTAAGATTGCTCGGCGAAACAAACGCATCAGTCACTCGTCACGGGACACCGTGATCACTTGAAACGAGCCAAATTGTACCCTAGGAGCAGGAAAAGTATAGAATTCACCAAAATTTCCTCAAGGCCGCTCAGATGGTCAACAATTGAAAACTGTCAGGGTCCAAGGAATCTTTGGCAAGATACTCTCGGAGACGACGCGACGTCTCATTTTACTGTCGTTACTCAAAGTCAAAAACGACATCATTTGAATGTCAAACTACATCGAAATGTTGGAATCGTAAGTGAACACAAATCTGACAGGTGCATACATGTTGCAGTACAGAAATCTTATGTCAAATTCCTTACAACCAAATAACCGATTTTTTTCTAAACAGAATCGATTTTTTTCTAAACAAAATCGATTTTATTCTGTCAAAACAAATCTTGCGTTTTCAGCAAGATTTCAAATGGATTTCACACACACTAACAAGATTTGACATTTCTCTGGAGTCGAAAGTATTTTGCGGTGGGTTTAACAAATGTTCTAAAGTGTTCGTCGGTCATTTTAATAGATTAAAAGCAAATAAATCTTCAAAACTAAATTAAATTCATCAAAAAATAGTGAATAGTCAGTAAGAAGTTATAAATATATCAACTAACTTCGCGCGCTCGCCGATGTGTTTCCCAAATGATGTGTTTCTTGGATGAATTTCAGTTGTTTTTTTTACTTTAATGGCCACATAACTATTTTCTGTTTATTTTTGCAACTTTTCTTGGAAATGTATATGTTTTTAATCTAACAAAATGACGCGAAAAACTGAATGCACTTTGGAATATTTGTAACAAATTTGTATGCGCATAGTTTGTTTACTTTTTTCCTCAAAGCTACTGTCAAATGACACACACACAATCCCACACGAAAAATTTTATTTTTTGTGTGTTCCTTACAACCAACAAAAAAAATCGATTTGAAATGGTTGTAAGGAATTCGACATTAGGTATTATACTGCGCAGGATGTCAAAACTGAAAGTGACGGAAATAAGAAAGAAATATACAAAAATAAAAGAATATCTCTTCATTCTTCCAATTATAGGTATCTAAGTTTACCTACTGTATTTTTATAAACAAAAATTAATTTGTAGATTAACTTTGAACAACAAATTTCTAAAATGCTAATAGCCCCAAGCTAAGACATGTGTTTTAACCACTTAAATTGCAAAACGTATCATTCCTATTTTTAGTTATTGTAAATGCTTATAAATAAAACCTTAAACGTCATTTTGTTGTATTTTTGTTTACTTGATAATTTGACATAGATCAGGTATTTAAAATATTTGCCCACGGCAAATATCCATATTAACTTAATCTTTTGATTACAAATTCACTTTATATAAGATTGGCATTTATCAGTTTTCATTTAATTTATCATCTGCAATGCGTCACAATCACACACATTCCCCAACAAAATGTTTCACGGTTATTAAATTCCAAGTTGTGATAAATTGAAGTCTTTTAATCGCTTTGCTATTTTCTTAGAGGAGTGTGTTGAAGCGCAATAATAAATAACAAAAACAAAACATCAGCGTAAGATGAGACAAAATAAGTGAGTGCATTTTTGTGGCATTGTAAGGTGAATACCTGCGGCAAATAAATATTAAATGATGACAGTTCTTTTATATTATTGTGGCAAAGCTACTACAACAACAACTGTTGATATTGCATTTCACATTTCCCTGAAATTCATAAGAGAAACAGAAATGCATCCATTCCAAGTGAGTGTAGTGTTATGAATTGAATGCGATCATTAGCAAACTGATTGTGTTTGCAGTTTGCACATTGCACCACAAAATGCAGAGAGACTGACATTATTTTTTTTTTTCGCTAAATTCCGACCACTTTCTGAGAGATCGGAAGTGGAAATAAACACGCAATGCTTTTTCTCTGTTGTTGTTTGTTTGGGTGTGAATTACGTGTGACTTTATAAATGGACAGTTAATTATGAACGAAGTTCTCGGAATCTCGTATTGTGGTAATGTGTGTGTCGTTCCTGTAGACGTCAATAAAAACAAGTATTTGAAGTCAATAAACTGGAATGGTATAATCGGGTAAATTATCAAATAAATATATATTATATTTTTGTCATGAAAACCTTTTTGTGGTTTTAATTTATACATTTTTATTTATCATTGTCAGGGTTGCCGAGATTGTGATAACTTAACAAGAATTTGACGACTTTGAGACTAAAACCATGATTGTAATGTTTTTTTTTTTTTCAAAACGATCACATTTCATTAATATAATGGTTATGTTCAAATATTTAAGCAAAAAGGCATTCTAAAACAGCAACTAAATAATTTTTTTATTGGTAGATATTACAAACATAACAATACATAGAAAATCGTTGATTTTCTAAGCGGCTAAACATAATATGTTCATTCATAAAACGAATTGATCTGGTTAACTGGCTGAACAGAATGAGAAGAAGAGACGGAGCTGCAACTGGAGCTGCAACTGGAATAGCTGTCAAAATTTTGAATACACACAAATTCAATGATGCGAACAGAACACGACGCAGCTGCAGACGCAGCTGGACAAGTTGGCCAACTTTTAACTTTTGCTTGCAGCTTTTTTGACGTTTCAAAATTGCGAACAAAACGCAGTGTTTACATGTGGGTTAAAGTGATTTTTAAACTCTTTTCAATCATTCATAAGGACTTAAAGCAATTTTAGCTTCTTTTTTATCATTTTTAATTTTTATTTTTGTTTTTATTTTTATTTTCGATACTAAAATGTCAGAAAACTGTACAGCTGCATTGTGGGCGCGTAAAAAAAAATCACGTACGACAGTTTTTGACAGCTATTCCAGTTGCAGCTGCAGCTCCAGTTGCAGCACTCTATTCTGTTCAGCCAGTAAGTCTCAATTGAAACTTGGTTGTAGTTTTTCTTTAAATTGTCACTTAATTGTATGTGTGCATGTGCATCCGCTTTATATCGATAGTAGGCAGCTAAACAGTTGTGATCGCTTTTTTTGTAAATATTCGCGCTTAAAATACCGACTTACTAGCACAATTTATTCAGGTGCAGGTGCAGGTGCACAAAATTCCTTATCGTTCACGAATTGCTCCTACCAGCATACCTAGAAGTTTTATTAATTATCACGTTTTCTCAAGTCGTTTCCTCTCTGTCTGTTTGCTTGTTCGGTATAAATTTTAAAATCGATTTTTAAGTTATTTACCGATGAGTTAAGACTTGAAATTTTAAACAAAATATAGGTAAGGTTAGGTAAAAGTGGCTGTCAGTAATTAATACTGACACACTGAGACCAATGTTAGCCCGTTGTGATACCACATGAATCTTGAAAATCTTCCTTACTCGTTAAACCACTTAGAGCTTCTGACGAAGCGTGCGAGACTATAAATGTCTGTGTTTGCCAGATCACTAGGTTCGTTATAGAAGTAATCTCCTAAGTGGAGCCTGTGGGAAAAAGCAGGGCAAGTATAGAGTAGGTGAGGAATTGTTTCTTCCTCCTCCTCATCCATACAGCTTCTGGAAAAGTCATTTAAAAGTACGCCAGGCCGCGATGCGTGTCTGCCTATTAAACAGTGTCCCATCAGACACCTAAAATAGAGCTGATGTGCAGTCTGCTTAGAGATATTAAACATTTGGAGTGCTTTAAGTCAAGGCTTGGTCATACTTTTTTTTTGTCGCCAAGCAAGTAGTGATGTTGTCCCACCTAATGTTTGTTCTCTCCAAAGCTTCTTGCTTTAGCAAAAGTTTACACGTAGCGATGGGTATACCAATATTTAGCTTTTCAGGTAAAATATGGGTAGTAATGTTCCACTTCTAGCGAGTTCATCAGCTTAACAATTACCTGGGATGTCACTATGGCCCGGCACCCAAACAAAGGTGAATATTAAACTGTTGCGTCATCTCCAACAGAGATGCTCGACAGTTGAGGGCTGTTCTAGAGTTTGTAGAGACAGAGCCCAGGGATTTAATAGCAGCTTGATTATCAGAGTAAATTCGAAGTTGATATCACGTTTTTTTTGAGCCAAGAGAGTACTTATTTTATGGCTAGAAGCTCGACCTGGAATACGCTACAGTGATTTGGAGGACGGAATGAGAGACTTAAATTTAGTCCATCAGAGTACACACTTCCACCAACCCCATCTTCGGTCTTCGATCCGTCGGTGTAGAAGTGAATTGATTGATCTTTTTCCAGGTGGATCTGGAAGGTATGGTAACTTCAAAGTTTTGATCGTTATTCAATAGTGGGATTGACTGTGTTAATGATTGTGTTACTTGGAAGTGATCCGAATGAATTTAGGATAGCGGAGTGACCAATCTCAAGAGGCTTTGAGGCGAATAGCTGTACTCACAGACGATTGTTTGCTGTAAATATCGATAAGTGTCAGATGGAGTAAATTATCTAGTGCAGTGGAAGAAGTCAACAGAAGTGCTCCACTTAAACATAGACATGCTATTCTTTGGACTTTACCTAGTTTGTCGCAATTTTTCGCTTTATCCAAGGCAGTCCACCATACTGCCACGCCGTACGTTAGAATCGGTCTTATTACCGAAGCGTATATCCATTGAGTAATGCGGGATTGGATGCCCCATTTATTACCAACGGCTTTTTTGCAATGTTAGGTTTCCAGCTTAACTTCTTATCTAAAATGAGACCAAAGTATTTAGCTTCGTCTGAGAATGTTAGTGGAACACCTTCAATAGAAGTGGGGTCTATTTTATATAAAATATAACAGCAATTACAATTTTTCAATTAAAATTTGTAGTTTTCCTTTGCGAACTCACCGCACTCGACACGTTGGACGGCTCCTGATGGAGCACCTCCCCCTTCCTCACTCCTAGACGCGGCCCTGGAGAGAACGAAGAAGAACAAAAATCCGTTTCAAAGACCAAGCCATTGCGGATGTCAGAAAGCTTGGTCTAGATCCTCGGTTCCCAAACTGAGTTCCGCAAAACAGTCTGTAAGGTTCCATGAATTTCTTGAAGCAAAAACAAATTTTGTACCTAAAGCCTAGTTTATACATCAATGCGAAGTGATTTTAGCGTGTTAAACCACATTTTACACTTCTTATTAAATTATGTAGGGGCAGGTAAAGACTAATTTAAGAAAATAAAGATTCAAACAGAAAAAAAGATTAGTTTTATTTATTATTGGTTGAAAAATTTACAGCTCCTTGGATATGTAACTTCCTCCTCCTCTTGGGGTTCACCTTGTCGCGGTGAGGAGGCTTACGTTTGAATCCTCAGCTGGTCAGCTGTGGATCTTATTCTTAAGAACCTCAGCTGGCCAGCTGTAGATTTTAAACAAACTAAGAAACCCCCCCCACCTATGACAAACCATGACAGATACAACAAAAACGAATAAAAATCTAGCGGGGATATACGCTACAGTGTCGGCAGGAGTCACGACTGCCGGCGAGAGCTTGGCTTCGCAAGAAGCTAAGTCGCCAGTGACAGAAAACACACTAAACGAAAACAACAAGGACAAAACACAAACAACACACAAGGACAAAACAGTGACAATGACGAACGAAGAAGAGGACCTACTCCTCAACCCGTTTGCCAGTCTCGGGGTGGGGGATGGGGCCAGCGTCGGGACAGTTGACAGTGATGACATCATTGACTGCTGTTCCGTTGCCAGCTCTAATCTCTCCGGACTGTAAACTTCCTCCAGGCGGAGTAAAATCTCCAACTACAGGAAAACAGTAAAACGACTTGGCACAATAGGGTGGGAGGAACTAACAGACGCTGAACGCAAAAGACTGCACAACGCACGTGCGTTTCTGGAGAAGGAGCTTTCAATGAAGAATGGGCCACCTGCCCATACATCGGCGGAGGCTGCTCCTGTGGAGGACACCAGCGTGAGTGGATTGATGGGGACGCCTGCTTCTCGTGTTGGTAAAACCCACACCAGGGAGAGGACAGCCTCATCAATCACTCCAGAAATGACAAAGACTGACTCACAACATGAACCAACTACCGGAATATCGAATTCGCCTGCCAGACGTTGCATGGAGCATTCCGCTCCTACGGGTCCGAAGGGTGAAAAGATACCCGCGGAAGGGGTTAGTGTAGAGGTAGCACACATGAGGAACATCCAGGGCCACAGCCCTACATGCAACTTAGGTGCGCCTACCTCTTCACAACCAAGGCAACGTGGTAAGACTTACCCAAAAAGGAAACACACCACTGAGCTGCTCAACACACCAACCAGACGTTGCATGGAGCCACCTGCTCCTACGGGCCTGGTGGGTGGGAAGGTAGCTCAGGGTGAGGTTGAGAGAAGTGAGAGGCACAAAGGAAATATCCTGGGCCATAGCCCTATATGCAACCTAAATGCGTCTTGCTCCTCCCAACCAGGTGACTGCATTGGTAACTCAACGCTAAACAGTGACATTACTGACTTGACAGCTGTGGAGAATCCAGCCGTGCGACGCAATGCAAGACCTGCAGTGCGACGCAAGGGGAAGAGACTCCTCGGCGACAAGGAAATCCAACGCCGACAAAGACGGAACGATGTGAAGACTGTCCGGTTCCTATCAACCAAAAATCCTGAAACCTTAACGGTTAAGGAACGGCTGGCTCTGGACAGATCCAAACAAAGACTCCAGACGACACCACAAAAAACTAACAGACACGACAACAAGACGACTAAACCAAGCTCCAGGAATACCGCATTGGGAGTGTCTAAGGATGGCACCCTGCCATCCACTGACCCACCAGCCAATGCAGGTACGTCCAAGCGAGCAAGGAACGATACGAGCTCACCATCTATCGTATCACCGACCAATAAAAAGAAAAAAGCCAGAGTCTCCAAGGTGTCTGTAGTAGGCCAGCAAGTTGCCATAGTAGACTATGGTAATCCCACACGGAAACTGACGGATGACCAGTGGCAACTGATGGAACTTCGGATCCTTGAGGAGGTTAACGAGGCTATCGTTAAGAGCCGGCCACCGCCACTCTTAGGTAATCTCAGCACCTTCCAAGGATTCAAAATGTTGACATGTGAAGAATGCCATACTCTTCCATGGCTCCAAGAGTTTGTTGGTAAAGCTGAAGATCCATGGCCAAACGCTGACCTTTGCCTCATGAGGAGGAAGGAAATCGGCGATTTTTCACGGCCTAGAACAAAGCTTATCATCAAAGGACCTCTCATTCCGAAGGATCGAATTGAGAGATACCTCAGGTCACTCAACACCGACCAGCTCAGTCAAGACTGGGAGGTGGCTGAGATGGGCGAGAAGACAAAAGATGGCACAGAAGTGGTTGTGATCCTAAATCACAAATCATTACCACCCCTTAGGAAAATTGGCTTCAAGGTGCGCGTCGGTACAAACCGATGCAGGCTGTGGCTGATAGCTACCAAGAAAGAGGTAATTAAGGAGGGGAGGGTTTTACAATCAAAATGAAGTTAATTCAAATTGATCTCCACCACAGTAAAGCCGCCAGTGCCAACTTAGTCTACCTCATGGAGAGTAGACACATAGACGTTGCCCTAGTTCAGGAACCCTGGATTGCAGGTGGCAGAATAAGAGGCTTACACTCCAAAGAACTGACGCTGTATAGTCCCACAAATGTAGGCATTAACAGTAGATTTAGAACTTGTAGGAGTAAGAATTCATTCATTTTTTTCATTTTATTCAATTTTCTCAATTCCAGGATTTACAAAAATATGAATTTTTAAAGCTATGGCATTGCCGTCAGCTCGGTTAGCAAGTTTTTTGTTTAATAGTTTTAGGTATGTTAATAAAATAAATACATATTTGAGTTTTGGTCCAAATAAATAGTAGACAAATTTTCAAATTACTATACAAATTCTGTTATTAGTAACATTCTATACGTAGAAATTTCTTTCAAAAAATTGTAAAGGGTTTTCCAGTTGTACTCGTTCAAAATTTCAATAGTTTCCGATGAGAAGCGAAAATTGGGCAAATGCTAAGAAAATGGAAGCAGTCTTCTTTGGATTAAAGATTACACAACGAACAGAACTGGTTGAAGCTACCGTTGTAAGGACTTCCGTTTAAACCGAGGAGTTCGCACCTTGTTTTAAAAATTAGGGATATTTCTTTATAGCTTAACAGGTCATGAAAGTAGTTTTTTTCTATTAAATTAGTGTTCAGTTGTGAGTATATAAGTCTGCTTTCTGACTCACGAGCTTTCACTACAAACGCATCACGCACAGCATTTTCATGCTTCTGAGTAATCCGATACAATAGCTCCTTAACTGAATTTAAATTGTCTGTGTCCATCAATACAACTTCATCACAAGCATTTCCTAAGCTTTTCCACTTTGCCATCCACCAATCCTCGTTTCTCAGTTCATATAACACCATTTTTTTGGAAATACGGTCACCCTGATGAGAAAGCACCTTCACAATAAAGTCCGCATGCAACTTCAATGTATAGGTGTACAGTTTTGGAAGTCCTGTTTCAAGGTATAGTGCGTAGTTCGGTGTGTTTATTGGCAAGTTGAATAGCTTTTTTAAGAAATTCCTATGGAATTTTTCAATGGGCTCGTGCTCATCAATTCCCCACACTTGGGCAGCGTAACATAGTGTAGATTTTACCACAGCATCAAAAATTTTATACTTTGTTGAGAGGATGATTCGGTTATTTGAGAAGATGTTTCTCCATGACACATTGATCAGGCTTTGCGAAGTATTTGATTTTTCTGTAAGATGTAAACGGAAATCAAGAGTCCTATTAAGTTTCACACCTAGGTACTTGTATTCGTTGACGACCTCCAAACTTGAACCATTGAAGACCCAATTGTAAGTGTTTTGACTCCTTGCTGATCTGGTGAAAACCATTATTTTTGATTTGCTTGCATTGATTATAAGACACCATTTATGGCAATATTCCGCCAGGCGATTGATCATCAGTTGCAAATTTTCTGGGGATTCTGAAAGAACTACCAGATCATCAGCATACAGCAGAACATTGATGTTTAAATCGGCGATTCGTATTCCTCCAGGTAAGAAGGCAGTAACATCGTTTATAAAAAGTGCAAATAAAAGCGCACTGAGAGGGCATCCTTGTTTTACTCCATTATCCGTTTCGAACCATTCTGAGTAGGTAGAACCATCCCACACAGCTGCTCTGGACTCCGAATATAATTCTTTTATTATACGTATGAATTTCGTAGATATTCCTATTTGCGAGAGTTTATAAAAGAGAGCATTACGATTTACCAGGTCGAAGGCAGCCTTGAAGTCGACAAAAAAGGCGTAGACTTTTTTGTTCCTAGATTGGAATGCTTTTACAATCGATGTAAGTGTGAAAATATGATCAATAGTCGAAAAGTTTTTTCTGAATCCCGCCTGTAAGTCAGTAAGGATATTGTAAGCATCCACCCACGTTTCTAATCTATTTACTAGTATACCGCAAAATATTTTTGACAGGACATTCATAAAGGATATACCACGGTAATTTTCTACGTTGTTTAAGTCGCCTTTTTTGTGTATTGGAAATATTACTGATCTTTTGAATGATGGTGGGATATCCTGGTTAGCAAACACTTTGTTAAAAAGTGATTGAAGTTGCGCATGAAATGCCTCGGTAGCGTTCTTAAAGAATTCGTATGGAATTCCATCTTCTCCAGGAGCTTTTCCATTTTTTCCTTTTGAAATTGTAGTTTTAACTTCCTCAATAGTGATTTCAGAGTCCAAAATTTCATCTAAAATGAGAGGTTCTGCAAATAGAAATTTGATTTCAGACTTGCCATAAAGTAGTGATTTAAAGTATGTGGATAAATCATCAGCGGACATTCCTATTCCAATTGTAAAATTTGAACCATTAATTTCTCTGACAGTTTTCCAAAATTCCTTCGTATTTTTAACGTTGCCTAGAGTACTAGCTCGGCTATTTTCAAAATCGGTTTTCTTTTTGAGGCACAGATTCTTATAAATTAAATTTGTTTCATGATACCACCTTTTAAGACTTTGGCAGTTTGAGTTTCGGAACGCATTTAACAAGGTGAATGATCTTTTACGGGCTAACATACATTCACTGTCAAACCATTTTTGTTTAAATTTAGAGCCATTCAGTGTTACAGCGCTGTTTGAGGAGCTCCTAATGCAAGCAACGAGTTTATTTGCAATTACTTCTGTCGAATCATTTGACAAATTTAAGCAAGTGAGGTTTTCTTCCAAATTATGTTGGTAAACATTGGCTCTTTCCTGAATCCATTTCAACCGTGGTAAGAGTTCAAGATTTCTTTGATTGGACATAGTGTCATCGAGCCAGTCTACTGAAATCGGCATATGATCGGAAAAGTTTTTACATTGAACTTCAAACTTTTTTACCAGGTCCATCCAGTCGTTATTGACCGCACAGAAGTCGATAACCGATTTTCCTTGCCCTCCAAGAAATGTAAAGTGACCTTCCATATCACCACTAGTACACCCATTTAAAACTGTACAATCGAACATCTGCAGGAGATCAAGTAATTTTGTACCATTTTGGTTGCCTACTCCGTCCATTGAAGATCTCTGACTAGGGATTATAATATTGTGGGTTGTGCTGCGAATTGTTGTAATTTGTGAATTGGCTATTCTGGCATTGAAATCACCAATTATCAAAACGCTTTTGTTTGCCAGGTACATCATGATATTGGTTAGTCGCTCGTAATCTTCACTCCATTTGTTACAGTTGATATAGAACGGGATGATAAACAAATTGGGATTGCTTATGAGTTTAACAACTGTGACTCCTTCATGTTCCACAAAGTCATATTTTTTAAGCAGCGAAGTTTTAATTCCATAGAGACTTCCTCCACTTGCACGTCCTTTGGTATAAGTTTTGACTGCTGACTTCCAAACTATTTTGTAACCATTGAAATATTTTGTAAACTTCTTAAAATTTTCTACTGTAACATGAGTTTCATACAAAAAAAATACATCAAAACTTTTTATATAATCAAAAAAATCCATAAATAAAAGTTTATTGTTGAGGCCTGACACATTATAAGACAAAATATTACTATTACTTAAATATATTGAGCTGACGGCATCACAATTTCAATTACGTACTACCGTACTACAACCTGCACTATTTGGAGAAAGTGGCATCCCTGGAGCATCTAAATTAACTGGTCTATACCATTCAGTTTGACGTCTATTTGACAATGAATTGTGTTTGACAGATGCGAAATCTAGTTCTCCAAACATTTCTCGAAGTTGTTGTTCTCCATCCTCGTTTTTATATTTAAGAGTATTTTAGTTGTTTAAATAAAATGTTTTATCAGATACTATCAACGAATTGTTTTTTATTTGCACTGTTTCATTAGCTTGTTTCATTTTGATTATTTTGCGATAACCAAGTAGAATGCGGCGTTTGTTCTGCATCTGCTTTGTAAGATCTCGTTGAATGAAAGCTCCTGTGCCTTTAAGTTTTGCCGAGTTTTTAAGCATTTTTATTGCATTTTCAGTAGAGCCGGTGTTGATTTTTAATTTGACAACAGTGCTATTTTCACTAAGCTTTACTGTTTCGGCAATTTGCTGTGTGTCACCAAGTAGGAGTTGACTGATGTATCGTACCCTTTCTTGTGGGTCATCATTGTTGTTCGGGATTGTAAGAATAATGTTTTTTCCTCTTAGCATCCGACTTTGCAACTCAAGTTCCTCCTCCAATATCTCACACCGTTCCTCAAAGTGATGAACTTTCCTGGCAAGATCTTCATTTTGTAGGCGCAAATTGTTGATTTCGGCATTGAGCTGAACCAAGTCATCTTTTGTAGCTAGTTTGGCGGTTGCAACTTCGAGTTCTTTTTGAAGTGATGTGTCAATAATTTTTTCTATTTTTTGCAAATCCGATTCGGAGATTGGCATATTCGGACGGGAGCTTTTTATTTGTATCGCTCTGTTGGCCAGTTTTGATTTAGGAGTAGATATATTATCGGGGGAAGTTTGGTCAACTTTTCTTTTGTAGTCGGTCATGTGACACTTTTAACAGCAAGTAATTTTGATTTATTGCTTAATTACTAATTTTACCTGTACAATCGGCTTAATACTTTCGTTACACAAATGAAAGGCAATTTGAATATTGTTAAATTAATTGTTTTATATGTGATTTACTATTTTATTTTTAAAAAAATTATCAGAGCGATATAAAAATTGAAACAAACACTTTCACAACAGAGTTGTCAATTTAGAACTTGTATTGTAGCTAGAAAACAGATTAACCTCTTTCTTCTATCCACATACAATTGTTTAGATTAAACGACGGTTAAACTTGAACGTGCCGTGCAACAGCGACTACGTTTTTATTAACACACACAGGCTTGCTATTGTTCAGTCGGTTTCTTTCTTTTTTCCCAGTGCACCGATTCATTTGCCAACAATTCGTTGGTCATTCAAGGGGGGGATGAGTTGAAAGAATTGACACTGGTCAAGAATTAAACAATGCTAGTCGTTGTTACAATTGATAAACAACGAAACCTGCATTGGGATTGAGCAGAACATGTGGCTTCAGTGGCGCGGTGTGTAGTGCATTGGCCTCTGAATTGCAAGGTTCATGGTTCGCTCCCAGATGACGGCAAAGAGTTTTTCAATTAATACGAGCAAAACCAGACTAAGCACCACTAAAGGAGTCTGATGATCGAGGTGGCTCTCGTGAAATAGCTATAACTCCAGCCAATATACTTGGTGGTAACACATCCAAGTTGTTGTTGTTCATTCAAAATTATTCGATTTTTTTTCTCTTCATTTAGAACCGATTTGGGCCCATCCGGGATGACCTTTTTTTTAACGACCACCCTAATGTATATACATAATATGCACCTCCGCCCTTGCCTTTATGTGTATTTCCTTGTTACCAACAACAACCTACCTGTTTCCAATTTTGTAGATGTTTATGCAGGACGCTCTGTGTTCAAAGAGTCAGCTAATTGTTACCACAGCAAGTTGACAATTGATAACTCATAGAAGTGGTTAAAATCTCCCTGTTTCTTATTTATTGACATATTGTTTTGCTTTTCCGTGCTTTTTCTTAAAAAAATCACTGCCGACGACAACTATTTTCTGTTGAGTGAAAACTTTTGTTGCAAACGTCAATTTCGAGTCTGTGTGCTACAAACTGTGACGATGCTATCGAGGGCACGAGGGATTGAACCAAAATAGGTGCTGCGAAAGCTCGATTGTATCGATAAAACTCGATTAAATCAAGTTACGTGCTGGCACCCCAGGACTATTGAGATTGGTCTAAAAATATGAATCGTATAAAAAAATTGTAAGTATCCATTCTCAGTTTTAAATTGGAGATGAGTACCGCCCATATTATCCAGACTAAAACTTAAATCAAGATTTTAAGTGATTTCGAAAATTAAATCCAAATCCATACTATTCACTCCTTAAATCCGTAATTAAATTCAATATTTTAAATTTATTTGACTAATATTTTTTTTGCGATGAATAATATTGCCATAGATTTAAATGTTAGTATTCGATAAATCCGATTGAAATAGTTGGATTTAAATTTCTCTTAAATCCAATTTAAATCCAGAGTGAATAATTTGGCGGTAAAACCAGAGATGGGAAATGGGCATAAATAAAAATTGGGAATTTTTTTGGGAATTTAACGCCAAATAATGGAAAATTTAACCTCACTTAAATAAAGCTTAGTAACAACGACCCCTTTGCTCAATATGTAACTGAATTAAAGAATAACAACCGCTTTTGCTGCGGTTTTACCTTGACTTCTCAAAGTTTGACTTCCACAAGAACCACTTAATGTCTCTTTACAGAGTGAATGTGTCACCCATTCACATTCACAGTCACATTCCTCGAATTCAGGCACCAACTTCTTATTAATCAATAACAACTTTTTCAAGAACACCCCAACCAACCCAAGGGTTGTTGACATTGTAGTGTGGAAACAAACTTTTGAACCACTAGAATTTTCAAACTCACTCCCTTGCTTCTACAAAACCCCCATTGTTCTACTATTTATCAAATAAAATTAAAAAAAAAGACAACAAAAAGCAGAGCTCGTAAATTTGCATCCCCTCGCATAGAAATGGCAGACAAACAAATGAAATTGCTTTATATACCCTCCAGCGCAAGGCCCGCTTGTGGCATAGTGGCAGCAGGCGGCCACCATCACCCAAACCAAGGACAAAATTTTTATCGTACTGCGTTCCATCATAAATTCCAAACAAAGAAGTTTTGGGCAACTCCGACTGGAAGGCTGTCTGCAAAAATGGACCAGCAGCAGCAGCAGCAGTAGGTACAGCAAAGCATTGACAAGCTTGATGGGTTATAGCGCACATACGAGGATTTTATTCGTTCAATCTAAATGGCCTATTGGGGCGAAAGTTTTAGGTCGCCACATGCACTTTAATCTGTCTACTATGCCAGGATTGCCTTTTTCCTGCTTCCCCCTCGTTTGGCATTGTTTATTATGTTTTTTTTTTCTTCGTTTTCAATTCTCCTCGGATGAGCCTTATACGGGGAAAAAGACAGACACAGCTAATTGTCTGATGCGAGGTACTTCTTGTACACTGGCGCCATTCCAGGGAAAAATTTCACTTGTGGGCTTGTTGGAATGTTTTATGACTTTTAGTGGACAATAAAAGTTGCGATGACACTTTTTTATGTCCATTGCACAGTAGGACAGCAAAAAACCATGAAAATGAAAGAAATTGATATAATCAAAGAGATAGATAGGTAGTTGAGTTTGAGAATGTTCGCATTGATTAAACCTAGTTGAAGAGCCTTTCCACTCGAACACAAAAACGCCCACTTACACGCCCATCACGAACAGATTTATCAGTGCAAGCAATTAATCTATTTTTTTTTTCTTTAAATAAAAAAATAGATATGGTGTGATTGTTTGACAATCAAAAATTTGTCTTCTAAAAAATCAAGAGACTGTAGCAAAAGAATGTTAAAATTTAGAACGATAAAGGAATTTTGGAACAGCAACCAATCTCCATGGCAAACCTTCTCATTTTGTTTGTATAAGTACATAAATATCAAAATTTAATAGGTAGATTTATTGCTTTTTTTAATTACTCTACGAAATTTGGATTTTCTTGCAAGGTTCGATGCATACTCTCCCACTGTGCACCTCCATATTACGTATTATATATTTTTATTTTAATATCAAATTCGTTTGCAAGTTGCGGTTTGATGAGCATCCAATAAAGCTGTGGCCAAACTATATAAGGTTGTTTAGTTTTACGATTTTTGTTTATAACACTCTTTGTCATTGGAAATTTAATAATGTTTTCATTCACCTTCTATTTTCAAACACTATATTATGAATTAAGTTTCTTATAGGTCGCAGCCATAGAAAAGTTTTCTTTTAAGTGAATTCTTGGAAAACTCAACTCAACACGTGGTGAATCAGAATATTAAAAAAAAGTAAAACTTACTTTATTGAAGGCTACTAGATTTTACCCGCGACTTCGCTCGGGGGTGGCCCCTTCAAGTTTTTAGCAAGCCTACCGATCTATCTCTATATCAAAATTCATCATAATTGATTCAGCGGTTAAGGCGTGAAAGCGTTATAAACAAACAAACAAACTCAATTTCGCATTTATAATATGAAAAAGTTAGGAATAATATTAGTTATTATTATAATAATATTAGTTAGGATTGAATAAATTGGAAAATAGGGGGAAGACAGGAATAGTTATGATATGAGTTTGGGCATTGTACATGCACAGTGGTTCAATTTGTATGGAGAGGCGGTCGAAAGTCCATAAAATTTGAACAAACCAACCGATTTGAATGAAATTTTCAGGCATGGTTTCCGTCTTCTAATTTTCAAATTTGATATAAATGAGGGGTGTGTTCTTCTAGAAATTTGTAGATAACGTAATTTCACATAATTCTTCTCTATAAAATTTCATTCCACACCCACTTTTGGGGGCATTTTTTGCAAAAAATTTGATTTTTGGAATAATTTCTCAGAAAACAAAACGAGCTGCCGTAAAAACATGCAAATAAAAATAATTATGCAAAATTATGTTTTTGACCAAAATCTTGTTTATTAAATAGTTTCCAAAAATAAAGAAATGGAGAATATACAATAGAATAGGTATAAATGTTTTTTTGAACAAGCAGCAGTTTTTTGCCACACCCACTTTTTGAGGGTGTATCAGGAAAAAGCGTTGAAACATGGTTATTTTTGAAGTTTTCTTTTATTTTTATTTGTTTACTTAATTGAATAAAATATAAATAAATTATTATAAAAAACAAACTAATTTAATTTGAAGTAAATAAGTAGTAAAAAGCATAATAATTGGCCAACTGTATTTGATGTTTGTCAGGATTTGATTGGCTTGCATTGACCATGTTGCGTTTAGTTACGCATTGATAACCAGCACCTACCAGAGATAAAACGATCAGTCAAAACTGTTTTCTTTTTTTTTTTCAAAGCCGAAAATTTACGAAATATGGTTCTTTAATTTAAACTATCATAACTCGAAAAAAGGAAAAAACGGGAAAAACTACCTTATTATTTGAAAAGGTGGAGCAATGTTCTTCATTTTAGTACCTCATTTGTACTGTAAGCTAAGCTAAGAAAAAAAACAAAAAATGTTTCACACGGGGGTCTAATTACATTGACGCTTAGAGTTATTAAACTATTTAATGTTGCTCGGACTTTCAAAACACAAGTTATGACTATCACAAGGTCTCTAGTAAAAATCTGCACCGATAAGCGATCTGTATGTTTTATAATATGCAAATTTTGAATGGCTATAAAGGAATACTAATAAAATAATGCGTCAAAATATTGGTTGGGTTTGGTTTGGTTTAGCGGGATTTTGAAGAACCTTATTGCCATTTTGAATTTTTGATCAATGACATTAAATTTTTCTAATTTTGTCCTTATAGAGGTAGCCACTGTGCATCGGGAAGATACTTTTTTGACTTGAAATTAAATAAATAGTTAATTGTTTTTGTTTTAAAAATGTTTGGAGTTCTATTTCAATTTTTTGGAAAAATGTACTTTTTATTTTATTTCAAGTCAAAAAAGTATCTAACCAATCCAAAACTGCAAAAAAAAGGTGACCGACGGGAATTGTTGTTTTTATTAAGTGGGGTTTTTGTGAGTAAATGGAAATCCACACAAATGCAGTGCATGCAATTTATATTGAATAATTTTGAATGACGACAATGCAATGTTAAGGAACAACACAATTTGTTCCTTTAATTGGTTTGTAAGACTTTGAAAAATTGGTGAAGAAAAACGATTGGGTGAATCAATTTTAAAAATTACTGGAATGTTGATGCTGTAAAAGCCTACAAATCTGCATACGAATGCATGTCATGCAACCAAAATTTGCAACGAAAGAAAAGATTTACCGAAAGACCACAAAATATCGGTTTACCTACATTTTTAAACTTACAGTGAAGACATGGTGGTCTTAAAGACGCGGCAGCTTTCACTAGAAAAAAAAATTGGCCAAAAAAAATTTTGTCCGAGGCCATTTACACGTGGCTCTAAGCCCATACTTTTCCCATACAAATTTGTATGGGATTTTCACTCTTTTCACGTTTTATTTTTTTTTTTTGTTCTTAAATCATCCCTTTATGATGTCTTTATATGTGAGTTCCCATGGTATCTAATAATCGAGGAAAAAATTCGATTTTTTTTGTAATAAATTTTTGAATGAGGTCTTTTAAAGGGATCTAAGGAACGAAAATCAACAAAAAAATTTAGAATAGCTGCAGTAGTTCGAGAGAAAAAAAATAAAACGTGAATAGAGCGAAAATCCCATACAAATTTGTATGGGAAAAGTATGGGCTTAGAGCCTTGAACAAAAATTTTGCTGGCCAAATTTTTTTTAGGGCATAAACTTTCCATTCCTGCCAGCAACACGCACACAGGAATGGTTGTGAGTTGTAAGTCACTAGGCCCTGGTTCTCCACGAGCTGTTGCGCCACTCAATTTATTTATTTTAAACTTTTGATTTGGGGGGTGTCTGCTATTTAAAAACGATTTTGGGAAATAACGGACAACCTAATGTACATACAACTCAAGAAAAGATCAAGTACGATTTTGGGGTTTGGAAATTTAGAATCCCGAGATCATTTCCAAAAAATCAGTATCGTTACTTTTGGGATACATTTAGGGAAACCTGCCACGTCTTGAAGACCACCTTGAAGGGTCAAAACAAATAAACTCAGAGCAGGTTCTTCTATACGTCTCTTGGATAGAATTCAAAATAGAGCGTTAAAAAAGATATTTGATAGAACTATAACGGAAACATTTGCTTCTTTCGAAAACCGCCACAATGTTTCGTGCCTTTCATTATTTTATCGGTACTTTTAAAAACAGTGTTCTAGTGAAATTGTGAGTTGCATTCATCGCCTTAAGAAGTTCCATCGTAATACTTGCACTTCTACTTCTAGGAATGCACATCAGTTTTCCCTTAAGCCAATTTTGAACGTACTGTTTAGTATAGAGATTCTTTTCTTATAGTCGCACTACCCGAATGTGGAACGCTTTCCCTGGCTCTGTATTTCCCTCTCATTTTGATATTCAGAACTTCAAAACCATTGTGCATCGGTATCTTCTCTTGAATCCCTTCCTATTTTCCTTACGCCCGCACATTAAACCCACTAACCCACCATGGTGGGTGAACTTATAAACGAAGAACAGGGGTCAGAAAACTTTTCAATAAAGCCAAACTGAGCAAATTAGAGGTAGACTGGATTTCATACTGAGCCGAGCTTAGCTTATACACCAAAGAGTTAAGAAGGGCCAAGAAGGATTCATGGGCTAGGCACTGTGAATCCATTGAGAGCACAAGCGGGTTCTTACCTTTAACCCCACGAATCCGCGATATATAAAGCATCCCTATGGATCATGGTCGAATTCGAGTCAAGAAACACTTGAACTCTTTATGGAAACACATTTCCCTCTAACAGAGTTTTGAGGTCTCAGGTTATTCATTACCAGACTCCTTAGAAATTTTACAATCAACACCAGAATTGGAACAGGCTATCACAGAGCAGAAGATTATGTGGACTTTAACTCGTTCAAACCCTATAAATCAGCTGGACCAGACGAGATTATTCCGGCATTTCTTCAACATACTCTACAGATAATCACCCCATGGATTAAGGTAATCTTCAAGACTTTATGTTAAACTTAGATACGTTCCTATAAGCTGGAGAAATGTTAAAGTTGTCTTTATTCCTAGAGCTGGAAAACTGACACACTCGACTGCAAAAGATTATAGACCAATAAGTCTCTCTTCATTCCTCCTCAAGACACTGGAGAGAATTATTGATCTGCATGTCATAGACCTTCTTAATCGAAACATTTTGTGCAGTAAGTCAGTTTCATAAATTGAGAAAAGTCTCGAGCACAAAGAACACACCCTGGCAGCATTTTTGGACCTTGAAGGAGCGTTTAACAATGTAAAAACGTAGTCCATTAAATCTGCTCTGGAATAGGTCTGCCATTATGGACTGGATTTATACCATGCTCAATGGTAGAATCATAAGCTCGCAACGATTGTTGAGATACGATTGTTGAGAAAACAGTTACAAGAGGTACTCCACAAGGAGGGGTGATTTCACCTTTCCTTTTGGTCCTTGTTGTTAACAAAATTCTTACAAGATTTAGGAATCAGGGCATTCAAATTGTGGCTTATGCAACCGACATAGTAATTTTGATATCGGGTAAGTACCTTTACCACCATCAAAGATATGGAACCAGCACTCAAAGAATTATCTTCGTGGGCCGTTCGTACAAAACGGTCTTGGGTTTAACCCTTCAAACACAGAATAAAAAGAAATTAGAGAACTTTACTCCTCCCAAACTTAATGAGATTCCTTTGAAACTTTTCAAAGAAGCTAAATATCTTGGAGTAGGTAATCCTTGATTCCAAGCTAACATAGAAATGGAACACAGAGGGATGAAAAGAGGCATCTGCGCTTACTACACATGCAAGAAAACCTTCGATACACGGTGGGGTATGCGACCGCACGTCATCCAGTGGATGTACACGGCGATTGTTCGTTCTATACTTACCAATGGTTCTATCGTATGGTAGAAGGCTGTTGAAAAAGTTAGCTATCTCAAAAACCTGAAAAAGGTACAGAGACTGGCCTGTATAGGAATAACTGGGGCTCAGAGGTCTACGCTACACGCAGACTTGGAAATGATTTTAAATCTTCCGGCACTAGACGAGTACATAAGATGCACAGTAGCCCAAAGCGCACTTCGACACAAAGAACTGGGCTCTTGGAAGCACAGCACCTATAGTCATGGGTCTATCCTGCAAAGATATGACACAGTGGCCGGACTTGATGTGACGACTGACTACATACCACCTATAATAGATTTATAAACACTTCTCTATTTTAATACCCGAAAGGCATGGCTGGGAACCCAATTCACTAACTAGGTAACAGGGTATCTCCTTCTACACCGATGGGTCAAAAATGGAAGAAAGAACGGGAGCTAGGATGTTTTGTGAAGCTCTTAATATTAGAGAATCATATAAACTTCCGGATGAGTGTAGTGTCTCTTAGTCTGGGATTTACGCTATTGAAAAAGCGGCAGAAATGGTACAAACGAAAAAACTGAGCTCATCGGAGATCACATTTTTCGTGGACCAAGCTGGTATCAAAGCTTTAGCCAGTGAGACTATAAGATCCAAGACTGTAGCAAAATGCCAAGGCAAACTGAATAATACATATTTGTAACACTAACCGAGTCAAACTCTGCTGGGTTCCTGGGCATAGCGTGACTAAAACAAAAATAGACCTAAAAATATTTACTGCAAACAAAAATTTTGCACATATATTTGGCTTAGTTTCCGATATTGAAAAGTGGCCAGGGTGACCATTCTCTCAGAAGCTCAAGGGTTAATTTTAGATGCATTTTCGGTTTTAAGCTTGCTTATGACCCAAACAAACATATCCAATAATAAAAACGCATGAGATAAATTGTTCCTCACTAATAGGTATAACCTCTAGCCTATTTTATAAGAACTTTAAAAATTAAAATTCAAAAGAAAGAAATTTATAGAAGATAAAATGAGTTAATTGTTATTAATAATAAGATCAATCAAAAAAGTTTCTTTTGTAAGTCAAAACTATTGATTTGACCACCTTGTTATAGTTTTTAGATTTAGGCCGTGTGCCAATTGCGTTAAAATCCTGGTTAAATTTGATCCCATGGCTAAATTTTGACATTACCGAGGTGAATATAGACTTCAAAATTTAACCTGCTCAGGAGCTCGTTAAAATTTTAGTCGGTGGTTAATTTTTGACATGTCTATGGGCGCGTTCGGCTGCGTATCTTAAGCGATCCGGATTTGTTTGTGTTGTTGTAAACCCTTATAAGAAAACTGCTGAGGGAGATGAATGTAGATAAATATTTTATTTTGCTATCAAGAAGTCATGAATCCTATCGGGAAAGATGAAAAATGGAAAAAAACTAAAATTAAATGAAAGGATTAAGAAATATAGACAAAGACCTCATAATAAATTTAAGTATGCATTCAAGAAGAAGTTTGAATAACTTGATATAAATCCTTGATAATGTAAAACAATCAATAAAATTTATTGAAAATACTTTTTCAGATGATTCATTCATTTTGCAAACTGAAATGTTTCGAACTATCATTACTGAGAAAAATGCAACAACAAAACTAATGGGAAGTGAATATAAAAAAAAATCCCATTTAATCCAATTGACACAGCAAAAACCTTAAATTTTACTCACCCCTATAAAAAGGGATAACATTTAACTGGGATCAAATTTAACCAGAATTTTAACGCAATTGGCACACGGCCTTAATATAAACAATCAACGTACGAGGTAACATAACACGGCAACAGGTTGCAGAGTTACACGTAGTATCTCAGTTCATTCACACTATTATACCAGCCTTTAAAGAACGTTGCATCTTTCATAATACCTAAATCACAATCTCGCAATCGGGTGCGCCGACTTTGACATATTAAAAAGAAACAATGAACTCTTATGACATGCACATGAGACAATAATTCAAATTGTTACTTCAGACGTTGTTGGGTCCGCTTCGGATCATAAGTATTGAATCCAACATCCGAAAAGATACCTGATTTGTATCGTTTTTTTGTTTATTTCATTTCTTTCGGGCGCTAATAGGCAGTTTTGTGAAAGGTTTCTATTCAATTTAACATTTCTTAAGCAAAACAGAAATAGTAAAAGTAAAAAAAGCAATAAAAAGAAAATTTTGTTTAACTGAGTGACTTTATAATTAAATGCAATAACAATATTTGTTTCAACAGGACGGCGGCGCTACGTTCCATATAGCCGAAGCTACACTCCATGTAGTAGTAGCATTGTCAAAAAAAAAAAGTTATTTGGCGGACCCTTTATTATAAGAGTTTTTATGCATTTGGCTCAATTATTGTGGTTCGAATTTCACATTAAATATTAAATGAGTTTTGCAGATAGATTTGAATACCTAATTTAATTTTAATTATTTCAGCCGATAATATGTGTTTATCAATTGAATCAAACTTGAATTCGTATAAAATAAATTAATTCTGTGAAATCTATTGTTTATGATATTTTATTTCAAAAGTACAATGAAACTATTTTGAAATTTTAACAACTGCTTTGACAGTACCTTTGCGTTGACCTTTTTGATTTATGAGATAAATTTTGGGTTTTGCAGATTGTATTTCTTATACCGGTTTTCGTTCCTTTAAAGAAAAGAGAATTTTTAATTACTAATTAAGGTTTTTTATTTGAAATTAATCGACACGTAGTATTTCGTACTTGTATACATAAACTAATTGATACATGCATTTCAGCAAGCTTTTTATTATTAAAAAAAAGATTACCTTGATATTATGAAGAAATACTGGTCCATATTTTGTATGTCGCACTTATGGCAAGTTTAACAATGAAAAATGTAAACTCTGCTTTTGATTTAATTGCATATTATATGTATATATAATGTTTGATTGGCCCATAAGCATGCTTAAAACCGTAAAAATAAACCATACGTTTCTGAGAGAATGGCCACACTGGCCACTTTTCAATATGTTTGCAATAACTCGGAAATTAAGCCGAATTCGACAATTTACCTCAAAGAACTTTTTGTTCAAAGTTTAATTTTCTATCGAAATGGATGGTTTAATCTTTAATGGTTTAAGAAAATTAATAAAAAATGTTAACAGGAAAAGTTAACATTAAAAAAAAAAAACAAAAATCTAATTTTTTTTCTAAATTGCGGATTACTTTTTTCATAGCACAGAACGTAGGTTCACGGTATACCTACTTAAACTTCCAGTATATTCAATAGCCTATATCAAGTAAATTTTAATAAGCACTAAAACGTTACACGATTGCGATGAGTTCAACACACCAAAATTTAATACCGACTTTTAATTTTCATCTGACATCGAAAAATTCAAAAATATGAACTGAAATTGATGTGTTGAACGCGCTCATTTGAAATGAGTTAAACAAAGAGTGAAGTTGGCTGCGCTAAGCTATTAGCTCCATCTCGATCTTTTTGTTCTAGTTCATGGAGATTAAAAAAAGGAACACAAGTTGAGTGCTCTGAGCTAAAAAAAAAAGAAGCACAGATCTTTTTTGACAGTTCAGTGTTATGTGCAGAGCTAAAAGAGAAAAATGCCTCTTGTGGTTGTAGCGAGCTTCAAACTCTCTTTTTATATTTTAAGCTAAGTATGCAGTTCCTTGACGAGAAAAAACTGCATGTATTTCTTATGGGAGAGTTTTGTGAACTGTTAACTACCCAAAGAAAACAAATTTTATATTCACCACGATTTTTTTTCGTACAAAACAATGCCACTGACATTCTTTTTCCGAAAAAAAATTGCGTTTGGCATTTGTGTGTGCTTTTTCATAGATCAGTCTCATTGAGATTTTTTTTTTTGAAACTGTAAACTGACGGCGAATAAAAAAAGATTTACCCCACGGAAATTTTTTCTTTGTGGAAAATATATTTTTTTCTCCTTGAAGAATTTTTGTACTCAAAAGAACTGTATACTTAGCTTTATATGAAATTTATACAGAAATCGCTGCATTGTGGGCAAGTGGAAAATAGCATCACTTAGGTATGTATGTATGGATGACACCTTTTAACAACAATTCCAGCTGCAGCTCCAGTTTTAATTGCTTACTTAATTGTATATAGGAAGTTATTTTACTTTTACGAGAACAATTAAAGATATCGACTCAGGATACATTTTATTTTACAGCGATGTAATATTTGCATTGAGTGCAGAAAGGAAGCAATTTAAAAAAAAGTTGAAAAATGTGATTAATTTCAAATATCTCAAGAACAATGATGATATCGACGTCACGTTGGTCGGCTTAATTTTGTTCCAAATGTATATACATATGTACATAGCTACTCTGTGACGTAATGAAGACTTGATAAGAATATAAAAACTAATGAACTGATAGTTTTTTTGTCATCAAAATAATTATGAACTCATTTTTTTTGGATGATTTCATTCAACACAAAATGACGTTGTCAAGAAATTATTACTTTGTAAAATTATTAGATTAACAATTTTAAGAAAAAAGTGCTACACAAAAAACTACAAAGAATTTTTCCAAAAGATTTTCCGGAATGATTGGTAGTGGTAAGTCACTATAGTCTAAGAGCCAACGACTAAAAAGTCAAGTCATTTGCCTAAACTTGTTAGTCATATCAGTAATAGCCTTTAAGGTTTTGAAGCATTAGCCGTTTGTCTGCCTACCTAAACACGCGACGAACAGGTGTAAAATTTGACGTACATGTTTAACATCGATTTATCATTGGAATAATTGTTGATTGTTCAAAATTACAAGCTAAATATTTCATCTATGCACACTTTTTCCCTCCGACCAATAGGCATTGGAATAAATAGATGTAAAAATGTAGGGCAAATTTTACACCTGCCGAATTTGACAATTTTACATTTGAAACTTTTTGTTCAAAATTAAATTTTTTATTGAAATGGATAGTCCAAAAAATTTTACAGACAAAATTAAGCAGGAAAATTAAACAACAACCAACCTTTAAAAAAAAAATAAAAAATAAAAGATTTCTAAGTTTTTATTAAATTGTGCATAACTTTTTTTGAAGCAAAAATAGGCTCAAAACATGCTTAGACAAAGTAAAGTAGAGACTAAAGGCTTTAATATGGCATTTCAAAAAGTAATTTTTGTTTAAAATTGAGAGAGATATGCCCATTGAAACATGGCCATTTCTTATAATTTTTCCCATTTTTTGCCCCTTTTTCGTTAAAATATGGGAAATTTTACATTCGTAAAAATGTTCGAAATCAAGATATTGATATAATATGACATACGGACCTTAAAGAATATTTAAAAAGTATGTAATTTCGAAATTTAGTTTTTCCGCAGCTTTGGAATGCTTTCAGATTTACAGACCGAAAAGCTATGTAATGTAATGTATTGCAACATACACCTAAAAAGATAAAAATATAACAAGCAGTATCTTTTCTAGATCTTAAGATTTAAGAATACTTACTTTACTTTAGATGGCGCTTACAGTCCAGGGTGAACTACGGCCTCAACCAACAAGCCCCTCCAGCCAGCTCGGTCCCTAGCTATCTGTCTCCAGTTACGCACTCTAAGTTAGTTGAGGTCGTTCTCCGCTTGTGTGCGCCACCTAAGGTGGGGTCTTCCTCTGCTGCGTACCGTCGGGGGTAGATTCGAAGACTCGTCGGGCTGGTGCGTCGGTGTCCATAAGCTCCACGTGTCCTAGCCATCTCAGCCGCTGTATTTACAGCTTTTTGACGAGGTCAACGTCGCTGAAAAGCCCGTAAAGCTTGTTATAAAATCTTCTCCTTCATACTCCATCGATATAGAGTGGATCGAAGATCACCCGAAGAATTTCCCTTTCAAAGCACCCAAGCAGATTCTCATCCGTTTTTGACAGGGTCCATGCTTCTACCCCATACAGCAGGACCGGAATGATTAGGGTTAGGGTCTTATAAAAGGTCTCCTTATTGGTTCTTCGAGAGAGGGTTTTTCTACTCAAATGCCTTCTTAGCCCGAAGAAACAGCGGTTGGCAAGAGTAGTTCTTCGTTCAGATATCAGCATTGATGTCATTTTGCGATGCAATAGTGGAGGCCATGTAGACAAAGTCCTTGACGGCTTCAAAGTTGTACCTATCCATCGTGAAGTTTTGCCCTAATTGAGGATGTTTAGCGTCCTTTCTTGATGGTAGCATATACTTCGTCTTGTCCTCATTAACAGCCAAACCCATTTTCGCCACCTCCGATTCAATACTTGCAAACGCGCCGGTAACAGCTCGCTTCGTTCTCCCAATGATGTCAATATCATCTGCATTTAGCAAGTAGTTGAACGGTCTTTTGAAAAATCGTACCTCTGTTGTTGACTTGCGAGTTGCGTTCAATTGCTTCAAGAACGATGTTGAACAGGTTGCAGGATAACGCGTCACCTTGCGTCAAACCTTTCTCGACATAAAAGGGTTCTGTGGTGTTCTTACCAACCTTGACGGAGCAGCGAGTTGTCTCCATCGTCATCCTGCACAAGCGGACGAGTTTGGCAGGGATGCCAAGATGCAACATGGCTCTGTATAGTTCTTCTATATCTACACTATCATAATATGCGACTTTGAAATTGATAAAGAGGTGGTGTGTATCGATTTGAAGCTCCTGGGTTTTTTCCAAGATCTGTCGGAGTGTGAACATTTGATCGACGGTTGATTTGCTGGGCCTAAAATCACACTGATAGGGGCCGATCCAATCGTTGACAAACGGTTTTAAGCGATCACACAGTACAGATGACAGAATTTTGTATGCAACGTTGAGGAGACTTATACCTCTGTAGTTGGCACTATACAGAGGTTCCATTCATCGGGCATACTTTCATCCGACCAAATTTTGGAGATAAGTTTGTGTATACTCCCTCCAGGACATCTCCCCCTGCTTTGAATAGCTGAGCTGGCAGTCCATCCTTGCACACTTTAAGCTTGGCTATCGCTAACCGCACTTCATTTAGGTCGGGTGGATGGAAATTTTGACCATCATCGTCCAGATTGAATGGAGTGTTCTGTCTTACAGTGGAATTTTGGCCACCTTTGCCGTTTAGCAGTCTAGAAAAGTGTTAATTCCAGATCGTCAGCATGGACTGCGTGTCAACTACCATATTCCCACTCTGATCTCGGCAGGCTTCCGTTCTAGCCTTGTAGCCCAGGTGTTACACTTTTTCCGAGCCCGAGAACCGAATAATTTATTGTTAATTACTTTTTATTGCAAACAAAAAAAAAAACAAACGACGACAAAAGAAAACCCGACCGGCACGAGCGAAGTTAAAATGACTTATGTCTTTTGGTTGCAACAAGAATGTCAACACAAAAGAGAAAAAGCGATATTCGATTATCGAATTCGGAATTGTAACCCAGGATAGCACTTGGATGCTACCACCACGGCTAGATCAAATTAAGGGGTGGGTTCACCAATTAATTTGATAAACGCGATTAATTATTTTACAATTAATTTGGATAGGGAATTGATGATTTTGATTGCCACAGGGGCGTAGTATCTGAAAAAAAAATAAAAAGGGCGCCAGCAATTTTTTTTTGTTTTTGAAGGAAATTACAAACCTTCTGTAGCGAAACCGACGGTGAAAGAATTTTAAACAAAAAGAACAAGTTTATATTCCCGAATTGGGAAGTGAAATTGTTTATTCGTTTGGGAAACCTTGCTTAGAGTAGGGCTAAAACCCAAAATCTTTTCAATCAACTATAACAAAAATAGCAGTTATTAAAATGGAACGTTATCTCTCTGTCCCGAATGAACAAAGAAGATTCTAGCGGGGTCACGAGTCCTGCAATTTCAGGATGAAGTAGCGGAAACAAAAACCAACCGAACTTCACAAAAAACTAGCACAATTTTGCCACCAAATAGCGAATTAAATGATTTGAAAATCTACCTACTAAATAATGTAATTTACTTATCTTTTTTTTCTTTGTTGGATAAAGAAAAATACTGCCAACTCTCCTCTCCTGTAACCAAAATTTTCCTGCTTCACCAACTTTTCCTGCCTCGAAATTCTCCTTCAACTCCAACCACTAGTTTCACTTTTTTTAATTCAATTTTTCCTATACTTTACTTTACTTTTTCTACTTTACTTAAATCCAAAATTAAATTTCTTAAACTTTCCCACTTTTATTTCCTCTTCCAAATTTCTCCAATTTTTTTAACTTGCTTTTGTGCTCTTCTGACAAGAAGTGCCCGTCCGGATTTTTCGATGTCCATTCGAACCACTTCTTGTTCTCATCCCCCGTGCTTTCAGCCAATCGGAAGCCGCGGATTTCGATCACGGCATTTGTAAGCTACTCTCAGCTAAGTTGCTGAAGAGCGCTACCGTTTACGCAATCCAGCGGTCCTACTTACTCGCATATATATTTGGTTTATGCCTCGTCATCCTCTAATTCGCCGATCGCTGGTTTCACTTCCAGGAGCGGCGAATACGATGAACGCATTCAACCATTTTCCCACTATTTTTCCCACTGGTTTTTTGAGAAAATCAAAAGAAGGAAAGAAAGTGCAAAAGTTCAAAAAATTCAATTTCGACCAACAAATACATTTTTCCCCTCCAAGATTCTCAAGTAAACCCCAAAAAATTAAAAGAGAACTTCGGCAGCGAAAATAACCAATAAGTAACCCTAACCAGTATTTTTAAATTCGGAGAGGTAAGTTGGCAATTATTTCCCTACTCGCGATTCTAAGCAAACTACTTCGGTGGATTTTTGTTAGATTTGAGGGGTTGGGGGATAAGACGATAACGTTCCATCTTTTACAGTATTATTGTGAAGTAAGATATGTTGGGCACTCGGCCATTCTCTTGAGAGTCACATCGTAATCGGGAACCAAATGTTCACCGAAATTTTCATGTTTCGATAGTGCGAAGTTGTGCTGGGCACTCGGCCATTCTCTAAGGAGTTACATCATGGGTTTGGGGACCAATTGTCACCAAAGCTTCTTTTTGGATTATAGTTTAGAACAGACCGCCCGTCTGTCAGTTTCTTGTCAATATTCGGGGACCATCTGTCACCCGCGTTTTGGATACAATCAGACCGCCCGTCTGTTATTAAGTATGGAGTGGATCACTCACCCACTTTAGTGCCAGGAGTAATAAAAACGATTTTTGTTTCATCAAGATACTGAGAGGGTGAACCAATGGCTGATGGACCATGGCTGCCCTTCTCTCTCTCAGTACATTGAAAGAAACACCTGTTAGGAAAGAAAAAAAAAAAACTGGAAAGGTAGGAACGCGGATTTGGACAACAGAAAGAACGATTTTTGTCACGGCAAATTTTACCGTGACACTGGGTAGATTGCCTCACCCTTCGGTAAAACTTTCGAACATCACCCCTGCCGTTACAGTCCTCAATAGACTCGACCAACCGCTTCGCATGCTCTCTCTTTTTCCTTCTGAGAAGTTGGCGTTCCTCCCTTTGCTTTTGCCCGTAGAGCTCCCAGGCTGCTCTCTCAGCAGCTCTGGTTTTAGGCTGCAGCAATGATTGGTAAGCCTCATTTTTTAATACATGCGCCAGCCTGCATTCTTCATTGAACCAGGGGTTTTGTTGTGGTGGCCTAGTGAAACCCAGCGCATCAGTGGCAGCACTCCTGATGGCATTTTGGCAGTGTTTCCACTGGTCCTCTGCAGATGATGCTGGTGGCGGGCTTGCTGAGAGATTAAGAGAAACGTGGTCTGCAAAAGTCCTGGCGATATCTTGCGATTTAAGCTTCACGACGTTAAATCTTTTCACAGCATCCGCTCTTTGTTGTGGCGTCATGGATATCCGCATTCGTACTTGAGCTACTAACAAGTAGTGATCTGAGTCTATGTTTGTGAAGATTTAAGAATAGTAACCTGAATATTACTTATAATCACAGTGAATTTTTAAATTTTATTTTTATAAAAATCAACGAAGGCACAATCATATCCTTTATCTTTTGCAAAAGTTTTTTACTTAAGTATTTCAACTTTTATAATCATTTAAATTACACTTTAATTGCAACACTTAAAGTAAGTAGATTTCTTTATGACACAATCTTAAAAGTAACATCAAAACCAATTTGTTTTTATGTGCCTTATATCAACCTCAGTATTTTAATTGAAAAGGAATTTTTCTCATCTTTCAAAAGATCAAAGCTCAAGTGCCTTTAAACGGTCCGTAAGGGTTAAAGTTAATTGGTATCTTAAATCACACGCCCAGAGATTTCATTTTACAAAAGAACAGAAAATACATACGAACATAAAACAACTATTCAAAATATTTGGGTCACTCTTATCGTCAAGAAGTAATTTTAGTGTTTCATATCATTTAAAAACACCAACAAACACTTTTGAAAGTGCCATCATACGAAGTCTATAAAGATTCTTTTTGATTTTGTTTTCCTAAGCAAAGTGTTGCATAAAACCAATAAAATCCCATTAAAAATGTTGAAAGATACCTATTTAAACCACTGCACTGACTGCGTGCAGCACCATGTATGCATATTGCATGCCATGAATGCATTCAATAGATAGTGGGGGTTGCTTCGAGCAAAGGGAAGAACTTTAAGAATTTTATAGTAAAACCATTGTATATCCAATCTATAGTATTCTCATGAAACACGATTTTGTAGGTAGACATTTGGTCGATAGGTTCGCTGTGATCGCCTTACCGAGATCCCTTAACAAAAATTAGTATGACATTTGGACGCATAGATGGCCACGAGCTTTTTTTCTTCATGAGAATACTATAGAATTTATATACAATGGTAAAACTATTAAACTTTCTTTGTAAGCTAAAAACTTAAAGAAGTGACCTACTCCTACTCTTGATAGTTTTCATATTATTTCACTTTAAATCGAAAAAAAAAAAATGCGGAAAACATGGGGTAGTAGTTATTGTTCACCTTAACTCTAAAGTCTAGAAAACTGAGGAACTGAAAAGTATAAAAATACTTATGTACATGACATAATTTGATTTGCATTACATATGTACAGATGTACATAATTTCATTCCTTTGACGAACATAAACAGATGTTATTCTCATCATTGTAGCTGTCGTTTTGGTGTAAATATTTTGAATACCAGGCCAAACGACACGCTTTGAAATTATCACACTAGAATACGACAAATTGAAAAAAAAAAAAATAAAAGTAAACCATGAAATGAAGGAATGCAGCAAAAAAAAAAAAAAATTAACAAATCTTTTACAAATACGGCGAAACATCATTCACAATAGTGTGGGTGGAAAATAATCGGATTGAGATTTTTCAATGGAATTTCATTGTGAAAAGATTTACAGGTGATGGAATGTGGAAGTGAACTTTGAAAAGGTCAGTTTTATATTGAAAAATAAATATTGTTTGTTTGCAAAAAAGAACAAAGGGGACGTAATCTTGTTAGTTAGAGAAATGAAAACTTGCAATGATTATGAGCTTAATGTTATAGGAATGCAGAAAGATTTGCAAAAGAACAGACTGAAAATGTAATTTAAATAGAATAAATTCATAGATTATCAATAGGATCTTAAGAACACTCCCATCGGTGGGCTCAGTCTTTATTTTATTTTTATTTTTTTGATATCAATGTGCGTAGTGTCCAAGGTAATTATGACTTATCGAAAAGTGACTAATGCTATGTTTCCACCAAAGGTTTATCTCAGATTAGATTTAATAAATCTTTTTGGTGTTTCCACCGCACAAAAAGATTTAAAAAAGATTAAATTTGACAGCACCTTCAAAAATGCAAATGGCGTTCCAATTTTCTTTATGAAGTGCGAATGAGACAGAATGTTTGATTCGTGTGAAACAATGAAGAACTGAATGCGAGTCTCGAATGAATCGTTCAGCACCATGTAAGAATAGGTTAGTTCGATTTGTAAAACTATGTATCCTTGGAAGATTTAACAAGATTAATTTCTAATGTTCAAGATTTACGAAATCAATTTGTATGGTAAATCTACGAGATTTAAAGGAGATTTAAGGTTAATCTCATTAAATCTCAGATTAGCGCTAGGTGGAAATGTAGCATAAGGGGCAATGAGCAAACAAAATAGAGAATCGATCTAAATCAAAATGGAAATACCTACTCGTTTTTTCTCAGAAAATAATACAACAAAAAACTATTGATTTATCTAACTTTTTTTCTTAATATGTTAAACAGTGTCAAGATGAACTCACAAATTTGGAATAAAGCCTCAAGATTAGGTGAGGTAATGTTAAGTAGAGTGGCTTACTTTACTTTAGATGGCGCTCACATTCCAGATGGACTACGGCCTCAAATAACAAGCCCCTCCAGGCAGCATGGTCCCTAGCTAGCTGCCTCCAGTTACGCACTCCAATAAGTTGGTTGAGGTCGTTTTCCACTTGTGTGCGCCACCTAAGGTGGGTTCTTCCCCATAAAACTTGTTGTAAAATCTTCTCCTTCATACTCCATCGATACAGAGTGGACCGAAGATCACCCGAAGAATTTCCCTTTCAAAGAATCTAAGCAGATTCTCATCCGTTTTTTGACAGGGTCCATGCTTCTGCCCCGTACAGCAGGACCGGAAGGATGGGGGTCTTATAAAAGGTCTCCTTGGTTCTTGTAGAGAGGGTCTTACAACTCAAATGCCTTCTTAGCCCGAAGAAACAGCGGTTGGCAAGAGTAATTCTTCGTTTGATATCCGCACTGATGTTATTTTGTGATGTAATAGTGGAGGTCAGCTATACAGAGTCCTTGACGACTTCGAAGTTGTACCTATCCATCGTGAAGCTTTGCCCTAATTGAGGATGTTTAGATTCCTTTCTTGATGATAGCATATACTTTGCTTGGCCTCATTAACAGCCAAACCCATTTTGCCACCTCCGATTCAGAACTTGCAAACGCGCCGGTAACAGTTCGCTTCGTTCTCATGATGTCAATATAATCTACATAAGCAAGTAGTTGAACAGACTTTTGAAAAATTTTACCTCTGTTGTTGACTTGTGAGTTGCGTACAATTGTTTCAAGAACGATGCTGCTTGATAACGCGTCACCTTGCTTCAAACCTCTCTCGACATCAAATGGTTCGGTAATATTCTTACCAACACGAGTTTAGCAGGGATGCTTAGATGCGACGTGGCTCTTTTTGGTTCTCCTCTATTTACGCTATCATATGCTACTTTGAAGTCAATAAAGGGGTGGTGTGTATCAATTTGAAACTCCTGGTTTTTTTTCCAAAATATGTCACGAGTGTAAACATTTGATCGACGGTTGATTTGCCAGGCCCAAAACCACGATCAGATTGTTGGCAAACGGTTTTTAGCGATCACATAGAACCCCAACTAACAATTTAGCTTGAATAAGATAAAATTTTTCGAATTTGGCAAGTCTGGCTTATATAGAGCTTGTATAAGGCAATCTTGAGCAAGCCAAGTATTTTCCACCTGAAATTTAAACAAATGGCTGCTATAAGGCCTTAAAATATGAATTACACAAGCTCTATACAAGGCTTGTAAATATAAGTTATAAATGGCTTGTGTAAGGCCTTCCAAAGTTGTTTATTGAAAATGTTTAAAATAATAGCTGCTATAAGGCTCTCCACGACAAGTTATTGCAAACAAGCTTGTTTGTAAAGGCCTTTATACAAATTAAAATAATCAGTGAAGATCAACAAATGTGTCTTATAAAATATAGTGCTTATAAAATAAATCAAATTTAAATAAATAAGAACAGTTAATACCTATTGAACATCGTAAAATAGAAAAGAAGTGCTTACAATAACATTGAACTTTTTAGCAAAACTTAAAAATTGATGGACTCTATGGAGTCTTTTGATGGCACTTGGTGGTATCTTGATGTCATTGTAATTAATAAATGAAAACACTTGTTAATAAAAGATCCACAATAATTTTTGATATAATTTAACTTTATTTTTGTATAAAATAAAAATCCGACGCGTTTCGTCCTATAAAGTCATCATCAGGGAACTAATATTGCTTGTCAAATACAGAGTGAAAAGCTCACATCTAAGTAAAAAGTATATAAACTAAAATATAAATATATATAAACTATATTTTAATATTTAGCAAAGGGCTATTATTTGTCAAGTCAATTTGACTGTTGAGAAGTACACCTTCTAATTTCAATTTGTTTATTTCGAAAATTTCGAACTTATCTAATACTCGTCCAGATTTTAAATTATGAAGTAACTCGATGTTATCTGTAGAGCAAACATGACCCGTATCACGAAGATGTTGCGAAAGCCCAGAAGATGGGTCAAGATGAGATGCAGCTCTTATATGCTCACCGAATCTTTTTTCCAGGTTTCTCGATGTTTTTCCGATGTAGACGCCATCACAATCATTACAGGTTATTTTGTAAACACCACTTTTCTTTAATTTGTTCGTTTTTGGCAGGATTTTGTTGTTGCACAAAGCATTTTTAAGTGTTGAATCATTGAAGAAAGCTGGTCTAATATTTGCTTTTTTGAGAGGTTCGATGAGATTCTCAGATATACCTTTTATGTAAGGAATTTTTCTCCATTGTATGAGATCCTTCTCTTTTTCGGCTGGGAAAATGGATTGAATAGCTGCTTTTTTCGATTTTTTTCTTAGTATGTTATACACAATTTGTTTATCATATCCATTATTAGTGGCGATTTTGATTATAGTTTTCAATTCTTTCTTGAAGTTTGAGGAACTCAACGGAACACGAAGAAGGCGGTCAATTAAAGATTGGAACGACGAAATTTTTATAGACCACGGGTGCGCTGAATTCATAGGTATTATAACATCTGTGTAAGTGCTTTTTCTATATATGTCAAACTCGAGTGAATTATGCATTAAGGAAATATTGAGATCTAGGAAATTTAAGGATTTTCCACCAATTTCCAAAGTGAATTGAATATTTTGATCAATGTTGTTGAGGACATCATTCAAAAAGCAGGAAAGATTCCGTTCTGTACCTGTCCAAACGCAAAATATGTCATCTACATATCGGGCCCAGTAGAACACGTACTTTAAAAGTTGGTTTCCAGAAGAAAAAAGTATATTTTCGAAACTATCCATATAAAATTCTGCTCCAAATGGTGAAAAAGAAGATCCCATTGCTAGTCCAGATAATTGATTATAGTTTTTTCCATTGAAGTGGAAATAGTTCTGTTCCAAGCATATAGTTATCAATTGCTTTAATTGAGAACATTTAGTTTTATCTTCAATAGAAAGATTTATTGAGTCAAAGAGTAGTCCTTTCAAGTTGTAAGTTGGAACAGATGGAAATAAGTTTTTGACATCAAATGAAACCAATTTAGCATTTGGAGGCAAAACCAAGTTTTTTATTTTGTTGACCAGCTCCATTTTTATCGAAAATTTAGGTATGAAATTCAATAATTGTGGCAGAATTTCACTGAGTTTTTTCCCCAATTTCTGAGAAGGAGCGTTGAATGACGAGGATACTGGACGCATAGGTATATTTTCTTTGTGAAGTTTTGGCAAACCGTATAAAATCGGAATAGATGGGTTACTATTTTTCAATGATTTTTTCTCGTATTGGTCGAAAATGAGATTAGCTGAATTAAGGCACTTATAAACTTGCGCATTATATTTGTCAGTCGGATCATTTCTTAGTTCTTCGATTTGCATACCCTGAAGACAAACATTCATCTTTTGAATATAGTCATCTTTCTCAAGAATCGATATAGTGTTACCTTTATCTGCCTTGCAAACAATTAAATTGTTGGATCTTATTTTCTTGTTCAATGAAATTAAAGAAGAACGATATACACTACTTATTTCACTGTTTCCTTCGTTTTCAACCCTGGCTTTCTTTATTATTTTGGCACATTCTGCTCTGGTTTCTACATCTGTGTCAGGTAAAGCAGCATCGGTATGTACAACAAGATTTGATAACTGAGCCAAGCTGGGTGACGATCCGTGAGCAAAATTTAAACCCATGCACAACAAACCGGTTTCAGTCGAAGAAAAATCGGTAGAAGTTTTGTTAACAACTCTCTCATGAAAAGAAATATCAAAATTATTATTGCTCCCATTGACTAGCTTAGATTTATGTTTTTTGGAAACATTCAATTTAATTTTTAAGCTCTCCAATTTAGCTTTTTGCTTCACGTACTGCGCATGCGCTAGAGAATTCGCATTGTTAAATGCATCGTCTTGTATAGTTGAAAGCTCTAATGCATGTAAGCGGTATGCAAGTTCCGAATGAAGAACTTTCAAATGCATACTTATATTATTTCTTTTTCGATAATGATTTTTTATTTCCTCGGTGAGCCATATATATTTCGATTTATAAATTGCTTTCCTACTCACTTTGGATATGGTTCGGCATTGTATGTTTATATAACTAGGAAAAATGTTCAGCTTCTTACAAGATGTGTTGAACCAGATGTGGTTACACGCGAATTTAAATTGTACAAGCAATCTCCGGTAGAACACAATTAATTTGTGAAAATCAGCATTTTTGATGGACTCTATGGAGTCTTTTGATGGCACTTGGTGGTATCTTGATGTCATTGTAATTAATAAATGAAAACACTTGTTAATAAAAGATCCACAATAATTTTTGATATAATTTAACTTTGCGTTTGGACAGGTACAGAACGGAATCTTTCCTGCTTTTTGAATGATGTCCTCAACAACATTGATCAAAATATTCAATTCACTTTGGAAATTGGTGGAAAATCCTTAAATTTCCTAGATCTCAATATTTCCTTAATGCATAATTCACTCGAGTTTGACATATATAGAAAAAGCACTTACACAGATGTTATAATACCTATGAATTCAGCGCACCCGTGGTCTATAAAAATTTCGTCGTTCCAATCTTTAATTGACCGCCTTCTTCGTGTTCCGTTGAGTTCCTCAAACTTCAAGAAAGAATTGAAAACTATAATCAAAATCGCCACTAATAATGGATATGATAAACAAATTGTGTATATCATACTAAGAAAAAAATCGAAAAAAGCAGCTATTCAATCCATTTTCCCAGCCGAAAAAGAGAAGGATCTCATACAATGGAGAAAAATTCCTTACATAAAAGGTATATCTGAGAATCTCATCGAACCTCTCAAAAAAGCAAATATTAGACCAGCTTTCTTCAATGATTCAACACTTAAAAATGCTTTGTGCAACAACAAAATCCTGCCAAAAACGAACAAATTAAAGAAAAGTGGTGTTTACAAAATAACCTGTAATGATTGTGATGGCGTCTACATCGGAAAAACATCGAGAAACCTGGAAAAAAGATTCGGTGAGCATATAAGAGCTGCATCTCATCTTGACCCATCTTCTGGGCTTTCGCAACATCTTCGTGATACGGGTCATGTTTGCTCTACAGATAACATCGAGTTACTTCATAATTTAAAATCTGGACGAGTATTAGATAAGTTCGAAATTTTCGAAATAAACAAATTGAAATTAGAAGGTGTACTTCTCAACAGTCAAATTGACTTGACAAATAATAGCCCTTTGCTAAATATTAAAATATAGTTTATATATATTTATATTTTAGTTTATATACTTTTTACTTAGATGTGAGCTTTTCACTCTGTATTTGACAAGCAATATTAGTTCCCTGATGATGACTTTATAGGACGAAACGCGTCGGATTTTTATTTTATACAAAAATAAAGTTAAATTATATCAAAAATTATTGTGGATCTTTTATTAACAAGTGTTTTCATTTATTAATTACACTTAAAAATTAATGAATGAATGAACGTTAAGAGGTAGGGTGAACGTGAAGTTTATGGTATCAACTTATTTACTTTTGATTATGTTTTCCTCAACAGCATATTGGCATAGTGGTAGAGCGCTAGACTGGTGTGAGGAAGGAATCGAGTTCAAATCTCAGGTAAAAAAAATCATCCAAGGCAAGATAGCTGTCAAAATGGCTTTCCTAAGGCCTTATATAAACATCCAAGGCAAGCCTTAGCTTGTTCAGTCAAGCTAATAGCAGTTCATGAAAAGCAATTTGCTGACCTTTAAGAACTGTCAACAAAAGTCTTATGGCAGTTAATGAGCTTGCGTAAATGCGCCAAAATAACTTGCATAAGGCCTTTTACTGTTTCCATAGCAATCTGAAAATAGCTTGTATAGAACCTTATACAAGTTAAATTGTTAGTTGGGACAGATGGCAAGATTTGTCAAGCGACGTTGAGGAGACTTATACCCTTGTACTTGGAACAGGACAGAGCATCTCCTATCCAATACCGAGGTTCCATTCATCTGGCATACTTACATCCAAGATAAGTTGGTGTATACTCCCTACCAAGCCATCTTCCCTGCTTTGAAAAGCTCGGCTGGCAGGCCATCCCAACCAGCAGCCTTGTACGCTTTAAGCTTGGATATCACTCACAAAACTTCATTAAGATCCGGTAGACGGAAATTTTGATAATCGTTCAGATTGAATGGAGTGTTCTGTCTAACAGTGTAATTTTTCCAATCTTCGCGTTTAGTAGTCTAGAAGAGTGTTAATTCCAGACCCTTGGCACGGACTGTGTGTCTACCACCATATTCCCACTCTCATCTCACCAGGCTTCCGTGCTGGTATTGTAACCCTGGGTAGTTGGCCTCATCCTTCGATAGAACTTTCGAACATCTCCCCTGCCAATAGACTCGACCGCCCGCTTCGTAGTATCCTCCTAGAGGTCTCTGGATGGAATGGTGATTTGAAAGTTTTTGACGAACTGTACTTTTGAGATTATGTAACGTGTAATCAATGTGACTTGGGAATGATCTGAATGAATTCAGAATGATGGAATGGCCAACGTTATTGTTGGTCCATTTTTATAAAGCTTTTAGGCGAACAACTGTATTAGCAGCCACCTGTTTGCTAAAAATATCAACAAGGAGTGCCAAATGGAGCAGAACGTCTAGACCATAGAGCGAAGAGCGACCGACGGAGGGTGGTCTAATCACCGGAGTATATAGCCAGTGCATAATACGAGGTTGCATCCCCCATTTATTCTCACAGGCTTTTTTGCATAAAAAAGACCCGTCTAGACGCGTGAGAAGGAGGATCTACATGAATGAAAGATTTTATACTTCCTCGCGAATAGAATAAGTTTTTTTTGTAAGAGAGACACCCAGAACACACTGGTCAGCCCATTTGGTAAGCTTATTTGAACCGGTTTGTAAATTTTTTAAGACATCGTCTCCGCATCGGCTCCGCCCGCATAATGTTAGTGCGTTGCTTGGCCTGTCATGCCGAAGGTCTGGGTTTGATTCCCAGCCACTACCATCTGAAACCAAAAATATTTGTCCATGGTACTGCCTTTTGCGAGAAAATGACAAATCCTCCAAAGTATCTGTTGTCATGAAAAGTAAGTGCTTCTCATCTAGCCGTTTGTTTTCGGCAATCAATTGCAGATCCCGTCCATTCCTGCCAACATCACGCACACAGGGATGGTTGAAATTTGTAAGTCAGTAGGCCCTGGTTTTCTTCGAGCTGTCGCACCAGCAAATTAAATTTAATTTATTTTTATTTAATTTACCACCACGTACTACGTAATTTTGTCATTAAATTAAAAGTAAAATTGATCGGTACCTATACATATAATCCTACTACCAAAAATGCATCGCTTCCTGCTGCACTGTGATTGGTTCTTATGTACATCGATGTATTATCATCAACTAAATCAGGTTTCTTTTGTTTTCAAAAACAGCAAACTCCTATTTATCTCAATAGCATGTGCCATCTTTCCTTTTTTTTATCCAAAGACAATCCTTTTGATAAACTATGTATACCTACGTTAACTCTTACTTATACATCCGGCTATGACTTCAATTTGAACCTGTTAGAGAGTTTGCCTTGTTGCGTTCTACATTCCCGCACATCCGCATGCAGTATAAATTACAGTCATGCCACAAAAGCCCATAAACTCTAATATTGCTTAGAAAAGACAAACTTGCTTGTGCTGACACAATAACGATAAAGAAAACAACCAAGTGAATGGAAAATGAGGAGTAATACTCCTCTACACAAACACTCTGGAACTCTGTCCATGTACATTATAATCCGTAAAAGTAAAAACCAACTTTTTACATAAATCAAAAAAAAAAAATAAAATAAAGAATCAGGAAAAAAGAAAATCTTTATAAAAAAGTGATTCAGAATAATAATGTCAATGTGAACGAACGTGCTGTACCTACAGGTTATTTGCAACTAAGTAGAAACTTATACTTAGTTGTTGTACCTAGATGTTCATAAATTGGCTCACGTCGCGTCGTCATTTAAAGTTCTTTGTAATTCTTTCTCCCTCCCAAGGAAAATTTATTTAAAATGTAGGTATTGGTGCAATACTTGAATGATCTTAAGTTGCAATTTTAAGTTACCCGTTTATAATGACAAGCATGATAAGAGATAAGAATCGATTTGAATATTTTTTTTAATAACTTCTATTATCTTGTGTTGAACAATAAATGCCAACTATCTGTAACGGAAGCATAAAAAACACAGGCTAGAACCTATACATAGCCATACAGTTCCTGTAACCCAAGAGGCTAAAACTATGATTAGACAACAGCCAGTAAGGTTCAACCACTTTCAAAGTACCCAGTTAAAAAAAATTATTTTTATGGAATTCAAGCTTCTTTAAAAAGTAAAATCAATAAATTTCGTTGAGAGGCCTTGAAGTGCAAATTTTTCAGCGAAATAATAAGACGGCTTAGCTATATTAAATGCTTTAAACTTCTAAAAACTGTATCTGAATCAAATCTAAGATTTATTTGTTTCAAAATTGGAGATCCTGGTTGAGTCTTTTAATAATGTATTCAACCTATCATTTTGGCCTTGCGGGATCAAAATTCGGAAATTTGAAAACATTCCAAAAAACATAGGTAACATTGACGGGGGAACAAATAAAGCTATAAGTTATGTTTCTCCATCTAACTTCATTAATGCTGCTTGCCTGAATTTGTACTACCATAATTCCAGTGGTGTTCGAACTTAAGTACCTGCTTTATACCTTGCATCTAGTCATGCCTACTATGATATAATGAATTTTGTGGAATCCTGGCTTAGGAGTGGAATCTGTGATTCAGAAATTTTCGACGGAAACTCTTATATCACCTTCCGTAACGATCGTTGTTTTGCTGCTGAAGATCGTGGTGGTGGTCTACTTTTGGGAGTCCGTTCATGCATTTCTTGTAATTTAGTTACCCCTGCCTATCATCGAAATCGAACAAATGTGCGTTTCAATCCTTCTTGGACCAGGTGTTATTGTTTATATTATTATAAGTTATATTCCACCGTAAAGTATGAAAAACACTTTGCTAATATTGATTTTGTATACAAGGATTGGGTACGATATGTCGACATATCGACAGTGATCGAGATTTTATGAATCGAGATTTCAACAGTCGACATTTTAAGAGTCGACATTTTGATCAGATCATAGTTTAGGGAATGATGTTTACAAGCGCGCGCTATGATCTGATCATTATTTTCTAATATCGCATTGTCATAGTTCAATAAATCGCATTTTTTGTAATTTAATTTTTGTTGCCTTTATATTTTGACGTCTTTATTGCCTATTATTCAGGGTCTGTAACGTGTTTTAATTGTAATACAATAATAAAACATCCAGAAAATGAGGCAGTTTAAAGTTCGAAATATTAGGTATAATGTAGGTAGGCAACAAAAATGCGTTCTATGGAACTTTCTTGAAGCAAAACAAAAGGTAGGTAATATAAAATTCATAACTACCTAAATAAGTTTATTATTATAAAAATCAAATAAGAACTTGTATCTTTAGTCTTAAATTTTCCACAGCATCAAAAAACTGCTAAGTTCCTGTTCAAAAATCAGGCAAGAATTTATGATTCTTGAGTTTATAGTTATTCCATGTAAACATTTAAGGCAGAGCGTTGTTCTTTGGGTTACTTTCAAATGACCGACAGACAAAATAACGACAAGTCAAAATGTTGACTGGTTAAAATGTCGATTTATATTTTATATCGACTTTTCTGTATGGGAAAAATTCCAACAAGTCGATATTATTCTCGACTTCTATCAGGGCAGTCGACTTTTTGTCAAATCGACATTTCAAACTGTCGACATTTTAATAAGTCGGTAAAAACAAAGTCCGTATTTTAACTTTCAAAAAAGTCGATAAAAGTCGACATTTTAACCAGTCGACATTTTTTTTGTCGGTCATTCGTACGTAACCCGTATACAATCTAAGCAATAGTCCAGAAAAAGTTTTCGAAATCGGTGATTTTAATTTAGCTAATGTAAATTGGTTGCATTCTTTTACTGAAAATAGGCTTATACCTTGTAACTTTAATAACAAAAAAAGATACTGAAATAACTTTGCCCTTAATTAATACTAAATCAATAATAGTGGGGCTGTTAGTGAGACCGACCTTTCATTTTGACCTGACGGGTTGAGCTTTAGTATACAATTAGTCCATGTCCTAACTTTGCTTTTAAGAAGTGTTGCCAAGGTGGCAACACTGTCAGAAGGAAAAGAGAAGGATTGCCACAGTCCCGAAATGTTGCTTATAAATTGAAAACCAAGGCTTGGACGATGACCCGAGAACTCCCGTTGGATTCAGCACCCTTGAAACCATAGGACCACATTATTGTTTTTCTCCCACCCCTCCCCTTGCACGAAGGGGGTGGAAAAAAGTCGTTTTGGAAACAAAATTTGAAAAGCCAAGAAAAGTTAGACAAATATTTTTATTAATAAAATTTAAAGATGGTGTCGACGCAGAATTTCACAATCTACTAAATTACATCCAGAGTTGATTGAAAACCTACTTTGGTTTTTTTAAAAAGCCACTTTCAAAATTCCGGGGAGGGGGGATATGAAAGATTAACAAACTAAAATATTTACCTTGGAATAATATAAGCATATGACACATGTTTCAAGGGTATTTTTTAATGTCCAATCTGACTAAATCAGAATGAACTCGATACAACTACCTTCAAAAAAGTTATAGCCTTCTTGATAAATGATGACCGAATTAATAGAGAAATATTACCAAATTTCAACAGTATTGACACGAAACTTGGTCCACATATTTCATTTGTCATAACCATAAGCAACAAGAATCAAAAGAGTCTACAAAAATATTTATAGTGAAAGGGTGTTTTTTTCACTGAAATGGAAAATTTTTGAACTACTACCATGAATCCCCTCCCGAAACTGGAAGGTTAAAGAAAATTGGTAAAAGCCTTTGACTTTTCATAAAGACCAAGAAACAAAAGAGACTAAACAAATATAAACTATCTGTGGGTGTTTTTCAATGGGGAATGAGAAGCAGTGTTTTTGGCTGAACATTTGAAACCAAGATACATAAATGTAATATGGTGCATGATTTTAAGGTATTTTTTAATGCTGAATCCAATTATAAAATAAAGTAGATACAGGCTCACATAAAAAAGTTATCTTACTTTTGAAGAGTTAATGTCTGTAAATGATTGTATTTTTTGACTAGAATAGGTACGACATTACCTCTCAAAAAAGACCCACATACCATGGATATTTGAATAGTCTTTTTTGATTCTTGGTTCTGATGAATAATGAAATATTTTCACCAACTTTCATCAACGTACCAGTTTTGGGAGGGGTTTCATGGTAATTGTTACAAACTTTTCCCTTTCACTGAAAAAAACACCCTTTCACTATAAATATTTTTGTAGGCTCTATTTATTCTTGTTGCTTATGGTTATGACAAATGAAATATGTGGACCAAGTTTCGTGTCAATACTGTTGAAATTTGGTAACATTTTACGTGTTTCTCTAATAATTCGGTCATCATTTATGAAGAAGGCTATAACTTTTTTGAAGGTAGTTGTATCGAGTTCATTCTGATTTAGTCAGATTGGACATTAAAAAATACCCTTGAAATATGTGTCATATGCTTATATTATTCCAAGGTAAATATTTAAGTTTGTTAATCTTTCATATCCCCCTTCCCCAGCATTTTGAAAGTGGCTTTTTAAAAAAAACAGAGTAGGTTTTCAATCAACTCTTGATGTTATGTAGTAGATTGTGAAATTCTGCGTCGATGCCATCTTTAAATTTTATTAATACAAATATTTTCTAACTTTTCTTAGCTTTTCAAATTTTGTTTCCAAAACGACTTTTTTCCACCCGCTTCGTGCAAGGGGAGAGGTGAGAGAAAAACAATAATGTGGTCCTATGTTTTCAAGGGTGCTGAATCCAACAGGAGTTCTCGGGTCATCGTCCCACCCTTGGTTTTTGATCTATAAGCAACATGTTGGGATTGTGGCAACCCTTCTTTTATCCTTCTGACAGTGTTGCCACCTTGGCAATACTTCTTAAAAGCAAAGTTAGGACATGAACTATTAGAGTACTAAGGCTCAACCCGTCAGGTCGAAATGAAAGGTATGCCCTCATATCGTGCACTAACGCCCCTACTATAAAGTTTTTAATAATTTAAACAGCTATTTAGAATCTTATAACATTTTAAAGACCAATTTCGTTGAACTCGACAATTACCTTAAAATATCGACTGGAAAACTGAATTTTTAAATTTAAATTTGAGGGATATGTTTAATCATTTTTCGGGCTTTTTACATAATGCTTTCAATTTATTTGTTCCAGCTAGGTTGAAAAGGAATGTCTCAAAACCCCCATGGTACAATAGGAGGTTGGCTCACCTGAAAAATCTAAAAAACAAATCTTTTGGCAAGTTTAAAAAATCCAATGATTCGAATGATCAGACACAATTTTGTAAACTTCGTAAAAAGTCATTGTTCTCAGTAAATTCTCGCACAGAAATTATGTCATGAACGCTAAGGAAAATTTAAAAAACGATCCAAAGCGATTCTGGTCCTTTATGAATTCTAAACGGAAATCAATTGCGGGACTCCGAATTCTATGAATTTCAAAGGTGAAGAATCTACTGGGGTTAATAAAACACTTGAGCTTTTTTTCAGTTTTTGTAATACGTTTACTCTAACGCTCAGGAAAAAGTCATTCCTAGTTGTTCAGCCCAAAGTTGATATTGGGTGCATACAGCTAAAATTTGTTGACGTTATAGAAGGATTACATAGTCTCAAACACTCAAACCAAATGCTAAACCGGGTGTGGATGGCATTCCTGCGAAAGTCTTAAAATGATGATCTAATTCCCTTTGCCTACCTCTGCTTATTATTTTCAATTTTTCTTTGTCTTCCGGAATATTTCTTCGATTCTGTATGCCACAATATATTGATTCGAAAGCTTGAAGTATTTGGCATACACTCAAGTCCACTCCAGTGGATTGGCTCATTCCTAATTGGTAGAGTACAAGAAGTGAAAATTGATGAGTATACTTCAAGGCCTATTAGATGTACTGCAGGTGTCCCTCAAGGTAGTCATCTTGGTCCTTTGCTGTTTATAATATTTATTGATGATATTGTCAATCATATTAATTTTAGCCAGTGTTTAATATACGCTGATGACCTCAAACTATTTTTGAAAGTAACAAGCGACTACGATTGCATTAAACTTCAAATGGATTTGGATAGCTTATCCCGCTGGTGTAAGTCAAACTGCTTAAACCGTAACGTGCAAAAATGCTTTGTTATTTCTATCTCCAAGAAACATTTTATGTACGAGTTTCCTTACTCTCTAGGATCCAGTCACCTTCAAAGAACTTTAAAAGTTAATGATGTAGGGGTTACATTCTATTCCAAATTTTCATTTGTTCCACATGGTGATGCCATCGTCGCCAAAGCTAACTCAATGTTAGGATTTATAAAAAGAAATTCAACTGATTTTTCCGACCCCTACACCTTTGTGGCGCTCTATACCTACTACTTTAGTAAGATCAATTTTGGAATATGCTGATGCTATCTGGAACTTTCATTAACAACTATTCACCGATAGAATTCAAAAGATCCAGAATCGTTTTACAAAGTATGTTTTTTTATAAAATACATTGGAACTTTTGTCCAAATTCCCTAGCCAGGCAAAGTCTTCTGGGTTTGCAGCTTCTCAAATCTCGAAGAACTATTCATGATATAGTTTTTGTGCGTGTAGTACCTCGTGGCTTGATGGTTAGTGCGTAGGACTGTCATGCCGAAGGTGTGGGTTCGATTCCCAGCCGTGCCACCTAAAAACAGAAATGTTTTATTCGAGGTACTGCCTCTTGCGAGGAACTGACAAATCCTCCAAGAGTATACTTGTCATGAAAAAGTGCTTCTCATTTAGCCGTTCGGACTCGGCAAAAAACTGTAGGTCCCCTCCATTCCTGCCCAACAAACACGCACACAGGAATGGTTGTGAGTTGTAAGTCACTAGGCCCTGGTTCTCCTCGAGCTGTTGCGCCACCCAATTTATTTATTTTATTTATTTATTTTTGTGCGTGATATTCTGTGCTACCACATTAAATGCCCTATAGTAGGGGAGCCCACAAAGGGATTTTGGGATTTACTCCAGCGCGTCAGATTAGTATAAGGGGGGGTACCTCTTGCATCCTGCTGAGTACCTCCACCATATATCAGTCCTCTATTTAGGGTCGGGCGCCTAGGGTAGGTTGTCAGATTAGTAAAAAAAATCGATAGCTCGAAATACTCGAGCGCGTCAGATTAAGATAGGGTAGGTTAATTACATGCTGAAAAGTGTGTATTTCAATAATCTGACGATTTGAGTGTGACCTAAGGTAGTGGGAGGGTTACAAACTTGCAAAAAAAATTGTCACCTGGACATTCTCGAGCACGGTTGAATTTTTTTTATTGTGAGAAATAATTCTAGGATAACGGGAAAAGTATAATCTGCCGTTTGTCTCGTCCCGTTTAGGAGGTAGAGGTGATTTTCGAAAAAAACGACTAAAATGGAAAAATAAATATTTTAAATCAACGACAATACTTAAAATGCAAAACAATAACGGTTTTAAAAGCCAGAGATTTGTTCCTTAATCCTACATTTAAACTGAATTATTTGTGTTAATAGTTTTCAAAATATTTGCATTTAAACTCAAAATTTTTATAAACAAACGCAAAAAAAATGTTTGAATCAAATTTTTTTTTTTCAAAATTGTGGAATAAGAAACTAGATTTTCTTATTTTTAGAAAAATTAACCCCAACATTTTGTTTGCGTTTTTTATCACAATTTTTAGCTTGTATTTGAAAACTATTGACATAAATAATTAAATTAAAAGTAGGATAAAAGAACAGATTTCTGGTTTTTAAAACCGTTATTGTTTTGAATTTTAAGTATTGTCGCTGATTTTTATATTTGTTTTCCATTAAATCGTTTTTCTCGAAAATTGTTTCTACCTTCTAAACGGGGCAACATAGATCCCCCCTCCCATAGTAAGAAATGCTTGTACATATTTGACCCTTCTAAAAAAAAACGTTTTCAATTTTTGGCGCCTAAGTTATTATACTCTCCTCAGTGATTGAAAAAATCCTGAATAAAAATGTTTCTTCTTTTCAAATCGTCAGATTAAGAAAACCCCTCCAGATAATCGTCAGATTAAGGTTCAGCAAATGTAGGACATCGACTTGAACCATATATATCAAAATCTGAAGCGATCGAGTATTTCAAAATGGCGATTTTTTTTGCATTTTCAAGAAGCTGCCGCAAGCTTGCTTCACATCCGAATCGTCAGTCTTTTGAATGTGAGCATCCTTGGGGGTCACTTAACATCCCCTATTAAAATCTGACGCGCTCGAGTAAATCCATTTTTTTTCCAATTCCTACACTCCCATACAGCCACCCCCACCACGCAAGCCGGCAGACCCAGGCCATATATACTATCAATATCTGACGCGCTCGAATATGTCCACGTGACTTTTTTTTAACATTTTTGAACACCTGCAGATGCTCCCCCCACCGATGGAACGGTATACTTTACTAACATTTTTTTCTCTCTATCATCAAATCTTTCAAATCCATTAGGTCCCAACGACGCTCGAAATAAATCCACATTTAGCATCGTGGGCTCCTCTACTACTACCCTACTATCTTTAATTTGTATCTATGCTCCAACAAGATCGTTGAGGGAAATACACCTTCTTTTTCAACCTAGACATAAAACAAACTATGGAATGAATGAACCAATTTCAACGGACATCTTGATCTCTCATTTTCCAGAATCAAATTCAAAAATGATTTATTGTACTTATTTTTAAGAATTTAATTTCAATATTATGTTTAATGCTTAGCTTAAATTACATAATAATTCTTTCTAAAGTAATCTGTGGAGCTTAATACTTCGTAGGTGAAATAATTAAATAAATAAATATATTTTGCGAAATAATAAAACGGCGAAAAATTGTTTCGCAAAAAAAAAAACACTTGACCAAATATGAAACAATTTAACTAAAAAAAAGCTAAACAACAAATTGCCAAACGAAATTTGCGAAATGATTGAAATGAATTCAAAACAAAAGCGAAAGTTAGAAACGCCAAATGGGAAGTATTTTTAAATTTGCGAAGGAAGAATCTTTAAAAAAAGTGTCTTTTACTGTTTTTCAAAAGTAACTGATTTTGGACTCTTTTTCAATATCCGTTTTCACGAAAACAATAAGTCCTACAAAAAAAAATAAGAACTTAAATGTAAGGAATTACATTGAATTTATTTCTGCAAAATTTTTTTTGCCAAAAAAAATACATCTATTTAAAAGACAACGCAAAAACATAAAAAATTATGAAGTTTTTGTCATTTTTTGATGATTTTTCATATTTGCTGTGAAAAATTTTGTTAGAAAACTTCAGCTTCGTGTTCAACGACCCCGAAAGTACCTATAACAGGAGCCACTTAAATAAATAACATCAGAACTTTCCACTTCAAACTACCATTTGACTATGACTCACCTTAAGTTCCCATCGCTACAGCTTCACAGACACACATTATACAACAAAACAATGACAGAGAAAAATTTAATCTTAAATCGTTTACCATTCGCAATGAATTCAGATTGAAATCTGAATTTACCAAAAGAAGACCTTATAAGACATTAGATTTTCATGTCAGCTTATTTCCTAAAATTTGCACCTAAACATCACACAATATGTTTTGGCGTAGACACCATAAATAACACATGATCAGCTAACTTAGTTCAAGGCAATGAGAGTAAACTTGGAATGATACGAAAAATATTTGCTCATACAAAAAATGCAAACACATGTACATAAAAAAAAATAATAATGATGCATATCACTCGTCACCTTACCATCAGTTAAGTTTCAAAGCGGAACTTAAAATGGAGGCCAAGGTCAATAGCGCAGTCAGTAGGTACATTATGTGCACTTTCATGCTTTGTTAACCTTTATGAATTCAAAGTCACTGAAGCCGTTAGAAATGTCAAAGAAAAGAACAAAACTAAGTGTATGGCTTAAAGAATATTCATTATAATTGCTCTGTTTCATTAAAGTGTAAAAGAATATAATTTATCTGCTGTTTTACTGTTTTTATTTGTCTGTTTTTTTTGCGAACAATTTGAAAATTATTCACAATAAAACACTCGTAAATACTTAAAAAAGTGTTTATTCGTATGTATTTTCAATGTCAACAACCCATGGTATCTGGAAGATTTTGGGAAGGTGTATGTGTAACCAACAGCCCAGACACAACCAGGAGCAAGTTCATTCGATCTCTAGTTGTTTTCCATCTTATTTTAGTTTTCCCTTAATTACTTTTTCCTCATAAAAGTTGAACTTATACTAGTTTAAAGTGCCTCCAGCATTAAGCGCACTTTGAAGCACTTTTTTATGCACTCAGGCTGAGTAGTTTACTACAACAATCTTTCGGAAACATCAATTGAATCCTGGTTCAACAATTCCACAAATTATTTCTCATTAAATTGTTGAAAATGTAATAAATAAAGATGTTAGAAATCCTCTTGTGTCCGAATCCCATGATATGATGTAAAGTCCTTCTTTCATTCATTTTTGTTTTGTTCCCGAACCCAGTTTTATTGATAGAAAAATAGCAACATTGATTGTGTCCATGTCTAAAATAGCCATTAATCTGGAGATAAAACTTCGTTACTTAAAATTATACCTACCTGTAAGATAGAATAGAAAGAAACATATAATAACCAACCATTAGAATGGGGGTTTTGACTTATGAAAGATTTTAACTCATTAACAAGACAGACAACAGCTACAAATCAAAATTCTCTACAAATGAACGTTACCACCATCAAAAGATGTGCATCGCCATCGACACAAAATGAACAATTTATTACAACGTGTATACAGTCGGTGCGGCGCATTTCTAACGAGAACAACACATCCTTTCGTATAGCAGTTGTAGTTGCATATGGAATTCCAATACCAATATGCAGCAGACATAGCGCCAAATGGAAATGATTCTGTCAGAAATTTAATTAAAAGAAATTGTTCAATTAACTTTAGCAAGCATTTTGAATATGTATGAGATGCAGACGACCGACCGACGCACGATGAGTTTTACTGCAAACTGGATGGGGGAAATATTTCAACTTTCCATAAACCAGACAAACCCATCAATTATTTCACTAAAACAAACTTTTTTGAATTAATCCAAAACATCTTCTGGGATACATGTGCGCATTTATACATACATAGCTCATAGAGTAGTTGTGTGCTAATTTCGAATGCGGAGGGCAAAGAAATAACATCACAAATTGAGTGCAATAACAGCAGCCCATTGGATCACCCTCCCACATGATATTTTCATTAATTCCCAATATAATTTATGGAATTTCATAAATTATGGCAGATTAATATGAAAAGAGCAGTGTTTTCAGTTGGGGTTGTTTTGTTGATGAGACCTGCAGATATTGTTGCTTAAATATCCAACAAATTGTTATGACTCAACGCATATCTAATTTATGGTTCGATCTTGATAATAATCGGATTGAATTTATAGTCCAATGTATCCATACCAAAAGGGACGACAAAATGTCTGGAAATTCTTGGAGCTCCTATATATTCAATCAATATTGAATGTAACATGTTGTTGTAATGTTTGTAATTTGAGGAAGATAATTTCCTTGCAACATGTTTTGCTGACAGCTTATGGAAATTAGGAAGAGAGTGATAATAAACATCATAGTGCACTCCAGTGAAAATTCTATATAGACAAAGATTCAGGAAGTTTTTTGTATTTCCTTTTCGATTGGTTATCCGTAACTACAATTCGATACGTGAGAACGCTTCTAGTTTCAATTCTTAAATCAAATCCAGAAATATTCTTTTAAGAATCAGTTCTGTCATTCTGGCACCAGTTAAAAAGGCCATTTTTTTTGACATTGAAAAGATTAACAATTACAAACATTTAAGAGCGTGGTACACTGGTCTTCAATGTAGCTTTGAGTCTATTCTTACTTATATTAAAATCAAAAGAATTTGAGTTCAAATTCTGAATATTGCACATGCTGGTAAAAGGTTCATGCATTCCATAATTGGTACGGTGTTGAGATATTTATCGCGTGTGTGAAGTTGGCATAACATTTTTGAGCTAGACCAATGGGACCATGGCAGGAATTTGCAGTTTTTTTAAAATTTTGTATGCATTTCTATTCCGGATTTTGCAGTTCACCAAATAGTGGGTGTAACCGACTGTACTGCTAACTCCACTGTGAAGTTAGCAGTGCCTATGCTTTTCTCAGCAACCGGGCTAGCTAGGAATCTGAAATAAGGCTCTGAATTTGCAGTTTAATTTGCAGTTCCAGAAAAGGAAAAAACCAAATTTCTAAATCCTTACATACAAAAAATTTCATACTGTACTGCTAACTTCACTGTGAAGTTAGCATAAAAGTCCTTTTCTCAGCAACGGTGATACATAGAAACTTGGAGTTAGGCTCCAAATTTGCAGTTTAATTTGCAGTTCAAGAAAAATTAATGTCCAAATTTTTAAGTCCAAATTTGAAAAAAAAATCGAATAAATTCATTTTTCACTGTTAACGTCACTGTGAAGTTAGCAGTACATACCCTTTTCTCAGCAACTGAGCCACCTAGAAAATTGCAGTTAGGGTCCAAGTTTGCAGTTTCGTATGCACTTCAAAAAAAAACTAAGTTCAAATTTTTACGTCCAAATTTGACAAAAAAATCGAAAATTTTACTTCGCACTGTTAACAACAGTGTGAAGTTAGCAGTACATACCCTTTTCTCAGCAACTGTGCTAGGTAGAAAATTGCTGTTAGGGTCCAAATTTGCAGTTTTTCATTTACTTCACGAAAAAATGCAGTTCAAATTTTGTAGTCCAAATTTGACAAATAACACTAGTTTACAAAATTTTGGGTCATGGTAGGGTCCTTAGAAAAAATATATTTTCTAGACTAATTTTGGGTCACTGAACACGAAAATCAAAATTATTTTTTTTTCCAAAGAAGCGTTTTCGAGATATGCGCAAAAATCATTTTCTCAGCTATTTTTTCAGATATTCCCATAAATCTCGAAAACTGCATAGTTAATTTACATAAAATGTGTATTTTATGAATTATGTGATCTGTCTCCTTCCGACGATGTACTGTTTGTATAAGTCGGACTGAAATTTTATAAGTTACAGGCATTCAAAGTTTCAAAAACGAGTATTTTTGAAAAATTTCTAGTTTTTGGTTGCGCCATATGGATAGAAAAAAATATTTAAAATAATTTTAAGGATTCAAGTAAAAAACAATTTTTTTAACAAAGATTTGAGCCAAAGTTTTTCAAAATCGGACGATAAATGTAGAAGTTATTAAATAATTAGTGAAAAAGGGATATTTAATTTTTTTCAATAAAAGTCATATAAATGTATATAAGGGTGTCTGTTATTTCCCAAAATCATTTTTTTAAATCAGGAACCCCTAAAATCAAAATTATATGTCCTTAAATAAAGTTTTTGACCACAAAATTTTTGTATAAGGTGATAAATCGTTGCCTCTTAGGCCATTCTCTTTTCCATACAAAGGAGTATTGAACACACCAAAATCCGAGACCAATAATGGCGTGATATATATCGTTAGGAAGGTATTTTTATGAACTACAATAGTTACTAAGGAAGTTCATTTCAAATCTCTACGTGAAAAAAGTTATTCGCTAGTTAAGTATAGTTTTTCACACCAAAATGCGCTGAAACACAATTTTGGCCAGCGAATAACTTTTTTCACATAGAGTTTTGAAAAGAACTAATTTAGTAACTATTGTAGTTCATAAAAATACCTTTCCAACGATATATATCACGTCATTATTGGTCTTTGGAGTTTGGTGTGTTCAATACTCCTTCGTATGGAAAAGAGAATGGCATAAGAGGCAACGATTTATCACCTTAGACAAAAATTTTGTGGTCAAAAACTTTATTTAAGGACATAGAATTTTGATTTTAGGGGTTCCTGATTTAAAAAAATGATTTTGGGAAATAACAGACACCCTTATATACATTTATATGACTTTTATTGAAAAAAATTAAATATCCCTTTTTCACTAATTATTTAATAACTTCTACATTTATCGTCCGATTTTGAAAAACTTTGGCTCAAATCTTTGTTAAAAAAATTGTTTTTTACTTGAATCCTTAAAATTATTTTAAATATTTTTTTCTATCCATATGGCGCAACCAAAAACTAGAAATTTTTCAAAAATACTCGTTTTTGAAACTTTGAATGCCTGTAACTTATAAAATTTCAGTCCGACTTATACAAACAGTACATCGTCGGAAGGAGACAGATCACATAATTCATAAAATACACATTTTATGTAAATTAACTATGCAGTTTTCGAGATTTATGGGAATATCTGAAAAAATAGCTGAGAAAATGATTTTTGCGCATATCTCGAAAACGCTTCTTTGGAAAAAAAAATAATTTTGATTTTCGTGTTCAGTGACCCAAAATTAGTCTAGAAAATATATTTTTTCTAAGGACCCTACCATGACCCAAAATTTTGTAAACTAGTGTTATTTGTCAAATTTGGACTACAAAATTTGAACTGCATTTTTTCGTGAAGTAAATGAAAAACTGCAAATTTGGACCCTAACAGCAATTTTCTACCTAGCAAAGTTGCTGAGAAAAGGGAATGTACTGCTAACTTCACACTGTTGTTAACAGTGCAAAGTAAATTTTTCGATTTTTTTGTCAAACTTCGACGTAAAAATTTGAACTTAGTTTTTTCAAAGTTTGGACCCTAACTGCAATTTTCTAGGTGGCTCAGTTGCTGAGAAAAGGGTATGTACTGCTAACTTCACAGTGACGTTAACAGTGAAAAATGAATTTATTCGATTTTTTTTTCAAATTTGGACTTAAAAACTTTTACATGAATTTTTCTTGAACTGCAAATTAAACAGCAAATTTGGAGCCTAACTGCAAATTTCTAAGTATCACCGTTGCTGAGAAAAGGACTTTTATGCTAACTTCACAGTGAAGTTAGCAGTACAGTATGAAATTTTTTTATGTAAGGATTTAGAAATTTGGTTTTTTCCTTTTCTGGAATTGCAAATTAAACTGCAAATTCAGAGCCTTATTTCAGATTCCTAGCTAGCCCGGTTGCTGAGAAAAGCATAGGCACTGCTAACTTCACAGTGAAGTTAGCAGTTCAGTGGTGAACTGCAAAATCCGAAATAGAAATGCATACAAAATGAAACAAAAACTGCAAATTCCTGCCATGGTCCCATTGGTCTAGCTCAAAAATGTTATGCTAACTTCACACACGTATATGTATCTGCATTAGTTCTAGACTACGAGTGTTGTGACCTCCTTCACTGTAGTTAAGACTAGTAAATGATAATAAATCAGGTGCATCAATAACGCCCGTTAAAGGTTGATGAATAAATACAATATCATTATTAATTCTCCTTTGTGCTAAAGATTGAATCTGAAGAAGCTTACTCCGGTGTTTCTTAAGGAGGGAGATTATAAGGACCACGGTAGTCCTTTTAAGACGAAACGTACATATATAATTACGCTGTACTGCTTCTAGTATATTCTTATGGACATGGTATAAAGGAGTCCAGACTCCAGACCTGTGATGCGTATTCATGATGAGGGCGAACAAGACTGTTGTATAGAGCGTGGGTAACATAAGGATCCTGAAATTCTTTAGACTATCGTTTAAAAAACCCTAACATAGAGTTTGCCTTGTTGACTATTAAATTGATATGCTTCGTAAAATCAAGATTAAAAGTAAAATTAACCCCTAGGTCTTTGAAACTATCAACACGACGCAATGTGTGCTGCGATATTTCATGATCAAATGAACTAGAAACTTTTTTTACTGACATTTAATAGGGTTGAGATTTAAACCGTTTTTATTACACCAAATAACAGAACTGTTTATATCTTCTTGCAAAAGTACCACTCACAGATTTGACGCTTTTGAAAATTTTTACATCATCAAAAATTAGAATTTCACTGTAACGTATACAGAGGGATACGTCGTTGATAGCTAAGATAAAAGAAAGTGGGCCTAAATGACTAAAAAAATGACCCTGGGTAACTCCAGATTTGGCAAAAAAAGGGTTGGAGACAGAGCTCCTAAATCTAACCTGATAGGATCTATTATGGAGATAAGAAGAAACCCAAGTGATGAGTTTAGGAGGAAAGCCAAACACCTTTAACTTAAACGTGATAATGTCATAAGAAATTTGATCGAAAGCCTTAGAAAAATCTGTATAGATGCAGTCGAGTTCTTGACCATGTTCCAACGCAGTTGAGCACTTTTTCAAGAATGCAAGTAAATTGGTTATCGTCGATCGCTTTTGCATGAATCTATGTTGTTGATTGCACATTATATTCTTACAGTTGAATGTCAAACTATCGCACACTACTTACTCAGAAAGCTTTGGAATGCAAGATAGTTTGGAGATTGGCCTGTAATTGCATATATAAGATCTGTTAGCCTTTTTTAAAACTGGTGTAATAAATGCTTTTTTCCAAATACTTGGAAATTTACCTGAGCTAAGTGATAGGTTAAACAAATTAAGAAGAGGGGGTGCTTATATTGATTTAAATTTTTTCAAGATTTTTGGTGGGATGCCATCAGGTCCAGATGAGTAATCATTAGTCAGATCTTCCAATGGGGATATGTTAGGTTGTTAGTAATTAGTGCCTGTGTCAGTCGATTCATTTAGACCATAAGTTGGTCCACTTTGATACCACAAGAATCTAAGGAACCCTTTTCCTTATACTTGGGGAAATATTTGCTGCTTCTTTTGAAGCTTAAGAGACTACCAACTATAAGACTATAAGTCTCTAAGATGGAGTCTTCGTCTATAAGAAATGAGATAGAGTAAGACAAGTGCGTAGAAGTTGTGAAATCTATTCTATCTCTTGCTCGTCCATACAGAGCTTTTGCAGAAATCATTAGAAAATACTCCAAGTCACGTTGTGTGTTTATCTTTAAGACAGTGTCCGGTTATGATACCTACATATAAGGGAGCTGATGTGCAATCTACTTAGAGATATCAAACACTTAGATTGCTGTAAATACTTTAGTGGCCAGATTTGTTTTATTGCCAACAAAGTGGGGATGTTGTTCTATGTTTCATCTTAGGTTTGTTTTCTCTTTAACATCTTGCTTCAGTATAGGTATAGGTACATATAGCGATGGGTATACCTACGAGTATATCTGCCTTTTTAGGTAGAATAGATAGATTTGTACCACTTTAAGCGAATTTATCGGCCTTAAAATTTCCTGAAATGTACTTATGTATGTTTAACTGCTGCGTCATCTCCAGTGGCAATTAAGGGCTGTTATAGAGTCAGTAGATACCGATTCCAGAACTTTGATAGCTGCTTGACTATCAGAGAAAACGCGGATATCTGCGGTTGATATCACGTTTTGTTTCAGGCAAGGCTTCTTTGATCACCATAAGTTTCGCATGAACCACGCGCTACAATGATTACGAAAACGGAAGGAGAGACCTAATTTAAGTCTATCCAAGTACACCCCTCTATTAACCCCGTCATCAGTTTTCGTTATTTCGTTGGCGTGAAAATGTATTGACTCACTTTCCAAGAAAGCCGTGTCTTCCTAGAACCTAGAGGGTTCTTAGAGAAATAGTGACTTGAAAGTTTTTGCTGAACTGTAAGTTTAGGGATGGTATAATCAGTGTGACCTGGGATTGATATGAATTAATTCAGAATGATGGAATGGCCAATGTTACTGTTGGTTCATTGTGAGCAAGCATTTAGGCGAATGAATGGCTGTGTAAGCAGTAAAGCCTAGTACGCTGCTGATGCGAAACGAAATTTTTAGTTGGTCTCCAACAAGACAACGAAATGCTTACGAAAACGAAGCGAAAAAATATTCATTGACAGTTGCACAGATTCAAAAAATTAAAACAAATGCAAATGCAAAAAAATCACAAGCTGCCATGCGGTAATGAAATAAACAACAAAAATAAACACGAAAAAACACAAATGTCATTTTTTCGCACACAAAAAATGGTCTGGGTAATTAATTGAATGTGAAAAAAGAGTGTAGACATCTCCAAATAATCTGCTACAATTATCAATTTCGCTCATCGAACAGCGTACTGCAGAACGAAAAGTAGAACTAAATTTTTAGTTTATGATTTCGTTGTGTCATTTTTGTATGGGATTTTTCGTTTCGCATCAGCAGCGTACTAGGCTTAAGCCTCCACCTATTTGCTAAAAATATCGAGGGGTGTTAGCCTAGATTTACACGGCAATGCACCGCACACTTGTTCGCAGTATAAATCCAAACATAAGTATAAGTCCAAAAGGCAAACGGTGTCGTTCGAAATACTTCACTTACATATATGCACAAACAAGCTGCACGTTGGGCTTTGTTTAGTTTATTGGAATTTGCCGTTTTATCTAGAGCAGTCCACACCGTAAGAAGAAAATCGGTCTAATCACCAAAGTATATCGTCAGTGAGTGACGTGCTTAGAGCCCCATTTTTTCCCAACAGCTTTTTTTCATGAGAAAAGTGCCATTGTCGATTTCTTACTCTTTAGATTTGTGTTGATTAGCTTTGAGAAAAAAGTATTTAAAAACATGAGAGATTTTGTACATAGTTCCTTGAGAGTAGAACAAGTCCTGTTTTATGAAAGCTTACACTCAGACTACATCGGTCAGCCCATTTAGATAACTAATTTGAAGCGTTTTGTAAGAGTTCTGAATTTGCTCTTACGCGAACTCCTTATAATATTAATATAATAATATAAAGTGACCTCTGAATGCTCATTGGCAATGTGTTCAAGTTGCCAAGAGGCAACTCTTGGGAGTGCCAACGGATTTCCGCCTTAATACCTAAATTTATTTCAATATCTGATCGTGGACGCTTCGAAATAAAAATTCCTCGACAGTTATTTGGTTCTTTGTGCGAGGAGGGTGAATGGAGAAGAAGATACAACCACGAACTCTATTAGATGAATCAAGATGTGGATAGTGGAAAGTGGATGTAGTCAAGAAACAACAAGTCGGGCAAATGAACAATAATTTTCTAGCCAAGAAAGCCTTTGAATCGCAGCCTCCAAGGTCGAACCTCCCGGTTTAAAGATCAAGCCATCTTGGATGATATAGTAGGCTTGCTAGATGACTGGGAGCAACGTGCTCGGGATCGTAGAGACGATAGAAGGCCGCGCGCCGTGTCTAAGGCTGTGACCCTTCATGGATTGGTAGCCGGATAAGTAAGTAAGTTCAATATCACCCACAGTCAACAAGTCACTTCAGTTAAGATTGCAAAATGCATCACTCATATTCTAGTTGTGTCACTTGGTTAGGACTTTCCAAACATAAATCATCTCTAGCGGCAAGCCCAATTTTTGGATGAATGCATGTTAGCCCCAGCAATATTGTAGATATAAGGCGGTATCAATGTTCACACGAGGTACACGACAGCGACAGGCATCCCGAGAAAGCCAATTTTTGGTGTAGGTATTGGTCTTGTGGAATCATTGGGCCGTACTGTTTCAAAATGAAGCCAGTTCTACTGTAATCGTAAACGGCAAGCACTGCACATCAATGATGAGCAACAAAATCTTGTAGCTTTAATTGTATGATAAGAGTACTGCTGCGACGTGGGGAGTGTAGTACCATGAAGACAGCACTAAGAGTCCATAGCCGGCAATCGGGTACCCGGTACCGGCTAGCCGGTCGTTTGGTTAAGAATCTTATGGAAGCTTTCACACATGCCGGAACCGGTTCATTTGTTGAAAACCGGTTAACCGATGCCGGCTAACCAGCTGCCGGGCATGTGTGAAATGGTCCTAAGTGTACTATATGCCACAAAGTGCATGCCAAGAATGATACGGCATGATTTTCTCACACGAAGGTGACGTGAAATAATGGGCACCGAGATTGTCCAATTTAACACACTAAGACTTCTTTGATTGAGACTGCCTTAAATCACAATTGTTGCCCTTAAAGTCAACATAACGAACGTCATTCCAGGAATTTCTGCATTTAACCTCCTCCGGTGCACGTGCCACATGCAAGGTCGAGGAAGATATTTGAATGAAACGTTATATTTCATACCTAATGCTAAAAAATGACTATTCAAATTAAAACAAAAGTGCCTTCGTGCCTTTTATTATTATTTTTTTTCTGAGCAAGAGTAGGTAACAGAATTGAAAGTGCACCTCATATCATTAATTCTGTAAATCAAATTTTTAATAGCCCCCGGTTTCGGTCGGTTTTATGAAAATTAAAATTTTCAAACTGATTGCGGCACGTGTTAATAAACTCCGATCCCCATCAATTTTTTTTTTTACACGTTTTGAATATAGAAAAACAAAAAAAAAATGGTGCTCAGCAAAAAACAAATAATTTTTCTTTTCCTCTATACAAATGAGGACCACCCTAATATCGGGTTTTTCAATAAGAGCGCTACAAAAGTTTTAAATAAAACAAAAACGGTTTTGGATATCAATGAAACTCTTTATTCCTGGGAAAGTACGTTCGATGCCATTATGTATGGAACTCGATTTCTTTTGAATGGCCACCATGGACACGCTTGCAGAAGTCCAGACGCTGAACCCAATTTTCGACGGTTTTCAAGCATAAATCGGCCGATACTGCTGCAATTTCACGTTCGATATTCGTACGAAGTTCATCAATCGTATAGACCAGCTATACTCAACCTGCGGCCCGCGGGCCGCATGTGGCCCGTCGAGCTGTTCTAAGTGGCCCACTTGGCATACTTGCATAAATATGCGATTTTATAGAAAAACTGAATACCATAAATCAAAATTTACATTCGTTTGGAAAAAGTGCCTAAATCGATTTCCTCGCTTCTTTTACAAAATGAAACAGTGCCCGAAATATAAAATAAAGAGTGTTGTCAGTGAAAGACAAGTGGAAATAGCTCAATCAACGAAGGAAATGTCACTTTGTCTTTTCGTTTTCACGAATGTCTGATAGTGTTTTCGTTTGGTCCTCCTGTAGCGTCCGGTATCATTTCAAATGCTTCTGAAAAAGTTCATTTGGCACTAGATGACAGTTCTTCTTCTGAAGATTCTGGATTTGAAGAAGGAATCACAACTAGAAGCACGCATACAATATTCATGCGCACAATTGAAATGCCAAAATTGTCAAATGCTATTTGTTATTTAATTTTGGAATTGTCATTTTCACTTATACTTAAATTTGGAGTCAAAAGGAAACATTTCATCCTCTCTTTTATCGTCATCTTCATACCTTACTGTAGATACGGAGTTTACTCAAAATAAAAACCCAAGGTGGAGACATTACACTTGTTCCTTAATTAGTCGCAAACAGTTTCAGACCACCAGATTTAGTGCAGACCAGTAGAATTTGTCACTTGTGGAACGGGTCTGCGGTCTGCACTAAATGTGGCGGTCTGAAACTGTTTGAAACTCGGCAAGGAACACAGCAATTCGCTGCTGTTATTGAGGAGTATCAATATTCAGAGAACAGCTGTGTTCATCACCCAAATGCAACAACTAAATGCACAAATGCAACCAAACCCAAACTTCAGAATCAAGAAAAGGGTTGCAACTTGTTGGTTTGGCATTCTGGAATCGGGATCGGAGAGCTTCGGAGGGTACTTCCGGATTACCAAACGAAAACGCTATGACAAAAGCAAGTATTTTGCTAACGTGTGAAAGACACAGATTTTGCAGTTGAAACTCAAATTGTAAGTAATTTTGGAAGTTTCACCGGTTTTGCTCTCAAAAGTGAAGACACAAAATAAAAAAAAACAAAAAGACTGTGAAATGAGTGCCCACAGTATAAATGTTCCCTCTTCTACTTCAAGTAATAGATAATATTCCTGACAGAAGAAAAAGTCAGAAAGTCGACGCTGGATTGAAAATTAACATCTTGGATCTACATACCTTTGGGAGTTATCATCGTTTTCAAAATTCAATCCTACAAAAAATGGGTAAGGAAATAAACGAATAAGGTTAGCATGCAGGAACAAGCCAGATCCTGAAAAAGGGTTGTAAATTTCAGAAATCAAATTAATTTTTATATTAAAATTAATAAACCATTCAATTTAAATTACTTAACACCTAAAGTCCAAAAAATAGTTTATGTTGCGGCCCGAGGCAACATAGCTAAAACGGTTTTTTGGCCCTTATGAAAAAAAGGTTGAGTATGGCTGGTATAGACCATAGACTTGACGTAGCCCCACAGGAAATAGTCTTACGGCGTCAAATCGCACGACCGAGAAACTCACTATGAAGAGCTGCTGAGTAGACGTGTTTCTGATTCTGGTGATACTGTTGAATTCTAATTTGCCCAAAAATGCATTCCAACTTGCATAATTATAGCTAAATAAATAGTGAACTGACTAATGTCTATAGATTTCATGATTTGTCAGTCAATAGTGCTCGTTTAAATTCATAAAAGCAAAATCAAAGTAAAATAAAGTGAAATTCTTTCTGTTCTACATCACCATTTTTTTTTTTTCTTTTTGTGAAAATCATTGAATTCAGTTCTCTTAAACCTGGTATTTACACCTATACAGTCATTTAATCACCCACTCTCATCCGCTTCCAAATTTGAATAATACAAACAAATAAAAAACTTTACAAATACACACATGTCATCAAACTCATCAAAACGGTCCATCTCTCGCCCTAATAACTCTGTAACTGACTCGCCCAAAAGCTCCTTGCCTTCCTCCCTTCAAAAATCATCACAAAAAGTCATGGATAGCAAAGACAAAACCTGGATGGATGAAAAATTTCGACAACAAAGTGAGTTTATTGTTTCACTTTTATCTAAAAAAATGGACGAGTCTGAAAAAAAAATCACCGAAGAACTAGGCCGTGAAATAAAAGACTTACAAAAAAGTTTATGTGACATAAATAATAGAGTGGTTCAATTAGAATCTTCACAAACTGACATGAAATCCGAAATTTTTACACTTACCACAGAATTAAATAATGTTAAACTATCATTAGCTAATGTTACTACTGAGTGCGTAAAAACTAAATCACTGCTTGCCGATAAAACCTTTGAACTTACAAATATAAACAATCAATTCGATAACACCGCCGACGAATTAAACAAACTAAGAAAGTCAATTGACTCTTACGAAAATCGTATTGTTGCGAGGGATGCCTTTATGTTTGGGATTCCATTTTTGCCTAATGAAAATCTAAAATCGATCTTCAACTTGATTTGTAGCACAATCAATATTAAACCACCGACTCTTAGTAATATTTACCGCACTCGTCCAAAACCAAATTCACATAATTCTGCGATTACTATCAAATTCAATTCACCATATGATAAAAACTATGTTTTAACTTCAATCGCGAACTATCGAAAAAAGAACAACAAACAGCTTTGCTTAAATGATATTCACCTTGCTATGGACAGCACCCCTACCTCCGCGACGTCTTCGTACATTCATATTCGTGAGAGCTTATCGCAGCATAACAGATCAATATTCAAGCGCGCACTTGAACTGAAGAAAAGTAAACAACTTTCTTCTGTTTTTACTGCACGAGGAGTTGTTTATGTCAAATGTCAAACTGAAGACACAGCTGTGTCTGTTGAATGCATCGATGGACTCGAAAACGTTGCCAGATCAGCAGTTACAAATGAAAATTAATATTATTGTTTTTATCATAAAAATTATTATTCAGAATAAATTTTCTTTTTTCTTCGTTAAATTTTGATATTAATTTAAATTAATTTCACCTATTGAGTTTTTATTACTTTGAAATTACATATTCTTTTGGTTTCTTTTTTATTTTTTATTTTTTCTCTCTTTTAAAATCCTTTTCAATTATCATTTATTCTTTTTCTTTTTTATCGGTATTTCTTTTTGATTCTTTTGCATTGGTGATGATGAATAATAGAGCATTGCATTCTATGGTCAGAGTTCTAAGTAAGCAGAAATGCGGTCTCCGGATTTGCCATATCAATGCTCAAAGCTTGTTACCAAAAATTGATGAGTTTCGCGATCTTTTTGTTGACTCAGATGTCGATGTCATTTGTGTTACGGAAACTTGGCTTAGGGATGAATTAAGTGACCAGGTTTGTAACTTAGAGGGTTATCGTGTTTTTCGGTTAAATAGAAAGGACCGCATTGGGGGAGGTGTAGCAATATACGTAAAAGTGTCTATTAAATGTAAAGCTAAACTTTTATCGGATGCTTGCAGTAGCATTGAGTATTTGTTTGTTAATATTGTAGGTAATGAAGGTGGATTGCTCTTAGGTGCAATATATCGACCAAATAGGTACATAGACCTATCACCTTTGTTTACACTTTTAGAGGAAATTTCATTGGGCTACCCCAATATTGTCCTGTGTGGGGATTTTAACTGCAATCTTTTGAACCCAAATATTCTCACTCTTAACATGCGTACTTTTAACTTAAAACCAGTTAACACTAGTACTCCAACTCACTTTTTTAGGGATGACGCAACATTATTAGACTTATTTTTTGTTAGCAACTCAAGCGACGTAGCTTTGTATGACCAGCTTTCTGCACCTGCTTTTTCTAAGCACGACCTGATTTTTTTAACTTTGAAGTTCAGTTTTGATTACTCGTGCAAGAAAATCACTTATCGAGATTTTAAAAATGTTAATATTCAGCACTTAGAAGAGCAAACAAGGGCTACAAATTGGGATGCAATTTTTTATATGCAATCCTCAAACGAGCAAGTGCAGTATTTAACTGATAATATTAAAATTTTATTTGATACTTACGTACCCTTAAAAACAAAAATCGTACAACCAAGTAATAAACCTTGGTTTACCCATAATATCCGAACTTTAATGCAGAAACGGGATGTTGCTTATAACAGTTGGAAGCGTTACAGGTTGGTTGAACTACGACGTGCATATTGCTTACTTCGCAATAAAGTTGTTGCGGAAATACGTGTGGTCAAATCCCAAATATATTCACACCAGCTTAATACTGCTCTAAATGGGCGTCAATTGTGGAATAACCTTCGGAACATTGGGATCGGTAAGTCTAGTAGTGCGCCTGCTGAAGATGTCGATGTAAATGCTCTCAATAAAAGTTTTGTGTCTTTACCATTACTACCAATGCCTCCGGTAGACTTAGATACTTCTTTTTCATCATTGGTTCAGTCAGATAGCCCTGGTTTTGGTTTTCATTCAGTCAACAGTGTCGATGTTGTTGAAAGTCTGCTTTCTATAAAGTCAAACGCTGTTGGTCTGGATGAAATTCACCCCTCATTTTTAAAAATGATTTTGCCAATTGTCCTGCCCCATCTTACGTTTGTGTTCAACTCAATTCTGATGTCAGGGGTGTATCCAGACATGTGGAAGCTGGCTAAAATTATAAATAAATAAATAAATCGGGTGGCGCAACAGCTCGAGGAGAACCAGGGCCTAGTGACTTACAACTCACAAAAAATTATAAAATTATACCTCTTCCTAAAAATGGAAAAGGTAGTGAGTTCAGGCCTATATCTATCTTACCTTTTCTGTCGAAGGTCTTTGAAAGAATTTTACAAAAACAGATCAGTGCTTATCTAACGAGGAAAATGTTGCTCACTTCTAAACAGTCTGGCTTTCGTGAAAAGCATAGTTGTATCACAGCACTGTTAAGTGTGACCGAAGACATAAGGCAAGCGTTGGATAAGGATGAGGCAACTTTTCTGGTGCTACTTGATTTCTCAAAGGCTTTCGATACAGTCAATCACGTTATTCTATGCAATAAGCTTATTCAAAACTTTAATTTTTCATCGGCTGCTACGAAGCTTATTTATTCGTACTTGACCATGAGAAAGCAAGCAGTGCAAATTGGCGACAGCGTATCCAATTTTCTCCCGAATTTCACTGGTGTACCTCAGGGTTCCATACTTGGTCCGCTATTGTTTTCAATTTACGTCAACGAACTACCTTCAATTGTCGGAAACTGTTTTTCTCATTTGTATGCGGATGACGTCCAATTGTACTTTAGCTGCCCTCTTGACTCATTGAGCATGGAGCTTTTTGTGTAAATGAAGACCTAGAGAGAATTGCAAAATGGTCCCAGTTGAATGGCCTTCTTTTAAATCCAATTAAGTCCAAATGTCTTGTAATATCAAAAAAAACTCTTGATCTTTCTTATTTCCCTTCGATTGTGTTGAACAATGATCCTATTGAATACGTGGAAACAGCAAAAAATCTTGGAGTGACATTTAATCGTTACTTGACTTGGGATAGCCATATAAATACTCTTGTGGGCAAGGTTTACGGCGTACTTCGTACTTTATGGGCGACTCAGTCTTTTACACCACTTAAAACACGTTTGCTAATTGCAAAGACTCTGATAATGCCAATTTTGATGTACGGTTGCGAAATTTACTGTAATTGCAATTTTGTAAGCAGACGGAAGATAAATGTCGCTTTTAACAGTGCAGTACGTTATGTTTTTGGCCTGCGAAGATACGACAGATTGTCTGGTTTTGCTACTCGTTTGCTGGATATGCCATTTGAGAATTATCTCAAGTTTCGAAGTTTGACCTTACTCTCCAATATATTGCACACACGCCAACCCCAATACTGTCTCGAAAAAATTAGATTTGCAAACTCAAACAGATCTCGCCAATTAATTCATCCTCGATACTCATGCCTAACATCCGAGCGCCAATTTTTTGTCAATTCAGTTCGTCTTTGGAACTCTTTACCACGTCATATCAAAGAATTACAGAATACGTCAAGTATGAAGAGAATCTTAAAGAAATATTTTTCAAATTTGTAAATTTTAATCACATTATATTGTTATAAATTGTAAACTTTAATTATAATTGAAGAATTATTTTAGTTTCTTTATTGATTTATTTTGATGTATATTATTAGATGTATATTATTTTCTTTCCTTTTTTTGCTCTTTTGTTAAAATTCAGCTTAGAACTAGCTTATAAGATATTGTATCTTACAGTTTTAAGTAATAACGAAATAAATAAATAAATAAATAAAAAAGAGAAATATGGCGTCGTTTGCTGTCCCTGTCGCTCTACTTTTGTAGCGTCCCTGATGACAAAACCCTTTACATATAGTCGGGGAGCTGACCGTAAGATTACCTATATCTCATTTCGGCAACGGAAAAATTTGGATGCCAACTGATAGCTTTAGTACAAAAATTTACAAAACTACTGGTCGGACAAGCTTTATCTGGTCGCAATGGTTAGAAAATGCACTTTTCAGGTTGCATTTTCCGCTAAACAGACTTTTTTTTGGCTGTTGCGACGAGTCAGACCCTTTAAAAAAAATGTTTTTTTTTTTAACACTGCGTTTTACATCAGGGAAAACTGAGTAAAATCATATCAAATGACTAAGGCCATCATCCAAGGATGCACAAAATCCCTAATTTTAGAAATGTGGTCGAACTCGTGGCAGCAGCCATAAAAAGTCTGTCCGACCATTGGTATCGTGTAGAGGACAGTCCTACCTTTCATTTGATACCCCATTTATAAAATAAATAAATTGGGTGGCACAACAGCTTATGGAGAACCAGGGCCTAGTGACTTACAACTCACAACCATTCCTGTGTGCGTGTTTTTGGCAGGAATGGAGGGGACCTACAGTTTTTTGCCGAGTCCGAACGGCTAAATGAGAAGCACTTTTTCATGACAAGTATACTCTTGGAGGATTTGTCAGTTCCTCGCAAGAGGCAGTACCTCGAATAAAACATTTCTGTTTTGTGAACCCACACCTTCGGCATGACAGTCCTACGCACTAACCATCAAGCCACGAGGTACTACACCCCATTTATAGCAGTTACTTATATTATAGGTACATTTAGCGGAAAATGCAACCTGAAAAGTGCATTTTCTAACCATTGCGACCAGATAAAGCTTGTCCGACCAGTAGTTTTGGAAATGTTTGCACTAAAGCTTAAGCTATCAGTTGGCATCCAGTCTTACGGTCGGCTCCCGGAATAATATAACACGCAACATGTTTTATTTAAATTTAAAACTCGAGCAGACTATTTGAATGGCCCTTTGCATGTAAGGGAAAAACTGAAATATTGGTCCAGCCAAATACCTAAATGTATATTGATGCATTTCGCACTTCAGACTTGAGTGAGTATTTACTGATGCAGAAATTTATAATGCCCATCAAAATACAGAAAAACTCTAGAAAAAAAACACTTTCGAAAATAATATTTTCAACGATAAATGAAATTAAAAGAATCATACGTATAAATGTATAAAAATATAATAAATCCTTGTCATTTTATTTAATATATTTTTCTTTTATTATAAACTATCTGCGAATTTGTGAAAAAAAAAATAAAACAAAATAATCATTTTCTACGTGTAAATTATTCAAAAGCGTGTCCACTTTCAAACAGTTTTTGTTCTTTCTACCCAAACAGTATCGTATACAAATAGTCTATGTATCTCTATACATTATAGTTGGGCGTTGGCCAAGAAATTCCTCTCTGTGTATAAATTTATAGCGAGATGGTTAAAATCTAATCTAAAAAGAAAATTACAGATTTTTGTAACGAGAAAAAAAAATAAATCTATCAAACGGAAAAGTCGTAAAAATAAATATTTAAACAGCTTGGCGCACAATGCCTTTGCCTGCCAGCAGCAGCCAGCATCTTGTCAAATACATTTTAAGTTTAAGGAAGAAGCAGTCGAAAGATTGGTGGATTTCTAGCTAATTTTCGTGTCTTTCAATAGTGACCAACAATAATTAGTTTGCAGCCACACTCTCTAACTCAAAAATGCTCAATTGCATTAATTTTTTGATTTTAGTTTTTGCAATTCACAGCATTCGAGAAAAATGTACATATTCTTTTGTGACAAAAAATACTAGGTACTATCTTTTTGTGTATGCTTCCCAAAACCACGAATATCTATGAATTTCAGTACAATTAATTCTTGTTTATATGAATTTTGTCAGAACTTTGAACTAAAATTCGTAGAAATTCTTAGTTTTGGGAAGAACACGAACAGACATATACATTCTATGTCCTTACAATAATATGCATAAATTATGAAAAAACTGTCAAAGAATAATATATTATTTCATCATAAGTGAAAGAAGCTAGAGGCACCATGCCTTCGGATTCATTAATATGAGTAATGAATTGAAAATTATTAACAACGAATGATGCAGTCGACGAATCTAATTTTTCTTGTATTGTGTATATGAACAGAATATTTACGGTTGATGACTTCAGTTTTAATAGTCTTTGGCGACAATGAGTTCAATTCAATTGAATCTTCATTCAGCCTATTGTATATGAGCTTTTGGTGCTGGCCAGTGGCCACAAGCCTACAGTCGCTAGGTCGTAAAATAATGTCTTAAGAGGCAATTTATATTAAAAGATGATGCATGCTTAGCTATGTATAATTTTTATCTGTATAGGGTTGGACAAAACGCCTATAGTGGCTATTGAGCAATTGCGCGGTCATTTTCATTCAATGCTTTTATTATTAAATAGATTGAGAAGAATGAATAAATATATTGATAGAGTTCAGCGGAGTTAGAATTTCGTTGTTGTAAAAATTTGGAAACTCCGAAAATATGTATTTTAAATATCGCAACCATGTGAGTTTCAATAATAAGCACTCGATTTAGGGTATAATTTTGAAAGGGTATAGACATTGTGTATTCAAGAAGACACTAGCGTCCATATGATTTTTTTTCAAAACCAACCTTAATCTATAAACTCCTACTTTTAGGCCAAACAAATTACTATTATTTATAAAACTATTAAAATTATCCTATATTTAATAAAAAATGGTAATTTAATTGTTTCTTCTTTCTTCGAACGGTCAACTTTCAGAATTATTAGCCTGACTTCTGCTTTAAATAATGCAACCAGAAAATTGTCCAAATTCATAGCTATCCCTTACATTCAATCAGATTAGACCTAAAACTTAGGTTAAGTAAAGACAATTTTAAAGAATAGCACGGAAATTAGTTCTAATCCCTTTGGAACATTATTTGTCAACATTTTGGACAAGCTATTCAAAATTTTGTAAAATTCTGTATTGGAATCATTTCATATGAAAATATGCATTCAAGCGCATATTTTAAGGCAATTCAAAGATAAACTTGATGAAGTTCTTGAATTGGACTCATACTTTTTGGACCATGTTCTGACTCAAATAGTGTAATGCCCGCCTATAAGAGAAACAAATAGTGGTACATAAACAGGGTGGGGCAAAAGCTCGAGGAGAGCCAGTGCCTAGTGACTTACAACACTTAACCGAACGGCTAGATGAGAAGCACTTACATGCATAGAAGGACAAGAGCTGCTTGCGAGCTCTACGAGCAGAAGAGGAGAGAGGAACACAAGCTTCTTAGAAGGAAAAAGAAAGAGCATGAGAAGCGCGTGATCGAGGAATTAGATGGATGCCACTGCAGGAATGAAGTTCGGAAGTTTTACCAAAAATTAAAAAGAACCTCCCAAGGCTACAAGCCCCGAACCGAAGCCTGTAAGAACGATCAGGGGAATATCGTGGTGGAATCGCCATCGGTGCTGAGGATATGGAAAAATCATTTCTGCAAATTGTATAACGGCGATGACGAACTAAATTAACGCTAACATGCAAATTGCACCATTCAACTAGGACGACGTAGGCCAACAATTCCGTCCACCCGATTTTGACGAAGTGAGGATAGCCAAACTAAACTTAAGTCCAATAAAGCTGCTGGAGCTGATGGCCTTGCGGCTGAGCTATTCAAAGTGGCTGGCGATGAATTGGTTAGGAGTATGCACCGGCTCATCTGTAAAATATGGTCGGAGGAAAGCATGCCCGATGAATGGAGCCTCAGCATTGTTTGCCCGATCCTCAAGAAAGGCGATCCTCTGGACTGCACCAACTACAGAGGCATCAGTCTTCTTAATATCGCCTACAAGATCTTCTCCGCCGTACTTTGTGAACGCCTGAAGCCATTCGTCAACAACTTGATAGGTCCATGTCAGTGTGGCCTTAGGCCAGGGAAGTCCACCATCGACCAAATATTCGCACTACGGCAGATCTTGGAGAAAACCCAGGAGTTTCAAATCGATACCCACCACCTTTTTATCGAGATTTCAAAGCCGTGTATGACAGCATCTATAGAGACGAGCTATATAGAGCAATGACTAGTTTTGGCATCCCTGCCAAACTCGTCCGTTTGTGCAGGATGATGATGGAGAATGCACGCTGCTCCATCAAGGTCGGCAAAGACCTCACCGACACCTTTGATGTCAAAAAGGTTTTAGGCAAGGCGACGTGCTGTCATGCGACTTCTTCAACATCGTTCTTGAAAGAATAGTGCAAAACTCTCACGTCAACACTAGAGGCACAATCTTTCAAAAGTCCATCCAATTACTCGCTTACGTTGACGACATTGACATTATCGGACGAAAAAAGCGTGATGTCAGTGGTGCTTTTGTGAGCATTGAGAAGGAAGCGAAGAATATGGGTCTAACGGTGAATGAAAGCAAAACGAAATATATGCTGTCAACAAGAAAGGACACCCAACACGGACGTAACTATAGACAGCTATAATTTTAAGGTGGTCAGAGACTTTGTCTACCTAGGATCCGGTATAAGCTCAGCGAACGATACCACTGCTGAGATCAAACGAATAATTCCTATTGCCAATCGCTGTTTCTTTTGGCTAAGAAGGCAATTGAGAAGCAAAGCCCTCTCTCGAGCAACTAAACTGTCCCTGTATAAGACGCTTATCATCCCGGTCCTGAAGTATGGTGCAGAGGCATGGACACTGCTAACGGTGGATGAGAACGCGTTAGGCAGTTTTGAGAGGAAAATTCTCCGGGTGATTTTTGGTCCCGTCTGCATAGATGGGGAATGGAGAAGAAGATACAACAACGAAGTGTATGGGCTGTACAGCGACACCGACCTAGCCACAAAAGTGAAAAGCCAACGACTAAGATGGCTGGGTCACGTAGAGCGAATGGACACCAAGGCGCATGCTAGTGGAAGAGGACCTCAACCAACTTGGCGTGCGAAACTGGAGACAGCTAGCTCAAAACCGAGCCGGCTGGAAGAAGCTTGTTGGTTGAGGCCCTGGTCCACCCGGACTGTAGCGACACCTTAAGTAAGAAAATAAGTAAGTAAGTAGACAATAGCCGCGTTTTATTATCGCTCATAACCCATATGGTTCACCTCGTGAAAATAAAACGATGCGGGTAAGAGCAAGAACAGTGCTGTATATCAGTCTCTTTTTCTCTTTTTTATTTGTTTTTCATTTAAAGCCTTCCTCTCTATTCATAACACTGCTGACAAATCATCGCTGACATAATTCACAATGGTAAAAAGCCAGTCAGATTAAAAATCTGTATCTGGGTTATTGAAACTCACCTGGATAGAAACCTGGATCCCATGTTGTTTTTGTATCACATGTTAAAAGATAATCTCGACCCAGACCCGGAGATAATAAAACGCAGCTAATGACGAATATACGCTGCTCAATCAAAAGTTGGAAAATACCGATTTCCGATACCTTGGATGCCAAAAAAGGTATTAAGCAATGTTATGCACTCTCGTGCGAGTTCCTTAACATCGTTCTTAAAAAGAATTGGGCAAACCCCGGGGGTCAACATAAGACCAAAGTTTTTCCATCCAGTTATTAACCTACTCGCAAATGTTAGCGATTTTGACATAATCGAAAGAAACAATTACGATGTCAGTTGCCTTTTTTAAGGTAGTTAGGGACTTTCTCTACCTTGGTTTCATTTCAGACAACAATATCAGAGCTGAGAACAAATGAGTTATAACTCTATTTGCCAATTGCTGCTTCTTTAAACTTTGAGCTCAATATGCAAAAGCTTCTTTTTATAGTAAAAATCCTCTTTTAAAAATCATCCAAAAGCCTCATTATTTTGATATATGAAAACCTGTAATTATGTATGTTCGAGTACTGCCCAAAACTATGGATTTCTATGAATTTTAGAACAATTTAATTTCTTGTAGATGAATTTTGGCAGAATTTTGGACTAAATTCCAAGAAACTAGTATTTTTAGAACACAGACATATTATTTTAGAGAAAGATTTGATAAGACATAAATTATAAATTTGAATAGAAACAAACAACTATCTAGATAACGTTTCTTCACAAATCTCTTCATCACTTTCACAAAGCAGGAGTACAAATTTGAATAAGAACTAAAGGTCATAATAAGTTGAATTTCCAGAAACGTGACACCGAATTATTTATCAAGCAAATTCAAACAAATAATTTCAGTCTTTTGGCCGAAAAAGTGAAACATTTTCAAGAGAAATTTTTTTATATTGAAGATTTCAAAAATCTCAGAAACCTGAACTGTCAAAAGTATTAAAAATAAAACCTTCCTTAAATTATCATTTTTTGTTAAAAAGAAGTTCAAGGTTACTGTTAAAGCAATAACTCAGAACAAAGGAAAGCAAAAACACATATTATAATCTTTTTTTTATAATTTCGCTTCATTTATGCAGATAAAAACTGTCACTCTTTCTTTGTTGATTTTTGCATAATTAGAGATTCAAATTTAGTAAATGTTCATCCATAGAAATAAACTTTGCTTTTAAACATTGATCGCTGAAAAAACTTCGATATTAAAAACTTCATAAGTGCAAAGAATTAAAGTTTCTTTTGTAATGTTAAACATTTGACCCCTTTAATTTGACCCAAGTCTCTTGAAAGTGTCATCTTTGCATATAAAAGTTTTTTACTTGCGATATAGGTACTATAAGGCAAGTTTTGGATTCGTGCAAAAAAAAAATTTGAGATAACAATCAAACATGATATTACGATGATAGAGAACACCAAAAAAGTGGGTGGCACAATTCTGTCTGTTCGTCTACAGCCTAAGCGGCTCGATCGATTTTCTTCAAACTTGGTACATCGTGGTTTTTGATGATTATGCTCACACATTTTTTTCATTTTTTTAGAACCAAAAATAACGGTACCTGCCATTCAATTTTTGTTAGCAATTATACTTTATTGTATTTTTCTCAAAAACGGGTCGACAATTTTTCTTAAAAAAATTCAGTAAATTTAATTAAGGGAAACCTTTGGGTGGAAAACCATTTTTCAAAAATGGTTATTAATGGTACCTCCTAAAGAACAATTTTTTAAATTTTTGATTTTCTTCAAAACGATACGACCGATTTCGATTATTTTTTTTATACAGAAGCTTCCAAGAAATATAAATAGTTTTATCTACCAAAATTTTTGAAAAAATATTTTTTGGATTTTTTTAAAAATGTTTCAATTTTTTTTTGGAAAATCAAATATTTCGAAAACGACATGATCGATTTTTTTGAAACTCGATATTTAAGAGTTTTTTAGTACTCTCTAGAAAATTTTCAGAAAAAATTTTACGCTTATGAAAAAATAACGGTACCTTCCATACAAAAGTTAACAAAAAACTGTTAAGGAAAATATTTTTTTTCTCAAAAACGACTCCTATGATTTTGATTAAACTTTTTCTATATACTGAAATTAGTACGATCAACTACCAAATATTATAAAATTTTACACTTAGCAACTAGTACCTGTTATAGAACGTATTTTTTAGTTTGAATTTTCTCGTTATCGGCTAAACGGAGTTAGATGAATTTTTTAAATATAAAATTCAGATAAGATCAAATATTATTGCATATCAAAATTTTCAAAAAAAAGGTTTTTGGATTTTTAAAAAAAGCTTCAAAATTTTTTCTTGAAAATTCGATATCACAAAAACGGGTTGACAATTTTTTTTCAAATTTTGTTTTTATATACACATAAATTACCTGGGTGCATCCGGATGGTCAAACCGAAAACCAAATTGACCATATCATGATTCAGCAGCGATGGAGGAAGTCTATGTGTGATGTCCGGAGTATAAGAAATGCCGATGTGGGAAGCGACCACCATTTGGTTTTGATGAGTCTCAAACTACGAACCGCTGCCGTACAAAAACCAGCGCAGGATGCAGCAAGGAGCTCAAAATTCATTACGAATGCTTTAAATGACCCCAACATATGTCGAAACTATGTCACCACCCTTAACGACAGAGCCTCGTCATTAAACGGAATCCAGAATTCAACAATTGATGAGATGTGGGGTGAAATTAAAAGTGTTTTTATGGAGGCTGGATCCGAAACTGTACCCAAGCGAACGAGACGTAGAGACTCTTGGATATCCCAAGACACCTGGGATAAGATCGAACTTCGCAAATCGTTGAAAATCCAAATAAATGCTGAAGCAGATGTTCAACGAAAGGCTGACTTGCGAAGAGAGTACCGCATTGCACATAAGATGGTCTATCGCTGTGTGAGACGTGACAAGAGGGTGAAGTTGGATGGACTCGCAGATAATGCGGAAATCGCTGCCAGAAGAGGAGATATCCGGGAATTGTACCAAATAGCCAAAGATGTTATCGGGAAAAAAAGCAACACCAATCATCCTGTAATGGATGTGGATGGCACACTTTTGGTATCAATTGAGGATCAGCTTCGTAGATGGAAGGACCATTTTTGTGCCCTGCTAAATGAGGATTCAGTTGAGCAGAGTGCTGAAGTGCCCCAACTAAACGAGATGCGCAGGTCCTATAGGGGTATTGACATCGAACCCCCGTCAGAATCGGAAATCCAGACATCAATAAATCTCCTCAAAAACAACAAGGCAGCTGGACTGGACGGAATACCAGCTGAATTCCTGAAAGCCGATCCCGTAACAGCGGCTAGTATTTTACATCCGTTGATAAGAAACATTTGGGAAAACGAAAGCTATCCCAGGGATTGGAAGGATGGTGTGATTGTTAAGTTGCCAAAGAAAGGTGACTTAAAGAATTGCAACAATTGGCGTGGTATCACCGTTTTGTCCGTTTTCCCAAAACTAATGGCAACCATCATTCTCGAGCGAATAAAGGAGAGAATCGAGTCTACACTCAAGAGGCATCAAGCTGGCTTCCGCAGTGGTCGATCGTGTGTCGACCATATCAACACCCTGCGTATCGTCCTCGAGCAGTCGATGGAATTTCAATCACCGCTTTACCTCATGTTCGTGGATTTTGAGAAAACCTTTGATCGAGTTAACCGAGAATGTATATGGAGATTGTTGCTTGGTAGAGGAATTCCACCAAAAATAGTTGCCATTATTAAAGAGTCCTACAACAACGCAAGGTGTTTTGTTTTGCACAACGGGCAGCTATCCGACTCCTTTGTAGTGCAACAGGGTGTGAGACAAGGGGATGTTCTATCGCCAATTCTCTTCCTGCTGGCGATGGACGACGTATTGACGGCCAGTGTAGGTACAGCAGAGCGACAGGGCATTCAATGGAGACCGTTCGAAAGGCTCAGTCATTTAGACTATGCCGATGACATATGTCTACTGGCAAATAACATCAGTGGGCTGAACGGGATGTGCCAAACACTGCAAGTGAAGGGAGAGTCGAGTGGTCTAAGAATAAACAGCAAAAAGACAAAAATAATGCTCCCAGGCCGCTCCACACAGCAGCGTATTATTCTACAGGAGACGCCAGTTGAAGTAGTGGAACAGTTCAACTACCTTGGCAGTATTGTCTCTGCAAACGGTGGTACGGATCTGGACGTTAAAAGTAGAATAAATAAAGCTCGTGCTGCCTTCGGTACTCTGTCCCCAATCTGGAAATCAAGTCAAATCTCCTTACGCACTAAGTTGAGATTCTTCGAATCCAATGTCAAATCCGTGCTGTTATATGCTTGTGAAACCTGGAAAGTCACGTCTATCATTTCGAAGAAATTGCAGGCTTTTGTGAATCGCTGTCTTCGCCATATCCTAAAGATTCGGTGGCCACAAATAATATCAAATGAGGAATTGTGGCGCAGGACAAGTCAAGAGCGGCTGGACGTCGACATAAGAAAGCGTAAATGGCGTTGGATTGGTCACACACTGAGGAAACCAAACAATGAAATTGCAAAGCAGTCCTTTGAATGGAATCCTCAGGGTGCACGGCGGGTTGGAAGACCAAGAACAACATGGAAATCAACTGTCTTAGCGGAAGCAGAATCCCAGAGAAAGACGTGGCCACAGCTAAAGTACCTTGCAGCAGACCGTGAAGGATGGAGACGTTTTGTTGACGCCCTATGCCCCAGCCGGGGTTACAGGACACGATGATGATGATGATACACATAAATATATAGTTTAAATCTGCATACCAGAATTTGTTCTTAAAAATGTTTTAAGAATTTTATATATAAAAAATTATTTTTTTTTAAAAACCGCTCCAACGATTTTAATTTTTTTTTACATACAATCATATTTAATCAAGAATTAAGATGGCATTCTTTTTTTCCACCTGCTCAACTGTCAAAAGAGTTGTTTTATCCAATTTAAATGTCGCATTTCATGCTTCTCTACATTTTTCTCTCATAATTTCCATGTTTTTATATACAATTTTCTTAAACCCACAGTGTCTTGAACATAAGAGCAAGTACGTGCGACCCAGTCGTGCATTTTATTTACAAAGGTTTCATCTTATTTTGAAATAATTTATTTTGATTTTTTTTTTCTGTCAAGCATTTAACCAGCCAGTAAAACATTAAACAACAATTTTAATTATTATTATCATCCATGCGCTAAAGCGGTAAATTGTTGAACCCCAAGTAGAGGTAGGTATTGGAGAAGTATTGTATTTGAATTCACAGAGTAGATGCCGCCGCTGCGGCCAAAACGTGTGTGGTTATAATATAGCTATGGTGTGATGTTTGAGGTGTGCCATTCGGTGTTGGTATGGTATGGATGAACATTCAGCAATAAGCTTTGTTTTTATAATGTTTAGATTTTTTTTTCGAAACAGAAATATTTTAATAGCGCTGCTGTAGAAGTTATTTTTGTTTGTATATCTCACGCCCACCGTATATATTTAACACGGCAAACCTCTTTTGTGATGATCAGCGATTAAAAGATGGGAGGTCGAAGTGAATCTTTTCTGGTTTATTTATATATTTTGTTTACTGTCTTTTTTTATAAGATAGAATATTAAAAGATTTATTATGAGCCTAAATTGTCACAACACAACGTGAAAAAAGCTTAAAGATTAAAAAACAAAGAAATATTTGATAAGGGTACTCTGTAAGGTCTTTTTTATGAATACTAATTGTGAACACAGGTAGATGTGCCTGAGCTTGTGTTAAATTTAATAATTTTAATAAACAAAAGCGCTACCATATGCAGGTATAGGTGAACTTGATGAAAGGTTACAGTTCTGACTTAAATACATCACATGAGCCTTAATTCTTTCACAAAGAGTGAATTATTTGAGGGTTTATTGGAAAAAAAAGAAAATTTATAGATACATAGGTATCTAAATGCTCAACAAGAACTCAAGACTTACATATGTCAGCCTGGACCTAGACTCGCTTCTCAATGAACTTCATAACATGAATTGGATGCACTGTCAACAACTCCAAAAGCCACCTTCAAGACGAAATCAACAAACCTATTAAGAATACAGGAAACACAAGGAAGCAACAAACAGACCAACCACCACCACTCCGAAGGGATCCATCTGGCATCAGCTATCAAGAAAGCTCAAACCACTATTCGTAACAAAAACGGTTCACTAAGCAAGAAGTTTTGTCCGTTTTCCCAAAACAAATGGCAATCATCATTCTCGAGCGAATAAAGGATAGAATCGAGTCTACACTCAAGAGGCATCAAGCTGGCTTCCGCAGTGGTCGATCGTGTGTCGACCATATCAACACCCTGCGTATCGTCCTCGAGCAGTCGATGGAATTTCAATCACCGCTTTACCTCATGTTCGTGGATTTTGAGAAAGCCTTTGATCGAGTTAACCGAGAATGTATATGAAGATCGTTGCTTGGTAGGAAATTCCACCAAAAATAGTTGCCATTATAAAAGAGTCCTACAACAACGCAAGGTGTTTTGTTTTGCACAATGGGCAGCTATCCGGCTCCTTCGTAGTGCAACAGGGTGTGAGACAAAGGGATGTTCTATCGCCAATTCTCTTCCTGCTGGCGATGGACGACGTATTGACGGCCAGTTTTGGTACAGCTGAGCGACAGGGCATTCAATGGAGACCGTTCGAAAGGCTCAGTGATTTAGACTATGCCGATGACATAATGTCTACTGGCAAATAACATCAGTGGGCTGAAAGGGATGTGCCAAATACTGCAAGTGAAGGGAGGGTCGAGTGGTCTAAGAATAAACAGCAAAAAGACAAAAATAATGCTGACAGGCCGCTCAACACAGCAGCGTATTATTCTACAGGAGACGCTAGTTGAAGTAGTGGAACAGTTCATCTCCTTACGCACTAAGTTGGATTCTTCGAATCCAATGTCAAATCCGTGCTGTTATATGCTTGTGAAACCTGGAAAGTCACGTCTATCATTTCGAAGAAATTGCAGGCTTTTGTGAATCGCTGTCTTCGCCACATCCTAAAGATTCGCTGGCCACAAATAATATCAAATGAGGAATTGTGGCACAGGACAAGTCAAGAGTGGCTGGACGTCGACATAAGAAAGCGTAAATGGCGTTGGATTGGTCACACACTGAGGAAACCAAACGATGAAATTGCAAAGCAGTCCTTTGAATGGAATCCTCAGGGTGCACGGCGGGTTGGAAGACCAAGAACAATATGGAAATCAACTGTCTTAGTGGAAGCAGAATCCCAGAGAAAGACGTGGCCACAGCTAAAGTACCTTGCAGCAGACCGTGAAGGATGGAGACGTTTTGTTGACGCCCTATGCCCCAGCCGGGGTTACAGGACACGATGATGATGATGATGAAGCAAGAAGAAGAAGTCCATGGCTACAAAAGTGCTTCTTGACCTCTGGCAACTCTGATCGTGATGCCAACGGAAACCTTATAAATAAATAAATTGGGTGGCGCAACAGCTCGTGGGGAACCAGGGCCTAGTGACTTACAACTCTCAACCATTCCTGTGTGCGTGTTTTTGGCAGGAATGGAGGGGACCTACAGTTTTTTTCCGGGTCCGAACGGCCAAATGAGAAGCACTTATTCATGACAAGTATTACTCTTGGAGGATTTTTCAGTTCCTCGCAAAAGGCCGTACCTCAGATAAAACATTTCTGTTTTTTGGTGGCACGGCTGGGAATCGAACCGACACCTTCTGCATGACAGTCCTATCATCAACCAAGTTTGGGAGGAGGAAAGTATGCCCGACGACTGGTCAAATAGCTCCATATGCCCAATCTACAAAAAAGGCGATCCTATGTCCTGCAAGAATTACAGAGGCATATCCCTGCTTAATGTTGCCTACAAGATCCTATCCAACGTACTATGTGAGCGTCTAAAACCTTTCTGCAACACTATGATCGGCACGTACCAGTGTGGCTTCAGGCCAGGCAGATCAACGATAGACCAAATCTTCACATTGAAAAGACCAACGAGTTTCAAGTCGAAACCCACCACCTATTCATCGACTTTAAAGCCGCATATGATAGCATAAGTCGCTTAGAGCTTCTATTGGCGATGTCGGAACTCGGGATCCCGAAAAAACTGATCCAGCTATGCCGCATGACGTTACAAAATACGCGGTGCAACGTGCAAATGGGTAACAGCTCATCCGAGTTATTCCAGACGTGTACAGGGTTCAGACTATCATGTGATTTCTTCAACTTAGTCCTGGAGCAGATAGTGCGAAAGAGTGGTGTTAACATGGAAGGCACTATCTTCAACAGGTCTTCTCAACTGCTTGGCTATGCGGACGACATCGACATCATCGGCTGCTCCAAGAGAGCTGTACTTGAAGCATTCACAGCTATTGATGAACAGGCGAAACGCGTTGGTCTTGAAGTGAATGAGGACAAAACAAAGTATATGCTATCAACAAACAAAGCCTCATCTGTCCATCGCCTAGGACAAAACGTCACTGTTGGTAGCAGTAATTTCGAGGTAGTCAAGGAGTTCACCTACCTCGGAACAAACATCAATTCCACGAACGACACCTTAGTGGAAATCCAACGAAGAATTACCCTAGCGAACCGCTGCTACTTCGGTTTGGCCAAACAAATGGGTTCAAAACTCCTTTCCCGAAAGACAAAGTGCACGCTATACAAAACGCTAATTTTACCAGTTCTACTCTACGGCGCCGAGTGCTGGACGATAAGTAAAAAAGGGGAATTGATACTGGGCACTTTCGAGAGAAAAATTCTTCGGCGGATATTTGGTCCTATATGCGAAGAGGGCGATTGGAGGAGAAGATTCAATCGTGAACTGTACGAGCTGTACCAAGATGTGGATGTAGTCCAAAGAGCTAAAAAACGTCGACTACACTGGCTCGGCCACATCGAGTGAATGGACAACAACGCTCCAGCCAAGAAAATCTTTGAATCCCAGCCCCCAGGTTCGAGACGACCAGGAAGACCGAACCTCCGCTATAGGGACCAGGCGGTCACAGACGCAAGAGCGCTTGGTCTCGACGACTGGAGGGAGCGTGCGAGGGACCGCAACCGATGGAAGGCCGCAATATCTCAGGCAGAGACCCTTCATGGATCGGGAGCCGGATAAGTAAGTAGGTAAGTATAAGACGGAAGCATTTGTCGAAGGAAATTTCATGCCAAATACACTCTAAGACCTAAGATCTTCCATTCTTAAGGAAAGTTGAGTTGAAAATTTAGCAACTACAGTTGGGAAAGACTGAAATTACCAAGCTTCAGCAATCCCAAAAAAAGAAGCTGACAATGTCTAAGAAATCACCTGGACCAGTGCCGAGATTTGGATAGAGTGAGATGAGGCACTTTTTATTGAACATCGATTCAGCTAGGAAAAGTAAGTGAATGAGCGAGTGAAATGAAATGTCAGATTACTCGTCGGATCTTCCAGCAGTGACTTGGTGTATTTGTTGGCAATTTTAACATTTTGGATAAGTACATATATGTGCTTTTTTCAAGAAATTTTGTCACACTTGTTCATAGAAACTAAATTCGAACTTACCCATTCCACTTAAAAAGCTAAATCACTTTTGCGAGTGAAGCGAGATGAGTCAGCAAGTAAGGCGAGTAATTTCACTCGCTGAAATAGTTAAATCTTGGTATAGATATGATTTCCAAATAAACCGCAAGGAAGTTTCCTCAAATAATGGTGCTATTCCGCACGATCTTTTTCAAACGCTGCGTCATCAATTTGAATTAGTTTTTTTCTAAAGATATGGAAGACAGTAAAAATAGTACCAATATCGAAGTAATTTAATAAGAGTACCGTTTACCGTTCTAAGATATCGATATATACATATATAATATTTCATCTGAGTATTAACATTAAAATCCCTGAAGGACCTATTCTTCGGAAGCTCAAGTTCTACACCACTAAAGCTGGATTTACACCTTCGTTGTTATCGTCCGTGTACGTTGTTCGTTTTTGCCCGTACGCGGAACAACGAAGGTGTAAATGATAACACCGAACACGAACAACGAAGAAATTCAAAGCTGTTTTGAATTTTGGATGAACTTTGCTCGTTGTTCGTTGTTTGTGGAACATCGTTCACCGAATGAAGAACGAAGGTGTAAATCCAGCTAAACATCATGCCGGATATGCAGTTTGGTTTTCAGAAGAAACACTCCACCTTAGATCCACTTTTGAGGTGCCAGGACGACGATGCTTTAAGTACCCTCATTAGATGTGTGGTTGGTGCTAGATGCGTTCTGAACACAGAGAAATCATTCTACAGCATCTGGATATGTGAGCTTATTCACAAGCTAGGGTATCTATACATCAACATATCATCTTCACTTTGGACTACAACCCAACAATGCTATAAATTTGTTCTATGTGTACGATTTGCTAACATACGCCAAATCCATGTCATCAATTTTTCCAGAACCAAGACGGCTGTGGGAATTGTGTATAAAAGGGGGCAGCAAATCGGAGTTGTATTGCTTCAGAAGACCTGTGGGACATTGTATAACAGAAACTCAGTATTAAGATTGAGTATAATCCTTAATATGACTGACATTGAAGCCAAATCAAGTACTTAAGTATCAAGTTTGAGTAACGGCCGTCCTCAAAATAAATTTGTATTTCTCTTTCCACCTCAATTATTCCCTTATGTGGAAAAGAAATTGGCTCAGTCAGAAGACAAGTTTCTTCCTTCAATCAACTTTTCAAAACCACTTCTACTGGGTAGGACACAAATTGGAGCTTTCGAGAGGGAAAATCCTATAGATATGAACGGGACCCCACTCCGACTGACAACAACAGAACATCAGCAATCAAGAACTCTATGAGACATCAGCAATGATTTCTCTGAACAAATGTATGGCTAGCGCTGTAAATAGATGGACAAGCACCCCAAGCAACCATACGAACCCACTGGCTGGTAAAATTTATCACAACCGAAGATAGAGAAAGACCTTCCAGGCTTCGATGCCAAGAAGTTCACTGCGCAACTGAAGTAGAAATAATTTCACTCAACAACGATGAGGTAATCCAGTTCTACCTGGGTACTATAACACAGAACAACAAGTCAGTAAGCCAACAATTATTTGTTCTGCTATGCTTGTGTATTCCATCCAGAAAAGACAAGAATGATGATGCCGTGACGAAAAACTTCGACACAACTATCTATACTGATGGCTCAAAGATGGAGTGCGGTGCTCTCTGGCGGTCTCTTAACATCTCTAGGTTATTTCGGCTACCCAATTTTGCTAGTGTATTTCAAGCTGAATTACTGACAATTAAGGAGGAATGCAAGATACTTAAAGTAGACCCAAACCAAAATCGTAATACAGCCATCCTTAACAGACAGTCAGGCAGCTGTTAAGGTCATTGATTTGGTTACATCATCTTCTTTATTGGTCCAGCAATGCCGAGATGAACTCGCAAGCCTTAATATCAACCTCAAGGTCACTCTTTTCTGGGTTCCTGATGAACACAGTGGCGTTGAGGGAAATGAAGAGGCAGATGAACTAGCCAGGCAAGGATCAGACCTTCACATCTCACTCAGGGAAAGAGTCAACATTCCCCTCGGTGTTGTGTAGGGCAATATGTTGTCAAATGAGTCCAATCGTAGGTGGAACAGCTTAACCAAATGCAAAATATCCAGAAGAATCTGGCCTGCCATTAATAAATCCCGAACAATTGATGTGATCTGTAGACCCATGCAAGACATAACCAGGGTCGTAGCAACCTATACTGGACACTGGCCAATAGGAGAACATGCGGCGAAGCTGGGTATAACTTACAATACTCACTGTCCTAACTGCGGAGACCATCAGGAAGAAAAGGAAATAGTCCTTCATTTTCATTGTAAATGTCCTGCTCTAGCCAGAATGAAAGCACAATCTTTTGGAGTGGCATTTTTCGATGACCTAAACGAACTTTCCGAAATGAAGATCAGTTTTGATCTCTTTTCTAAACGCGACGAAATCGATCTAAGACGAAAATCGGTTGCTTTTGCATCATTTTCCCCTCCAGATCAAAAGACCGTGAGCAATCGGAATCCCGGTTTCTGCGAGGTTTCATGATGCTCAATGAGCCTGTTTAGATTGGGAAGATTGAGACTGGTCTCATAGCAGTTTTTAGGCAAGAGAAGTGAAGGGTCAGAGCTCCCCCCACTTCTCTTGTCCAGAAACTGCCGTGACACCGGTCTCAATCTTAACACCGTAATAGTAATGAGGATTCTAGACGCTGTTTATATTGGGAAGAGTGAGACCGGTCTCACGGCAGTTTCTGGGCAAGAGAAGTGGGGGGTCAGGGATGTCATGAGGCATGAAGAAAACATAAACAAAACACCCGAAATCATTGAAGTTATTGTTGTTTCGATGTGTTTGGAGGCACCTCACATTTTCTAATGTATAGACACGATGAGACTCACGAGCACAGATTCAATTTTCCCAATCTAAACCATGCTCATACAGTTGGATCCATCGCGTTTCAGTGGCCATTCTGCTATCTGCTGAGCTCTCTGGATAAAATAGCTGGCTCGTGCGAGATATGATACAATCGAGTGAGTGTCCCATGATCCACCTCCTGTAGTTTGTGCTGGCCCACAATGCACCACAACCAAACCCCACAGCCGTCCTATTTCAAACCAAGAAACACTTATATGGTTCTTGGGAAAGATGCTGATATTCACTGGAAACCTCTTGCATGCGGAGAGAGCAGAAGGAGGCCCAGAAGGAAATCTCACATCCAATTACGTAACGGGACGACCCCCTGAGGGAATAACTTCCTCAGAGGATAGACCCGCAAAGTCTCACTTTAATCCGCTTTCATCCACAGGTTAAACGAGTAACAATTGTCAATAGAAAAACTTTCCCTCGGCTTGTTGAACAAGTACCTAATTTTTATCCGATGAGTCGTAAAGTTAGCATTAAGGATTGGACTTGTTGAATTATTGATTCAAAATAGCTTTTTATGGCCTTTAGTCCTACAAATTGGCGTTTCGTCTGGCTTACTCACTTGGACTCATCAGTGACATAGTGAGGGCTTTGTCATATGCAATTTGTATTAAGTTCAGTTCAACTTACATGAATTTTTCAACAAAAATCCACTGTAAACTATATTCATCAAGATTAGAATTCCTAATCATTAGCTGGAAGTTTTTTTTTTTCAACAAGTCCAGTCCAATGCAAAGTCTTCTACTTGGCTGATTTATTTCAGTAGTAGAATTTGTATTATAAAACCTTCTTATATAGAAACTACGTCTGGCCCCGGGCAAAACAAAAAACTTTCGGCTAAATGATTAGGAATTCTAATCTTGTTGAATATAGTTTACAGTGGATTTTTGTTGAAAAATTCATGTAAGTTGAACTGAACTTAATACAAATTGCATATGACAAAGCCCTCACTATGTCACTGATGAGTTCAAGTGAGTAAGCCGAACGAAATGCCAATTTGTAGGACTAAAGACCATAAAAATCTATTTTGAATCAACTGGTAGGTACACCACACACGGACACGGACCACACAAGGGGCTATCTTTCAAGGTTAATTCCATTTTTGAATAATGTTGTCTTCATTGATTCTCATTGTTACTGTTTTATTACGAATTTAAAAAGAAATAAAATGCACGGCTGGGTCGCACGTACTTGCTCTTATGTTCAAGACACTGTGAGTTTAAGAAAATTGTATATACAAACATGGAAACTATGAGAGAAAAATGTAGAGAAGCATGAAATACGGCACTTAAATTAGCTAAAACAACTCTTTTGACAGTTTGAGGTGAAAAAAAAGTATGCCATCTTAATTCATGATGGAATATGATTGTATGGGAAAAAAAATTTTAAAATCGTTGGAGCGGTTTTTTTTTTAATTATTTTTTTATATATAAAATTCTTAAAACATTTTTAAGAACAAATTTTGGTATGCAGATTTAAACTATATATTTATGTGTATATAAAAACTAAATTTGAAAAAAAATTGTCAGCCCGTTTTTGAGATATCGAATTTTCAAAAAAAAATTTGAAACTTTTTTTAAAAATCCAAAAACTTTTTTTTTGAAAATTTTGATATGCAATATTATTTAATCTTATCTGAAATTTGTATATAAAAAATTCATTTAAATCCGTAAAGCTGATAACGAGAAAACTCAAAATAAAAAAATACGTTCTATGACAGGTACTACTAATAGTTGCTATGTGTAAAATTTTATAATTTTTGATGGTAGATCGTACTAATTTTAGTATATACAAAAAGTTTAATCAAAATCGTAGGAGTCGTTTTCAAGCAAAAAAATATTTTCCTTTGTGGTTTTTTCAGTTTGTATGGAAGGTACCGTTATTTTTTCATAAATGTAAAATTTTTTCTAAAAATATTTTAGAGAGTACTAAAAAAGTCTTAAATATCGAGTTTCAAAAAAATCTATAATGCCGTTTTCGACATATTTGATTTTCCAAAAAAAATTTTGAAATATTTTTTAAAAATCCAAAAAATATTTTTTTTAAAATATTGGTACACAAAACTATTAACATTTTTTGGAAGCTTCTGTATAAAAGAAATAATTGAAATCGGTCATACCATTTTGAAGAAAATCAAAAATTAAAAAAATGGTTCCTTTGGAGGTACCATTAATAACCATTTTTGAAAAATGGTTTTCCACCCAAAGATAGCCTTTACTAAAATAAATTTATTGAATTTTTTTTAAGAAAAGTTGTCGAGCCGTTTTTGAGCAAAATACGATTATGTAAATTTGCCAAAAAAATGTATGACAGGTACCGTTATTTCTGGTTCTAAAAAAAAAATGAAAAAACCGTGTCGGCAGAATCACCAAAAACCACTATGTACCAAGTTTAAAGAAAATCGATCGAGCCGTTTAGGCTGTAGACGAACAGACAGACAGACAGACAGAATTTTGCCACCCACTTTTTTGGTGTTCTCTATCATCGTAATATCATGTTTGATTGTTATCTCAAAACTTTTTTTTGAACGAATCCAAAACTTGCCTTATAGTGCCTATAATCGCAAGTAAAAAAAACATTTTGTTAGAAATTTCTTGACCATTAAATAAGTTCCAAACGACATTTTCGATTCTATCACTTAATAAAAGTTCAATCAAGTCCTCAACGGTTGGCGTTAAATCAAATCGTTACAAAAAAAACAATATAGTATACAACAAGCAACCTTGTGGACTTCGAATTAATCTGACCTGTCAAATTGGTTCGATAAAATATATTTTGATAATATTTTTACTCTTCTGCGCAATATATTTTCTCTATTTAAGTTTAGTTTAGTTCCTTAAATATTCAACAAACTGCTTGAGTTTGTATAGATAGCTCTGTATCATGACTGGTTAAGATATTAGTTTCTACACAAAAAAAAAATCAACAAATCAAGACCTTTGCCCGAAAAGATTATGAAGTCTTTTTTACACGCTTTTCATTTCTTTCCCGTGAAATCAAAAGAAAAATAAGAAAATTTATTATAATACAAAAATAAATTTTATTTGTTTATAATACAAATCATGCCACACCTATTATATTTATGTAGATATATGTAAGCCCGCACTGCCCTGCCCATATACATTTCTCTTGTATTCTATCAAATTCAAAAATTTAAGTTTTTCGCGAGAAATCTGTTTTAGAATTATATTTTCATGGTTTTCTTACAAAAAATAATTATTATTTAAAAACGACACACACCACACCAACAATGACAGGATACATTTATGAGTTCGGTGAATAATTTTATAAAAATAAACGGTCGCTTCATTCATCTCGAAGGATTGAAAAAAAACACAAAACAGATTTGTTTTTTTTTCACAAAATGTATTGACATTCGAAGATGTGCGCCGTACCATGTATGTGGTATGTAGTTTGTACATATTAATGTCTAAAAATTGTTAGAAAAAGCTGATTTAAATAAAAAATTACTAGAGGAATATTCATTTGAAACACCCAATTTTCCCATATGGCATTAATGACAGACGTTTATTTGTTAATTCGCTAAATTGATGATGTTCGTCCGCCTGTCCGGTTATATGGTATTAAAGTACCTATTTATCATCATCATCGTGTCCTGTAACCCCGGCTGGGGCATAGGGCGTCAACAAAACGTCTCCATCCTTCACGGTCTGCTGCAAGGTACTTTAGCTGTGGCCACGTCTTTCTCTGGGATTCTGCTTCCGCTAAGACAGTTGATTTCCATGTTGTTCTTGGTCTTCCAACCCGCCGTGCACCCTGAGGATTCCATTCAAAGGACTGCTTTGCAATTTCATTGTTTGGTTTCCTCAGTGTGTGACCAATCCAACGCCATTTACGCTTTCTTATGTCGACGTCCAGCCGCTCTTGACTTGTCCTGCGCCACAATTCCTCATTTGATATTATTTGTGGCCACCGAATCTTTAGGATATGGCGAAGACAGCGATTCACAAAAGCCTGCAATTTCTTCGAAATGATAGACGTGACTTTCCAGGTTTCACAAGCATATAACAGCACGGATTTGACATTGGATTCGAAGAATCTCAACTTAGTGCGTAAGGAGATTTGACTTGATTTCCAGATTGGGGACAGAGTACCGAAGGCAGCACGAGCTTTATTTATTCTACTTTTAACGTCCAGATCCGTACCACCGTTTGCAGAGACAATACTGCCAAGGTAGTTGAACTGTTCCACTACTTCAACTGGCGTCTCCTGTAGAATAATACGCTGCTGTGTGGAGCGGCCTGTGAGCATTATTTTTGTCTTTTTGCTGTTTATTCTTAGACCACTCGACTCTCCCTTCACTTGCAGTGTTTGGCACATCCCGTTCAGCCCACTGATGTTATTTGCCAGTAGACATATGTCATCGGCATAGTCTAAATGACTGAGCCTTTCGAACGGTCTCCATTGAATGCCCTGTCGCTCTGCTGTACCTACACTGGCCGTCAATACGTCGTCCATCGCCAGCAGGAAGAGAATTGGCGATAGAACATCCCCTTGTCTCACACCCTGTTGCACTACAAAGGAGTCGGATAGCTGCCCGTTGTGCAAAACAAAACACCTTGCGTTGTTGTAGGACTCTTTAATAATGGCAACTATTTTTGGTGGAATTCCTCTACCAAGCAACGATCTCCATATACATTCTCGGTTAACTCGATCAAAGGCTTTCTCAAAATCCACGAACATGAGGTAAAGCGGTGATTGAAATTCCATCGACTGCTCGAGGACGATACGCAGGGTGTTGATATGGTCGACACACGATCGACCACTGCGGAAGCCAGCTTGATGCCTCTTGAGTGTAGACTCGATTCTCTCCTTTATTCGCTCGAGAATGATGGTTGCCATTAGTTTTGGGAAAACGGACAAAACGGTGATACCACGCCAATTGTTGCAATTCTTTAAGTCACCTTTCTTTGGCAACTTAACAATCACACCATCCTTCCAATCCCTGGGATAGCTTTCGTTTTCCCAAATGTTTTTTATCAACGGATGTAAAATACTAGCCGCTGTTACGGGATCGGCTTTCAGGAATTCAGCTGGTATTCCGTCCAGTCCAGCTGCCTTGTTGTTTTTGAGGAGATTTATTGATGTCTGGATTTCCGATTCTGACGGGGGTTCGATGTCAATACCCCTATAGGACCTGCGCATCTCGTTTAGTTGGGGCACTTCAGCACTCTGCTCAACTGAATCCTCATTTAGCAGGGCACAAAAATGGTCCTTCCATCTACGAAGCTGATCCTCAATTGATACCAAAAGTGTGCCATCCACATCCATTACAGGATGATTGGTGTTGCTTTTTTTCCCGATAACATCTTTGGCTATTTGGTACAATTCCCGGATATCTCCTCTTCTGGCAGCGATTTCCGCATTATCTGCGAGTCCATCTACCTTCACCCTCTTGTCACGTCTCACACAGCGATAGACCATCTTATGTGCAATGCGGTACTCTCTTCGCAAGTCAGCCTTTCGTTGAACATCTGCTTCAGCATTTATTTGGATTTTCAACGATTTGCGAAGTTCGATCTTATCCCAGGTGTCTTGGGATATCCAAGAGTCTCTACGTCTCGTTCGCTTGGGTACAGTTTCGGATCCAGCCTCCATAAAAACACTTTTAATTTCACCCCACATCTCATCAATTGTTGAATTCTGGATTCCGTTTAATGACGAGGCTCTGTCGTTAAGGGTGGTGACATAGTTTCGACATATGTTGGGGTCATTTAAAGCATTCGTAATGAATTTTGAGCTCCTTGCTGCATCCTGCGCTGGTTTTTGTACGGCAGCGGTTCGTAGTTTGAGACTCATCAGAACCAAATGGTGGTCGCTTCCCACATCGGCATTTCTTATACTCCGGACATCACACATAGACTTCCTCCATCGCTGCTGAATCATGATATGATCAATTTGGTTTTCGGTTTGACCATCCGGATGCACCCAGGTAATTTTGTTGCACGTCTTATGCTTAAATACAGTCCCACCTATCACAAGACGATTCGCGTTACAAAAGTCGACAAGCAAGTCACCATTTTCATTCCGTGACCCCAAGCCATTTCTTCCCATCACGCGTTCCAGTCCGTAATTGTCTGAACCGACTTGGGCATTGAGGTCTCCCATAACGACTATGATGTCGGCTCTCGGAACACTACTGTAAACCGAGTTAAGATGAGTGTAGAACGCGGTTTTGTCTTCCTCGGTCGCTTCATTTGTGGGGGCGTAGCACTGAATAATTGTGACGTTACGAATTTTTGAACGAAACCTTGCTGTCATTAATCTCGCAGAAATGGGCGCCCAGGAGATCAAACTACGCCTCGCTTCTTCGTTCAACATAATTCCGACACCATGCAGTCTTTGGCCACCCTCTCTTTCATCTTCCCCGGAATACAGCATTCTCGTCTGTCCAGTGTCTGATCTGTATTCAGCTCTTCCTCTCCACTTAGTTTCGCTTATGCCCAGGATACTGATGTTTAGACGAAGCATTTCACGCTCAACCTGCTCGTATCTACCATCGCTGTACAAGGATCGAACGTTCCATGCTCCGATTTTCGTACGTATGCGGTAGCCAAAAGTAACATTTGCGCTTCTTGAAAGACTTCTTCTATTTGTCAACGATTCACTTATTATTATGGCGTCTTGATTGACGCTCGTACATGAAAGATGCCGCACCCCCAAATCCGATGTGCGGTTTACTGCAACCGAAGCTACAGAAGGATTTTCTATAAAAAGATTACCTCTTGGGGACTCATTTCCATTTGTTGTCATAATTCATGTATTTGCTTCTATCCTTCCACCATGGTGTTTTCCGAGATATGATTAATAACATACATAAGCTCAGATTTGACAGGCACACCCGCCTTTTGTATGGTCAAACACATAACTGCTCGAGGCCGCCCACTATGGGAAAACAGACGCCTTTTGTAGCCGCCCAATATGGGTTACAGACGCTACCTGCTGCTGCCGTTGGCCTTTTACCAAAAAAAAGCTCCTCCGCCACCAGACTATCATGCCGTTGACCGCTACCTGCAGTTCATCCGTCTTAAGGGGGCTTTTAACCATCCCAAGGACAAGTTTGTGCCCTGACCAGCAACGCTGGGTTGTCTGCTTATCCCGGCATCCATTCGGTCCCCCTGCACGTTAGCGTTACCCGCCCTCTACCACGCGGAGGTGTGCATAGGGATTTTCCTATCATTGAGCCTAGGGCCATATGGCGTCCTAGCACTCTCAAGTACTTTTAGAGTACTTCTATTTATAGAAGCATATTTTTTTTTTAAATGATAAACTACCTCTGGTGGTATTTATTGAATTATTTTTTTTTGTTTGATGTTCTAATGGATTTCTTGTTGCTTTTGTTGTTTTCAAAAAAAAAAAGAATAAACACATAAGTTAGGTTTTTGTTTTGTATGTTTTTACTAAACTACCTGTTTCTTGTTTGTTGACTTCCTCTTGTTTTTTTTGTTTTCTTACTGTGGATGTATTTGCTGATGGTTTTTGAAAATTGAGTGTCGTCATTTTCATTAGCGTCTTATCGTATTACACGCTTTTTGATATTGGATTTTGTTTTTATATTAAAACTGGCACGAGGAAAATTTTTTTTGAACAATTTGAAAAGAGGTATAGGTATACGTCCAAAGAAATGTTAAACTAAATAAATCTTTGTGGAAACGGCAATAGGGAATTTTTAAATAAACGAAGATGCATAGTATCATTTTTACACAAGAAAAAAGTTTTGTTATTGTTTTTTCCTTTCTGAAGCAGATAGCAGATATTTTAAAAGAGAAGAGCGTTTTTGATTCATTTAAAAAAACACACTTGGGCACTCAGATTTCAAATATATTACATTTTGTTCTATATCCTATATCCAGTTTCAACTGAAGACGGAAGCACCAGGTTGCTCCTGGCCGCGAAATTTGCTAACATACCATCTGAAGATACACACACGCAAATATTCTGCAGCTTAAAACAAGAGCAGGGAGAAAAGAGTATCAAGCAAGAAAAAGAAGATCCTACGTAGACAGAAGAGGTAGGACGTAGCCTCCAAGCTCAAGGACATCGAAGAGTATCGCAATCGAAAAAAATACCCTAAAATTTTATTAAAAGCCAAGCAACTGCCTGCTGGCTCTAAAACCGGAACGCACGCTCTTTGAAAGAGCGAAGGTATAACCTAGTCCTCGAAGCACTGGAAATGCAAATGTTTTCAAGCAGCATTACCAGTAGCTGCTAAATGGGCATAAGGTCTTCATCGTGTCCTGTAACCCCGGTTGGGGCATAGGACGTCAAAGAGCATTAGGCAGAGTGAAAAATAGAACAAGAACCCAAGTCCACCACCCAGAATAGAAGAGGTAGACTTAGCTATGTAAAGAAGCTTAAGAACGAGAAGTCCGCCAGATCTGATGGAGCTCTTCAAGCACGGAGGGTATGTTTTGAAAGGGTGCATGCATCAAATTATGAAAGTTTGGATGGAAGGAAGTATTTGTGCGATGACTGGTTGATCAGCTCCATATGACCCATTTACAAAAATCCTTTATGTCCTGCAAGAACTGTCCAGCATACAAGTACCAACGTACTGTGTAAGTGTCTTGAGGATTGACTCCATGCTTCAAACTAGAATTGTTAATGCAGAAATGGGTGTTAGTAAGCTTAAAGTTAGGACGTGTAGGGGTACGCCCGCAGGGCTACTGGTCGTCAACCAGATTTTAGTTGAACTAGGTTCAAGTGGCGTCAAAGTCGTGGTGTACGCTGATGACATAGTGATAATGGCCTCAGGGAAATTTGTCACCACTTTGTGTGAACTCCTGCAAACAGCCCTTGACAAGCTCAGTAATTGAGCCAGTAGCTGCGGACTTAATGTCAACCCACCTAAAACGGACCTGGTTCTGTTTACGAGAAAGCGTAACATTCCAAATACAAATCCCCCCATTTAAATGGGATGCCGCTTCATATAACTGGCACGGTCAAATATCTTGGTTTAATTATCGATCGTAAACTCAACTGGAAAGAAAATATCAAAGAAAGGGAAAAAAAAAGCTGCAATAGCTTTCTACACATGTAGTAGAATTTTTGGCAAGAGATGGGGACCCAGCTCCAAAACCATTTATTGGATGAACACAGCCATTGTAAGGCCTATCCAGACGTACGCCTGTTTGGTTTTGTGGCCAGCCTTGGATAAGGCAATCAATCCTAAGGCACAACTAGTGCCATGAGAACCACGCCAATCGCAGCCCTAGAATATTTCCTGTCACTTGCCCCACTCGATCTGTTCACGAAAGAGTTGGCAGCCAAAAGTGCTGTACGGCTTAAGGAGTGTACAAATTGGAAAAAGGTCCACTGTGGTCACAGAACTATAATGAACTTCACTGACATAGACATTCAAACGGACTATATTTCACCGTTTATAGATTTTAACCCAGTCGCACTAACAGATATCTCGGCAAGGGGCTTACGGAAGGAAAACCGGGTCCTAAACGCTACTCATATATCGGTCCTTACTGACGGTTCCAAAACAGACGCTGGGGTAGGGTCAGGCATATCTTCTCAGACAATCCACCCATAAAAAGATCATTGAAGCTTCAAAACTTCTGCAGCGTTTTCCAAGCGGAAGTGCTTGCAGTCTGCGAGGCTGCAAAATATCTTTCAACATGTGAACTGATAAACAAAAATATTGATATCTTCATAGATAGCCAGGCGGCAATCAGAGCCATTTCGTCAATTGTCACGAAGTCAAAACTGGTTGACCGCTGCCTTAGTGAATTGAGATTGCTGGGACAAACGAATTCAATTACCCTTCGATGGGTCCCGGGCCACCGTGACATTTATGGTAACGAAATGGCTGATGAACTGGCTGATGAACTGGTTTTTAGACCGCCCCCTTAGAAAGATATAGGCAAAAATGTGTCAAAAATTGACACAAAAAAAGCATGTTTTTTAAAAAAATCAAAAAAAATTGTAGAAAAGGAGCATCAAAATATCCTTAAATATGGTTAATTTTTTTTCTTATTATCTTTCTAAAAATAGAAATTTAATCAAAATCAGTTGAACTTCTGATTTTTGGTGAATTATTTTATTAATAACTATTTTCTTGCTTTCAACTTTTAAACAATCATAACTCCTTCAAAATTTTTTTTAGAATTTTAAAATATATGCATGACTTTCTTATATTTTTAACATCTATCGTAAAAAAAAAACAAAACAAAATTCTAGAAACTCCCGTTTAGAATTGGCCTTTTTTCAGTTTTACCCCATTTTACCCTAGACGGCATTACAAATTTTGGTGTAAAACTGTGGTTTTATATTCTTATCTATCATTGGAACAAAACTGCATCAAAACATTTTGTACTTCATTTAACTTTGATTGAATTCCTAGATTTATCGGGCTATTGTTGGTCTTCAAGAAAACGAGGATAATACCAAATACATGCTATCAACAAACAATGTAAGATCTACGTTAGCAGGGCAACTCTCACCTACGTAATTGGGACCTTGACAGAAATTTACAATTTTCTTGCGTTTCTATTCCCAATTTTGCAGTTTACGAAATATGTTGTATCAAGTGACCTGCTAACTTCACTGTGAAGTCAAGCATGCATAAGGAACTTGTAGCAAGGCTCTGAATTTGCAGTTTTTTTTACATTTCAACGATAGGCTAGGTTAAAAATTTGAAGTTCTTAATTTGAAAACAAAAATCATACTTCACTTTGAAGTCAGCAGGTCACATCGCGTATCTCAGGAACCGAGCGTTCAAGGAAGGTGCAGTAAAACTCCAAACTTGCAGTTTTTTTACATTTCAAGAATAGGTTGGGTCAACATTTTGAAGTCCTTAATTTACAAAAATCATACTGACCTGCTAACTTCACTTTGAAGTTAGCAGGTCACATCGTGTATCTCAGGAACCGGGCACTTTAGGAACTTGCAGCAAGGCTCTAAATTTGCAGTTTTTTTGCATCTCAACAATAGGCTAGGTTCAAAATTTGAAGTTCTTAATTTGAAAAAAAAAAAATCATACTTAACTTTGAAGTTAGCAGGTCAAATAGCGTAACTCAGGAACCGAGAATTGTAGGAACTTGCAGTAATGCTCCAAACTTGCAGTTTTGTTTGCATTTCAATGACAGGCTAGACCAGTTTTTAATTTGAAAAAATTCACAAAATTGACTTCAATATGAAGTAGGTAGGTCACATTTTGTGCAACTCAAGAACCAATCATGCTTAAAACTTGCAGTAAGGCTCCAAATTTGCAGTTTTTTGCATTACAAAAATAGTCTAAAAGTGAAGCTAGCAGGTCAATGTGATTTTTATCAAAATAAGGACTCCAAAATGTTGATTCTTGAAATACAAAAAAAAACAGAAAATTTGGAGCCTTACTGCAAATTCCTAGCATGCTTGGTTCCGGAGAAACATCACGATGTGATTGCTAACTTCATATATTAGTCAATTTTGTGAAATTTTTAATTTGAGGACTTCAAATTTAGATACTGACCTATCGTTAAATTGCAAAAAAAAAACTGCCTATTTGGAGCCTAACTACAAGTTTCTAGCATGCTTGGTTCCTGAGATACACGATGTGTTTTGCAATTTCACAGTGAAGTTCACTTGATTGTAAATTCACAGTGAAGTTCACTTGATTGAACCTTTATTTGACGAACTAAAAAATCGGGAATACAAATGCAAACAAAAAATGCAAACAAAACTGCAAGTTCCTGTCAGTTTCCCGTTGCGAGGGTGAAAGTTGTCGTAACGCTTGATAGCAACAACTTCGTAGTAAACATTAAAAATTGAAAGAAAAATTACCCTAGCAAACTGGTGCTACGTCAGACGAAGTGCACACTCTTCAAAACTCTTGGAAATGTCATTCCTGCATTGTGGTACCGAGTGTTGAGCGATAAGCAGAATGGCAGAGCTGATACTGGGCTCATCGTCTTCGACAGATGATATTTAATCTTGTGTGCAAGGAGAGCAAGTGGAGGAAAATATACAACTGGGGAACTCTATTAGCTATACGTATACGTAGAAAATGGAAACACGTCGACTACATTAACTCGGCCACATCAAGCAAATGGAGAATAATGCTTCAGCCAGGAGAGTGTTTGGATCCTCGCCTCCAGGTTCGAGAGAATATTTAGAAGACCGAACCTACACTCTGCTATAGATACCAAGCCATCAAGGATGCCAGAAGGCTTGGTCTAGAATTCTAGATGACTGGAAATAGTATGCTGGGGTCTACTCAAAGTAGCGTGCTGGAAGGCTGCCGTGTGCTGTGTCTTGGGCGGCGACCCTTCAAGGATTGTCCTACTCTACTACTCTTTTTCCGAGTGGATGGAAAACTGAATTTGTAAAACCCAAACGTGTCCCTAAAAAAGACACGTTTGGGTTTTACAAATTCAAACTCTCCTTCTTTCGATGGTCATTGAAACACTAAAGAAATATCTTGAAGAATAAAATCTGTTTATAAATAATAATATGACTTTCGTAGCAGAGCGTCAAATGGTAATCTGATGGTAAGTCTAGGTATATCTCATCAGAGCAGTGGAACCAATAATTAAGATCATTTTGGGGAAAATAAGACTGTTGCAATCTATAATTCAAAGGTGATTGCGATATGGAGTTTGGCATCAATCTTCTTTTATGAGACGCGTGCATTTAATATCTTTTGCGCTGGATTAGAAACTTCCTTTCAGACCGGTCAATACAAGTTGTGTTGGAAAATATCAAGCCTAAAATTCACAAAATAAATACTGGTGTTTCACAGGTTTCCATTTTGTCTCCGGCTTTCTTTCGTAAATTCATGATCTTTTAGTCAAAATTACAAAAATTAAACTGTTTTACAGACAACAGTACTCAATTTTTATATTAGTTTCCAGATTCAGATTCTTGTCTATCAAATGTGAATCTAAAACAACTGCTAATCAAATCGAAATCCCAATTTTCAGTGCTTCAAAAACGCAATTATATATCTCCTCTAAAAGTCTACAAGTATATAATAAATACCTTTATTCCAGAGATTTTTTATCTTCAAACTTAAAGTCCGCCGGTGTTAATGAACCATACATATGTTTATGCGAATTTTCTGAGACTACATTGCGATGCCTAATTTCTAAAAGGCTAAATTTATAATTTATACTCTCACTTTCCCTTGAATTATTTTCATAAAACAAGGAAAGAGATACAAATTTGGCTTAGTTTATTTTATTTACGAGTACTCAAACACACAGCCAGAAACTTTAAATATTGTTTCGTTTGTGTATCTTATCTATAAAACAACAACTATGGTGTGGAAAAACAAACAAAGTATGTACATAGATAGCTAGGTATAGAATGATATAGTCTTAAATACATTCACAGTTAGGGTAATGTATTAAGGCCATTAAATGGCTGGCTGGCTGGCTATTCAACGAAATCTACCCTACTACTTGAAAATATTTATTGGTTTTCGTCTCTATATTTCTGGGATAAATACAAAAAAGAAATGTTTACTTTAAATAAAGCGAAATTCAGTAAACACTATTTCGCTTGTTTGCTATAAATTAGTAAAAGGTTTCCAACGTTCATCAGCATAATTACTATGCAGGTATGTTTCTGGAAAACAACCAATAATTAGTTAGAAATAATTTATGAACCTTGAAAAACCCCGGGTCAACGTCCGAAGAACATATAATAACCCATTTAACAAAGTAAGAACATTATAACCCATTTATTAAAGTAAGTAAATAACTCTTACAACAAAGACTCAATTTAAATAAACAAAATATTTCCATCTAATATAACAGCAACTGGGAATTCTCATCTGTCGGCATCTAATAGATAGGCATATTTATGTAGATGGTCTTATTGTTTACAAATGCCTCGCTTCAGCTTACTTACTATATTTACACTTCAATCACTACAAATAGAGAGCCGTATTGTCTGCATTCTTATACTATTATAGCACTTGCTTGTTTTATTTATAGAGTTTGTTGTAGAATTTTCATGATATCAATTTATACTTGAAATAGTCTCAAGACATTGAATATATTTTTAGATATTATAGCATTTTTTTTTTCTTATACATTTCTTAGTATGAGTATAAAAATATTATGTAGATACAATTATTTCACATTGATTGCGTATCAACTTACATGATTTAAACGTACTGCAATTTTTGCGTGCTCTTCTTGATAGGATTTGCGAGCTTTTCGTTTATCCTGAGAAAGATGAGCTAGCTTTTCGCATATTACTTCCAATAATTCAGCATTGATGCGAAATTGTTTTGCTTGTTGATCTAATTCGTCCATGTAGGAGCGCCAGGATTTTGTTATGAGGCTGCCTGCAAATAAGAAAAAGAGATACTTTAACTATGCCTATACGATACAATTTTTCAGAAAATTTGTCTTGGTAAATAAATATTTATAAATGTTAAATATAATTGGAACACACGTACGTAAATATTTTTATCTACTCAAAAGTACCTACATACTTCCATTTGAAATAAATGTTAAATTTAATGTTCGATCAACAATGTATTGCGTCAAACAATGTGATTTTTTTCGGGGAAAACCAAACCACTCAAATGATATATTTGCTCACTTAAGGCAGTAAGTAGCCAATAATATTTTTTGAGAGCCAATTTAAAAAGTGAATCAATTAGAGACAAAATAGGTATTAGCTTTCACTCTCGGACGAACAATATGCATTTAACACGTTCATTGACGTTTTACAAAAATGGTTATCCTCTTAAATGGATTGAATTTTAGTGAAAGTACATTATTAGCAATTGCAAGTGAAAATAATAAGCTGTTTATATTAAACTCACAAATAACCTGACGACTATTGTATGGCGTAATGGTTACTGCAATGGACTTGCGACTGTCAATCAAAATTATTGTTTTTTTTTCAGGAGTTCGTTGCAAGGAAGTGACAGATCCTCTTTCTCTTACTTACTTACTTTACTTAAGGTGGCGCTACAGTCCGGGGTTGGACCATGGCCTCAACCAATAAGCTTCTTCCAGCCGGCTCGGTTTCTAGCTAGTTGTCTCCAGTTTCACACGCCAAGTTGGTTGAGGTCCTCTTCCACTTGCGTGCGCCACCTTTTACGCTGTCCACCTCTACTGCGTTGTCAAACGGGGTTGGATTCAAAGACTTTCCGGGCCGGAGCATTGGTGTCCATTCGCTCTAGATGACCCAGCCATCTCAGTCGTTGGCTTTTCACTTTTGTGGCTAGGTCGGTGTCGCTGTACAGCCCATACAGTTCGTTGTTGTATCTTCTTCTCCATTCCCCATCTATGCAGACGGGACCAAAAATCACCCGGAGAATTTTCCTCTCAAAACAGCCTAACGCGTTCTCATCCACCGTTAACAGTGTCCATGCCTCTGCACCATACATCAGGACCGGGATGATAAGCGTCTTATACAGGGACAGTTTAGTTGCTCGGGAGAGGGCTTTGCTTCTCAATTGCCTTCTTAGCCCAAAGAAACAGCGATTGGCAAGAGTAATTCTTCGTTTGATCTCAGCGCTGGTGTCGTTCGCTGAGTTTATAGCGGATCCTAGGTAGAAAAAAGTCTCTGACCACCTCAAAATTATAGCTGTCTATAGTGACGTTCTGTCCGAGACGTCGGTGTTGGGTGTCCTTTCTTGTTGACAGCATATATTTTGTTTTGCTTTCATTCACCGTTATACCCATCTTCTTGGCTTCCTTCTCAATGCTCACAAAAGCACCACTGACATCACGCTTTGTTCGTCCGATTATGTCAATGTCGTCAGCGTAAGCGAGTAATTGGACGGACTTTTGAAAGATTGTGCCTCTGGTGTTGACGTGAGAGTTTTGCACTATTCTTTCAAGAACGATGTTGAAGAAGTCGCATGACAGCGCGTCGCCTTGCCTAAAACCTTTTTTGACATCAAAGGTATCGGTGAGGTCTTTGCCGACCTTGATGGAGCAGCGTGCGTATCGATTTGAAACTCCTGGGTTTTCTCCAAGATCTGCCGTAGTGCGAATATTTGGTCGATGGTGGACTTCCCTGGCCTAAAGCCACACTGATATGGACCTATCAGGTTGTTGACGAATGGCTTCAGGCGTTCACAAAGTACGGCAGAGAAGATCTTGTAGGCGATATTAAGAAGACTGATGCCTCTGTAGTTGGTGCAGTCCAGAGGATCGCCTTTCTTGCGGATCGGGCAAACAATACTGAGGTTCCATTCATCGGGCATGCTTTCCTCCGACCATATTTTACAGATGAGCTGGTGCATACTCCTAACCAATTCATCGCCAGCCGCTTTGAATAGCTCAGCCGCAAGGCCATCAGCTCCAGCAGCTTTATTGGACTTAAGTTTAGATATGGCTATCCTCACTTCGTCAAGATCGGGTGGACGGAATTGTTGGCCTACGTCGTCCAGGTGGAATGATGCAATTTGCATGGTAGCGGAATTCGGTTCGTCATCGCCGCACAGTGTAACGATCAGTACAAATTTCTGGTCATGAGGTGATTTTTTTTTTTGTGATATGAACATAGTTCTTATATGTGATATTTTTAAAACTGTCCACTCTTTCATAAGCTATAAAATTTTTGTTTGTAAACATAACGGTTTTCATGAAATAATAGCTTAAGTTGACACTTTTTCTAAGCCAAAAAAAATGTGATATTAGATATTTTTGGTTTTTCGAGTCTTTCATTCAATTTTTGAGATAACTCAATGAAATAAATTGTGTTCAACTAAGGAAGATTAGTTTAAAAAAATTAAATTAAAAAAAAATCAAATTAAAGATTTGTCCATTCGAAAACACCTGCTTTTACAGTTGCTTTTAAAAAATAATATCTAGAACTTCCAACAAGCTTTTAAAAAAATGCTTGCATATGCCTGCTTTCTAATTCACCTTTAAGGAATTTTATGCTATCGGTGAGTAATATTTAACAAGAATTGGATCCGACTGGATCCGACCCCGCTAACCTATGAGCTTTAAAAAATCTCTACCTTTTATACTTGTCATTGCTCAACATGTCTTCTTTTTTTTTGTAACAGAAACCAAAATATACTTTTACAGTATTTTTAGGTGTGCTGAACTCGAATCCGAAGTCAGAAAAATTCTATCACCTCACGTTTCTGGCATATAACCGTTTGAAAATTGAAAATACCCGTTTTTCGCTGTTTTAGTAACAGCGCTTTAACATATCTTATGTTAAAGCGTGAGGTTACTTTTCTCTTTTCTTCTCCGAGAAATCCATCAGATCCGAATGACGATATCGAGAGTGAAAATAGCATTTAAAGCTTATTTTTGATTTTGAATATTATTTTTTTGTTTTTAAATTTACTTGAACCTTTTCTTACATTTATCTATTACATGTCTTAATTTTCCACAATTTTCTGAAAGAAATTTTGTGAAACAAAATTAATGCTATTATATAATTCTAAGGCTCTTTATTTGGATTTAAAATTATTTATGTAAGTTTTCAGCAATTTGTATCGGGAAACAATATTTGAAATTGATTGGTTTTTAATAGCGATATAGTGTTTATTGTACGTACATATGAACATAGATTTATGTAATACATACATGCCACTTTTATTAATATTCTTAAGAGGGGTATTTTAAATGTTCTTAAGAGAAAAAATATCATTTTCTCTTATGTAACAGTTGAAGAAAAGCTGATTTTCATAATTGTTCATCATTTTGATAAAAAATTTCTTTAATTCGAAGAAATAATCATTGTATTGGATACAATCATAAGTATCTACCTACCTTAACTATAGTTAAAACAGATAAAAAAATTATTATAATATTTATTTTTATAGATTCAATTTTTGAAGATTTTTAAATTTATCGGTAATGGGTGTACGGATCTCAACAAAACAAATAATTTTTTTTTTTACTTGATTATTTGAGGAACATTTTTAAAAAAAAGATGTTAGTATTTAGAATTTAAATTAGTATAGGTATGGTACACTTTAAAATTCCATTTTTCTTATGTTTGTTTTTTTTTCAAATGCACTTTACTAGATATGGAATCGTACGCTTTATTAAATATTTTTCAATGTTTTATTAACCTATAGTATTTAACAAACACAATGGCGAAAAAATCATCAAAATCCATCCATTTATTCAAAAGTTACAGCACGATGTCCACTTTTTCAGCTTTTCGTTCCACTGTGCGCCGTTATACAATTTACAGAAATGATTTTTCCATATCCTCAACAGCGACAGCGATTCCACCACGATGTTCCCCTGATCGTCCTTGCAGGCTTCGGTTCGGGGCTTGTAACCTTGGGAGGTTCTTTTTACTTTTTGGTAAAACTTCCGAACTTCATTCCTGCAGTAGCATCCCTCTAATTCTTCGATCGCGCGCTTCTCATGCTCTTTCTTTTTCCTTCTAAGAAGCTTGTGTTCCTCTTTCCTCTTCTGCTCGTAGAGCTCGCGAGCAGCTCTGGTCCTTCTATGCAGCGCCGCTTTGTATGCCTGTTGTTTGGCTGCATGTACTTGCTGGCATTCCTCGTCGAACCAGGCGTTTCGCTGTGGTGGTCGTGCGAAGCCCAGCACGTCAGAGGCGGCATCTCTGATGGCTTCCTGGCAGTTTTTCCACTGGTTCTCGATGTTTGCAGTTGGCGGCAAAGGACTAGTTAAGAGGGCGCGAGAGACTCGATCGGAAAAGGACCTGGCGATTTCTTGCGACTGTAGCCGTCCGACGTCGAACTTCCTGACAGTATTTCCCTGTTTTGGCTTTGGTCTGGATATCCGTAGCATTACCTTGGCTACAACGAGGTAGTGGTCCGAGTCAACGTTGGCTCCTCGGAACGTTAGGACATCCTTGATACTGGAGGAGTGCCTTGCGTCGATCGCAATGTGGTCAATTTGGTTGGCGGTTGATTGACCAGGAATTCGCCATGTCCCCTTATGTATAAATGTAATGACCAGACAACATCTAAACAGCCAAATTCAACTGCAAGACCAGAAATAAACAAATTGGCGGACGACAGCGTTGGACAAGATGCATCAAAGATACAGATAAGCACTGATCCAGAAACCGTAGAGGATATCGTTTGTTTGGAACTGGACGAGACCCTAAAGATGCTTGGTTTCAGTGCCTCCAAATACGGCAGGTGCATTTACTTTAAATTCGGAAACGAAAAAATAACACTAATCACAGTCTGCGTCGATGACCTGCTAGTGGCAACGAACGATTCCAAGGAGTTTGGTTTATTGAAGCAGCATTTAACTAATTGTTTTGAGATAAGGGATCTTGGATATCCTGAGTTATGTGTAGGACTAGAAGTTAAACGTTCAAACACAACTCTATCTATTAGCCAAGGAGGATTCATCAAAAATCTGTTAGATAAATATGGACTTACGGACTGCAAGCCCAATCGATTACCAATGCCGACAGGTTTGAAGTTGGAACATGAACCCAAAAGTCAAAGGAGAGCGAGTGGAAATCGACAAAACAAGGTATCGCCAATTGATAGGAAGTTTGCTACATCTATCAACTTTTAGTAGACCCAACATAGCTTATGCAGTGAACGCGTTATCACAATTCAACAGCGATCCCCGACAGCAGCATTGGAACTCATTCATTTATGGAGGAGGAACAATCTTATGGACTTCAAAGAAACAAAAAATCGTGACCACATCAAACACAGAAGCTGAATACGTTAATCTCAGTTCTGTTGCAAAAGAAGCATCATTCTTAAGAAACTTACTTGAAGAACTAGGACTTCATGACGGACCAGTGACAATCTTTACCGACAACCGAAGCGCACAGGCAATTGCAAGTAATATGGGTATCCAAGGGCGCACCAAGCTCTTAGATATCCGCTATCATTTCGTCAAAGAAGCAGTTGCAGATGAAAAAATCAAACCTGAATTCATTGGTACCGAAGACATGTCAGCAGACGCTCTAACGAAACCATTTAGCATTAACGGCTCACAAGAAATGCTTTCAACGTTAAGGAATGTCTTTTTCGTATTAAGTCAAAACATTAAATTATAAAATTGAGGAAGGGTGTTATAAATACAAAAACTACCTTAGCTTAATCTACTTTCACTTTCATAATTTATTTTATTTTCATCAAATAGCTTTATTGTTTATTTATTATAAATGTTATAGTTTTTTCATTATTCTAAATTATTCTTTCTTTCAGTTAGTTTGTTTTCTCGTTGTGTTCAATAAACTCTTTTATAAAATAAATTGGATATATTTTATTTATCGCGCATCTCAACATTTTGCATGACACGCTGATATGATTCAGAAGGTCCTTCGACGTTTTAACCAAAATTTCATATTTTTTATTAGAAATTTTCTTCTGAAAAAACCGGACATGATAATTGGAAACTGTTTTTTGCTTTTTATTAAGACACCTCTAGATTTTCAAAATAGAGTTTGAAAATAAAATAATTTTCACCAGCGTGACATTGGACCGTTTTTGCAATTCAATTTGTTAGACAGGACCTCGACCGGATGTAGTTAGAATATCTAATTTGTTTTGTTTTAATTATTTATCTGACATGTCGCTAGGTCTATTCACAAGTTTTTCTTTTTTTAACATCACTCTATTTAATTTTTGGAGCACAAAAAATACTTTTGGAAAAAAGTTTTTTTTTTTAAGTGTACGATTTTGCGAGTTTTGAAAATCCTATGTGAAGAGGGCTATACTACATCCAACAGTACCTACTCATACAAATCTTTAAGATGTCATCATTAGTTTAATTTTTTCAAAAAGTGGACTTGAGACGTTTTTCCCCTGGACCCTTCATATTTAATTGTATATAGACTCTTTTTATTCTTTATTCTGGTAGTTCATAACACATTTTTACCAAGTTTCATGAGGGTACCATTTTTACTTGCGATTATAGGTACTATAAGGCAAGTTTTGGATTCGTGCAAAAAAAAAATTTGAGATAACAATCAAACATGATATTACGATGATATAGAACACCAAAAAAGTGGGTGGCACAATTCTGTCTGTCTGTCTGTTTGTCTGTCTGTCTGTCTGTTCGTCTACAGCCTAAACGGCTCGATCGATTTTCTTCAAACTTGGTACATAGTGGTTTTTGTTGATTATGCCCACACATTTTTTGTCATTTTTTTTAAGAACCAAAAATAACGGTACCTGCCATACACTTTTTTTTGGCAAATTTACATAATCGTATTTTTCTCAAAAACGGCTCGACAGCTTTTCTTAAAAAAATTCAATAAATTTATTTTTGTAAAGGCTTTCTTTGGGTGGAAAACCATTTTTCAAAAATGGTTATTAATGGTACCTCCCAAGGAACCATTTTTTTAATTTTTGATTTTCTTCAAAATGGTATGACCGATTTCAATTATTTTTTTTATACAGAAGCTTCCAAAAAATGTTAATAGTTTTGTGTACCGATATTTTTGAAAAAATATTTTTTGGATTTTTAAAAAATATTTCAAAATTTTTTTTTGGAAAATCAAATATTTCGAAAACGGCATCATAAATTTTTTTTTTGAAACTCGATATTTAAGACTTTTTTAGTACTCTCTAAAATATTTTTATAAACAATTTTACATTTATGAAAAAATAACGGTACCTTCCATACAAAAGTGAAAAAACCGCAAAGGAAAATATTTTTTTGCTTGAAAACGACTCCTACGATTTTGATTAAACTTTTTTCATATACTAAAATTAGTACGATCTACCATCAAAAATTATAAAATTTTACACATAGCAACTATTAGTAGTACCTGTCATAGAACGTATTTTTTGATTTTGAGTTTTCTCGTTATCAGCTTAACGGATTTAGATGATTTTTTTTATATACAAATTTCAGATAAGATTAAATAATATTGCATATCAAAATCTTCAGAAAAAAAGTTTTTGGATTTTTAAAAAAAGTTTCAAACTTTTTTTTGAAAATTCGATATCTCAAAAACGGGTTGACAATTTTTTTTTCAAATTTTGTTTTTATATACACATAAATATATAGTTTAAATCTGCATACCAAAATTGGTTCTTAAAAATTTTTTAAGAATTTTATATATAAAAAATTAATTTAAAAGAAAACCGCTCCAACGATTTTAAAATTTGTTTTCCCATACAATCATATTCCATCATGAATTAAGATGGCATACTTTTTTTTCACCTCAAACTGTCAAAAGAGTTGTTTTAGCTAATTTAAATTTCGTATTTCATGCTTCTCTACATTTTTCTCTCATAATTTCCATGTTTGTATATACAATTTTCTTAAACTCGCAGTGTCTTGAACATAAGAGCAAGTACGTGCGACCCAGTTGTGCATTTTATTTTTATGATTATAATCCTACCATTTCCTCAACCCCCCAAAAAACAACCTATCACCAATGATATTTTTGTGGATCTTTCTGATTATTGGTTTTCGTGACAAATGAACCATCAATGGTTTCATGAATGACACCATTATTTTCAATTGGCGGCTTTCGCTTATAAACTTTACACTGAAAGTATAGGCACCTCTTCATAAAAATGATACCGTTTGATTCATCATTTAAAACTTTTTTGATAACATTGTCACTAGGGGTTTTTTATTGGTAAGTGTATAGGCAGCGCAGCAAATGGTTAACACAGTAAACAACAACAATCGAATAGTGTGGATAAGTTAGTCAGTAAAAAATAGTGCATATAATAGTGCAGATAAGATTTGTGGAATGTTTGGAATAGAACAACACTTGGGCTTGCAGAAAAATATTTGCCACGTGAAGGTTGGCAGACCTTGATCATATAAGGATGTGTTCGTTTTATTTATGCTTTATTTTTACTAGTCACCACTAGGTGGCTTGGAATATTAAGATACGATTAGACGATCATCGTAAATATTCCATGCCATTTCTAATAGAAATCATTAGTGGGTACTTTCTGGTAAACACTCTCACTAAATGTACTGTAAATTATAAAAACGTAGGTACGTGGACTATGTTTGTTACTTGTCAAGTAAGAGTCTGAAATTCTATTTCTATCAAGAGAATGAAATTCGATTAAAGGAGAATTAAGAAAAGATGTTAAGGGATTAATAGGCATTTGAAAAAAAGAAAGCAATTTTAGTAAAACTTAAAAACAAAGCTATAAACCCCATTTATATTACACATAGTGGCTAGATTTATTTCTGCATAGTTATGAATTGCCATGATGACATATGTTTAAACATTCACACACAAAAAATTAATGGCAATCTGATGTTAAGTCGTAAAACTGGCCAGGCCAGGATTAGCAAGTTCATTCTTCATTGTATATGTATTGTAATTATTTGAGGACTGGTGTCATTGTGACGACTTTAATGGCAATGTTTAATGCCACGACTATAGCATTAATGGGCAGAAAATGGAAGACATAATGGAACTTTGTCACTTCCCTCAGAAATGTCAATTCCAACGGAAACACTAATGGCAGATTTAAACGACTGGCAACTTGTCATAATTCCGTCTATTTTCTTAAATCCTGGTCAAACAGAGCGCGGTCTGGTGGTCTTTATAAAAACTTAAAAACAAAATTTGACTGCTAAATTTCCCAGTAAAGTTTTGACAATCCCACTGGACCGCGCTCTATTTGACCTGACCTTTAATATTTAAAACTTAATCAGAATCGGGTGAAAGGCAGTTTTGTGACATAAGTTTAGACAGTTTTTAAAATACCCAGCATAAATAATCTGTTTGGTTTTTGAGATTGTAATTTGCGAGGAACAATTTGTTAACTCAAATTTCTTTTGTTTTGGCAATTAAAATGCAAATTTTAGTACATACCTCAACATTAACGTTAATAAAATTTCTAAAAATTTGAAAGAATTCAGGTTTAAAAATGTTTTAAATCCCATTTTGTTCGATTATTCGACATTCGTTGGTCATTCCCATGTGCATAGCCCTTTATTCAACTTGACATACAAAAAGCAATACTTTTCCAACACATCCCTTAGCTTTTTTAATTGTGAATTGGATATAGGAATGATTTCATTTGTTTGTTTTCGACTATAATCAACTAATTAGGATACATCATAGTGTAAAAGGGCAAAAAATTGAAAGAAAATTATATAAGCAAGACATTTATCATAGGTGCAGTAATGCAAATTCGAACAAACGCCATTTGGAACCATTTAAAATCCATTTTTGTTTCCAAATATTATTTTTTTTTCAATAACAGCTGATTTTGACAATTTTAATAGCACAGATACCAACTTTGAGATTTCAATTAAGAGTGGATATAAAAGTGAATATACGTTTTATTCGGACTCGCATTGCTGCGCTATTCATAAGTTACCAATAAAAACGCCTACTGTAAATAAATAAATTGGGTGGCGCAACAGCTCATGGAGAACCAGGGCCTAGTGACTTACAACTCACAATCATTCCTGTGTGCGTGTTTGTTGGCAGGAATGGAGGGGACCTACAGTTTTTTGCCGAGTCCGAACGGCTAAATGAGAAGCACTTTTTCATGACAAGTATACTCTTGGAGGATTTGTCAGTTCCTCGCAAGAGGCAATACCTCGAATAAAACATTTCTGTTTTTAGGTGGCACGGCTGGGAATCGAACCCACACCTTCGGCATGACAGTCCTACGCACTAACCATCAAGCCACGAGGTACTACACTGTCACTGTGTCATACATTTAACCTAGATTGTGTTGTTATATGCTTAGTTTATCCGCTTGATACACCACAAACTCCCCCCCAATTCCCCTTAAAAAAACACTTTTTTTTTTTGTTAATTTTTTTTATAGACTCTTGATTCTACATATTCTCATGGTCATGGTACATGAAACGTTTTCACCAAGTTTTATGATGGTACAATTTTTTTGGATTTTTTATATTCTATTGAACGGGTAGGTAGAAGGAAGAAGCCTCTGGAACTCTGTGATCTGGGAGGGTTTCAAAAGAATGCAATCTTTTGTGACTTTAATTAAAAGATTGCATTCATTGACTTTGCGGCTGCGATTTCTTATCCTGCAATCACCACTCATTTTAATTAAAAAGATTGTGATCATTTTGTTCCTCCATTCATCTCACAGCAATCGTTTGAGAAGGCATGCATATTCTTTGCATTCATTTGCATTCCTTGCCTTCATTTGCAATCTTTGCACTCTTTTGCACTCATTTTAATTCTTTGCACTCACTTTTCAATCTTTGAATTCTTTGCATTAATTTGCATTCATTTTTTTATTAAAATGTATGCAAAGAATGCAAATAATGCTAATGAATGCCAAAGAATGCCAAGATTTTTGTCTTTTTGCTGTTTATTCTTAAGCCACTTGACTCTCCCTTCACTTGCAGTATTTGGAACATCCCGTTCAGCCCACTGATGTTATTTGCCAGTAGACATACATACATATGTCATCGGCATAGTCTAAATGACTGAGCCTTTCGAATGGTCTCCATTGAATGCCATTTCGCTCAGCTGTACAAACACTGGCCGTCAATACGTCGTCCATCGCCAGCAGGAAGAGAATTGGCGATAGAACATCCCCTTGTCTCACACCCTGTTGCACTACGAAGGATTCGGATAGCTGCCCATTGTGCAAAACAAAACACCTTGCGTTGTTGTAGGACTCTTTAATAATGGCAACAACTTTTGGTGGAATTCCTCTACCAAGCAACGACCTCCATATACATTCTCGGTTAACTCGATCAAAGGCCTTCTCAAAATCCACGAACATGAGGTAAGGCGGTAATTGAAATTCCATCGACTGCTCGAGGACGATACGCAGGGTGTTGATATGGTCGACACACGATCAACAACTGCGGAAGCGGAAGCCAGCTTGATGCCTCTTGAGTGTAGACTCGATTCTATCCTTTATACGCTCGAGAATGATGGTTGCCATTAGTTTTGGGAAAACGGACAAAACGGTGATACCACGCCAATTGTTGCAATTCTTAAGGTCACCTTAAACAGTGAACAGGATAACTCAGAAAAATTTCTCAGTTACGCTGTCAAATTTCGGAGGAAACAAAATTTGGATTTACTTCCTCATTTTGTTGCCGGAGCAACATACAAATCTCAACCATCCCTGTGTAGTGTGCGTGTTGTTGGCAGGAATGGAGGGGACCTACAGTTTTTTGCCGAGTCCGAACGGCTAGATTTGAAGCACTTATTCATGACCAGTATACTCATTTATAAATCATTTATGTCTTTAGGTGGCACGGCTGGGAGTCGAACCCACACCTTCGGTAGTTGCTTATTTTAAATGTTCTTAAAATTTACTTGGATGTCTTCATTTATAAATGTGCTTGCGCATGAAGTTATCACAGCCATTTTCGATTTTCGGAAGAAAGCTGTATTTTAGTGTTCCTTAAACATCGATAGTCGGCACTTGCGATAGTTCACGATTATTTTTAAAAAACACCCGATAGTATCGATAGTCTATCGATAGTTTTCATATAAAAAATAAAAGCAACATTTGTTCGACAATTTGTATGTCTGTTCGTGTACTTCCCAAAACTCCGAACTTTATTTTTCTTATATGAGCTTTGACAGAACTATGGGCTTAATTCGTAGAAATTCGTAATTTTGGAAGGTACGCGAAAAGACATTTTAGTAGCAAAATCTATGACTAGACAATGCTTACTAGGAGACAGAACTATTTACAAAAAATTAATTTTTCTCAAAGATAGCATAGTTTTGCTTTAGAAAAAACAGTTCGCTTAATCCTCTTCGCAGTAAAGACAAGGGCACTAACATTATCAATTACCACCTAGTACGAAAATTGTTATTTGGGGGTTACCCAAACTTATTCCCTTATTTCATAGGCATTCAGTGTTCACCGTTTTTCATTAAGCCTAAGCGAATGGAAATGTTAAGTAATAAATGAAGGGGGAAATTAAGAACTTTTATTATATTTGTTCAGTTTAAATTTCTGAGGGCTCAGAGAATTTCCCCAGTTTTGTTATCAAATACTTGGTAAAAAAAATTGGATTCGTCTGCTCATGTGAGCGTTCTGATATAAACTGAGCAATTATGACACATTCGATAGTTATAAAAACCATCGATGTTTTCGATAGTCATTTACTATCGATAACTATCGATAGACTATCGATGTTTAAGGAACACTACTGTATTTGTGCTACCTTGTGCTGCCGAAAATGCATATTAGCAAATTTTACGAATGATTTTTTTTATCTCTGTGCCAAAGGGATGAACAAATTCGCATAGTTGCAACTGAAAAAAAAACTTTGCGAAGGGCTGTAGCGTGAAGATAACACCGCTATTTTCAATTTCGAAACAGAATTAAAGTTATGCTGTTTTGTGCTCAGTTTGTGCTGTCATGCGCCGAAAAGATAAAAAATTCGAATGATTGCAACTATTAGGCCAAAAGCTAACACATGATTTTTTTTAAGTTTTACATTTTTGTTAAAAAAACAATTGTGCTGCCATTATGCCGAGGAGATATATTCTAGTGTAAGTATCGTTAAATTGATATAATTATCTTGTTTGGGTTACCATCAAGTTTTTTTGAGTCATAAAATACCCTCTTCTTTGCTGTGATAACAGTTTTTCTTTTCGGCATGGAATCCACCATATGTTTGCAATTTTTTCTATCCGCTTCGTCTCAAATTGACACTAACTTGATACTTGAATTGCCCCTTTTGAATTTTTTGAATAAGCCTTAAGTTTTTCTCTCATCATGCCTTCGACTTGAAATGAAGCCATGACTAAGCTGGATCTTTGCTAAGCAGTTCTAATTGATGTCACAATGTCATAACACCCGAAACTGAATTCCTGGATCCGCACCTGCGTCAGTGACGTTTACTTTTAACAGCCGCATGCCACAAGGCACGCGAAACAACAGCTCTATTGCGTGACAAATTTCCTCCACGATTGATTTCCAAAATGAATACTTCAATCGGCCACCTAGATCATGTGATTTAACATCATTTGATTTACTTTCTATGGCAATGCTCCATCAATAATTTTTGCATTTACGAAAAACATCAAAGCTGTTTTTCGTGAAATACAGCCACAACTATTGTGAAAGCACGTGATTCAAAATTTCATCAAAGAATTACCTACCATCTGTCGGTAGAGCCAAAGTTGTCATTTGGCTGACATTGTATTTTATTATAAAACCCAAGATTTTGGAAATTATGAGTAGATTTAAATAAAAATTAAACATTTTGTTGGAACACCCTATTGTGGTGTTTCTTGGAATTTAGTATGGTCAAGCAAAAGGGTTGGAAATATTCAAAGTAGACTTTGAAAGAAACGATGCTTTGACTTGCTTGTGGGACCAAAATTATTTTATTGGTGAATAAACTTATAAACATCGAAATAATTTAAATAAAACTGTGTGATAAGTTGATTTTTGAACTAAAGGACTCTGATTTAAATATTTTTATTTTAACGTAGCTCATTGAAGGTTTTTTTGAAAATCTCCAAACTGGCAATAATTCTCAACGTCTATCCATCTAGCAGAGATCATGGTTATGATAATGAACCACATTCGATTTCTAAACCTTCTCTTTCAAAGTATTTTTAGAATTTTAAAAATCCCCGTGCTGCAGTCGTGTGCCAATGGTTTTTCTTTTTTTTTTTGTGTAATTGTATTAATCTTGGCAATGAAAATAAAGCTTATTATTATTTGAAATGGTATAAAATACCATGCCCATTGCCCATCACTCAGCTCCTTCACTTATAAAGTCTGTAATTAATTTAAATTGTTCACACTCTGTGTGTGGCTCGGATCGTTGGCACCTCAATCAAAATGCCACTTACTAAGAGTTGAGGGTAATCTCTGGAAAAATTTCTTTCGTGTCTAGTATAATGTGCCACTGCCTCTGCAGTAACAGCAGCAAACTGGCAGTCAACATCGTTTATATGTACCAACATAAATACACAAATGTAGTTGAACACATTCCACCAGACTAAGCAAATAAATTGAAAAATAAAGTCAAAGCCAAAACAAAGGAAATAACGTGTTTATAAAAAAAAATGAAGAATAATTGATGTAACACTACCTACTTAATTTAATTTTAAAAAACAATTACACGGTTAGTGGTTTCCAGTTTCCATCGAAACGCTGCGCCCGGAGTAACACTTTACTCCTGTCGGCTTTGGCCAACTTCACAAAGTGATGGTAATTGTTTAAAGCAGCATCAGTGTTTACCTACTTGTTGTTTTTTTTTGTACGTTTATGTGCAGCAAATGGGTGTTTTAATCGCAAAAATGAATTAATTTTCTTTAAAATACATTACAGTTAAGTGAGGTTGCATGGAAAACAAATGAGATGAGACAATAAAAATACAAAAAGATGAAACAATTAGAAACTGCCCACAAGGCCAGTTAAGCACCTAAAACCTAAGTTTACTCCAGAAACGTGTTTTTCAATCAATTGAAATCCAAAGTTAACTGCGATATAACTCACCTAATTTAGTGAGTTAATAGAGGGCCATTTCAGTTGTGGCACCATCATGATTTCGAAAGTGAAAGTTTTTGTCAGTGCAATTCTGTTGTGGTGCCATCTATATTCCTATGCTTGAACAGCGTAGAAGGATGATATCGGTAGTGCCACACATCGATGACCTTAGTTTTTTGACAACTGAAAGACAAAGTTGATCCTCAACTGAAAAACTGTTCCTCAGTTAATTCGGGGAAAATTAATTTTCAGGAAAAGCTTACTCTGAATCAACTCAGAGTTATCATTGAACAAATATTTAATCCATGGTTGAGTAATTTTAACTCACCGACTTTGGTAAATTTATACTGAAGTGCAACGATGGTTCAAGCATTTAATTGGCTACTGTAACTTACTTGAGCCTTACACCATCGCTACATCTCTGATTACGCCGAAATCAGGGAATTAAAATTAGCTGAATCACGGATCAAAATTTGACCCACGTTTGTACAACTGGTCCTAGGTGTATAAAACAGAATCTACTTTAACTCCAAAATATTTTAATATCATGTTACAGTTTTGAAACTGGAGGGGAAACTGAAGCTAGGAGGGGGACAAAAATGAAACCAGCTGAAACTAATGCCCTAAGAGCTTAGACTTTAAAAATCGTTGGCTAGGTGGTACCATAGATTATATAGAATTGCATAGACACCGCATCCAGTACAAATAAAAATAACAATTTATTCAATAATTTGTGTTTGCAAACTCTTTTTCTTCTTCCTCAAACATCCGGTCAGTTGATTGAACTACTGATGACGTGTAGTTGACGTTTTGTATATATTGTAATGACTTTCATATGTGAACTATAATGACTCCGAATAGCAAACAAACGGACACAAAAGAGCTTACGGTCGCAGTGCAAACATACCCTTAACTAACAACTCTCAAACGAAGAAGCGCCATCTTCCGGATTATAGCAGAAAATCAGGAGTCAAATAAAAGCTTTAGAAAGAAGAATTATGGGAAATTTCCCCTACGGAAAGCTCTGGAAGCAGAGACCAGAACCTTTTACTAGTTTCCAGAGTTTGTCAAACAAGTATAAAAGGCACATGTTTGACCAGCAATGACACGGTTTGTTTTTAATCGTGAATGACAATGAATAAAGTTGGTTCTTATAAAAGTTGGTGAATTAATTTCAGTAGTGAATAGTAAATTGTTTTGTTTGGAGTAAGAAAAGTAAAGTGTTTTATTTTGTGAAATAAATAAGTGGACGTTTTGAATAAAGTAAATAAGTTTTATTAACGAACTTGAGAAAATATTACAGTTTGTTTATGACTACTATGTATGTCTATGGGAAACCTCAAGCTGCTTTTGGAATTCTTTTACAAAATTGATGTTGTAATCAAAACCCTGCTGTGGTCCAGTTAGTACAGATGTATTGGTTCATACAGTATCACTGGCAGGGGTTATCGACAACCAAATTCTCCGTCCCCAAAATCTGACAGTGTTGCCAGCGTTTTAATGTTTAAAAGTTGACTTAAAGCATGTGTTATTAGTGTGCAAACACTCAAGTCGTCAGGTTAGCTTAAGTCACCATCCAATGTTGGGGGAGGGGGTAGATGCGGAGGAGAGGTGAAAAAATCGAGCCCAATCCACTGATACCCCCATAATGATCGTCATTATTAAGTCCTGTAACCCCGGGGCATAGGGCGCCAAGAAATCGTTTGCATTCTGTTTCTGCTAGAACTGTTGATTTCCAAGTTTTTCTTGGTCTTCCAACCCACTATCCACCCTCAAGGCTCAATTCAAAGGACTGCTTTGCAATTTTATCGTTTGGTTTCCTCAGTGTGTTACCAAATCCATTGCCATGTATGCTTTCTTATGTCAACGTCCATGCGTTCTTGACCGGTCTTGCGGCATAATTCTTCTTTCAATATAATTTGTGACCAGATAATTTTAAGAATATGGCGCAGGCAGCGATTGACAAAAGCCTGCAATTTCCTCGAGATGGTAGTGTAGAACGTCCAGATCAGTACCACCATTTAATTAAACAATACTTCCAAGGTAGTTAAATTGGTCAACCTCTTCAACTGGCGTCTCCTGTATAAAAATACGCTGATGTGTGGAGCAGCCTGTGAGCATTATTTTTGTCTTTTTGCTATTTAATTTAAGACCACTCGACTCTCCTTTGATCTTCAGTGCTTGACACATCCCGTTCAGCCCGCTGATGTTATTAGCCAAGGGAGGTATATCATCGGCATAGTCTAAGTGACTAAGCCTTTCAAACGGTCTCCCTTGAATGTCCTGCCTCTCTGCTGTAACTCTGGCCGTCAAAACATCGTCAATCGCCAGTAGAAAGAGAATTGGTGATAGAACATCTCCCTGTCTCACACCCTGTCGCACTTCGAAAGAGTGGGATAGCTGCCCATTGTGTAAAACAAAACATCTTGCGTTGTTATAGGACTCTCTTATAATGGCAACAATTTTTGGGGGAATTCCTCTACCAAGAAGTGATCTCCATATACATTCACGGTTGACTCGGTTAGGTTAGGTTAGGTAAATGGGCTGACAGTTGGTTTTGTTACCGTCACACTTAGATCAATGTAGATCCATTGTGGTACCCTAGGGATTGTGACCCTATGAAAAGAAACCTATGATACATCCCATGTTAATTCAACCCTGTTAAGGGTGTTGAAGAGTTTCAGCAGGCTATAGCCTGAAAAGTCGGTGAGTATTTCTTGGTCGTTGGAGGAGTGTCCCTTGGTACATAACCACCAGGCTGAGGAGAGGAAAACGCCTTTCAATAGCGTGATCCTTCCTTTGACCCCATTAGAGAAATCATCCCTCCATCAGGCCCGTAGGAGCAGTGGCTCCATGCAACGTCTGGTAGATGGGTATGATAGGTCAATGGTTGGTGTATGCATCCGTTCGTTGAAGAAATGTCCGTTGTTATATAATCACCTGGCTGAGAAGAAAAATGCCTTTCAAAGGCGTGATCCTTCCTTTGCCCCCACTTGAGGAATCATCCCTCTATCAGGCCCGTAGGAGCAGTGGCTCCATGCAACGTCTGGTAGATGGGTATGATAGGTCAGTGGTTGGTATATGCATCCGTTCGTTGAAGAAATGTCTGTCGTTGTATAACCACCTGGCTGAGAAGAAAAACGCCTTTCAAAGGCGTGATCCTTCCTTTGCCCCCACTTGAGGAATCATCCCTCTATCAGGCCCGTAGGAGCAGTGGCTCCATGCAACGTCTGGTAGATGGGTATGATAGGTCAGTGGTTGGTTTATGTGTCCGTTCGATGAATGTCTGTCATGACATAATCACCCGGCTGAGAAGAAAACACCTTTAAAAGGTGTGATCCTTCCACGGTTGACTCGGTCAAAGGCCTTCTCTAAATCCATGAACATGAGGTAAAGCGGTGATTGAAACTCCACAGACTGCTCAAGAACGATGCGCAGAGTGTTGATATGGTCAACACAAAACCGCCCACTGCGGAAACCAGCTTGATGCCTCTTGAGTGTAGACTCGATTCTAACCTTTATCCGATCCATGTAGTTAGATGGAGGTGATGATACGGTTAGCCGCATCATCCAACTCGTATCTCCGTGAATTCATTGCCCTCCCCAGAATAAAGATAGGTAGGTGTAGGGAGGGAAAAGGTGTGCGATTGAGGACAAGTTTAGGAATATGATGCCTCCTTGAACCATCCTGACTTCTGAATGAATTTCAGGATATTCTTTAGTGGCAGGGTAGAGGTGTCCACCCATTTCGTCGAAAAAGGCTTATTTTCTAGTTATTGTCAGACAGGGACATTCACGAAGGAAATGGGATGAGCAGTCTTCTGCCTCTTCATTTTGACACCTTCTAACTAAAGTCAGATGGGCTGAAACCCATTCTGCTCATGTGGGTTCCCAATGCGTTGTGGCTAGTTGAGATTCCAGCTAGGAGCAATAATTGAGGCCTGCTTATGTTTACTAAATATTCCGTTTTTTCTCTGACATGTTCAGCCATAAATTTCTAGAAACCAAACAAGTCTGCTATTTCAAGGAAAATCTGGTGCATTCCACTTTTTTCCTGCTCAAGTGGCATAAGTACCGAAGATTCGATTTGGATCGAATCAAGAGATGATCCGCTTTTGGCCAGTTCATCTGTAATATCATTCCCGAAAATATCACGATGTCCTAGGACCCATATAAGGATAAGCGTGTTTGTTGCACCTAGAGATCTCAGCACAATTCGAAAACGGTCTACCTGTTTGAACTTTATAGTGATTAATACGTTTCCTCGCAATCAATACCAGTTCTGTCTTTAGTGGTTTAACGTTATAAGTCTACAGCTTAAGGTCCAATTGCTGAGCTTGTCAAAAGCTGTTTGTAAGAGCTTCCAGGGAGTATGGTCAAATTTTCCTGAGGCTATTCACACGCTTTTTGAAGTTGTTTTTGGTTAACTATTACCGGTTCAATAAAGACGAGACTTTTTTCTTGTAATGGAATCTGACTTAGTAGTAAGTGAATTTTATTTTATGATTAGATCTTTACAATTTGTTCGACAATTCATTTGAGCATTGGCAAAAGCCGTCAGCCAGATTGATAGTTAGGATGATTAAATACATAAATTCATTTTAAGTTTGCTAAAATTTATTATACTTCTAATTTTTTTTTTGTTTAACTGGAGGTAATCAAAACTCCATTTTCATTGACTTTTTTTGCTTAGTGGAATACGATTGCATGAATCTTGACGTTTTGATAACTGATACGTTATTTCGGTTCTTATTCAAGGTCTGCGATTTGGTTCTTGATTGGTGTTGGCGATGTTTGGCAATTTTAATGATTTGCAACATAAACCTAAAGGATTAATCTTCGCTATATACCTAGTCTTCTATATGCAAGAACATCTGCGATGACAAGCTCTTTCCAGTTGGATCCGTTTAATATCTCTAACACTTCACCCATTGATAAAAAGGATTTATTCCGGTGGTGTCTTCTCGTTTCCTGCAGAATTGGGCATCTACCTAATACATGGAAGACATCCTCCTTCTCTCTTAAATTGCACAAAGTGCAGAGGGTTGGTAGATCGGTTCTATGAGGTCGAAAATTCAAAGGCAACAGTTCCCCTCTAGTCTTGAATATTATGCTAATTTGTTGTGTACTTAAGTCTTCGTGGAAGTAGTTGCGTTCTAGCAGGCTGTGATTAAGTTCCTTGTAAATAAAGCGACTAGATGAATTACTTGCGTTTTCCAAAAATACTGCATGAGTTTTTTCATCCAGTTTGAGTAGAATACTATCTAGTGCTGTCCTCCAAGTTGCCCGATCCTCACATCTTAAAGATAACTCCACTCCTAGATCTTCACTTAGTTCCTGCCATTTCGCAAAGAATCCTGTATTCCTTCGAAGCAGATGCAGAAGAACCACTTTGGGTAGACGATGGTCGGGAAGTTCCACTATTTTGAGGATGTATTTGAAATGCAATCTCAATGTAAACAGCCGAAGTAATGGCAGACCTGTTTCAACATATATCATGTAGGTGAGTATGATTCGGAAGCCTGAAGATTTGCTTAATGAAATGTCTTTGAAGTTTTTCTACCTCATCATGTTCTTCATATCCCCACTTGACATCCGTAGCACATTATTGCCTGGGCAGTTGCTTCCAAGAGTTTATATTTTGCCTTGCTCGAGATATCACTCCTACAGAGCACATTTTTCCATGTGCAACTCAAAGCTTTTTTCGATTCTTTCAGTTTTCCTTGTAGATGTAGATTAAACGTTAGTCTAGGTGTTATCGTAATACCCAGATATGGGATCTGACTTTCTCCTTTAAAAAAAAATTTGAATCACTTCACTCTTTTTAAATCATTATTTACTTTTAAGTTTTCACCTCACTATACCTACAAAACTTCCCCTGAGCTCTCGTTATAAAACGTGCTATTAGATTCAGCGGGTAAAAATACATACAAAATGATACCGCTTAGAAGTTGTTTTAATCGCAGGTTTGGATCCACTGTTCTGTACCCTATAAACCCCAAACACGATGTAATATTAGACAGTTGCGTTGTCATTTGATCCATCGTATATGATGAGCTGAGCGCAAACAAAAACCAGATTACTCCTAATTATCAAATATTGAGAAAATAATACATAACAAAAACTGGCTTAAGCTGGCCATGCATGACAGAGCCAACGAGCTTAATGGCCCCGTACCGATTCAAAATCGTTCGTGTGTGGGGTGGAGCAGCCACCGATCCATTTGGATTTTCAGCCAATCTTAAATTCAACCGAGCCAAATGGATCGGATGGCTCGGTCGTGTTATAGCCAGCTTTAAGAAATTTTTAGATTAAAGTTCCAAAAGTTCTTTGGGATCAGCTAAGTCCGAAAGATATCAATAGAGGAGCTGAGGAAAAATTGTGACATTTTTTCTTTTGATCAGATTCAATAGGATTCTTAAGCCTAGTACGCAGATCGTGCTAAGTTTTCGCTCCCACATATCTATCCAAACACCAGCTAAAACCCTAGCTAAATTATGACATAAGATTTCGGTGGAGAATATATCGCAGAAAACAGCTGTTCTCTAAAAAGAAATTTTACATAAACATTTCAAAGAACTTTGTTTCAAAATTTCAAATTAAACTAGGTACCGAAATAAAATAGATTTTTCGCTTTGAAATTGATAAATCCTTTGTCCTCGAACATTTCTCGCCTTCCATTTTCATTTTCACAAAGTAGAGTCCACATATCTATATCTCAAAAATAAAATACCCTGTCACAATATAGCTCGAGAATTAATGTGCCAGACAATTATTTCACGCGCTAAATCTTGACAGATGACCGCTGTACAAAAATTTGATATTTTAGCTGGAGCTGCGAATCTCTCGGCTTAAATGCTTGGTTTAATTTTAGTTTGGCTAAATTTCCGAGAGGATTTTATATGGGAGCGAAATTTTAGCTCGATCTGCGTACTAGGCATTAATAATAAATTATTTCAATAAACATGGCACATGAAGATTCAGCTAAAAACAATTGCATGCTCTACAAAAAATTTAACCTGAAATGCAATTTGCGGGACAAAAAGTAAAATGTTTCATTGAATACCTACGGCAACCAACCCGTATTTTGGTTTTCCATTTTCTGAAATGTATTTCTTGTTCTTAAACTCTTTAATACCTAAATTGCATTTAACATGTAAATTTGTTGAGCCAAATGTTTTTTTTTCGTCCAACTCACAGAGCTTACAAGTAAATTGTTAGACCCCAAACTCGTTTTTTTCGTCCAATTCCCTTGGAGCCTGGAGAAAACACAGCTTACATGTATATTTCCCAGCCCCAACAATTTCCCCAGGGGTTTGGAGACACACAGTTTACATTTAATTTTTTTTAGCCCCAATCTCGCTTTTGCTGTCTCATTCTCTTCCAACTTATCACAGGTAAATTTAAGTTTTGAAAAATCGTAATGTACCTACCTATTGTATTTTGCAATTTAATAAATTTTATGAATCGGCTGTTGTGGGGAGCTTCAGCCCTTTACCCCCCCCCCCCGGGATCCCCTAATGCGTATAAAACCTTATTTCTTTCCTAGTTTTATGTACACAAACGAAAAACCCAGCCCTTACCTTGCATATCATCAGCACGATCAATTTTCAATCCCTGTTGGGCTACTGTCGCCAAACTAGCAGCATACTCCCGGTCACATTTAGCTTTCATTTGAAAACAGCGTTTCATTGTTTCCATCAAACGCAACTCAGCATCTTGGCGCATAACAAGCGCCTCATGAGCCGCACGACCCTGCAGGGCCGTTGAGAAACCCATTGCCAATTGGTAAAACTGAGTATCCTTTAGGTGTCCAAATGACGAGATAATTTTATTGAGATCCAGTGAGTTGATTTGTATATCTTCAACAATAAAATTCTACAAAAAATGACGTTGAACAAAATGTCACCGCATTTCCTTCGCAAAATGGTATCTATTAACCGTTAAACAATCAACGAAACGTTACGACGATATTCAAAAAAAAATTATTTCGTGGAACAACTTATCAATCACATTTTGTTTACTTATTTATTTATAACACCTATGAAGGTAGGTAGTTATCTCAAAGAATTTATTTATTGATCTTTTATTTGAATTCACAAAACTTCGTGGTTGTGGTGGATAATCACATTCACTTTTGGTTGGAAGCACAAGGCATTTATTGATGTCGCTGCAAAAAAGCACGAACAAAAATAACTTTCACAAATTTTGTTTGCTTAAACTTTTATTCTTCTTATTCTTCTCTTTTCTTCAGATAACTTTTTTTTTTCTTAAACGATTATTGTTAACGCCGCACACACAAGTTACACAAAGAAAAAATAAAGTTAAATTAGGTCGATGACAACAATCGAATTATTGTTGCTGTTCGCCACACTAGAATTAACGGTGACTGGCGATGACCCCGTAGAAGTGTAAAATTAGCAAAAAATGTTGCAATATTTGAATTTTTTTCTTAATATTTATCCAGAACTGCCAGCATAAATACGACACCACGACAACGAACTAGACGACGACGACGTATATCTTATGTTTTCGACGTTTTTTTTTTGTTGTTGTTGTTGTCGTTTCGACAAACTAAACACTATAAACGACGGCACACCGTCCACACTACACTACCGATAACTGTGTTACACACCTTGCGGCTGTACAAGAACCGGATTATAGTGTATTCCGAACAATTTAAGGCAAATCTTTAAAAGACACACAGTATCTGTGAGATACATGAGAAGCAAAAAATGTTTAACTAACCAAACCAGATATATTAGATACAAATGGACGAATTTATCCGCTACACCAAACGATTGGAGAGAGCGCTACGAACCGAATGTTGGTCGGTATTGCGGAATGAGTGGTAGTTCGATTTCGTCGTTTCTGTTTTGTTGCACACCACTCAATTGGGAGTGAGTGTTTTTGTTTTGGGTGGTTCAATCTCAATATCTTAAAGCCTTTTCAAAGTGTGTGTAGAGTTAAGTTATCTAAAAATGCAGTTTAAAAGGTGGTTGCCAAATATCTTAATATTTTCGTTTCAACGATATCGCCTTCACTTACCAAAAGAAAAAACAAACAATTTTTTTTATTAAATTTGGTTATTATTTGTTTGTATTTAAACAATTTCATTAATCGTATCCTATGTTATGTTTCCACCGAAGGTTTATCTTAGTTAAGATTAAATAAATCTATTTTTAGTGTTTCAACCGAGCAAAGATAGTAGCAAGTAAGTTAACATTGATAATATCTTTCAAAACACTGATGGTTTTTACTTATGAAGTGGAATTGAGACAGAAAGTGTTTAACCAAAGAAGCACACAGTAAATTTAATTTTCAAATGAATACGTTCAGCGCCTCAGTTCATTATTTATGATATCGATAATCGATACACTATGTATAGGTATAAGTTAGGTCACTAGGTACAAATTTTGTTCCTTCCCTATGAAGATTTACTTAACAATTGACTTATTTAGAATCTTCTAGAAACTAGACTTTATTAACAAAATATATTGGTGTGATGAATTTTCGATATTTAAGGAAAGTTATTTATGATGCAAAGGGTAGACACGCTGCATTCAAGAGGACACAAGCGTCCACAAGTTTTTTTTTAAGCGAACCTCTGTCTATCAACTCCTACTCTCACCTCCCCGTGGGGAACATCGGGTGCCTAGTATCTTTAACTGAAGATGGGATTCCAATCCCTGTGGACGGCAGCAACGAGAGGGGGAGGAGTGTTCCCACTAAGGCACTTCTCCTTTGTCCAGACGGCAGCAGAAGAATTCTCCAGATGAAATCAACGGTGGCGTCTACAGTTCTAGTTAGGTTGAACTGCTTAGTGAACACCTTATATGGGCTACTATACGACATATTCGGAGCTCAGGTCTATAAGGAGCGGTTAATCCCGTAAGGGTCTGATCCTCCAGGTTGGGGGTCGTGCCGTCGGGGTGAATTCCCGACCACGTTAAACTATTTAGTTACAAAGCAACAACGTCCGGATACGGACGAATTTAGTGTTGACGAACCTAGCAAACGAAATAAGGACAACGAACTTCGGATCTGCACGTGGAATGTTCGGTCTCTCTATAGACCACGTGCAACCGAAAATTTAGCGGAAGCCCTAAACTAATACAAAGCAAATATCACCGCCATCCAAGGAGTGCGATGGGATGGGCCGAGCAAAAGAAAACTGAAAGACTGTGACATCTACTACGGTGACTGTTACAGTGTTACCGACCAAAAGGGCAGCGTCTCTTTGGATTTGTCGTTAGAGGCAGACTTAGGCAAGAAGTCTTAAGTTTCAACTATGTAAACGAGCGCCTCACGACAATTCGCACTAAGGCTAAATTCGCCAACATAAGCCTCATATGCGCGCATGCCCCCACAGAAGAGAAAGATGACGACAACAAGGATGAGTTCTACGAGCTCCTGGACAAGACATATGAGCAATGCCCTAGCTATGACATTAAAATTGTCTTGGGTGATTTTAATGCCAAACTAGGAAAATTCTTTGGTGGCACAATTGGAAGATATAGCCTGCACGACACCACCTCCGATAACGGGCTCAGGCTAATCGACTGTGCTGCGGGGCGAAACCTTGTGGTAGCTAGTACGCAGTTCCCGCATCTCGATATACACAAGAGGACATAGCGAATTCCTGGTCAATCAACCGTGAACCAGATTTTAATAGTATTAATAATACTTCTCCAGTATCAAGAATGTTCGAACGTTCCGAGGAGCCAACGTTGACTCGGACCACTACCTCGTTGTAGCCAAGGTAATACTACGGATATCCAGACCAAAGCCAAAGGAAGGAAATACTGTGAGAAAGTTTGACGTCGCAGGAAATCGCCAGATCCTTTTCCGATCGAGTCTCTCGCGCCCTCTTAAATAGTCTTATTCCGCCAACTGCAAGTATCGAGAACCAGTGGAAGAATTGCCAAGAAGCCATCAGAGTTTCCGGCTCTGCCTCGCATGACCACAACAGCGAAGCCCATGGTTCGATGAAGATTACCGGTAAGTAAATAAAAAAATAAATTGGGTGGCGCAACAGCTCGAGGAGAACCAGGGCCTAGTGACTTACAACTCACAACCATTCCTGTGTGCGTGTTTGTTGGGCAGGAATGGAGGGGACCTACAGTTTTTTGCCGAGTTCGAACGGCTAAATGAGAAGCACTTTTTCATGACAAGTATACTCTTGGAGGATTTGTCAGTTCCTCGCAAGAGGCAGTACCTCGAATAAAACATTTCTGTTTTTAGGTGGCACGGCTGGGAATCGAACCCACACCTTCGGCATGACAGTCCTACGCAACCGGTAAGTACATGCAGCCAAAGAACAGGCATACAAAGCAGCGCTACATAGAAGGACCAGAGCTGCTCGCGAGCTCTACAAGCAGAAGAGAAGAAAAGAACACAAGCTTCTAAGAAGGAAAAAGAAAGACCATGAGAAGCGTGCGATCGAGGAAATAGAGGGATGCCATTGCAGGAATGAAGTTCGGAAGTTTTACCAAAAAATAAAAAGAACCTTTCGGGGTTACAAGGCCCGAACCGAAGCCTGCATGGATGATCAGGGGAACATCATAGTAGAATCGCAGTCAGTGCTGAGGATAAGGAAAAATCATTTCTGCAAATTGTATAACGACGATGACGAACCGAATTCCGCTACCATGCAGATTGCACCATTCAACCTGGACAACACGTAGAACAACAATTCCATCCACCCGATCTCGACAAAGTAAAGATAGCTACATCTAAACTTAAGTCTAATAAAACAGCTGCAGCTGATGGCTTTGCGGCTGAGGTATTCAAAGCGGCTGGTGATGAATTGGTTAGTAGTATGCACCAGCTCATCTGCAAAATATGGTCGGAGGAAAGCATGCCCGATGAATGGAACTTCAGCTTTTGTTGGCCGAATCCTCAAGAAAGGCGATCCTCTGGACTGCACCAACTACAGAGGCATAAGTCTACTTAATATCGCCTATAAGATCTTCTCTGCCGTACTTTGTAAACGGCTGAAGCCATTCGTTAACGACCTGATCAGTGTAGCTTTAGGCCAGGAAAGTCCACCATCGACCAAATATTCGCACTATGGCAGATCTTGGACATGACCCAGGAGTTTTAAATCGTTATCCACCATATAAGACCGAGTATGACAGTGACTATAGAGATGAGCTATATAGAGCAATGTCTAGTTTTTATCCCTCCCAAACTCGTCCGTTTGTGCAGGATGGCTGAATTTCTCCGTGGACGATCCTGTGTCGACCATATAAACACCTTAGTCTTAGTCTTTGGGATAAGCCGGCGATATATGTTTCATATCAAACAAACAGTGTGTGTGGCTTGGACCAAATGTAGATGTGCGAATTGCTGCAAGTGAGCGCAGAGCTGGCTTTCTTAAGTATTGACGCAAAAAAGACAAAAATGCTGCAAACCCGGTTGCAACACCACACCAGCAGATTATTCTGCTGTAGGAAACTATTGAAAAGGTCACACAGTTAAACCATTTGGGCAGTATCGTATCAACTAATTGTGAAATGGACTTTGATGTTGTCAGTACGATTAGCAAAGCTCATAGTGCATTTGGAATACTTTCTCCTGTGTGGAATTCCAGTATAATAATGCTAAGCACCAAGTTGAAGCTCTTCGAGTCCATTGTAAAATCTGTGCTTCTGTACGCATGTGAAACCTAAAAATGCTCCACCGACATCTCGAGTCGAGCAGACTACAGGCTTTCATCAACCATTGTTTTCGACAGCTAAAGCACCACTCTGCGGACTGGGATATAGGAAAGGAATCTGTTACTGACCAATGTCAAAGAATGAGTTAAAGTGTTGTTGCAAAGTCTGCTATGACCAGACCACATATGCACAGGGTGATTCGCATAAGGTGTTACAAAAAGATAGAGCATGTAGGGTGAGTGGAGTCTTTTTTCCAAAATTTTGAGTGTGAAAATTATTCTTTTAACCATTGTATATAAATTCTATAGTATTCTCATGAAGAAAAAAAGCTCGTGGCCATCTATGCGTCCAAATGTCATACTAATTTTTGTTAAGGGATCTCGGTAAGGCGATCACAGCGAACCTATCGACCAAATGTCTACCTACAAAATCGTGTTTCATGAGAATACTATAGATTGGATATACAATGTTTTAACTTAACTTTATTAAAAAAAAAATTATTCAGCCTGGCATTGTAAGTGTTAACGTTGTGTTTTAAATATGTTTTTCTGTTTTAAGTCAGTAAACAAAATATCTGAATATAGTTTCTTAAAAATTTCAAATTTTAAAATCCAAATGTTGTACGAGTTCTCTTTTTTTTCTACTGAGAAATAAAGAATTGAATTGCTTCTTAGTGATAATTGCCCTTAATAGTGTTTAGTGTCACTGAGCTCTGAAAACCTTATGGCTCCTAGCTTTTGTTTGATAAATTTAATAGTGAGAAATTTGGTTCTTCTTAAGGAATCTGCGGATGGAATCGGCTAAGCTGATTTTGATAGTCGTTTTGATTATACATAGCTATATCATATCTATAGCGTAATATAGTTTCTATCTGTATTTTTCGCCATCTTAGCTATCGTACTCTCACCAATTTTTTGTATTCTTAACAAATAATTTTCTAGAAATACAAAGGTACCTTTGCATGGAAAAAAATATAATTCAATAAGTTCAGTGCCTTATGCATGCGACCATACAAACTTGAGATTGCTAAGCTAGCATCCAAAACCACAAAAACAATCTTCAATTCTACTGAATCCACAGATTAACTAACCACATGTAGGTACATCAGCGACCATGCCGTCACCTCCCCCATTAACTGTAACACCATTTCTTTAAGAACGTGTTGGTTAGTGTTCCACAAATCTCATCTTATGTCGTCTGGGTGGGTGGCAAGAAAACCAAACAACCTGGGGCACCACAAACAAAAAAAAATTAACCTACTACACCTAAGCTCAAAACCAAAAACACACACTCTGAACGTGAGTGGAAAAGTCGTTTGAGTGGTTTGTGTATATTTATTTATATTTATGCACTTTACCTCACTCACTGCATCTACAAGATACAGTACAGATACAGGTTTCTATCTTATGGTTATTATGGGATTATGTTTTTTTTTTATTTTGTTAATGTTTTCCATGGAATCGGAACTGGTTGATTTATATGGCACAAGCACAAGCCGCACATGTAAAAAGAACAGGTAAGAGTAGAGTGGCCCCGATGGCACTAATATTACCTGTAGGATCGAGGCTAAATGTGCAAACATAAGCACTCAGACACTCGCAACTATATTTTATTATTTTTCTTTCTTTTCGTCGTCATCGTCATCGTCGTGGTTGTCGTTATGGTTGTTGACGTCGACAAAGCGACTAGACTCATTTTCAAAATAAGAATGGAACTGGAATCACCTTTGTTTGAGAAGGCAATTGAATATTTTATTTTTACAATAAGATTATTGGTTGTTCTTGTATTTTTTTTTTTTGCAGATTTGTATTGTAAATTGTAATTCGAAGAAGAAAAACCGTCAAAGATCTAAGCATATTATAAGACTTACGGAAAATATTTGAAAGGAGCTCTATGAGATGGTTTTTTTTTGAGATTTTTTTTTTATAAACGATAGAGGCATATGTATAACTAACCTTCACTTTTTACTAAAGATAACCAAAATAAATTAAACAAAATTCACGACTGTGTCGCACGTACTTGTTTTTATGTTCAAGACACTGCTGGTTTAAGAAAATTGTATAGGTATATAAACATGGAAATTATGAGAGAAAAAAACACTGTATTTAAATTAGCTAAAACAACTCCTTTGACAGTTTGAGGTAAAAAAGAAGTATGCCATCTTAATTCTTGATTGACTAATCTTAATTCTTGATTGTAGGAAAAAAAAGTTTAAAATCGTTGGAGCGGTTTTTTAAAAAAATAGTTTTGTATACTATATAAAATTCTTAAAACATTTCTAATAGTGGGGCGGCTTAGCTTTTCAATTGTGCACTTTGTGATAAAAGCAAATAATTTTAATCATTGCTGGCACAGTATAAAAAATGATTTTACGATATTGGGCCACTTCGTATCTCGCCCATTTAGGTGGGTGGGGCAATTTAGTTTTGAAAATGAATTAAAATGAAAAAAAAATTATTCAAAAATAACGGCAACACTTACAATATTTTTCTATACCTTTTTTGAAAGCCAAAACGCCATACTTAAATTCTGTTTTAAATTAAGTTATTTTAGTATATAGCTTTCAAAAAAATTATTTTCAAGCTCAAAGTTTTGAAAAAAAAAATAATGATAAAAATGTACTTCGATTTTTTTTTTTTTAATTTTGCGTGGTTATACAAATATTAAATTTTTATTTTTCAGTGCTCCTATCGGGAAGAGTACGATAACTTAGGCGCGAAGAAATGATAACGGTTTTTTGTAGAACAGTTTAATACAAGGTCTATCTCACTCCCGTTTATCGTACTCTTACCCCTCTATCAATTCTGGGTCGAATTTTGAAAACCAATAATTGGCTGTTAGTCCCTTAGTTTTTGAACAAAATTGAAAATTACAAAACTATTTTTTTTAGATAAATCTTTTTTGAGTATTTGTCTAATTCAAACCGTAATTTTTGATCAAAAACACCCTGGACTTATACTTATAGACAAAAACAACCATATAGATCAGCAACTGTCGAATCCCCTCCTTCGGCAAAAGAAAACCTTATCTAAAAAAATGAGTAAGAAACAGTAAATTCGTTTTTTAATGACTCAAAGTAAAACTCCAATTTAAAGATACTTTCTTGCATATATGTTGTTAAAACATGCTAAATTATAATACATAATGCACTTAAAATAATATATTGTAAGACCAGCTTATAACTACTAGATATATGTATTGTATATATGTATAAGTAATACATAATGTGCGCATACATGTTAACATTTGTGTACAAGTTTAAGAAGCCTTATCGAAATTCTACCCTGCATATTTTGTAATCAATTATCTTCATATTAAACAAAAGCGTTGAGGTCGTATTCATCGGTATCATTTGGTCAATGAGCACAGCCGTGATCGGAGCAATAACCACCATTGCTATTCAGTGATGTTTTCCCCGAAAAAAAAGAGTAACACGTTGACCTTCGAGATTTTCGGTAAACCAGACATAGGTTGTGTAAGGTTAGGTAAAGAGGGGCGTCCACAGCACAGAGGATTTGGCGTACAAGAGGACCTATTGGTCCAATGTGATCCCCTTACAAAAGAAGACAGAGATACTCCTGACCCTTTCCTTGCCAGTTCATCTTCCCTTCTTTATTGTTATGTCCAGGAACCCAGCAAAGTTTGACTTGGTTAGTGTTACAAATATTATTCGGTATTCCTTGGCTACTGTCTTGGATCTTAAATAGTCTCACTGGCTATTGCTTTGATAGCATTTTGGATGTCCACAAAAATTGTGATTTCTAAAGAGCTCTTCTTATATCTTTGACTACATGTGTGATTGCCCATGATTCGTGAAAGCTGATAAAACTTAGGGACGCTGAAGTTATGTATAAAAGCCATGAAAGCGATATTTGGTCAGCGTTTCACCCATATTCATTAAAGAGGAAAGATGAAGTTCGCCCACTTGTAGGTTTGGCCAAGACGACAAAAATCCATGCCACCAATGTGCAAATAAACCCAAACCAACTGTTGCACTGTCTCACTTGCGTTTTGAGGAGTAATGATGAGCCTTTTCCTTACATGAGGTATTAATTAGTTCCAAAACCCCCAACTCTCTCTCATGGTACGGTTCTGCAAAAAGGTACAACGACAACTCTTCTCACGGTCTTAGAAAAGTTTTCAGCCTGTGAGCAAACTTATTTGCCATGTAGCTCTGACGGCATCAACGAGAGATTTTTCATCGTTCTTCTATCTCCCACTGGATCTGTTTTGTTCTTGGTTTCTGTTCTTTGGCCAAAGGACACCGGTGAATACGACCGATGGAGGAGATTTGACAGTCATTCATCGATACTGTTGTTTTTGTCTATAAATAAAAATTCAGGGTGTTTTTGATCAAATTTACGGTTTAAATTAGACAAATACTCATAAGAAGATTTGTTTATGCAAAAAATGGTTTTTATAATTTCAATTTTTTTCAATAACTAAGGGACTTAAAACCAATTGGTTTTCAAAATTCGACCCAGAATTGATAAGAGCACTGAAAAAAAATTAATTTTTGTATAATTACGTAAAGTTAAAAAAAAAAATCAGTATACTTTTTTTTCAAAGTTTGAAAATAATTTTTTCAAAAACTATTAATTAAAATGACTTAATTTTAAAACAAAATTTAAGAATGACATTATGGCTTTCAAAAAAGGTATAGAAAAATATTGTAAGTGTTGCCGTTATTTTGTAATAATTTATTTTCCATTTTAATTCATTTTCATAACAAAATTGCCCCGCCCACGGAGATAGGAAGTGGCCCAATATCTTAAAATCATTTTTTTATAATGTGCCAACAATGATTAAAACTATTTTGTTTTATCACAAAATGCACAATCATGCTTCATATGGGCACTAAGCCACCCCATTACAAGGACAAATTTTGGTATGCAAATCTTAAGTATATGTGCACATAAAAACAAAATTAAAACAAAATTGTCATCCGATTTTTAAGATAGGGAATTTTCAAAAAAAAAAATTTATTCAAAAACTTTTTTTTGAAAATTTCAATACGCAACATTTTAAATCTTAGGTATCTGAAATTTGTGTAAAAAAATTTATCTTAATCTGTTCAGTCGATAATGATAATTCAAAATAAAAAAAAAAACGTTTTATGACAGGTAGGTACTATTAATAGTAGATCGTTATCATTTTAGTATATGGAAAAAGTTTAATCAAAATCGCAGGAGTCATTCTTGAGAAAAAAAATATTTTCCTTTGCGGTTTTTTAACTTTGATTTGGAAGGTACCGTTATTTTTTCATAAATGATACTCTTAAATATCCAGTTTCAAAAAAAATAGATCTTGTCGTTTTCGAAATATTTGATTAAAAAAAAAATTGAAAATATTTTCCAAAATATATATATGTAATGTATATACAAAATATTTTTTTTTTAATTTTGGTACACAAAACTATGTATATATTCAAATTTTTTGGATGCTTCTGTGTAAAACAAATTATTGCTAGATCGATGAACACTATCACAAAACGTATTCAGAAAGTTGAAATTCACTACAAAAATGCTGAAAATGTTACATATTTCGTTCGTACTGTTGCTTTTGATCGCCAATAAGCGACGACGCACGCACGTCTAGTCCAGCTATAGTAAATTTATTGATATCGATACCTTCCCGTAAGAATGTATTAAGCGACATTTAAAAATATTTAAAGGCATCGAAAAAAAACCTCTTGTTAAATTATTTATTTGTGTATTTTAATGGAATACAAAGATCCGGCACAGGATTTTTAACTCAAAATCCCTTTGAAAATCTGTGTATTACTACAAAATACACAAATAAATAATTAAGCAAGAGGTTTTTTAAAATTTTTATTTAAAATTTTGAAAATGTCGCTTTATACATTTTTACGGGAAGGTATCGATATGTTTTGACGTTTTGACCAGGTCTGTGATGCTGCGACTCCAACTCGTGTCCGTCTGGAAAGGTCAGGATCAAGTGAAAAGATCCCATCAATCAATCGTAGCTGAACACCCAGGTGTCCTAATTTTGAGTCGATTTATCCAACACCACTTCGCAGACATTTTTTTTTGCCTGAAATGTATGGTATAGATAGACCTCAGTGACGTATACTTTCAGAGAAACGGTGGTGCCACATAACATACAGCTCATGTAACAATGGCTCAATCGTGTGACAAATTTCCTGGAAGTGGTTTCTCTTCAATATGTAATTGGGCGCTTATAGATTGTTCGATCTGATTTTAAATTATTTATTAAATAAGGTATGAAGAGGTATCTACCGTCATTTCAACAGCTAATTAAAATCAAAGTCACTCAATTTAGGAACCTATGATATCATTTTTTAAAATAAATGGTTAAAACTTTATAATAATTCCAAATAAATATACCTACATTATATACATAGGTTGCGTATAAAATACAAAGAAAAATCAACACACTTTCTCTTCACAAACCCAGGTTCGTATGATTTTTTATGTCTGGCTATCTGAAATTAATCACCTGATTAGCCATAATATTTAGGTACCATGAATATTTATTCTATTTGTGATGTGATTCTCTTCATTTCTATAAAGTAAAAATTTTGTTTATAAATTTATCAACATGAGATATCATAATGATTTCGAAAGCTAAAAAGGCAATTTATAATACAAGCATTCCCCTTAAAAAATTACGTACATACGAGTACATATGTACAGACATATGTATGTACCTACCTAACTACCTACTTATTTTTAAATTTTCTACAAACACCTGGAATAAAGTGATTAATTTTGTTTAACGTTGTATGAGTATGCATATATAGTTCAGACTTCATTCAAAACAATATATTTAAACGTGGAAAAAACATTTGTTTATGTAAATAAAAATATTTTTAAGAATGAAAAAACTCAAAATTGTACACCTATCCGAATTCCAGGGATTGAAATTTTGAAAAATAGTTTTTCTTAGAACGGATATCCGTCCTTGAATAATGTTTTTGTTTTAAATTTAAAATTGTAGGTACTGCTTAACGATTCTTGAACGAATAGGCAAACATTTAAAGCATTATGGTATAGTTGTTTATAGCTACATATTTACGTAGATTTGTTTAATTAATAAAAATACTTCTAAATCCAACCTTGCGTTTCTGAGAGAATAACCACTTTTCAATATGTTTGGTACAACTCAACCCGACAATTAACAACTAAAATAAAATGCACGACTGGATCGCACGTACTTGCTCTTATGTTCAAAGTTGTGTGGGACTTAAGAACTTTAAGAAATATTCAAGAAATTATAGAAAAAGTATAAAAAGCATTTAAATCGTTCTTTTAATTGTTTAAACAGCCTGATAAATAACTTAGAGCGCAAAAAAAAGTATGCCATTTGATTACTTAAAAAAATATCAATATATGCAAGAAAAAAATTTAAAATCGTTGGAGCCGTTTTCTTAAAAATTATTTTTTTATATATAAAATTTTTGTAACATTTTTCAAAAAAAAATTTGGTATGCCAATTTTGAGTATATATTAATATACATTTAAAACTGAAATTTCAAAACAATTCATCAACCCGTTTTTGAAATATTGAATTTTCAAAAACAAAATTTGAATCTTTTTTTAAAAATCCAAAATTTATTTTTTCAAAAATTTTGGTATGCAGTATTATTTATATTCTAACAAAGCTTTTGTGCAAAAATTTTTATTGAAATCGGATGAGCGGTTAATGAGAAAACCAAAAATAAAAAAAACCGTTATATGGCAGGTCATCATCATCGTGTCCTGTAACCCCGGCTGGGGCATAGGGCGTCAACAAAACGTCTCCATCCTTCACGGTCTGCTGCAAGGTACTTTAGCTGTGGCCACGTCTTTCTCTGGGATTCTGCTTCCGCTAAGACAGTTGATTTCCATGTTGTTCTTGGTCTTCCAACCCGCCGTGCACCCTGAGGATTCCATTCAAAGGACTGCTTTGCAATTTCATCGTTTGGTTTCCTCAGTGTGTGACCAATCCAACGCCATTTACGCTTTCTTATGTCGACGTCCAGCCGCTCTTGACTTGTCCTGCGCCACAATTCCTCATTTGATATTATTTGTGGCCATCGAATCTTTAGGATGTGGCGAAGACAGCGATTCACAAAAGCCTGCAATTTCTTCGAAATGATAGACGTGACTTTCCAGGTTTCACAAGCATATAACAGCACGGATTTGACATTGGATTCGAAGAATCTCAACTTAGTGCGTAAGGAGATTTGACTTGATTTCCAGATTGGGGACAGAGTACCGAAGGCAGCACGAGCTTTATTTATTCTACTTTTAACGTCCAGATCCGTACCACCGTTTGCAGAGACAATACTGCCAAGGTAGTTGAACTGTTCGACTACTTCAACTGGCGTCTCCTGTAGAATAATACGCTGCTGTGTGGAGCGGCCTGTGAGCATTATTTTTGTCTTTTTGCTGTTTATTCTTAGACCACTCGACTCTCCCTTCACTTGCAGTGTTTGGCACATCCCGTTCAGCCCACTGATGTTATTTGCCAGTAGACATATGTCATCGGCATAGTCTAAATGACTGAGCCTTTCGAACGGTCTCCATTGAATGCCCTGTCGCTCAGCTGTACCTACACTGGCCGTCAATACGTCGTCCATCGCCAGCAGGAAGAGAATTGGCGATAGAACATCCCCTTGTCTCACACCCTGTTGCACTACGAAGGAGTCGGATAGCTGCCCATTGTGCAAAACAAAACACCTCGCGTTGTTGTAGGACTCTTTAATAATGGCAACAATTTTTGGTGGAATTCCTCTACCAAGCAACGATCTCCATATACATTCTCGGTTAACTCGATCAAAGGCCTTTTCAAAATCCACGAACATGAGGTAAAGCGGTGATTGAAATTCCATCGACTGCTCGAGGACGATACGCAGGGTGTTGATATGGTCGACACACGATCGACCACTGCGGAAGCCAGCTTGATGCCTCTTGAGTGTAGACTCGATTCTATCCTTTATTCGCTCGAGTATGATTGTTGCCATTAGTTTTGGGAAAACGGACAAAACGGTGATACCACGCCAATTGTTGCAATTCTTTAAGTCACCTTTCTTTGGCAACTTAACAATCACACCATCCTTCCAGTCCCTGGGATAGCTTTCGTTTTCCCAAATGTTTTGTATCAGCGGATGTAAAATACTAGCCGCTGCTACGGGATCGGCTTTCAGGAATTCAGCTGGTATTCCGTCCAGTCCAGCTGCCTTGTTGTTTTTGAGGAGATTTATTGATGTACGAATTTCCGATTCTGACGGGGGTTCGATGTCAATACCCCTATAGGACCTGCGCATCTCGTTTAGTTGGGGCACTTCAGCACTCTGCTCAACTGAATCCTCATTTAGCAGGGCACAAAAATGGTCCTTCCATCTACGAAGCTGATCCTCAATTGATACCAAAAGTGTGCCATCCACATCCATTACAGGATGATTGGTGTTGCTTTTTTTCCCGATAACATCTTTGGCTATTTGGTACAATTCCCGGATATCTCCTCTTCTGGCAGCGCTTTCCGCATTATCTGCGAGTCCATCCAACTTCACCCTCTTGTCACGTCTCACACAGCGGTAGACCATCTTATGTGCAATGCGGTACTCTCTTCGCAAGTCAGCCTTTCGTTGAACATCAGCTTCGGCATTGATTTTGATTTTCAACGATTTGCGAAGTTCGATCTTATCCCAGGTGTCTTGGGATATCCAAGAGTCTCTTCGTCTCGTTCGCTTGGGTACAGTTTCGGATCCAGCCTCCATAAAAACACTTTTAATTTCACCCCACATCTCATCAATTGTTGAATTCTGGATTCCATTTAATGACGAGGCTCTGTCGTTAAGGGTGGTGACATAGTTTCGACATATGTTGGGGTCATTTAAAGCATTAGTAATGAATTTTGTGCTCCTTGCTGCATCCTGCGCTGGTTTTTGTACGGCAGCGGTTCGTAGTTTGAGACTCATCAGAACCAAATGGTGGTCACTTCCCACATCGGCATTTCTTATACTCCGGACATCACACATAGACTTCCTCCATCGCTGCTGAATCATGATATGATCAATTTGGTTTTCGGTTTGACCATCCGGATGCACCCAGGTAATTTTGTTGCACGTCTTATGCTTAAATACAGTCCCACCTATCACAAGACGATTCGCGTTACAAAAGTCGACAAGCAAGTCACCATTTTCATTCCGTGACCCAACGCCATTTCTTCCCATCACGCGTTCCAGTCCGTAATTGTCTGAACCGACTTGGGCATTAAGGTCTCCCATAACGACTATGATGTCGGCTCTCGGAACACTACTGTAAACCGAGTTCAGATGAGTGTAGAACGCGGTTTTGTCTTCCTCGGTCGCTTCATTTGTGGGGGCGTAGCACTGAATAATTGTGACGTTACGAATTTTTGAACGAAACCTTGCTGTCATTAATCTCGCAGAAATGGGCGCCCATGAGATCAAACTACGCCTCGCTTCTTCGTTCAACATAATTCCGACACCATGCAGTCTTTGGCCACCCTCTCTTTCATCTTCCCCGGAATACAGCATTCTCGTCTGTCCAGTGTCTGATCTGTATTCAGCTCTTCCTCTCCACTTAGTTTCGCTTATGCCCAGGATACTGATCTTTAGGCGAAGCATTTCACGCTCAACCTGCTCGTATCTACCATCGCTGTACAATGATCGAACGTTCCATGCTCCGATTTTCGTACGTATGCGGTAGCCAAAAGTAACATTTGCGCTTCTTGAAAGACTTCTTCTATTTGTCAACGATTCATTTATTATTATGGCGTCTTGATTGACGCTCGTACATGAAGGATGCCGCACCCCCAAATCCGATGTGCGGTTTACTGCAGCCGAAGCTACAGAAGGATTTTCTATAAAAAGATTACCTCTTGGGGACTCATTTCCATTTGTTGTCATAATTCATGTATTTGCATATATCCTTCCACCATGGTGTTTTCCGAGATATGATTAATAACATACATAAGCTCAGATTTGACAGGCACACCCGCCTTTTGTATGGTCAAACACATAACTGCTCGAGGCCGCCCACTATGGGAAAACAGACGCCTTTTGTAGCCGCCCAATATGGGTTACAGACGCTACCTGCTGCTGCCGTTGGCCTTTTACCAAAAAAAGCTCCTCCGCCACCAGACTATCATGCCGTTGACCGCCACCTGCAGTTCATCCGCCTTAAGGGGGCTTTTAACCATCCCGAGGACAAGTTTGTGCCCTGACCAGCATAGCTGGGTTGTCTGCTTATCCCGGCATCCATTCGGTCCCCCTGCACGTTAGCGTTACCCGCCCTCTACCACGCGGAGGTGTGCATAGGGATTTTCCTATCATTGAGCCTAGGGCCATATGGCGTCCTAGCACTCTCAAGTACTTTTAGAGGGCATATGGCAGGTACCGTTAATAAATGTTTTTGGTGATTTTTTTTCATACTAAAAGGTATATTATATCTACAATAATACACTGATTTTTTTTTATCAAAATCGTTGGAGCCGTTTTTGAGATAAATAAGCTTTTCCTTAACGGTTGTATGGCAAGTACCGTTATTTTTTGAGCTAAAAAAAAAATTTCAATTTCCCCTCTGGAGAGTTACAAAAAAACCTTAAGTTCAAAATTTGAAGAAAATCGCTTCAGTGGTTTAGGCTGTAGGTTGAGGTACGGACAGACAGACAGACAGACAGACAGACAGACAGACAGACAGACAGACAGACAGAATTGTGCCACCCACTTTTTTCGTGTTCTCTATCATCGTAATGTCATGTTTGATTGTTATCTCGAAATTTTTTTTTTGCACGAATCCAAAACTTGCCCTATAGTACCTATATCGCAAGTAAAAATGGAAAAAATCAAAGATTTATAATTTTTACTTGCGATATAGGTACATACTTCCCCACTATAGCTATAGGGCAAGTTTTGAATTCGTGCAAAAAAATAATTTGAGATAACAATCAAATATGCCATGAGAGATCTGGAAAAAACTGGGTGGCACAATGTCTGTCTGTCTGTACCGACTTACAGGCTAAGCCAAAGAAGCAATTTTCTTCAAATTTTGAACTTAAGTTTTTTTTGTAGACGATAGAACAGAAAATAAAGGCAACTTTTATATGCTAGATAGGGTTGTGTGTCGGATGTAGAAAATATATAGATAATATGTGTCGGATATATGTATATCCGAAACCTTAACCGGAACATTTGAAACTGGCCCCAAATGTAAAATTCAAATGACGCATTTTAATGAATGAGTCTGCCTCTGCACCAATAGTCTAGGCCTAGGGTCCCACCATAGAAGGAAAGAACGATATACCCTCATAAAGGTACCAGATGAGCGGTATACAGTTTTGTAGGCAGTGTCTTAAAAAACAATTTGCGCATGGGCTGCCTGTCGAAAAGTGGCCAAGGCATAGGGCTGCCAAGCAATTATTCTCAATTTTGGGGTTGTTCAATTATCTGTCTAAAGATTAACAAAAAATACCATAAAGAAAATTTTATTTAAAAATTATGAACTACGTGATTCTTTGAAATTCGACAAATTCAGTAGGGTAAATGAGGGTAAATTAAGAGAAAAGTCTAGAATCTATTTTCCAAACGTTTTTTTCTTTTGAGATCAGTAGATTATTTAAATACAAGAAAATCATCATAAATGTAAACAAAAATTTAAAAATTTGCGAATCGAGATATGAACATTTGAAAGTCGAGAATTGCAAAATAGAGGTTTCAGAATTAATTTACCAAAAATCGGAATGTTTTTATATTTTTATAAAGATTATTTCAAAAAATATAACACGTACTTTTCTATTTTTGATCTAATATCTGTTTTTAGCGAAGTGAATTTTTTGAAATTTGCACATTTATGATAATATAAGTATTAGAGCCGACCGCATATTTTGAGAGTGGATGTATAGCCTAAAGTCTGGGTATGAGGGTTTACACTTACATCTATGGTGATATCGAATACTAAAGCTTGGTAGGCTTTTATCTCCGCCTTTGGAAGCGGTGAGGGGTTAAAAAGAGCTATGTTTCCTTTTTTACTGTCAGGACTAAGACCACTTTAATTTATTTTAAAAAATAAATTTATTAGATGCTTTGTCATTTTTCCTAAGCATTAACACCACAATCTTGACGGTCAAATAAATAGAACTCAAGATATAACCATTTTATGTCAACCTTATCATCCCTTTTTACTTGCGATATAAGTAGGTGCTATAGCTTTGGATTCATGCAAAAAAAAATGTTGAGATAACAATCAAATCTACAGCTTAGACCAATAGTGCGATTTTCTTCAAACTTTGAACTCAAGGTTTTTTGTAACTCTCCAGAAATTTTTTTTAAAGCTCTTAAAATAACAGTACCTGCCATACAACCGTTACGAAAAAGCTAACTTATCTCAAAAACGGCTCCAACGATTTTGATAAAAAAAAATCAGTGTATTATTGTAGATATGGTGAACTTTTTGGTAAATTACCAAAAACATTTATTAACGGTACCTCCCATATAACGGTTTTTTTGATTTTTGGTTTTCTCATTAACCGCTCATCCGCTCTTAGAATATGAATAATACTGCATACCAAAATTTTGGAAAAAATAAATTTTGGATTTTTAAAAAAGATTCAATTTTTTTTTTGAAATTTCAATAAGGGGTTGATGAACTATTTTGAAATTTCAGTTTTAAATGTATATTAATATACAGTAGACGCTCGATTTAGTGAATCAAAGACTGAAAGAAAAACGTACCAGACTTTCGTATTCGATATCACGATAGATGTACCTGAAAGCCCTCATACCCTGATTTTGGTTATACCTACATTGACTCTCAATGTGCTCTTGCACTTGTATTTACAAAATCCAACATCATAAAAAATGTTGCTAAATAAAATAAATGTGTAAATTTCAAAAATTCACTACATTTAAAATGAAGGCTCAACACAAAATTTAAAACATACGAATAATATTTTTTAAAATTATCTTTCTAAAATTATATAAATATTTTTCATAAAGCATTCTCGACTTTCAAATGTTCATATCTTGATTTGCAAATTTTAAATTTTTTTACATATATAATGATTTTCTTGTATTTCAAAAACCTACCGAACGCAAAAGAAAAAAAACTTTCTATCATTTTTCGTTTGGAAAATAGATTCTCGATTTTTCTTCTTGTTTACTCTTGAATTTCAAAAAATCACTTAGTTTATAATTTTTAAATAAAATTGTCTTTATATGATATTTTTTGTTTATCCTTAAAACTGGGGTAGATAATTGAAAAACCTCAAAAATTGAGAATAATTGCTTGGCAACCCTAGCTATGCCTTGGCCACTTTTCGACAGGCAACCCATGCGGAAATTGTTTTTTAAGACACTGCCTACAAAACTGTATACCGCTCATCTGGTACCTTTATGGGGGTAGGTCGTTCTATGGGGCGGGATATTCTACTACAACCTGTTCAAAATCCTGCGGACGCCTTATGCTATGTTTCCACCAAAGGTTTATCTCAGATTAGATTTAATAAATCTTTTTGGTGTTTCCACCGCACAAAAAGATTTAAAAAAGATTAAATTTGACAGCACCTTCAAAAATGCAAATGGCGTTCCAATTTTTCTTATGAAGTGCGAATGAGACAGAATGTTTGATTCGTGTGAAACAATGAAGAACTGAATGCGATTCTCGAATGAATCGTTCAGCACCATGTAAGAATAGGTTAGTTCGATTTGTAAAACTATTTGTCCTAGGAAGATTTAACAAGATTAATTTCTAATGTTCAAAATTTACGAAACAAATTTGTATGGTAAATCTACGAGATTTAAAGGAGATTTAAGGTTAATCTCATTAAATCTCAGATTAGCGCTAGGTGGAAATGTAGCATTAGCCTTTGAGTCTCATTCAAGAGGTGCTTTTGATATTTTAAGATGAATGAACTGATTTTTTCCAAATCTTAATACATAAAATATTTAGGGCCAGTTTCAAATGTTCTGGTTAAAGTTTCGGATAGCTATCCGACACCTTATGCTACATTTCCACCTAGCGCTAATATGAGATTTGATGAGATTAACCTTAAATCTCCTTTAAATCTCGTAGATTTACCATACAAATTTATTTCGTAAGTCTTGAAGATAAGAAATTAATCTTGTTAAATCTTCCTAGGACAAATAGTTTTACAAATCGAACTAACCTATTTTTACATGGTGCTGAACGATTCATTCGAGACTCGCATTCAGTTCTTCATTCCTCGCGTTCCAATGTTTATTCGCTATGCTATCTAGCTATCCCAAAAATTTTGAGATAACTTGAGTTGTTGTTGCGTCAGCTGTTATCAGCTGTCTTTTAACAAGGGATTACAACAACACAAAGCTATAACTGAGAATAACCAGCGGAGCGTGCCCATTGTTTCACACGAATCAAACATTCTTCTCATTCGCACTTCATGAGAAAATTGGAACGCCATTTGCATTCTTGAAGGTGCTGTCAAATTTAATATTTCTTAAATCTTTTTGTGCGGTAGAAACACCAAAAAGATTTATTAAATCTGAGATTAACCTTTGGTGGAAACATAGCATTACGCTATCCAGCAGTCACAATTTGCTGTTATTTATTTTCTGTTTCATCGTCAAAGTCTCGGATAAACTAACCGGTGGATGAATTTAGCAGACACCTACAGTTTAAGAACAACAAAATAAAAATATTTTTCATTTTAATTTGAATTGAAATGTCACTGATTTTTAGGATTTAAATTCAGTATGAACAGCGAACCTCATTCGAAGTGTCCAAAACAACATCGGAATAAGGATGTTAGCAAGTGTTGAAAAATAGAATACTTATTGGAATATAGAGAAAAGACTACACGAGGTGTGATTTTATCACAAAATCCTTCAAATTAATATTTTATAACTACTGGATATAGGCTATAACAGCCACTTGAACCGGCTGATAGGCTATCCGATACTTTATCTGTCGGATATCACTATCCGAGACATTTGAAACCAAAAGTTGAAGGTTATTTGGCAGATAGGTTCCGGATAGGATATCCGAGACTTTATCCGCAAGTCTTGAACCTGGCCCTTATATTGTTAGAATTTTTATATTATTAAAAATATTAGAAAAAAGTTACGAATACGCCCGAGTGACCAGCCAAAAACGAAATCTTTGAGATTAAAAAAAAAATTAAAAAAAAATGTTTTTAAGAGAATCAACCATCATTTTTATATTGGTGCAGTGCAAATAAGACCCGCGGAAACAAAAGCCCATGGGTGTTCTCCGTTTTATTTTGTTGGGTAATTTTGGCAAAATTTCTTTTTTGAATCAATAATTCAACAAGTCCAATCCTTAATGCTAAGTCTTCTACTTGGCTGATTTATTTCAGTAGTATATAGAATTTGTATTATAAAACCTTCTTATATAGAAACTATACCTGGCCCCGGGCAAAAAAACTTCCAGCTTAATGATTAGGAATTCTAATCTTGTTGGATATAGTTTACAGTGGATTTTCGTTGAAAAATTCATGTAAGTTGAACTGAACTTAAAACAAATTGCGTATGACAAAGCCCTCACTATGTCACTGATTAGTTCAAGTGAGTAAGCCGAACGAAACGCCAATTTGTAGGATAAAGCCTAGTACGCAGATCGAGCTAAAATTCCGCTCCCACATTTCTCTCCAAACACCAGCTAAAATCCTAGCTAAATTTTGACACAAGATTTTTATGGAGAATACATTACAAAAAACAGCTGTTCTCTGAAAAGAAATTTTATTCAATAATTTCAAAGAATTTTCTTTCAATATTTCACATTAAAATAATCAAATAAAATAGATTTTTCCTTTTAGAATTGCTAAATCGTTTGTCCTTGAATATTTCTCGTTCTCAATTTTCATTTTCGCAATATAAAGCTCACATAATATCACAAATAAATGAACCTGTCACAATTTAGCTCGAGAATTAATGTGCCGAACAATTATTTCACGCGCTAAATTTTGACAGATGAGTGCGTTCAGTAAGAAACAAAACTTTGATTTTTTAGCTGGAGCTGCGTACTTCTCGGCTAAAATGTTTGGCTAAATTTTAGCTTGGCTAAATTTTGGAGAGAATTTTGTATGGGAGCGAAATTTTAGCTCGATCTGCGTACGAGGCTTAAAGGTCATAAAAAGCTATTTTGAAAAAAAAAATTTTTTTAGGTGATTAAAAAATGTTTGTGCTATATTTCCAATGCTAATTAGGCACTTTTTTCATGGGTGATATTTCTTAACCTCAATGAAATGTGGATACTGAGACATTAAAATAAGTCCACGGAGTGAATCCAATATGAATACCGTCAATAAGTTCTCCTTCTAACGGAGATAATGTTTTGGCGAGTAATTCATTCGCATACGAAAATGAACTTCATTCGACTCCATGAATGATGAATACTTGATTCCCGAACCATAAAAAGACCCCATACTTTATAGAAAGGGCTGTACTGCTGCATCTTCATATTAGTGTCGTTTTTTTATTCAACTTTTTATTTATCAACGTCCATTAACCTTCAATATGAGTAGATAATATTGTGCTTTATAAGCAATAACTCTTCAATTTAACCTTGAACCTAGGCCTAAAGTCAAAGTGACAAGTTTATTCATGCAGGTCAAAACTAAGTCCCTGTACGTTAAGCTGGTTACAGAATCCAGTCGACTAATTTTTACTTGCGATATAGGTACTATAGGGCAAGTTTTGGATTCGAGCAAAAAAAAAATTTCGAGATAACAATCAAACATGACATTACGATGATAGAGAACACGAAAAAAGTGGGTGGCACAATTCTGTCTGTCTGTCTGTCCGTACCTCAACCTACAGCCAAAACCACTGAAGCGATTTTCTTCAAATTTTGTTTTTTTGTAATTCTCCAGAGGAAAAAAATTGAAATTTTTTTTAAGCTCAAAAATTAACGGTACTTTCCATAAAACCGTAAAGGAAAAGCTTATTTATCTCAAAAATGGCTCCAACGATTTTGATTTAAAAAAATCAATGTATTATTGTAGACATGATGTACTTTTTGGTAAGAAAAAAAATCACCAAAAACATTTATTAACGGTACCTGCTATATAACGGTTTTTTTAATTTTCAGTTTTCTCAGCAACCGCTTATCCAATTTCAATAAAAATTTTTGTACAAAAGCTTTGTTAGAATATGAATTATACTGCCTGCCACAATTTTGGAAAAAATATTTCTTTTTCATTTTAAAAAATAGATTCAAATTTTTTTTTTTGAGAATTCAATATTTCAAAAATGGGTTGATGAATTGTTTTAAAATTTCAGTTTTACATTGTAATATACTCAAAAATGGCATACCAAAATTTTTTTTTGAAAATATTACAGAAAATTTATATATAAAAAATTAATTTTTAAGAAAACGGCTCCAACGATTTAAAAATTTTTTTTGCATATATTTATATTTGTTGAAGTAATCAAATGGCATACTTTTTTTGAGCTCTAAGTTATTTATCAGAATGTTTATTACAATTAAAAGAACGATTTAAATGCTTTTTATACTTTTTCTATAATTATTTGAATATTTTTTTAAGTTCTTAAAACCCACACAACTTGAACATAAGAGCAAGTACGTGCGATCCAGTCGTGCACTTTATTTTTTAAATCAATGACTATAGTCAGTTCCCTAAAAACAAAAAAATTATGAGATACAAACTAGCATCTTCCAACCAGAGATATACATATGTATATTTTACAATTAGGTAGGTATATAGATTTATGAATGCGAAAGGGTGGCAAAAGATGTCTTGATCAAGATACACGAAACTTGATCGCACCACAGCATCATTTATACTTTTTTATTTTCTTAAAAGTAGACTTTGGTATTGATTCAGTTGTCCATTCGTGCGTGCATATCAGTCAATTATCATCAATTAACTTTAATTGAGTTTTATATTTGTTGCTTCTTCGTTGGTGTAGTCGGTCGTAGTCTCGTAATAAACGTTGTTTTGGTTGCTGTTGGGTGAGGGAAGATACTATTGATGAATGCAGATGACTTTTGCCCACTGTCTTTGTCTTAATATTTCTTTACGAATCTAAATAAAATCGTACCTTGCTGGTGGTATAGATTTAAGTCTGGAGTTCTTGCAAAGTGTTTCTTACATGTCAGATCTCTGATGTTGCAATTCTTTGTCAGTCTTTTTTGTGGACTGTTGTCCATAGAATGGCAGGCTAATGCGGCTAAGCATTCCGACTACATCAGTTGTACCTCCAATAAGTATGTATCTATTTTTTGATACAGAGAACTCATGTTACGTTTTGAATGCGTAAATTAATAATGGGAAATAACTAATTGGTGCCGATAGAATTTAATTTTTTTTACTAAATAGTGGGAGTGTGATAAGGTGGAAATTTAAAGGGATGATTTCTTGTACTATATTCATTATCTTTCCTGGAAATTCGGTGTAGTATTTCAGATTGTATTGATTTTTGACACCCTCGTTATGAATGTTGTACAACTCATCACTGTGAGTCGTATGGGCTTCTCTTTTATAGGTGCCGTTTTTGTGCATTGTATATTCGTTTAAAAATATTTTATGAAAAAAATAACATAAATTCCGCGAGGTGAAACCCAGAATCTAATGTCGTTTTCCATTGGACATTCAGAAGCCTTCCGAAGCATCCAGAAGTCTTCTGAAACCATTCCATTGGCACAAAAATCCTCTTCTGACGATTCTGAGAAGAGAATTTCGCTTCTCGATTTGAAATCAGAATCCACTCTAGAAGCACTAATACATTCAAACTCAAACGTCAAAACAATCTGCAGCGCAGCTTCATATTTGTTTATCATTCCATTTTAATTAATTGTGCACTCGAAAACAAAGAATTTAATATAATTTAATAAACAAATTAAGTTAAACGAATAGAAAAACTATAATTTGTAAGTAAGGGGTAGATTCACTATTGTTTTCAATTTTACTTTTTGTGTGGCAGCAAATTTTTTTTATTTAATGATTCACCAATATAGTGACAAAACTTCAGAATTGAGTAGAAGTAACAAGCACTGTTCCATTGGATTCAGAATGAGTGTCTTCTTGAGTGAAACCAATGGAAAACGACATAAAACAAAATCGATTCTGTTAATATTTCAATTGGTCTAAACATTTTGAAAATAGTTACTCAAATTAAGTTCTTAACAAAATAAAATTCTACCAAAAATTTTCTTTCAGAGGCAATCTTAAGCTTAAATTGTAGAAATTGTTTTTAAAAATTTTAGTGACCAAAAATAGTATTTCTTATAACAATTCAAAAAGGACAAGATGGCATATCAGGACGATGGGCAGAACGGCACATTATGCCATCATAGCTTCCTTAAATTAAATAATAAGTGCATTCATGCAACAGCGTAAAGTCGTCGATAACCTAGTAAATTTTTTAAACTTCGTTAACTTGTCAAATTTTCCATACAAAATTTGACAGAATTACGAAGTTTAAAAGTTTACAACGTTTACGACGTCTTTACGCTGTTGTATTAATACCGTTAATATTAAAAGAAATGAAAAATTTTTTGTTTTATTCATTGACTTTAAACGGGGACCCCTTCTCGCGTTACAACGAACTAGTATTTTATAAATAAGGGTTTGTTTGACGTGTCGTAGAGAAAAAGTAAATGCTTTGACTTGGCTTAACTATTCCGGGGTTGAACCGAGTATTTGTGAAATCTAATAAATTAATAAAAGACAAACTGTGCAAAAGTACACGAACGTTTTGAACAAACAATTCTACTGGTTTTTAACGTCAACAAATTTGAAAAAAAAAAACAGTATTTAAAAACATTTTGAATTGTTTTTTTTTTTTAATTTTTTCAATTAATGAATTCTTTTTTTTTTGTTTCTTTAAATTTATATAAATGAAGACGAAAAGTTACGAGACTTTTAATTGGCAACTTCTTGCCCGATTGAAAATTCAAGAATAAAAACAAAAAACAAAATGTCTACCGTAGCTGTTTTATCTTTGGCAGGACTTTGTACTAAAATGTGTAGTTTTGTGAAGTAGTAGCCATTCCACACTATCCCACTGAGTATTAATACATATGTCAAAAAAGTGTGAAGAAATCATGTATAATAGTGTGGAAACAAAATATGAAAGGACAATCGGCAAAAATGTATGGAAGGTGGTCTAGGAACCAATAGCAACGAGACTTATGTCGTTGGAAAGGTATTTTTATGCGCTACAAAAGTCACTATGGCGGCTCATTTCAAATCACTGTGTGAAAAAAGTTATTCGTTAACCAACGTTTTGTTTTGGTACCATTAAGTGTGGAAAAAATGTATACAAACTGGTTTTACCAGTACTAAAAAGATGCATGTCGTTGAAAAGGTATTTTTATGAACAATAATATCTACCATAACAACTTATTTAAAATCACTGTGTGGAAATAGTTATTCGCTGTTTTAGGGAATTTAAGCATAGATAAAATGTATGGAGCATGGGTAACAATTAGCGAATAACTTTTTTCACACACTGATTTGAGTTAAGCTGCTATATTGACTATTGTAGTACATAAAATTTCCTTTCCAACGACATGCGTCCCGTTGTTATTGGTTGAACTTGCCATCACACTTTTTGCCCATACTAAAAATAAAACATTTTTTTCACACTAAAATGAACCACAATATTTCATTAGTTTACGAATAACTACTTTCACACAGTGATTTGAACTGAACTAATGTAAAGATATTGTAGATAATGGAAATACCTTTCCAATGACATATATGTATGTATATTTTCGTTATTGGTTAGACCAGTTTTCATAAATTTTCCCCATACTTAATATACTTTATTCATACTAGAATGCACCAGAGCACAATCCTATTTAGCGAATAACTTTTTTCACACAGTGATTTGAAGTAAGCTCCCATAGTAACTATTGTAGTACATAAAAATACCTTTCCGACGACATATGTCTCGTCGTTATTGGTCTTGTAGACCGTTTTGTCCTATTCTCCTTTGTGTGTTCCAGCATATGTCAAAAGTTGCGTTTGACAGAACTGATATTTTTGCCCAAAGAATTTCATTGGGCTAAAATTCACAGAAAGGGGAAATAATTTACGCTCTCATGAGCTCTCTCTTCTGTGAAAAACTACACATTTTTTGAGTACGCGAACATGATTTGACTTAAATTCGTAAAAATTAGTAGAAATTCGTAGTTTTGGGGAGTACGCGAACGGACCTAATATTTGGTTACAAAAAGCCCATTGAGTTGTATTTGTTTCGAGACAAATTTGTTCCTCGTTGTCGCCAAAATAGCTGCATTTAGTTTTTGACACGCCTAGGAAAAAAAGTATTACACTTCACATGGATGTATAAACCAGGCCTTAGAGCTAAAAACAGAAGTGAAATAAGAACAGTACCTAGTGCAGCTAGAAATTTAAAAATTTATAAAATTTCCTTCAGTTCGCATAAATTTGAAAATTTTACATACAGAAATTAGATTCTTTCATAGCATTTGCAGAGCAAGAAAAATTGAACACCTGCGTTTAATGGGTAACAATATAATGTGGATGGATGAAAATACCTTCAAAAAAGCTCAAACTTTCAGTTTGTTAACTTTTCTGGGAAAAGGCAATTTTAGGGCTATTGGGTAATATTTTGATCAAAATACACTTTTACCGTCAAAATATAGTTTGTTCTCCATCTGTCAAGCCATCAATTGTCAAATGCCATTCAAGGATGGCTTCAATTTCGAAAAATTAAAAAAACGTCGAATTCCGAAATTTTTGATTTTTTATTTCTCCGGAAAAAAAAAAGATTTTAAAGCAATTGGTTAACAATTGGATTAAAATAAACTTTTCCCGTCAAAATATAGTCTGTCCCCCATCAGTCAAGCCATTAGCTGTCAAATTTCATTAGAGAATGGCTACAAAGTTTTTTACTTCTCCGGAAAAAAGTGAATTTTGGGCAATTGGTTGACATTTGGATCAAAATAAACTTTTTCGTCAAAATTTCGTATATGGAGAGTTTTATCAGAAAGATATGTCAAAATAAATACAAAAATAAAACAGTTTCAAATCTTAAGTCAATTTTTTTTCTCGTCTGATGTGAATTCTTTTTTTTTTTTGTTTTCGTGTCGTCCGTTGTGTAGCTAATGGTTCCAAATAATTGTGTTCTGCAGTTCGTTTCGACGGTATTTTCTTCCATTTTCATTTTTAAATAATATTCTACAGCTAAATATAACAGAGATCAGTGTAGTAGAAATATGAAACTGATACCTTCCGCCTTGCCGAGACGTAGATGAACTTGCTTAGAATAAAATAAACAAGTTCCTAAGCAAACAAACAAAGTTTTTGTTATCATTAAATTTTATTTCTTATTCTTGTTCTTAATATCGTTTTTATCGAAGGTCTTTCTCGGATTATACGGTTCCCAAGCTAGCTTGTTCTTCTCGTACCAGTTCCTAAGTAGCACTTTTCCTCCTTGGAGCAGAGGTCCACTCTTGCCTCTGGCTTTTGGTCACAATGAAATCGGCGAAAGTGTAATGATGCGGAAGAATCAAATCCTCCTTAACATACATCAGGTGGTTGGCCCCGACCGTTTTCAGTTTTTTGAGTTTCTTACGGAGAACTTTCAACCACTTTTGCAGTACTAGCGTAGGCGGGTGTATTTAAGTAATAATTGTGGGAAATTTACTTGAAATAACTCACGGATATTCGATAAAAATTTACTGAAACTGCGATTTTTGAGTAGAAACAAATTATTTATTTATATGAAATTTTTATTTTTTTTCAACACACTTTTCAGAATTTTCTTTCATCTTTGACAGTTCACTTCTTTTGTGAAATCATGCCAAAAAATATTATAGCACAACATGCACACATACACAACATGAACATGTACACACAAATACAGACGAAGATGCTATAATCAAGATGAACATGTCCGTCTTTACTATAATCTTGATCTTGATTTCTATGTTTTACTATAATCTTGATATTATCAAGATGCTCTTCCCTCTCTATCCAACAAATGAAAATTTTATATTTTACATCCCTTTTTTTTCAAGATTCCAAATCAAGATACATGTAAATCCACCATTAAGCCTAGTACGCAGCTGAAGTGAAACGAAAATTTTCTGGGGTCTCCAACTTGAGAACGAAATCAGAAACGAAGTGAGTGCGAAAAAAATATGGAGAGTTTTATCAGAAAGATGTCAAAATAAATTTTAAAAAAACTGTTAAAAATCTTAAGTCAACTTTTTTTTCTCTTATGATGTGAATTCTTGTTTTTTTTTTTTTGTTTTCGTGTCGTCCGTTGCGGTGCTAAGGGTTCCAAATAATTGTGCTCTGCAGTTCATTTAGACGGTATTTTCTTCCATTCTCGTTTTCAAATAAAATTCAACAGCAAAATATAACAAGCTGTCAAATTTTCGTCTGAAATAATGTTCCGGACAATTTTGACTTGGTTTAACTACTCTGAGGCTAAACCGAGTTTTTGTGAAATCTAATTTATTAGGCTGTTAGGACCCGTTGTACAAACGTGGTTCAAGTTTGATCCGTGGTTCAAATATTTTTATTGGCTAATTTCGGTGGAATTACTGAGGTTCAACTATGGTTCACGGTTCTAGTATGTTAAAGTAGCCAATTTAATGCCTGAACCATCGTTTAACTTCAGTCCATTTTCCGAAGTCGGTGAGTTAAAATTGCTGAACCAGCCTTACGGCGGTGTATGAATACCCTTTATATTCTTCTCACTTCTATAATTAAAAAAAAGGTAGGCCATCATAAATTCTATAGCCAAAAAAACAAAAAGTATGCCATCTTGGGTCACTTTCCCCTACTTTTAAATATCGAACAAAGCAAATAAGTTTCATTGCGCTTGCTTAGTCCCCTATTACACGATGATTCTTTGCGTCTGACTCTTGTCAAAATTCAATGAGAGCGAAGGTGAAATCCGATGCCTTTTCTCCTTCGCACTCATGAAAATTTGAAAAGAGTCAGACTTCTTTGCGTCATCGTGTAATAGAGGTCTTACACGTGAAGAACGAAAGTGTTCAGATGTGAAGACAATAGGGGTATTCACGATCTGGTGCAACAAGCGTAGTAAAATTGTAAAATTTTATATTTTTACAATCGATCGTGAACGCACTTCTCTTATCTATAGTTACACTGTAGCAAACTCACAAAATTTCACAAATAAATATCAGCTGACAAAAAGAATGACATTTGGCGAGCTATCAAATACACAAGCGTAAACTTTACTATGGTGTATTTTTCTTTTACGCCCATATTATTCACTCTGGGTTTAAATTGGATTTAAGTGAATTTTAAATCCAGCAAATAAATCCGGATTCATTAAATCCAGAAATTTTAATCCATAACCATATTATTCACTCTAAACATGCCTTAAATCCAATGGATTTAAAATGCCCTTAATCCAGATGTAAAATGTTTTTAAATCCAGATTAATTCGTTAAATCCAAATGTCAAATTTGTGAAATGTAAAATTTCTCCCGTGACAATTCTTGAGGTTAATGAAAAGTTTATTTTAAAACATATATTTTGATCAAATTTAATGGAGGAGAAAACTTTATGTAAATTATTAAATTGTGTTTTTATTTTGATGCATTTTGTGTTGCATGTATACAATTTTCTTTTAGCTCTCGTCGCGCTCTCAGTGCATTATTTTGATAACATTCAGAGCCCTTAATACGATACACAAAATCAACGTCGTCGAAATTGTCGGCTCAGGCCCTCTTAAACATACGAATCCATTTTTGTTGTTGTTTTTTCCGGATACTTTTTTTTATTTATCACTTTGTATACTTTAGTAAACTTGTTTCACTATGAAGGTAAGTTTCTAGGAGTGCACAAAGACAATCAGAAATTTGAAATGTCAAAAAAAAAGTGAATTATATGAAATTGAGTTTTATGCTATGTTCCCACCAAAATGAAATCCGAGATTTCGGTTGAAAACTTTTGATATTTCAAGTTGATGGAACAAAATTTCATGGAAATTTCAACGAAATCTCAATGAAAACTCTAGATTTCAACGAAATCTTAATGAAATCCCGGTCAACCAAGTCGAGAACTCCAAATTTTTCAGCTGAAATCTAAGATTTCGTTTTGGTGGGAACATAGTATTAATCTGGATTTAACAACTTAAACTGACCTCCGGAGGTCAGTTTAAATCCAATTGGATTAATCGGGACTGGATTTAAAAAATTGGATTTAAAATTGGATTAAATGAGTGAATAATATGGAATTGGATTTAGTTTTTGGATTTAAATTACTTTTAATCTGGATTTAAGTTTTAATCTGGATTAAACGAGTCAATAATATGGGCGTTACAATAGGGTTGGAGTATAGCAAAAGTGTAAAAGTGTAATGCTACATTTCCACCTAGCGCTAATCTGAGATTTAATGAGATTAACCTTAAATCTCCTTTAAATCTCGTAGATTTACCATACAAATTAATTTCGTAAATCTTGAAGATTAGAAATTAATCTTGTTAAATCTTCCTAGGACAAATAGTTTTACAAATCGAACTAACCTATTTTTACATGGTGCTGAACGATTCATTCGAGACTCGCATTCAGTTCTTCATTGTTAACGCCATTTGCATTTTTGAAGGTGCCGTCAAGTTTAATCTTTTTTAAATCTTTTTGTGCGGTGGAAACACCAAAAAGATTTATTAAATCTAATCTGAGATAAACCTTTGGTGGAAACATAGCATAAGAATTTGACATTCAGTATATTTTGTTGTTGTAGTGCAAGAAAGTGTTACACTTTTGCAATGATACAAGACCAGTTACATCGGATCGTGAATACCTACCCCTAATAATTCTGCAGATTTTCTTCTCTTCTTTGTGTTTTTCGTAGTTCCATAATGAAAGACACGATTCGATTGGTTGGATTGGATAGGAGAAGCAACACAAAAGAGAACGTCAATTTTCTACACGGAATATTTTCAAATATTTTAAAATATTTCATCTCCCTGCCTCTTCTGCAAGTTACCCCGCTCACCATCTCAAATCGCAGAAAATACTTGAATTTATTCACGTGTGATCAGGGACATGGAACAACGCTAGCCCAAATTCCTTAGGCATGTTCAGGAAAATGAGATCTCCGACGGCTCAGTGTCAAAAACTGAGCAAGCGAATCCAATATTGAGCCTGATTACACGATTCGTTTATTCGGACGTTACGTGTGTTTCGTCTTTTTGACACATTGGGTGAGGGGTGTAGAAACGTAGGGGGAACGGAGAGACGAAAGCACGTATGAAAATTTAAAGACTTTTTCTGGTTGAACTTTGACGTTTATGAATTGACAAATGAGTAGAGGTGGGGAATGCTTATAAAATTTAAATAATGAGATTGAAAATTGATTTTCATAATTAAATAGGTATAAATTTGAACAAGAAGTGATTTAAAAATATTTTTAATTGTTATTACTGCCTATTTTCCAATAAATAAACCTCAAACTTGCTGAACGTCAAAAAAACACGTATGGATTTTTTTCGTTGTGTGTAATCATGAAGGTACGTACCTGTCAAAAAGACGAAAAACGAAACGAACGAAAAAACGAATCGTGTAATCAGGCTCATTTTCTTTCCTCAGTTATGGTGGATTTACATGTATCTTGATTTGCAAAATCAAGAAAAGTAGAGTGGTTCAGATATACGTCACAATACGAGTGTGTGAAAGAGAACACCAGAGTTAACTCTTTTTTACTTCCTATAAACTGCTATAACTTGTTGACAGCTATCACAAAAATATGTTTTTGCTGTCAAAATTAATTTTTGGAAAAATGTGCAAAATTATTTCTTTTTTCTGGCCAAACAACTCCAAAACTTGCAGCGCTAAGTGTTAAAAGTAGTGCGAATCAAATAACCAACATCCAGCAGCTGTAGCAGAAGTTGCAGCCACCGCAGCAGCATCTGCAGTAGCACCACAACCATTTATTGCTCTGCCAACAAATTCCGTTCTCATAATTCTAAATTTTTCATTGAATTTATTAGCTTCTCGTGAATATATCCATAAACTTTGCTGCAGAGCGGATTTTCAATTCATGTTGAGGATATAGTCTTTGTGGCTAGGTGGTGCAAAATCCACCGATAGGGAAGCAAGCAACAAAATAGCAAATAAAACTCAAAGGCTCAAAATTCCACACAATTTTTATTTTAATATTTTTCTTACTACAGATAGACAAAGTAAAAAAATACAATTTTTATTTAAATTTATTGTTTACAGATAGATGAATGAAAAATAAAAAAACACTTATCTGGATTCTGGAAAAATTGCAAATTGTTTTTTTTTTTTACACAAAACATTTCTTTTGAGCTTTTGACCAGAGAATATTAATTATTGATATGTAATATTCTCTGCTTTTGACATTCAATGTTTTTTTTTTAGACGTACAAAAAAAATTATAGGAATATTGAAACACATGCGCATTATGCGCAGTTTTAAGAAATGCAGACGAAGTTGCCATAATCAAGATGAACATGTTCGTCTTTACTATAATCTTGATCTTGATTTCTATGTTTTACTATAATCTTGATATTTTCAAGATGCTCTGGATTTTGGTCTTCCCTCTCTATCCAACAGGTGCAAATTTTATATTTTACGGGCGGTATTCACCGAACGCTCATAACTTAAGAGCTTCATAAACCTATTCACCAAGCAATAATAATGAATACTTATGAGCGCTCATAAAAGTTATGAGTGGTCCTGACCACTCATAAAGTTATGAGCGCTCTCTCCGAAAACTAATTCGAAAACCTTCGAAGTAACCCTTCAAGAAAATTCACTGACTAATTTTGTCGGTACTTCTTGGATCCGTACAAAAATGAGTCTCGCACGCACACATATTGTTATTCCTTTTGTCTTCAAGAATTATATTTTTGTTTCAATTTTTTAAGTTCTTTTTGTAATTCAAGCGGTGAAGATAATTTTTTTGTCCTATTGCTGTGAAAATTTGAAAACATAATAAGGGTATTCATTCAACAGCGTAAACTCGTCGTAAACATCGTAAAGTTTTAAACTTCGTAAATATGTCAAATTTTCCTTACAAATTGTGACAGAATTACGAAGTTTAAAACTTTACGATGTTTACGACGAGTTTACGCTGTTGAAAGAATACCCTTAATAATAATAAAAGCTGTATATAATGAATCTGTTCCGAAAAGAAAATTACAAAAAAGTACAAGATTGTGTGTTCCATGAGTAAAAACCTTGCCCAAACTGTTGTCCATTCTGTAACTATGAATGTGTTCCATGACGTTTTTCAGAACAGTTAAGAACAATATTTCCTGCACCTACTTTTTTGGTGGAGATAGTGAGTGAGAAATGTCGAAGTACCAGTACCAGTTGATTTGCTCGTCTGGGATAATAATAAGCTAAAATTTATCTCAGAAAAACTTTTTGTCTAAATCTGACAGTTTTGACAGTTTTCACACATTTATACTGTTCTGGGGCCCAACTCCGCAAACCGCAAGGGTGACTGATTTTCTGTGTACACATTCTATTCACACCCAAAACAAATGTAAATAAATTTGATTGATTATGCATGCGTTATTTGTCAAAAACTTAAAACTCACTCTTGCCGAATCGCAAAAATCGATGTGTACACGAATTTCTATGTACACAGAAAAAACTCACTCTTGTGGAATTCGGCCCCTGATGTAGTCTTTCTTCATTTAACACAACTAATATACACCAACGACGTTTGAAGTATATTTCCCTTTCAAGCGAACGAGTCCATTTTGGATCCACAAACGTAGTAGACAATGTACGAACGAAATAATTAGCAAAACTAAAAAGTAAAGTAAGAACATTTCCCTATATTAAACAAACTAAAAAGTGCAATGATCTTCACCCCGAGAGTAAACTAAGAAAATAAGTGGAAAGAAATTAAAATTACTGTAGTCACAAAGAATTTATTTATGTGCATGCAACACTCATTTTTTCAAGGATCCAAGGTGGACCGACAAAGTGCGGTAATTTTTGAAAACAGTTTGATTTCCCAGTTTGGGGGTGTTTGGTGAATAGAGAGTTGTTCTCATTTTCGGACTTCGAAAAAGAGCTATGAGTGGTTGGTGAATAGCACAAATATTATTTGAGTTAAGAGCCTCTTAAACTTAAGAGCCGTTTATGAGTGCTCGGTGAATACCGCCCTACATCTCTTATTTTTTCAAGATTCCAAATCAAGATACATGTAAATCCACCATTATTTGACAGCAAAATTTCTGAGGAATCCTGTTCACGAGACTGAGATTGCTGAGGGCTCTGAGATCTCATTTTCCTGAACTCGCCTATTGTGCTTCCACCCCAACTGCAATACTCAAATTCAAACAACAAAAAAATCTGACTCAAAACAAACAAACCTCAGCCGCTATCGAACGAAACTTCAAAGGCCACCCCATCCGAAGTAAAAGTGATAAAAAAAACATGTAAACTATTTTTAATTTTATTTATTTTGCTATTATTTTTTCTGTGTAATAAATATAACAAAACTACTCAATTAATTCACTTGAAAATAGCTTTTACAAAATATCTATATCCTCTCTGAAAAAGAGTATATATATGAAATGGACGCCGTAAATAGCCTTTACATAAACGGTCGCCATCGTCAACCCTTAAATGTTGGTGAACTAGCAAAACTTGACTTCCCAAATCTTCCATTATCAGATAGATTAAGAATTCTGGAACAAGGTCCACCTCGGCCTAATTTTGTTCTTAAATTGGACAAAGAAGCTCCAGCCCATGGTAGAATCAAAAACAATGACAAAAACTCTTCCAACAAAACGCACCAATCCATACCCTCTGCGAGGATTTACAAAGAAATCGATTGGGCTTGTGCTTGCGACAAGAAAAAGATTTTCTATTGTTATCCATGTTTGCTTATGAGTGCGCCTGGCAATCAAAAGGGCACCTCCAATCCTAATCAGAAGTTCATCCGTTACCATTCGAGGTTGGAGAGTCACATTAAGAACGCCCTGGATGTGGCACTGTTGGGCAAGGTAAGTAAGGGCTTATACGCTATTGTACAACTCACAAAATAATTTTGTTACAGACAGTCACCATGAACAAATCTTTAGAAGACGGAGCTCACAAAACCCACAATGAAAATGTCCGAAGAAACCGTAAGCTTCTGCTTCGGATTCTCAAAGGCTTCGTAGAACATTCCAATTTGTACGAATACGTCTTGAATGGTGAATGCAGTTGGAAAGCCCAACTAGATTCCTGCTGTTTAATGGAAGTTCTTTTTAAAGTTGATTCAACACTCAAAGAATGCTACGAGTACTCCCCTTTTTTTAGCAGCATTACTCCCAAAGATCTTCAAGAGCAAATCCTAAACGCTGCCCTGCATTTGTACCAGTCCAAAGTCTTGGAAGAAGTTAAAGCTGCTAAATACATTGCCATAATCACCGAAGAGACCACAGACCTCGCCCAGAAAGACCAAATGGTCCTGATTCTTCGATACATGCTGGACAATCGGGTTGTGGAACGTTTCTGGACGCTTCTCAATCCTCGGGATAGAAATCCCAAAGCTTTAAATGAATGCATTCTAACCGAACTTAACACTATCCTCCCAACGCACAAGGAAAAACTTATAGCACAGTCACACATTGGCGGAGTGATCTTCAGTCCTCTCATTGCTGACCTCCACAGACTGATAACATTACAATACAAGAATGCCATCTATGTCCACTACCATGCCTATAAACTGACCGAAGTGATGGAGCGAGCGGTCTGCCAGAACAGTCGAGTAAGAGACTTCTTTGCGAATCTCTACGGAATGTATGGATTCTTTGAGAAGAACCCAAGAATTCTGCAAGCATTCTTCGAAGCGACACCGCTCTATTGCGAGGGAAGTTTTGAGAAGGGGGCGTTGGTATTTATCTATGAAAACAAATGTGAAATCCTGAATTTCATGATCGTTCTCCATACTGATTTGGACTCGTCGCCTCACTTTATCAGAGAGGCGGATGTATGTGAGAAACTGCTAACAAACGACGGTTTCATGTACTTCCTTTCGTTCTTCTACTACCTCATGGCCGATGTTAACGTCTTCTATGTTGGTCTACAGAACTCATTTGTAGATTCAGTGAAGATTGCCGAGGGTATCAATGAATTCTTAGATGAAATTCGAAAAACCAAGGACGCCATCGCTGTGGAGAACAGCGACAACGACGACAAAAAAAGTGAAGCTTTTATGAGGGCATTCGCAAAAATTGAGGTCTGTAATGTTATATTGAAAGAAATTCAGGAGCGCTTTAGCTTTACGAATCACTGGGAAGCACATATTCTATTTAAATCGGAGCAGTATTATAAGTTCCATGGGAATTTCCCCGACAATATCCTGCATAACGCAATCGAGTACTTTAAATTTCAGTTTCCGGAAAAATTGCGTATGGAATTGCAGATTTTGTACACGCGGACGGATTTGATGGTTTGTAGGAATGCCCACGATTTGTTGTGGGTTTTCCACAAGTATAAGCTAATTTCGGTGTTCGAGAAGACGGTTGCGCTTTTACATGTTATTCTGACCATACCCACAATGTTGATGGAGGCAGAGAGTAAGATTTGTGCCGTGAAGCGAGTGCGGCGGGCTGCAGTCTTGGCATCAGGTCAAAACTCTGCGATAGCTTTGACAATGCTTCTGGCCGAGCGGGAGACATTATCGTCATTTTCTGACTTTGCAGAATCTCTCGTGGACATATTTGTAAAGCAGGGACGACATCAGAATGAGTTTACTCATTGCTAATTCAATTTGTACACATATTCGGAAAGCAAAATAAGTCAATTCTTCAAAAGCAAGAGATTCAAGTCCAAGTCATTGTGTTTAGTTATTGAATCTCGTATTTTTATGTTTAAGAATAAATGTACAGTTTTACCAAAAAGAAAAAGAAAACAATAACAAATAAAAACAATTTTGTTTTTTCAATGTTCTAGTTTCAAACAAAATTATGTTTTATTTCTTCATTTGGGATCTGTTGGCAGCTTGAAACCAACCATATCGGCCGTTTCTCTTATCGATCTTTCGCCTTTCCCATGAAATTCCTTATGCAACTCGTTGTATTTCCTCAAGCTGGACAAGTAGGTGAGGTATGTTTTGCCCAAGAAATGAACTTCATCGCGTGCTTTGCAAAGTTGTTGGTCGGTTGTTTGGTATTTTTTGTACTGTGCCAAGATGTAGCGGGTGGCAAGGTTTTCTTTGATGCAGCCATTTGGTGATGCTTGACGCAGTTCACTTAACAAAGAACGAAGGGTTTTCGATGCCATTTTGGTTGGTGTTTCCTGTATTTGTTTAGAAAAGTTTATTATTATTTTGTTTGTAATTATTGTTAAATAACTTTTTTGGGATACCTATTATGAAAAAAAAAAAACAATTCAATTCGGTAAAAAAAACTTGACAATCAGCTGATGTTGACAGAATAGGAGCGTACCACTTGGGTGTGTTTGGTAACATGAAGTTTTTTTCAACGGTTGCATTCAAATTAAGTGTGTTTGTGTGTGTGTTAACGTGAAATTTCTTGCATATTTTCAAAATTTTGTTGTCAAAAACCATAGAAGAAAGAACCCAAGTTTCGGAAACGTGAACATTTCAAGTTAAAACAGGCATATTATGCCTGTTAAGACCACTATTACACGATGATTCTTTGTATCTGTCTCTTTTCGAATTTTCATAACACCCCGACTCCACAGGGCATACAGATGTCCAACATCGCAACCACATCCAATCATCAATCAGTAGATTTTTTCTCGCAAGGCAAATCATTTCATGTCGTTTCATTTCTCTCTCATCAGTACTTCTATTTTTTGCAATAATACACGCCCTTTAGACACCAGATCACAGTAAAGAAACTTTTTTAATATCCAGCTACCTCGCGAGATACAACGAAAACCAGAAAAAACTCACACGCACGTGAAACATCAAATCTCATGGCCAAGCTTTGAACAGCGTTCATGTCTTTGTTCAAAAGTTGGGTTTCTTCAACATGTCGACGACAAGACATGGATTTTTCTGGCTCCATTGGATTATTATTAGACATGGTCATAGTCTTGGCATCGTTCATGGCAGGTGGAGCCAGCATGTGAAGCGAATCATTCGCAAAGGCAAAGGCCTTTATTTCTTCGCACGGGAAATGAAAACTACGCCTAAAACAAACCTTACCCTGAGGCCACACGAGCAAGTACTTGCAAGCAAGTTGGCTACATACACTGCCTGTCAAATTCGTCATTTGCATTCCACTTGCTTGTCTCCCAACTTGCATCTCAACTTGCTTCACTACTGGCTTCAAAACTTGCATGCCAGTTGATAAGCAAGTTGCTTGGGTTTGTTTGTGTAGTACACAGATGTGTATGTATTGCAACTTGCTTGCAAGTACTTGCTCGTGTGGCCTCGGGGTTAAATCTAAAAAGGTGTGTTTGGTAACGTGAAATTTTCTGCCAATTTTCACAATTTGCTGTCAGAAGCCATAGGAGAAAAAACCCAAGTTTAGGAAACTTGGTGAAAGTTTCACGTTACCAAACGTACCTTAATGCCAAGCAAAACTTTTGTTTTATTTGTTGTCAAATTTTGCAAACGTAAAAATAAAGTTTAATTTTGCTAAAGAAAATACAAATAAAATGACTGATGGTAAGTTTAATGAAATTAATTCATAATTGCAAATCAACGCTATTTAAATTAAATCTTTTTAACAGATGATGTTATCAAACGTCGTCTATTAATCGATGGCGATGGCACAGGCGACGACCGACGACTTAACATCCTTCTCAAAACCTTCATTAAATGGTGCTCCACCAAAAACGATACTCCAGAGAATAAGTAAACTAAAATTCTGTAACAAGCAAAATAAGCTCTAACTCTAACCATATGTATTATTTTCACAGTCAAATAATCTATGATCGTTTGTTGGCCCAGTTAGCTCAATGCACCTTCGCTGCAACCAAATCACAAACAATCGAGAAAATGATCCAACAAGAGTTGAAAAACTACGAAACCCTTTCGAATACGATTGAGGCCAGTATCGAATTGGCAAACAAGGAAATCGAAACCAGCAAGGCCGAACTAGTATTGGCTAAGAAAATACGCAAAAATCGCATGGAATATGATGTTCTGGCCAAAGTCATACAAACCCAACCAGATCGCGAGGAGACTTCCAAGAAGCTGGAAACTCTTAAAACGGAATTGAAAAATCTCGAGGAAGAAGAAATTCGTCTCAATCGAAAGCTGGATTATAGGAAAAAGAATTTCTATCTTTTGATGCATTCCATTCGGGAATTGCAATCGAAGTTGGATGATAGCTCCAGCGACGAGGATCAATACGACGATGAGAGTATAGACCACATGTCTGAAGATGAGCACAGTTTCTGGGACGAAATTAAAAGCAATTGTCAAGATAGCGTAATTGTTGAAAGTAATGGTGCAACCGGTCGGGGGCCGCTCCCAGAAGCGTCAGCTGGGGTAACATTAGAAACAAAATAAGAACCAAGTATTTGATGAAATTGTAATGGAATTTATTTATATACAATTTGGAAATAAATCGAGGTCAAGAACCCAAAAAGGCGGCCAATTCAATTGAAACCAAACAAAATTCGATCATTTTTGATTTCCTCATCCAGTTCTGTGGTCTCCTTTTGCTGCTCCTGATTCTCTTTGGTCTTCAGTTTTTTCTTTTGAGCTCTCTTTGATCGCTTTACGATATTTCTTTTTGTTTTAAGCCTCTTTGCCTTCGCCAGCTTAATGTCCATCTTAGCTTTTACCTTTTTCTGAATAAATACCCTGTCGTCAATGATTCTTCTTGTTGTCTTGGCATCACTCCTTCCCGCTGGGAAAGCACATGGCAGGATTTTGTAGAAGTCGTGCATGGCGGTGCATAAGGCGTCATCGATGGGTGTCAATTGTCGAAGTGTCATAAATACCAAATCACTAGGAGACTCTTTAACCAGGCTATGTAAACTTATGCTAGACTTGCTGGTGGACTCGTTGACCTCAGCATACAGCATTAACTTGTCTTGAAAACGAGGATTGTAGCGTAAAAGATATCTTCCAGGTCCAACGTTGCTAAGAAGGCTGAGGAAGTCGCCCAAGGAGCCCAGAAGTCGAGAGGTATTTACCTTGTAACGTCTTTCTAGCTCGAGCTCGATCTCTTCAATATAGAGATTCTCTTGAATGATAGTCTTGAAAGTACTGGCGTTGATCCGATGTCGATTAATTGATGGATCAGGAGAGTTGGAGAGTAGCAGTTGCAGCCACTCTCTCAGAAGATTGGCTTTGCTCATGACTTCACAGCCAAATTGAGGTTTGTACTCCAGTTTGAGGCTGTGGAATGTCTCCCTTGACCTGTCTTTGTAGCCGCATTTCGTACGTGATATAATGCGGATTTGCTTGTTGTCATTCTCTAGATTCAGATTCCATTTCACATGACCATAGCTACTTGACATCGTTGGAGAAGACCATTTATGACTTTGAAGGCTTGGCGTACTCATAAAGTCATGAATGGTTTCCAATTGGTAGGCTCCTTTAAAGTCAGTGGCTTGGATTTCTGGTGGGCATTCGTCGGCTTTCATTTTTAGAAAAACTTCAGTGCTAATACTGACCATTAGTTCTGCAGTGTGTGGCCCTGTGTTTCGAGAAGGTAGTAGGTCGTTGATGTGAATGATATTTTCTCCATCCTCTCCCATTTCTACTAGAACTATAACTTCCGAAGGAATATCTATATATTCTCCAGCGCTCAGTAGGAACACCAGTGCCTCAGTAGAAATATTATATTGTACATGCTGGTCGACTTTTATCTCTCCATCAATAGTTACTCCGTTCAAATGGAGATCGAAGTATGTCTCGATTCGCGGCTTCATCCTTGAAAGATCCAAATTCGGATCTAATCCAGGTGGAGAACTGCGATTGTCATTAACAAATTCCATGTCTGATATGGTTCCCAATTTTTCTGAATTGCCACACTTTTGTGGAACTGGAAAACCCGTGTGGATTTGAAAAACCCCGTCCCGATGTTTCTCCAACAGCAGCTGCACCTCTCGTTGATAGAACTTTTTATAGAGTCCAACGAACATCACGTTTGGAGCGTAAATCTTCTCATAGCTAGCATTGTTGTACTGCAGTAAGAAATTCAAAAAAGCTCCTTGTTCGGCATGTCGTCGTGCGCCTGTTTTTTCAAAGCACTCCACCTGATGAGGGAAGATTTGTTTTTTGGCTTTTAGCGATTGAAGAAATGCCAAGCAGATCGAATGTTCTTTGGTATTTAATGTGGACCTATTGGGGCATCTGAATATTTCTGGCCTCGGACAGATTGTGTGGTCATAAAAGGACTGAGTTACTGGTAATTTATTACGTGGATCAACGATTTGTTGTTGAACATAAGGTCTTTCTTCATGGAAACTCATTTCGGTGAACATTGGCTCGATCTCGTTTAGTGAACAAAAAAGAACATCCCATGGGTTGTCACTGAATGATTTGTCGAAATGTGATAGGGGAGGTTGAGCAGGAATTTTATTGATAGCGGAATTCATCGTTTTTTCCTTACGATTTATTTGAATTGAATTAAAAAGAAACCACGAATTTTGTGTGAGTTGATTTTTGTTTTGGTCGCCTTTTCTGACTTTTTTTTACTGTTCCAACTTGACGTTTGTTAAATGAGTATCGAACGAGTATCGGTTGGAAGGTTAGTTAAGTAACGTGAAATTTTCACCAAGTTTCCCAAGCTTGGGTTTTTTCTCCTATGATTTCTGGAAAAGATTTTACGTTAACAAACGACCGGCGTATACTTAGCAAACGATAATCACGAATTCCATTTTTTTTGGTTCCCAGAATTTGGAAATCATTTGGAAACTCTTGGAAACCTATTTTTAGAATTTGGAAACCATTGGTTAATTAGTTATTAACAATTAAAGATTTGGCGTATACTTAGCAGACATAGGAACGAAAATAGCTTTTTTTGGTACCAATCGATTGGAAATCGTTTTGTCAAATTTGGAAATCTATTTTTAGAATTTGGAAACTGGTGATTTAGTCAATAATTAACAAAATGTAAACAAATTGACAGTTCTATAAACAATTACAATTAACAAACAAATATAGGATCGTAACGTAACGTAGTGAAAATTGGCATGTAAGAACGAAAACTATCACATGTAAACAATTCCCAATGTCCCAATTCCTGTCAAAATATTTTGTTTGTGTCAAGCCACAATAAAAATCTACAAAAGTGTTGAAAAAAGAAATTAAGCATCGGTAGCTTCTGATTTTATTATAAAACTATGTATTAATCTATTATCCAATTTCCTTTCATCAATAAAACAAAATATTAGTGCCTTAATTGAAACGAAAAATTTCATTAGAAAAAACGTATTTTCACCATTTCTTCGATGCGAACCGAAAACTTATTACCTACCCCCATTTTGTTGTGTTTTTTGCTTCACATTCGCGGATTCGATAACCAAAAGCTACATAATCATTACCCTCATCAAAGCGAAATGGAAACAAACGCCTTTATATTCTTGATATAGCGGAATATCTAGCCGATGAAAAGCCTGCGCTGGAATTGGACTTTCTTAGAGATATCGCTTGATTAGATATCCCCTTGCACAAATGGGTAATACTTTGTTTATAATCACTGCCACCATAATTTAATAACCAGAATAATATTTTCAGAAACTGAATCCAAGCCGTTCCTCACGTCAACTCATGTGGTTAATAATCTACCTGGCAGTTCTTTGGTTTTCTTGTTAAAATTGGCTGTATCGATACAAAATTTTGCGACGGTGACAACGAAATCAGTCTGTCCGAAAATGAGGAAGAAAACATGAGCTATGGCTTTGATAATGTCTATACTGGATCAGAAAATGCTACTGGAAAAGATGGTCTTTTCTATGGTGATTAGGCAAGAAAGTCTTTTGCCATTCACTATCACCGAAGACCTTCGTCAAGAAATCAAACATAACACAAAATTATTCGGCAGGACTTTGAATATTGCTCCACCAGACGGAGCTTTATTTGTTAATGGATTGTTCTTCGATGCTGGCACACTTGAACTCAGCTCTCTTATGGAAACGTTCAGACCTGAAGTACGATTGCTCGAAAAGCTCTATAGAAACAGGTAAGTTTTTTTTTTAAAGCCTCTTCTCTATTAACATTGAACCTATCCAGCTCGTCGACTTAAAACTTTGCCATTAACATCCGAGATACAGCAATTATGTGCGTGAATGATTGGAAAACGAAGTTCAATACCGTCGGTAGCCTGCAAGTGTAATGGACTTGCTGCGGCCAACATTGACAGGAATGTTGAGTAACATTCGAAAAATCTTTTTAATTTGGTAAAATGTTAAGAAATATTTTCTACCTTTTAATCACTCAATTAAAAAATCTTCCAGGTTCTAATATTATTGATCCACTGCATCCTGATTCTTGGTCAGCACAAGGAACATTTGCACAACGAATCTGAAAAAGATTGTACATCAAGGTGACTTAGCAGACACTGAAAATGTCATGGACTATCTAGTGAACTAGCCACATGTCATATCGCGACTAAATCAGCGGATTCCCTCAAGTGAAGATGTTAAATTGTTTGATCTCACTGGAAATGCTTATAGAAATCTTGATAATGTGACTACAAGTTACTTTGGGCAATAAAAACAACCGTACAATGGTCGATATAATTGTAATGGCAAGCTTGGGTAACTTCCACTTGAAAGCTAGTCCTAGAATCTTGGAGTTGGTATCAACACTATCCATAATAATAACCTAACACGCGTGGAAAACACCACTTTGTGTTAGACGAGAGCGAGACTAAATTAAAAGTATCTGAAATAAAACATTACGAAAACATTTACATTTTCATTTCCTATAAGAGAAGATTGAAAGAAGTTTTGATGTAATTTGAGTGTATATCTTTAGTAAAAATACTTGCTTATTTAAAAATACGAATATTATATGTAACAATTAATAAACAAAAAAATGAATTACTTTTCTAATCATTGAAAACTGATTTTTGAAAGGTTCAAACCTTAATTATCTATAGTATTGATAAAAAATAAAAAAATATTTTTAAGCTTGAAATGTCTACTTTTTTAAATATTAAGTTAACCAATAACCATGCGCTCAGCAGAGTAAAAACTAATATTAAAGTGAATTCTGTATCTTCAAAGGTGCTCCACACTATCTACGTCAAACCGATTGTGCTCCAAAGCGAGTTGAAAATCTAATCTGATCAATTTACCCCGAGTAAAGCCTTTTTTTTGTGGAAAGTTGTGGGGTAGTTTTGATTTGTTTGTTCCCTACTTTATGTTTTTTTTTTTCAATGTTTAAGAAAAATTCAATTTTTCATCAAACAATTTTTCGTAAATAATGTGCAAGTACGCACATATTTCAATTTTATGTTTATCTCTTTTTATTTTTTGATTGTTTTCTTATTTAATTCAGCTTTTGATGTTACCTCTTTAACTATTAAAGGAAAATTTTATCAAAATTTATTCACCATTACATTTGATATAGCATTTTTACAGTTATAAACTTGGTGATATTTTCGAATCGTAAAAAGTTACAAATACAAATAATATGTATATACATATTTCCTTTTTTTTTAAATATACAACAAAAGTAGTATTTTGCGTTATCAATCAAAAACGAAAAAGATTTCACTCAGCTTTTCGTTCTACAAGTCTCTAGTACGCAACTGCTGTGAAACGAACATACTATAGAAACACGAGAAAACGATTTTGTTCAGCATTAATGTCCATTTTGTTCACATTGGGTTAAATCTGTAATAAGTTTTACAGCTCTTGTTAAATGGAGCTAATCTACCAATATTGGCTGATTAACGGTTTCGATAATAAAAAACTCAAACTACAGATTCATTGTGAATTTAGCAGTCACAATAATCATTGATCAATAATAATAAACTGTGAAAAAACTGGTCCTAAGATAAGCAGTTCTATTATTGAAATTAAGTACAAAAGGTAAGATAGGAACATTATAAATTAAAATAAATAAATTGGGTGGCGCAACAGCTCTTGGAAAACCATGGCCTAGTGACTAACAACTCTCAACCATTGTTGTTGGCAGGAATGGAGGGGACCTACAGTTTTTTGCTGAGTCCGAACGACTTAGTGAGAAGCACTTTTTCTTTGAGGATTTATCAGTTCCTTGCAAGAGGCAGTTCCTCGGATAAATAATTTCTGTTTTTTTTGTGGCACAGCTGGGAATCGAACCCACACCTTCGGTATGACCGTCCTACGCACTAACCATCATGCATGCGAAAAAAGTTATATTTGAATTGTATTCGTGCTTTTTCCGTTGATCTGTCATATTAGCTTTTTTCATTTCAGCATGGCCTGCTTATTTTATATTTTTTTATTGGCCGAATTAGCATAAAGGGAGAACTATAATTGTTGTAGGAGCACTTAAGTGATAGGAAAAAACAAACGAATACAAGAAAATTGTATGACCTGCTCATAGATCCGGTTTGTCACTTTTCGTCACTTTTGCTCTTTATTTAATTTATTCGCTTTTAAGGTAGAACTATAACAGTTGGAAGGACACTTAAGTGGTCGTACGAAACCGAGCGAATACAGGGAATTCCTAAGTTGCACCCATAATTGCGATTTGGTACTGTTCGTCTAGTCTTCCTTAATTTTTGGCTTCGGACGTGGAGAGCGCTCACCGACCGCTCTTTCGTAAGTGAGCGAATGCAAAAATCAAATCGGTGGAAGCAAACCAAACAAAAATTGGCATGGTGCATAGTTTTCAACTTTTTTCTTCTGTTTGATGAATGTGAAGTTAAATCTTTAAATTAATTTATATCACATCGAATTTTTGTGGTTTTGCAAAGTAAATAATTAAAAGCCTATCACTCTGTGCTCTGAATATTTCCTTTTTTTTTACTTTCAACCATTTAAGTGCATTATGGGTGACTTATGAAACTGACGTTTCGGAAAACTACTTTTCAGTCTGTTTTGAAATAAGCTTCCAACAGCTTCCACTTATTATAGTTCTACCTTTAGCCTGCCTTAATTCCTCTATTATGAAGAAGAAGCAAATAAGATACTTTGTTTTGCTATATAACCCGCTAAAAACGGTGATTTTGAACTTTGAATTCATATGTTTCGAAAACATGAGCCAATAGAAACATTCTATGTAACGTAGAAAAACTATCGTGAACGTCGGAAAGTATTTCACATAAAACTTTGAAATTTTCCGACGTTAACGACATTTACGATACTTTTATGACTACGATATACATAGTTGCATGAATACCCTTATTATTAGATAACAAAAATAAAAAAATGCAAACTTATTGTTTTTAAATCATTGACTTGTCTTTTTTAATAGTATTTAGTGTGAGGCATTTAAAAGGAGTTAATTTTTGGAAAGGTAGTGAAAATTTATATAAAGGGAGAGCACTGTCAAACTAAAATGTGTTCTATTACATTTTTATATTCCATACCGCTAAAAGTGGGATACAAAATTTTAAATTTGAAAACCGTTTGCTTTGATTGTTTTTAAAATTGAATTTGATTTGTTACTAAAGCGTTGAATTTGAATATAACTTTTATTTGACTTTTAACAAGAGAAAGTAGTGGTGCTCAAGTTATAATCGATTTGCTGTGTGAAATCAATAAAATTTGAATAGTTCGAATTGTGATAAAATATTTGATACCAACATATCAACATTCAACAAAACTAAAAAAAGGAGATTTTGGTATGCACTTTCAGATTTGTTCAGTTACTAAGAAAAATGTGTTTAATAGACTAAGAGCTAACCGCATATTTTTAGTGTGAGTGATAGCAACAAAAGGCGTTGAACGTTTCAGTAAAGACTATTCAAAAAAACAAAGCCTTGCAGTCCACAACTGGGACTTTAGTGATTAAAAAGTGCATCAAATAAAAAAAATATGAATGAACTTCGAGGGTAATCGTGTAAGTCGAAATTGGCTTTCACCCCTCCTTAGATAAGCTCCTCGGACTCCATATCACGGAATCCGAGATCCTTTGAGTGTATAGTTCTCCCTGCCAGACTGTTTAGAAACAACCGTTTTTCACAACAAAATTTTTATTTTTTTTTAAACGGTCTGGCAGGGCGAACTATACACTCAAATGGTCTCGGATTCCATGATATGGTATCCGAGGAGCTTATCTAAGGAGGGGTGAAAACCAATTCCGACTAGCGCGATTACCCTCGAAGTTGAATTCATAATTTTTTTCGATGCATTGGTTGATCGATAAAGCCCCGGTTTTGGACTGCAAGACTTTGTTTTTTTGAATAGCCTTTACAAAAGAATTCGACGCCTATACTTCTTTTTCGCTATCACTCACACCCAAAATCTGCTGTGGGCTCTCGGCCTATAAGTCTATGTGAAATAAGCAATGCAGTACTTAGGTTAGAATATTACGTTAGAAGGGATGACGGCATGGTAAATCAGCTCATTTCACTCGGATCTTAATGCATCCATTACCCTGCGATGTAAATGAGATAGGTAAAGGGAGGGGAGTGAGTGAAAAACTAGATAAAGTGTACAGGATGTTCCTCAGTAGCAATACAACGGTATACATACATTGTTTTAATTTAAAATACAAACAAAAAATTATAATACACATATATGTGAAAACTTAATATAAAAGTCGGTTCGACTTTGTCGTCCTCGGGTTTTTCAGTCCCTGTTGTCCAGTGGTGATTAAGACCAAGCGATATTTTCAACAAATTGGAGCATGTCCTTTTGTAATTAATACATACAATAATACACATTAAGTTCAAATGCTGGTTTTCATCTGTAAAAGTGACGTGAGCGTTGAACTATGAACGGAGGAAAGTATCTGCCTCAAATTTGATAAGACCTCGTATCTGTAACGTATTTTTTACTTTTTCCACCATTTCTCCTCCGCTTTGTTATTATTTCACTTAAGAAACCACAATACCTACCTTATAATCTTCAATACAAAATCACTTTGTATCCTTGGACAAGTACATGTGACCCATTCGAAAAATTATAAATGCGTTACACAAAAAAGAAAAAAATTCTAAGGGTTCATGCAACAGCGTAAGCTCGTCGTAAACATCGTAAAGTTTTAAACTTCGTAAATCTGTCAAATTTTCCATACAAATTGTGACAGAATTACGAAGTTTTAAAGTTTACAACGTTTACGACGACTTAACGCTGTTGTTTGAATACCCCTTCTATTTTTGAAAATATCAATATAATCTCAAAAGCTTTCAAATGGTACAAAATGTATGAACCAAATGGTATCGCAAACCGACAGCAGATGGTTTTGCGATTTGAAAATTTTGGCGAGTTTTTCCGAGTGCCTACAAATTCACGATAGTCGACTTTTGTTTCTTTTTTTTGACCAACATATAAATGAAGAGTCAAATTAATAATCCCCCTTATTACGATAGTCGTTTTACTAAAACGGCAGCAAAACGACACGGCTCTAAAAGCGACATTTTAAGTGTCAGTAAAACAACTACCGTAAAATGGGTGAGAGTTGTGAAGAACGAGGAGAACGCTTAACTTTTATTTTCATTCAAACACCAATTGTCGTTTCTGGAGTCTTGTCGTTTTCTGGCGTTTCAGTAAAACGTAATAAGGGTTAATATTTGTACTTATATTGAAACCTGTACTCATGTTCAATATTAAAGGCAAGACAAAAGAGTATCGAATCATCACATGGGCTCTAAAATCGGATTCCTTCAGTTTTCAAAGCAGGGTCTTTGTCAAAGCCCAAATAAAAAGATACGATAAAAAGAATCAGAGTATGCTCATTAGGTGCCTGGTGTCACAAGCATCTGCTTTTGTTTGAAGACAAAAAAATGTATTCATTTGATTGTTTTTACTATATTTTCTGTTTTAAAAGTTCTTTACCCCTCAATGCGAGATGTGCCCCAGTCGAAATTGGCAATTAAATTATATAATAGCTCATCTAAAAAGTAAAAATAATAGTAAGAACTTAAGTTTTGGCTTCACAAAAACACTAAGATGGTGAATTAGGTGTTTCTAAAAATGATAATGAGCATACCTTGTTTCTGTTTTTCGTGCCCCACACGCCACACTACCAGCCAACCGCAGTCTTCAGACATTTATTTATATTACTATACAGTTCATTGTTATATCGTTTCCGAAATTGACTTTCATAAGTACTGAAAAGAAAAATAGTTGGTAGTCTAAATGGCGGACATAAGCAACCTGGTTCAGTGAACTTATTAGCGCTGGGGTACTCAGTTTTGATACCATAACACTTTTGACCTGTTGATGAAAGTTGATTGGGAAAACAATTGCCAAGCAACCTGCTGGTTGGTTCAGATACACATACGATCCCTTGGGCGGATGGACAAGCTTCATATTTGGATGCGACATTTCAGAGGGCCTCCACATGGCATGAGGGCTCCAACAGTCCTTCCATCTGCTCATGAAACCAAACATATTCGTTGGATTAAATTAAACGAATGTGGGTTATGGTTGAGGGTGCGGTGTATGTTTTTACAAACATTTGGAAGGGGAGGGGGTCTCAAGACATTAACTCAGTTGGATCGCAAACTGCACACGAAACCATATAGCAGCATGATACTGAAGTGAAAACAATCCAATCCGATATTCATATTAGTTTAGAACCATTTTGTCACATTAAAACAAATCAAGTATTTGATTTTCACCTCGAAAAGCTTGTTAAAAATGCGTTTCTGTCCAGAACAGCACATTTAGAAAGGAAATTAATGAGTGTTTCCTTTTCCCTCTGGGCCTCATAATTACGACCATAAGTATGTAAGTAAGTACCTACTGTGAGGAATAGCCAGCAGCGCCAAATGTTCCCTTATTGGCCAGTTTCCAGGACATTTTGAAACGACCCAGGCTATGTCCTGGCTTTGATGTCTCCATTAGTTGACAAAAACAGTTTTCTTCGTTTCTTTATAAAAACAATATTTATTCCAACAATATCACATTAAGAAAATATAATGTATAAAATATGCCTTTGAATTACTCTTTAGTTGTTTGCAATATTAATTTATAAAAAGCGCATCAGTTACATGCACATTTAGACATTTGACCATCCTGAAGTTTGTGATCTTTACGGCATATAATTTAGTAAAGCTGGGATGCCTTCTTTTTCATATTCCATTCCTTTTGTTTTGTGCTTGCTTTACTGAATCGTAAACTAAATCTTTGATTCCCAAGATTTCGTACTTTTAAGCCATTTTACAGTTTATCAAACTGACTCTCAACTACTATTATATCGTAGTGTTGCACTTCCCGTTCTAAGCTGCTGCTTAAATCATATAAATTAATTTCAGGATTCATTTTTCTCTGCACATCTGCATTTGTTTCTTGTTCTTTGTTTAGTTCCTTTCTTGACAAGAGAAGTTCGATTATGTATTGCACTTATTAATTTTTTGGTTTAAATTTCGCAATCTTAGAACTCAACATTATTCTATTTAATAGAACCCCTTTGGGCTGGATTGGTTATATTGAGAAAAGTAGTTGTCATTCCTCCGGTAAGAAATCTCCGGAATTTCTAAAATAAAAAATAAATAAAGTTTTCCTCTTAATAAATGCAATCATAATACTTATAGCAAAGCATTTTTTTTTTAAATTAATATTAACAAAACAAAAAAAACTGCAAGGCAACCTAATTACTTAGGTTACGGCTTTCGTAATATGATAAGTACGTTCAACGGTCAAATCAGATTTGAACTCTCTTCAATTTTAAATATCAATAGAGATAAAAGTTCAGCTGCTTAAAAGTTTATAAAGGCATTCAATTTATGTCCTCAATTTGAATATTGACAAAAAAAAAACTCAAGGTCTTGCAATTCACATCACTCCCCTTGTTCTAGAAATATGAAAGTGTAAAAATTAAATCTTTGCGATATCCTCTTCGATTTTACTTCGAGGTGAGAATGAAGTCTTCATTCGCCCAATGGCCTAACCTAATAAATATTTGAAAATTTAAAAATATTAAGGGTATTCATACAACATCGTAAAGACTTCGTAGTTCTTTCACAATTTGTATGGAAAATTTTACAGATTTACGAAGTTTACAACTTTAGTACGTTTACGACATTACGCTGTTGCATGAATACCCTTATTATGTTTGGCCGATGCCCACACATTACCAGTATTGTGAGATTATGAGATACCGAAAGATATATCAAGCCAACTAACTAACTGAAAAGAATTCAATTTGAGCTTTCATTCTTCCGGTATGAGAGTAACGATATTTATATATTCCCCAAATAATACTATTTTCTTTTCCTCTTGACGTGCACAGTTGTGTATCGTTATGTTTATGATCGTACCATCTCAAGACGTCTATACCAAGTTACTCATTGCTTTAGGTTTACCTTAGTATATTGAAAACCAAACATATTTTAAGTGGGACTAATTAATTTTTTTTTTTGTCAATGATTTCTTTTTTGTTTTAGAAATTTTCTACAAAAACATGACAGGTCGAAAATCTACGGTTCAAAGCGAGGAGATATTAAGAGTTATCTCAAAATATATAGATCAATTTAAAACAGCTGATCTTCCATTTTTGTCCGCAGACATATGGAATCAGATGAGTAGGGATCTTGGGGGGGTTTGGAAACCGAGAACATGCTATGGGTATATAAGGGGAAATAAAAATGGGCATCTTAGCCAAGTGCTAAAATCTAAGGGTTTTGAAGTTCCTGAATTTAAAACTCAACCCAAACGGTTTTTTTCTCAGGATTCAATGACTGAAGAAAATTTAGGTTCTGATTCATCTGATTCTTCTTACATCGATGATGAAGATAAAAGAGAAGACTTAGAAATTTTTCATTTATTTCTCAGTGCCGAAGAATGGCAGAAAATAAAACCGGACGAGGAAATTAAAAATAGATTGAAGAAATTTGTATGGACCGCGGTTCTAAATAACGCCATAAGAAAACGATATAATTTCCCTTGTTCATTTAATTTTAAAAATTCTCATATAAGTGATTCTTCGAATCAAGTTGATTATTTAAAATTTGTAGGGTTCTGTGCCAGCAAGAAATGTGGCAACAAAATATCGGGTTGTGCAAAACAAAAACCTCTGGATGGAGAACATATGGATATTGTTCTCCAGACAGTTGACACTCGAAGTAGCATATATCATGAAAGAGTATGCACGAGTTTGAGAGGTGAAGAAAGAAAATATGTTGGCAAAGAGTTATCTGGAGTTAGCGCCGAGAAATATGTAGACACACAAATAAGGGAAAGTATGCAGTTTGGGCAAGATATTCCAACTCATATACGGCCTAATTATGTGTATAGGCAAGCGAAAATGGAGGCGTATAAGATTCAGCAAGGACTGAATCCAAAAGAAAAAAATGATATTACGAAAGCGATTCAGAAAATGTCATTAGATCCCCAGTATGACGATGCCATTCAGGAAATGGGATCCATACAGTTTTTTGTAATATATTTTACCAAAAATCAACTTCACGTATACAGGGAATATTTACGAACAGTGGGCGACAAAGCGGAAGTAGCAATAGATGCTACGGGCAAATTCATTAAGAGATTCGAATTATTTTGTGGAAAGAAGACAGGACACATTTTTTTGTATACTGTCACTATAAATGTTGACCACAAAACTGTTCCAGTCTGCCAAATGATAACAGAAAGCCACGATACGGGTTTTATTACATTTTGGTTGGACAGGTGGATGCGAGCAGGAATAAAAGCTCCACCACAAGCGATTAGCGACTATGGCCGTGCCATTTTACTAGGAATGTGCAGGTCTTTTAATAATATGTCACTTAAAAGCTATATAGATGCTTGTTTTCAGTGGGCTAGTGGTGATGAAAATAAAAGACTTAACACTCGACCGGCTAAAACTTTGATTCGCGTAGATGTTGCGCATGTAATGGCCTTAGTTTCACGTTGGGACTCTATTAAAAAATTATCCCACCCAGATGTCAAACGTTTTTATCTTCGCACGGTTGCCCTCATGATTGATTGCCAAGATATTAAAGAGTTTGGGCATGTTTTTTCGTTAACTTGTGCTGTCGCGTTAAATCTATACGACAATAGCCAAGTTCACATTTCTGGCAAATCATTTGATATAAAAGAAGCCCGAAATACCCTTACAGAGTGTATGTCTAAAAGAGGAAAAATAGTTTGCGAAATAGAGGAGTCAATAGAAGTATTTGAAGAACGTGCTGAAGATACTCCGGAACCCTTTAACATTCGTTTTAATGATGATGATGTAATCACTCTAACCCAAAGATATATTCAAGACAAAATTGCTTGCGTCAAGCCAAATGAAGAGTCCCCACATTTAAAAGGTGACACAAATGCCTATTTTTTGCCAGAATTTATCAACAGTTTGGAGAAACTGGCAAAAGAGTTTCCACTATGGACAGCAGCTGCCATTCCATGCCCTGAAAAGCATGCTTCAACAGCTTATCAGGAAGGATATTTTGGCAGTTTGAGAAAGATGCTTATGACTTCTGTAAGATTGCCAACAACAGCAAGTAGATTTTTGCATGAGCATTTGAATGGTATTAAGACAGGAGCAATGGTATTAGCTTCAAAATTGAAGAATATTAATCACCTTCAAAGAAACCACATATTTTCTCGAACCTCAACCCTTTTGTTTTCTGCAAGTTCACCTCAAAAAAATCTGATTAAGAGAAAAGACGATTCTGATATGTTTTCATTTGAAAATTGGGGAGGCCTTTCGAAAAAATCTAAATACATGCCCCTCTCTGACTTAAGTCTCCAGGAAAGTAATATAAGTAATATCGATGATGACAGTGACCGGCCTTCGTCTTCAACGAAGTTTGACCAAAGCGCTTCACATGGTACCCCAAAAAACGTTATAATTACGGACAAAGAAAGTGATAATTCGTTTTACGACGAATTTCAAATAATACCTAGTGTAAGTCCACATCGAACTAGTAGTCCATATCGCAAAAATACCGTCAAAATTGAATCAATAAAAGATTTAATCAAACAAAAGGAGCAACAACAGTCTATTAGACAAAAAACGGTTTCTGAACGCAAAGGGTTTTATTTTGAAAAAATTTTAAATGTCGGTAAAGTTCAAACCCAAAAAGTACACTTAAGTCTCCTTAAAAATGGTTGCATTTTACCTCCAGTTAAATCCAACCGAATTTCCTTCAATGTTGTCAATACATGTGGCTTTGATGCCATCGTTCACGTCGTGTATTTGAGTGCTGTGTATAATCCAAAATACTTGGAATCAATTGAGTCATCGTCAAATTTAATGTTACAATTTGTTGAAAATTTAGTGAAATTGGGGACAAATTCAACAATTTACAAAAAGCGACTCGAACTTTTAAAGCCTCACTACACAATCAAAAGGGATAACCTTGCAACTATTTTTCATCCTCATCATTTGGATGCAACCGATTCTATTGGCGGTCTATTAAAGAAATTTTTTTCCTCAGCTCCAAGTCTAATAAGATACAATCAATGTAGTAGCTCTAACTGTGGGCTGATGGAAATAAGTAGAGAGGAAGAATTTTTGGGGGTTAACCATCGATCTTTCGGAATGGGTTTTGAAGGATTTAAAACATTGCAGAATTCTTTAATATACCTATCGAAAAATCCTACCAAATGCCAAATAGAAAAATGTTCAGGAATGGTTACAGAGGTAACAAAATTTACTAATCATGTTTGGATTGAGTTAGACGTCAGACCTGATTTGGATTTCGACTTTAGCCTTGAGTGCACGTTGGCCGATTTTCCAGATACTTTGGAATTTGAGGAACAGTATCGGTAATTTACATTTTTTGTTTTAGACATTAAAAAACTATTAATATGTATAACAATCTTTTTCGTTTTCAAGGTTAACTGGAGTCATCGCTAAGGATAAATCCAAATCAAACCACTTTATAGCATATTTTAAAAAATTAACAGAAATAGGGCACACATGGTTGGTCTGCGACGATTTGCAGGATGAAATTACTGCGTGCCACGAAAATGTGGTTTTGATACCAATGGCAGCGTTTTACATTAGGGAATAAGTAGGTTGAAACTTGCAGTTTGTTTTTTTACTTTATTTTTAGCTATAGGAAATAAGAAAAGGCAAATAACTGACCACACGAAAAGCTGTTGTCGCATCAATAAGCAAAACATGGTTTGTATTGTATCGAATTTTCTATCAATTATATATGCATATATATGTACATCACTAAAAAAATGATTTTTATTTTCAGGGCGGTGTAATAGGCCTCCTGGGGAAACTGAACACCTAAACAAAAAATCGGTTAACGCACTAAAATGCATACCTCTTGGGTAGTGTGGAAATGCATTGTGTTTATTTTTTCTCTTTTCAGGATAAACAATAGCATTACTCTAAACAAAGGGTTTTTTTTACAAGATTGGAGAAAATATGAAGTAAGTATTTATTGGAAGATTGAAGAAAATATGAAGTAAGTATGTGACAAAAGAAGGTGTTAATACAGTATTTACAAAAGGTGTAAAAAGAAAACACATGATTGTTTATAAGTTAAGCCTAGTTTGTACATCCAAAAGAAGTGAAATTTTTATACATATGTGCTTAACAAATTATTTTGTCCAGTCATTAAATATTGAATAAAATTAAAGGAAATTATTTTGGTGACAAGAAATAATTTTGTTCGATTGAAACATAAATCAATGGGCTTATTATATTCATAGCCCAACAAACAATAAAATTTATTTTTTGGATAAACCTTTACAGGCTTGATTTATTGACTTTTCACTTTGATTTAGATTTCACTGATGTATAAACTTGGCTTTATAAGTATGAATATAAACAAGAAAATGATTGTTTATTATAATAGTTAGCAATATACAATTACAGTCGTATTTATAAACTTTTTCTAACTTTAAACAGCCGTCTAGCTCCAAAAAGTTATTAAAAAACTTTGTTTACTGTTGTCTTTAAGTTATCTAACTTGGACAACGGCATCGGTTGTCTAAAATATATCTCACTTGACATTTTATTTAATTAAATATAGCATATTTCCAACTATTAAGGACCTTTTTAAAACTGTCTAACTAGTCAACCATCTAAAAAATCTAATAAATAAGGCTGTTAATGTTAAAATCCTTCCAAACAAAAAATTGATTCTGATTGGAAAAAATCGATGTTTTTTGAAGAAAATATCAATTTGGGGCGACTTTCCATTTCTTTTTTACAGTGAGCTAATTGTCTATAGAATAGCTTTGAAATATTACGGTGGGAAACACTCTTAAATGTAATCTATGTATCTATATAAAACACAAAAAATGTTTCTACACATATCCGGTAAGGACTTTGAAACCATTCAACCGATTTGCCAAACCAAACCGGTTTCATTAGAAAATTAATAACGAGTAGATGGTTTTAGTCCATAATTAAACAGTGAATTTAGCACATTTGGTTCGTTCATAAAATCGGCACTTGCTTTTGTCATTTTCAATTTTTGGTTTGCGTTGGAGTAGGTATACACATGACAAAAAAAAAATTAAGTGGAAAGCAAAATACCACGAAAAGCGGGATGTGGATTACCCAAATTTTGTATTATATTAAATAAAACAGTTTTGTTTTGATTCGTTAATTGAAAGCTTGATACCACTTGACAATTAATACCTAAGAACTTCAACCAATCAACAATATCCTAAGCCGAGTTCAATCAAAATTGAGAGATATTGCGTCTTGTGCCAGGAATATCTTTTCTAGACGAAAGTATGAGGCAGGGATTCTTACAACAGTAATCGCGTTTTCTATTAGCCATTCGGAAGCATCCAGAAACCATTTCATTGGCACAAAAATCCTCTTCTAACGATTCTGAAAAGAGAATTTCGCTTCTCAATTTCATATGAGAATATATCTGAGAAGCACTAATAAATATATTCAAACTCAGACGTCAAATCAAATTGCAGTGCAACTTATTTTTCTGACTACATTCAAATTAATTGTGCATTTTAAAGCAAAGTATTTAATATAATTTAATAAACAAATTCAGAAAAACCAAAAAAAAATTGTATTTGTATTGTTTTTATTTCACTTGTGTGGCAGCAAAAAGTTTGTATTTGATGATTCACCAATATACATAGGTGAAGTGAATCCTCGCTGCTCGAAGAAGATGTTGGCCAATTTTCCCACAAATAATTTACACAAAACATATTTTGATTTTTATTTTTATTCAATTTATTTATTTAATTGTTATGAAAACACTTTATCTTTACTAGGTATGAATGTAGCATATTTTTATTTTTATTTTTTTACTTTGGAAGACCAACTTTGGATTTTCTCAACTTTGGAATATCACAAGTTGAGTCAATCAACTTCGAGTGAATAAAAGCGATTTTTCAAGTTGAGGATAAAAATCCCCAAGTTGTATTCAACTTTGACCGAATAAATTGGGCCTAAGGGTATTCATACAACAGCGTAAAGCCGTCGTAAACGTAGTAAAGTTTCAAACTTCGTAAATCTGTTACAATTTGTGTGGAAAATTAGACAGATTTACGAAGTTTACAACTTTACTATACGTCTACGACGACTTTGCATGGAAAACGCTTATTTTGTTAATAAGGATTTAAACCTCATGTCTTAAAACTTTCAAGTAGCAGGTTGACTAATAAGTGCTTTCCAAACAATGATAGCGTAAATAATGCCCACTTGAAACGACTAGGTGGGCTATGATTTTCGTAATAGTATGAATAGACAAAAAGCAACGCTCAAAGGCACCAATGATAATTGGCCTTTTTTGACGAAAACGAAACGGACGACATTCGATTACCCGCAAAAGAATCAAGAGCGACTAAGAGCTCGACTATATGCACTTTTATTATATGTAAACATAATATCTATAAAAAAAATTTGTAACATTATGTATATATTTGTTTGAGACTATATTTTGTTTTGTTTGAAATCTCCAAAATAAGGTTCTTAAAAAATGGTTATATCTTGAGTTCTATTTATCGGACCATCATGATTGAGGTACATATTTCTCATAAGGAAACATGTCGGAGCTCATACTCGATTTTTTTTTTTTTTAATGAATTAGTGACAATAAAATAGAGGAACTGGCTCTTCTTAACCCTTTGGTTTTTTGAGAGAATATGCAGAAAATTTGAAAAGAAATTCTTCTAATAAAGTGGAGTGACTGAATATTTATATAAGTCGGTAAACATCGATACAAAATCGAGTCTTAGAAGGGTACGATAGTCATCTAACTGATGAGCCCAACTATCGTACCTGGGCGAAACGCAATTTTGGGTTTTTTGATATCATGGTATATGTACTTATAAACCCTCATACTGAGATTTTGGCTATACATCCACTCTCCCACTCCCAAAATTTGTTGTTGGCTCTTAGACTATTACATAGTAGGGCCCTGTTTTTTTATTGTTACTGTGGGTCACTTTTTGCGAGTTAAAACTTTAAATACAAAATAAACAAAAAAATGTTGTAATGGATTATTTGAAAATAAATTAAAAATATACATACATATACCTATAATAATTTCTAACTTTTTTATTTTGTTTGCATTCTATTCGATTACAGTTTTGACTTGGCGGCAGTACTGGGGGCTAATTGTCAAGATGGACATTCGAGGCTCACAGTATTGCTAGTAGATTGTGAGGATTGGCGCTGGGAGATTCATTATACATATATGTATATTATGGTCATGGAATTTGAATTACCTGGAAGAAGTATATAACCCAATGTAGAACGGTATAAGTTTGTCTTTGCAGTCTAAGGACATTTTATAACATCCAAGATGTTCAGCAAATAAGGATACAGTCACAGTCAATGATAGTTTTTCTAATTGTTTTCCTCTAACAAGATGTCCTCTAATAGCGCATCCATAAATAAATTTTCGTTAAGCTGCTCCGATTATCTCATTTTTGTTTAAATCTTCGATAACTGTGACGAAGTAATCACCACTAGTTTTTATTTGAGAAAATTGTGTTAAAAATTGTTTCCTCGAAACATCACTCACAGCCGTGAGTTGGGAAAGCAATTGTAAAAAATCCTCTATCGTAGTCGCCATCTTTCTCCGGGTGTAGCAGTAGAAATAGAAATGATAAAATGAATGGATCAATTTTTGCCTTCTTCTGTCAAATTACACGAACACAAAAAAAGTTTGGCAACTGACAACTGAACTGACATTTTGGGAATTGGGACATGAGAGATGGGACTGTTTGCATATTTTGCGTTTACGTTACGGAACTTACGTAAGGGCGTTTGTTTTAATAATTTCATGCTAGCGAATGCATTCGATACATTTTTTCAATTACTAAACGTAAATTGTTAATTATTTCAATAAATAATGCTTCACCAAATTCTGGAAAATGTTCAATAAATCGCATAAAACTTTCATAGTTTGTTGGAACGCATAGTTCTTAACTAAATTGAAACTTTTTGTAAACATACATTCGTGCACAAGTAGTGTGTCCAATTAGTAATTAGTTTTGTTTTTAACAAGTTTTACAATTATAAAAACTGCAAAATATTTTTCAGAATTTTCTTTAAGGCTTTCCAAATCGGGGTACAATTTACAGAGTTTGGAAATAAGATGGTTTAGTAAAGTGAGTATGTGTGCCCGTGCATGTAACCTGAGTAAAAGATACTAAAGTGAGAATGTGCCCACGCATGATTTCTGAACAAATAATTGTTAATAACAAATTTTCTGTGTGTTTCCAAATTCTGACGTTTCTATCCAAATTTCCTCGTCAGTTAACGAATTCGGAAAACCATTTACAGAATTTGGAAACCAACAGTTTTTTAGTTAGAAACACTAGAAGAGAGTGAGAATGTGCTCGCGCATGACTTCTGAACAAATAATTGTTAATAACAAATTTTGTGTGTGTTTCCAAATTCTGACGTTTCTATCCAAATTTCCTCGTCAGTTAACGAATTCGGAAAACCATTTACAGAATTTGGAAACCAACAGTTTATTAGTTAGAGACACTAGAAGAAAGTGAGAATGTGCTCGCGCATGACTTCTGAACAAATAATTGCTTATAACAAATTTTCTGTGTGTTTCCAAATTCTGACTTTTCTATCCAAATTTCCTCGTCAGTTAACGAATTCGGAAAACCATTTACAGAATTTGGAAACCAACAGTTTATTAGTTAGAGACACTAGAAGAAAGTGAGAATGTGCTCGCGCATGACTTCTGAACAAATAATTGTTAATAACAAATTTTCTTTGTGTTTCCAAATTCTGACGTTCTTATCCAAATTTCCTCGTCAGTTATTAAATTCGGTAAACCATTTACAGAATTTGGAAACCAACAGTTTATTAGTTAGAGACACTAGAAGAAAGTGAGAATGTGCTCGCGCATGACTTCTGAACAAATAATTGCTTATAACAAATTTTCTGTGTGTTTCCAAATTCTGACTTTTCTATCCAAATTTCCTCGTCAGTTAACGAATTCGGAAAACCATTTACAGAATTTGGAAACCAACAGTTTATTAGTTAGAGACACTAGAAGAAAGTGAGAATGTGCTCGCGCATGACTTCTGAACAAATAATTGTTAATAACAAATTTTCTTTGTGTTTCCAAATTCTGACGTTCTTATCCAAATTTCCTTGTCAGTTAACAAACTTGGAAAACAATTTACAGAATTTGGAAACACATAGAAAATTTGTAACAAACAATTATTTGTTCAGAAGTCATGCGTGGGCACATTCTCACTTTCTTCTAGTGTCTCTAACTAATAAACTGTTGGTTTCCAAATTCTGTAAATGGTTTACCGAATTTGTTAACTGACGAGGAAATTTGGATAAGAACGTCAGAATTTGGAAACACAAAGAAAATTTGTTATTAACAATTATTTGTTCAGAAGTCATGCGCGAGCACATTCTCACTTTCTTCTAGTGTCTCTAACTAATAAACTGTTGGTTTCCAAATTCTGTAAATGGTTTTCCGAATTCGTTAACTGACGAGGAAATTTGGATAGAAACGTCAGAATTTGGAAACACACAGAAAATTTGTTATTAACAATTATTTGTTCAGAAGTCATGCGCGAGCACATTCTCACTTTCTTCTAGTGTCTCTAACTAATAAACTATTGGTTTCCAAATTCTGTAAATGGTTTACCGAATTTAATAACTGACGAGGAAATTTGGATAAGAACGTCAGAATTTGGAAACACAAAGAAAATTTGTTATTAACAATTATTTGTTCAGAAGTCATGCGCGAGCACATTCTCACTTTCTTCTAGTGTCTCTAACTAATAAACTGTTGGTTTCCAAATTCTGTAAATGGTTTTCCGAATTCGTTAACTGACGAGGAAATTTGGATAGAAAAGTCAGAATTTGGAAACACACAGAAAATTTGTTATAAGCAATTATTTGTTCAGAAGTCATGCGCGAGCACATTCTCACTTTCTTCTAGTGTCTCTAACTAATAAACTGTTGGTTTCCAAATTCTGTAAATGGTTTTCCGAATTCGTTAACTGACGAGGAAATTTGGATAGAAACGTCAGAATTTGGAAACACACACAAAATTTGTTATTAACAATTATTTGTTCAGAAGTCATGCGCGAGCACATTCTCACTCTCTTCTAGTGTTTCTAACTAAAAAACTGTTGGTTTCCAAATTCTGTAAATGGTTTTCCGAATTCGTTAACTGACGAGGAAATTTGGATAGAAACGTCAGAATTTGGAAACACACAGAAAATTTGTTATTAACAATTATTTGTTCAGAAATCATGCGTGGGCACATTCTCACTTTAGTATCTTTTACTCAGGTTACATGCACGGGCACACATACTCACTTTACTAAACCATCTTATTTCCAAACTCTGTAAATTGTACCCCGATTTGGAAAGCCTTAAAGAAAATTCTGAAAAATATTTTGCAGTTTTTATAATTGTAAAACTTGTTAAAAACAAAACTAATTACTAATTGGACACACTACTTGTGCACGAATGTATGTTTACAAAAAGTTTCAATTTAGTTAAGAACTATGCGTTCCAACAAACTATGAAAGTTTTATGCGATTTATTGAACATTTTCCAGAATTTGGTGAAGCATTATTTATTGAAATAATTAACAATTTACGTTTAGTAATTGAAAAAATGTATCGAATGCATTCGCTAGCATGAAATTATTAAAACAAACGCCCTTACGTAAGTTCCGTAACGTAAACGCAAAATATGCAAACAGTCCCATCTCTCATGTCCCAATTCCCAAAATGTCAGTTCAGTTGTCAGTTGCCAAACTTTTTTTGTGTTCGTGTAATTTGACAGAAGAAGGCAAAAATTGATCCATTCATTTTATCATTTCTATTTCTACTGCTACACCCGGAGAAAGATGGCGACTACGATAGAGGATTTTTTACAATTGCTTTCCCAACTCACGGCTGTGAGTGATGTTTCGAGGAAACAATTTTTAACACAATTTTCTCAAATAAAAACTAGTGGTGATTACTTCGTCACAGTTATCGAAGATTTAAACAAAAATGAGATAATCGGAGCAGCTTAACGAAAATTTATTTATGGATGCGCTATTAGAGGACATCTTGTTAGAGGAAAACAATTAGAAAAACTATCATTGACTGTGACTGTATCCTTATTTGCTGAACATCTTGGATGTTATAAAATGTCCTTAGACTGCAAAGACAAACTTATACCGTTCTACATTGGGTTATATACTTCTTCCAGGTAATTCAAATTCCATGACCATAATATACATATATGTATAATGAATCTCCCAGCGCCAATCCTCACAATCTACTAGCAATACTGTGAGCCTCGAATGTCCATCTTGACAATTAGCCCCCAGTACTGCCGCCAAGTCAAAACTGTAATCGAATAGAATGCAAACAAAATAAAAAAGTTAGAAATTATTATAGGTATATGTATGTATATTTTTAATTTATTTTCAAATAATCCATTACAACATTTTTTTGTTTATTTTGTATTTAAAGTTTTAACTCGCAAAAAGTGACCCACAGTAACAATAAAAAAACAGGGCCCTACTATGTAATAGTCTAAGAGCCAACAACAAATTTTGGGAGTGGGAGAGTGGATGTATAGCCAAAATCTCAGTATGAGGGTTTATAAGTACATATACCATGATATCAAAAAACCCAAAATTGCGTTTCGCCCAGGTACGATAGTTGGGCTCATCAGTTAGATGACTATCGTACCCTTCTAAGACTCGATTTTGTATCGATGTTTACCGACTTATATAAATATTCAGTCACTCCACTTTATTAGAAGAATTTCTTTTCAAATTTTCTGCATATTCTCTCAAAAAACCAAAGGGTTAAGAAGAGCCAGTTCCTCTATTTTATTGTCACTAATTCATTAAAAAAAAAAAAAATCGAGTATGAGCTCCGACATGTTTCCTTATGAGAAATATGTACCTCAATCATGATGGTCCGATAAATAGAACTCAAGATATAACCATTTTTTAAGAACCTTATTTTGGAGATTTCAAACAAAACAAAATATAGTCTCAAACAAATATATACATAATGTTACAAATTTTTTTTATAGATATTATGTTTACATATAATAAAAGTGCATATAGTCGAGCTCTTAGTCGCTCTTGATTCTTTTGCGGGTAATCGAATGTCGTCCGTTTCGTTTTCGTCAAAAAAGGCCAATTATCATTGGTGCCTTTGAGCGTTGCTTTTTGTCTATTCATACTATTACGAAAATCATAGCCCACCTAGTCGTTTCAAGTGGGCATTATTTACGCTATCATTGTTTGGAAAGCACTTATTAGTCAACCTGCTACTTGAAAGTTTTAAGACATGAGGTTTAAATCCTTATTAACAAAATAAGCGTTTTCCATGCAAAGTCGTCGTAGACGTATAGTAAAGTTGTAAACTTCGTAAATCTGTCTAATTTTCCACACAAATTGTAACAGATTTACGAAGTTTGAAACTTTACTACGTTTACGACGGCTTTACGCTGTTGTATGAATACCCTTAGGCCCAATTTATTCGGTCAAAGTTGAATACAACTTGGGGATTTTTATCCTCAACTTGAAAAATCGCTTTTATTCACTCGAAGTTGATTGACTCAACTTGTGATATTCCAAAGTTGAGAAAATCCAAAGTTGGTCTTCCAAAGTAAAAAAATAAAAATAAAAATATGCTACATTCATACCTAGTAAAGATAAAGTGTTTTCATAACAATTAAATAAATAAATTGAATAAAAATAAAAATCAAAATATGTTTTGTGTAAATTATTTGTGGGAAAATTGGCCAACATCTTCTTCGAGCAGCGAGGATTCACTTCACCTATGTATATTGGTGAATCATCAAATACAAACTTTTTGCTGCCACACAAGTGAAATAAAAACAATACAAATACAATTTTTTTTTGGTTTTTCTGAATTTGTTTATTAAATTATATTAAATACTTTGCTTTAAAATGCACAATTAATTTGAATGTAGTCAGAAAAATAAGTTGCACTGCAATTTGATTTGACGTCTGAGTTTGAATATATTTATTAGTGCTTCTCAGATATATTCTCATATGAAATTGAGAAGCGAAATTCTCTTTTCAGAATCGTTAGAAGAGGATTTTTGTGCCAATGAAATGGTTTCTGGATGCTTCCGAATGGCTAATAGAAAACGCGATTACTGTTGTAAGAATCCCTGCCTCATACTTTCGTCTAGAAAAGATATTCCTGGCACAAGACGCAATATCTCTCAATTTTGATTGAACTCGGCTTAGGATATTGTTGATTGGTTGAAGTTCTTAGGTATTAATTGTCAAGTGGTATCAAGCTTTCAATTAACGAATCAAAACAAAACTGTTTTATTTAATATAATACAAAATTTGGGTAATCCACATCCCGCTTTTCGTGGTATTTTGCTTTCCACTTAATTTTTTTTTTGTCATGTGTATACCTACTCCAACGCAAACCAAAAATTGAAAATGACAAAAGCAAGTGCCGATTTTATGAACGAACCAAATGTGCTAAATTCACTGTTTAATTATGGACTAAAACCATCTACTCGTTATTAATTTTCTAATGAAACCGGTTTGGTTTGGCAAATCGGTTGAATGGTTTCAAAGTCCTTACCGGATATGTGTAGAAACATTTTTTGTGTTTTATATAGATACATAGATTACATTTAAGAGTGTTTCCCACCGTAATATTTCAAAGCTATTCTATAGACAATTAGCTCACTGTAAAAAAGAAATGGAAAGTCGCCCCAAATTGATATTTTCTTCAAAAAACATCGATTTTTTCCAATCAGAATCAATTTTTTGTTTGGAAGGATTTTAACATTAACAGCCTTATTTATTAGATTTTTTAGATGGTTGACTAGTTAGACAGTTTTAAAAAGGTCCTTAATAGTTGGAAATATGCTATATTTAATTAAATAAAATGTCAAGTGAGATATATTTTAGACAACCGATGCCGTTGTCCAAGTTAGATAACTTAAAGACAACAGTAAACAAAGTTTTTTAATAACTTTTTGGAGCTAGACGGCTGTTTAAAGTTAGAAAAAGTTTATAAATACGACTGTAATTGTATATTGCTAACTATTATAATAAACAATCATTTTCTTGTTTATATTCATACTTATAAAGCCAAGTTTATACATCAGTGAAATCTAAATCAAAGTGAAAAGTCAATAAATCAAGCCTGTAAAGGTTTATCCAAAAAATAAATTTTATTGTTTGTTGGGCTATGAATATAATAAGCCCATTGATTTATGTTTCAATCGAACAAAATTATTTCTTGTCACCAAAATAATTTCCTTTAATTTTATTCAATATTTAATGACTGGACAAAATAATTTGTTAAGCACATATGTATAAAAATTTCACTTCTTTTGGATGTACAAACTAGGCTTAACTTATAAACAATCATGTGTTTTCTTTTTACACCTTTTGTAAATACTGTATTAACACCTTCTTTTGTCACATACTTACTTCATATTTTCTTCAATCTTCCAATAAATACTTACTTCATATTTTCTCCAATCTTGTAAAAAAAACCCTTTGTTTAGAGTAATGCTATTGTTTATCCTGAAAAGAGAAAAAATAAACACAATGCATTTCCACACTACCCAAGAGGTATGCATTTTAGTGCGTTAACCGATTTTTTGTTTAGGTGTTCAGTTTCCCCAGGAGGCCTATTACACCGCCCTGAAAATAAAAATCATTTTTTTAGTGATGTACATATATATGCATATATAATTGATAGAAAATTCGATACAATACAAACCATGTTTTGCTTATTGATGCGACAACAGCTTTTCGTGTGGTCAGTTATTTGCCTTTTCTTATTTCCTATAGCTAAAAATAAAGTAAAAAAACAAACTGCAAGTTTCAACCTACTTATTCCCTAATGTAAAACGCTGCCATTGGTATCAAAACCACATTTTCGTGGCACGCAGTAATTTCATCCTGCAAATCGTCGCAGACCAACCATGTGTGCCCTATTTCTGTTAATTTTTTAAAATATGCTATAAAGTGGTTTGATTTGGATTTATCCTTAGCGATGACTCCAGTTAACCTTGAAAACGAAAAAGATTGTTATACATATTAATAGTTTTTTAATGTCTAAAACAAAAAATGTAAATTACCGATACTGTTCCTCAAATTCCAAAGTATCTGGAAAATCGGCCAACGTGCACTCAAGGCTAAAGTCGAAATCCAAATCAGGTCTGACGTCTAACTCAATCCAAACATGATTAGTAAATTTTGTTACCTCTGTAACCATTCCTGAACATTTTTCTATTTGGCATTTGGTAGGATTTTTCGATAGGTATATTAAAGAATTCTGCAATGTTTTAAATCCTTCAAAACCCATTCCGAAAGATCGATGGTTAACCCCCAAAAATTCTTCCTCTCTACTTATTTCCATCAGCCCACAGTTAGAGCTACTACATTGATTGTATCTTATTAGACTTGGAGCTGAGGAAAAAAATTTCTTTAATAGACCGCCAATAGAATCGGTTGCATCCAAATGATGAGGATGAAAAATAGTTGCAAGGTTATCCCTTTTGATTGTGTAGTGAGGCTTTAAAAGTTCGAGTCGCTTTTTGTAAATTGTTGAATTTGTCCCCAATTTCACTAAATTTTCAACAAATTGTAACATTAAATTTGACGATGACTCAATTGATTCCAAGTATTTTGGATTATACACAGCACTCAAATACACGACGTGAACGATGGCATCAAAGCCACATGTATTGACAACATTGAAGGAAATTCGGTTGGATTTAACTGGAGGTAAAATGCAACCATTTTTAAGGAGACTTAAGTGTACTTTTTGGGTTTGAACTTTACCGACATTTAAAATTTTTTCAAAATAAAACCCTTTGCGTTCAGAAACCGTTTTTTGTCTAATAGACTGTTGTTGCTCCTTTTGTTTGATTAAATCTTTTATTGATTCAATTTTGACGGTATTTTTGCGATATGGACTACTAGTTCGATGTGGACTTACACTAGGTATTATTTGAAATTCGTCGTAAAACGAATTATCACTTTCTTTGTCCGTAATTATAACGTTTTTTGGGGTACCATGTGAAGCGCTTTGGTCAAACTTCGTTGAAGACGAAGGCCGGTCACTGTCATCATCGATATTACTTATATTACTTTCCTGGAGACTTAAGTCAGAGAGGGGCATGTATTTAGATTTTTTCGAAAGGCCTCCCCAATTTTCAAATGAAAACATATCAGAATCGTCTTTTCTCTTAATCAGATTTTTTTGAGGTGAACTTGCAGAAAACAAAAGGGTTGAGGTTCGAGAAAATATGTGGTTTCTTTGAAGGTGATTAATATTCTTCAATTTTGAAGCTAATACCATTGCTCCTGTCTTAATACCATTCAAATGCTCATGCAAAAATCTACTTGCTGTTGTTGGCAATCTTACAGAAGTCATAAGCATCTTTCTCAAACTGCCAAAATATCCTTCCTGATAAGCTGTTGAAGCATGCTTTTCAGGGCATGGAATGGCAGCTGCTGTCCATAGTGGAAACTCTTTTGCCAGTTTCTCCAAACTGTTGATAAATTCTGGCAAAAAATAGGCATTTGTGTCACCTTTTAAATGTGGGGACTCTTCATTTGGCTTGACGCAAGCAATTTTGTCTTGAATATATCTTTGGGTTAGAGTGATTACATCATCATCATTAAAACGAATGTTAAAGGGTTCCGGAGTATCTTCAGCACGTTCTTCAAATACTTCTATTGACTCCTCTATTTCGCAAACTATTTTTCCTCTTTTAGACATACACTCTGTAAGGGTATTTCGGGCTTCTTTTATATCAAATGATTTGCCAGAAATGTGAACTTGGCTATTGTCGTATAGATTTAACGCGACAGCACAAGTTAACGAAAAAACATGCCCAAACTCTTTAATATCTTGGCAATCAATCATGAGGGCAACCGTGCGAAGATAAAAACGTTTGACATCTGGGTGGGATAATTTTTTAATAGAGTCCCAACGTGAAACTAAGGCCATTACATGCGCAACATCTACGCGAATCAAAGTTTTAGCCGGTCGAGTGTTAAGTCTTTTATTTTCATCACCACTAGCCCACTGAAAACAAGCATCTATATAGCTTTTAAGTGACATATTATTAAAAGACCTGCACATTCCTAGTAAAATGGCACGGCCATAGTCGCTAATCGCTTGTGGTGGAGCTTTTATTCCTGCTCGCATCCACCTGTCCAACCAAAATGTAATAAAACCCGTATCGTGGCTTTCTGTTATCATTTGGCAGACTGGAACAGTTTTGTGGTCAACATTTATAGTGACAGTATACAAAAAAATGTGTCCTGTCTTCTTTCCACAAAATAATTCGAATCTCTTAATGAATTTGCCCGTAGCATCTATTGCTACTTCCGCTTTGTCGCCCACTGTTCGTAAATATTCCCTGTATACGTGAAGTTGATTTTTGGTAAAATATATTACAAAAAACTGTATGGATCCCATTTCCTGAATGGCATCGTCATACTGGGGATCTAATGACATTTTCTGAATCGCTTTCGTAATATCATTTTTTTCTTTTGGATTCAGTCCTTGCTGAATCTTATACGCCTCCATTTTCGCTTGCCTATACACATAATTAGGCCGTATATGAGTTGGAATATCTTGCCCAAACTGCATACTTTCCCTTATTTGTGTGTCTACATATTTCTCGGCGCTAACTCCAGATAACTCTTTGCCAACATATTTTCTTTCTTCACCTCTCAAACTCGTGCATACTCTTTCATGATATATGCTACTTCGAGTGTCAACTGTCTGGAGAACAATATCCATATGTTCTCCATCCAGAGGTTTTTGTTTTGCACAACCCGATATTTTGTTGCCACATTTCTTGCTGGCACAGAACCCTACAAATTTTAAATAATCAACTTGATTCGAAGAATCACTTATATGAGAATTTTTAAAATTAAATGAACAAGGGAAATTATATCGTTTTCTTATGGCGTTATTTAGAACCGCGGTCCATACAAATTTCTTCAATCTATTTTTAATTTCCTCGTCCGGTTTTATTTTCTGCCATTCTTCGGCACTGAGAAATAAATGAAAAATTTCTAAGTCTTCTCTTTTATCTTCATCATCGATGTAAGAAGAATCAGATGAATCAGAACCTAAATTTTCTTCAGTCATTGAATCCTGAGAAAAAAACCGTTTGGGTTGAGTTTTAAATTCAGGAACTTCAAAACCCTTAGATTTTAGCACTTGGCTAAGATGCCCATTTTTATTTCCCCTTATATACCCATAGCATGTTCTCGGTTTCCAAACCCCCCCAAGATCCCTACTCATCTGATTCCATATGTCTGCGGACAAAAATGGAAGATCAGCTGTTTTAAATTGATCTATATATTTTGAGATAACTCTTAATATCTCCTCGCTTTGAACCGTAGATTTTCGACCTGTCATGTTTTTGTAGAAAATTTCTAAAACAAAAAAGAAATCATTGACAAAAAAAAAAATTAATTAGTCCCACTTAAAATATGTTTGGTTTTCAATATACTAAGGTAAACCTAAAGCAATGAGTAACTTGGTATAGACGTCTTGAGATGGTACGATCATAAACATAACGATACACAACTGTGCACGTCAAGAGGAAAAGAAAATAGTATTATTTGGGGAATATATAAATATCGTTACTCTCATACCGGAAGAATGAAAGCTCAAATTGAATTCTTTTCAGTTAGTTAGTTGGCTTGATATATCTTTCGGTATCTCATAATCTCACAATACTGGTAATGTGTGGGCATCGGCCAAACATAATAAGGGTATTCATGCAACAGCGTAATGTCGTAAACGTACTAAAGTTGTAAACTTCGTAAATCTGTAAAATTTTCCATACAAATTGTGAAAGAACTACGAAGTCTTTACGATGTTGTATGAATACCCTTAATATTTTTAAATTTTCAAATATTTATTAGGTTAGGCCATTGGGCGAATGAAGACTTCATTCTCACCTCGAAGTAAAATCGAAGAGGATATCGCAAAGATTTAATTTTTACACTTTCATATTTCTAGAACAAGGGGAGTGATGTGAATTGCAAGACCTTGAGTTTTTTTTTTGTCAATATTCAAATTGAGGACATAAATTGAATGCCTTTATAAACTTTTAAGCAGCTGAACTTTTATCTCTATTGATATTTAAAATTGAAGAGAGTTCAAATCTGATTTGACCGTTGAACGTACTTATCATATTACGAAAGCCGTAACCTAAGTAATTAGGTTGCCTTGCAGTTTTTTTTGTTTTGTTAATATTAATTTAAAAAAAAAATGCTTTGCTATAAGTATTATGATTGCATTTATTAAGAGGAAAACTTTATTTATTTTTTATTTTAGAAATTCCGGAGATTTCTTACCGGAGGAATGACAACTACTTTTCTCAATATAACCAATCCAGCCCAAAGGGGTTCTATTAAATAGAATAATGTTGAGTTCTAAGATTGCGAAATTTAAACCAAAAAATTAATAAGTGCAATACATAATCGAACTTCTCTTGTCAAGAAAGGAACTAAACAAAGAACAAGAAACAAATGCAGATGTGCAGAGAAAAATGAATCCTGAAATTAATTTATATGATTTAAGCAGCAGCTTAGAACGGGAAGTGCAACACTACGATATAATAGTAGTTGAGAGTCAGTTTGATAAACTGTAAAATGGCTTAAAAGTACGAAATCTTGGGAATCAAAGATTTAGTTTACGATTCAGTAAAGCAAGCACAAAACAAAAGGAATGGAATATGAAAAAGAAGGCATCCCAGCTTTACTAAATTATATGCCGTAAAGATCACAAACTTCAGGATGGTCAAATGTCTAAATGTGCATGTAACTGATGCGCTTTTTATAAATTAATATTGCAAACAACTAAAGAGTAATTCAAAGGCATATTTTATACATTATATTTTCTTAATGTGATATTGTTGGAATAAATATTGTTTTTATAAAGAAACGAAGAAAACTGTTTTTGTCAACTAATGGAGACATCAAAGCCAGGACATAGCCTGGGTCGTTTCAAAATGTCCTGGAAACTGGCCAATAAGGGAACATTTGGCGCTGCTGGCTATTCCTCACAGTAGGTACTTACTTACATACTTATGGTCGTAATTATGAGGCCCAGAGGGAAAAGGAAACACTCATTAATTTCCTTTCTAAATGTGCTGTTCTGGACAGAAACGCATTTTTAACAAGCTTTTCGAGGTGAAAATCAAATACTTGATTTGTTTTAATGTGACAAAATGGTTCTAAACTAATATGAATATCGGATTGGATTGTTTTCACTTCAGTATCATGCTGCTATATGGTTTCGTGTGCAGTTTGCGATCCAACTGAGTTAATGTCTTGAGACCCCCTCCCCTTCCAAATGTTTGTAAAAACATACACCGCACCCTCAACCATAACCCACATTCGTTTAATTTAATCCAACGAATATGTTTGGTTTCATGAGCAGATGGAAGGACTGTTGGAGCCCTCATGCCATGTGGAGGCCCTCTGAAATGTCGCATCCAAATATGAAGCTTGTCCATCCGCCCAAGGGATCGTATGTGTATCTGAACCAACCAGCAGGTTGCTTGGCAATTGTTTTCCCAATCAACTTTCATCAACAGGTCAAAAGTGTTATGGTATCAAAACTGAGTACCCCAGCGCTAATAAGTTCACTGAACCAGGTTGCTTATGTCCGCCATTTAGACTACCAACTATTTTTCTTTTCAGTACTTATGAAAGTCAATTTCGGAAACGATATAACAATGAACTGTATAGTAATATAAATAAATGTCTGAAGACTGCGGTTGGCTGGTAGTGTGGCGTGTGGGGCACGAAAAACAGAAACAAGGTATGCTCATTATCATTTTTAGAAACACCTAATTCACCATCTTAGTGTTTTTGTGAAGCCAAAACTTAAGTTCTTACTATTATTTTTACTTTTTAGATGAGCTATTATATAATTTAATTGCCAATTTCGACTGGGGCACATCTCGCATTGAGGGGTAAAGAACTTTTAAAACAGAAAATATAGTAAAAACAATCAAATGAATACATTTTTTTGTCTTCAAACAAAAGCAGATGCTTGTGACACCAGGCACCTAATGAGCATACTCTGATTCTTTTTATCGTATCTTTTTATTTGGGCTTTGACAAAGACCCTGCTTTGAAAACTGAAGGAATCCGATTTTAGAGCCCATGTGATGATTCGATACTCTTTTGTCTTGCCTTTAATATTGAACATGAGTACAGGTTTCAATATAAGTACAAATATTAACCCTTATTACGTTTTACTGAAACGCCAGAAAACGACAAGACTCCAGAAACGACAATTGGTGTTTGAATGAAAATAAAAGTTAAGCGTTCTCCTCGTTCTTCACAACTCTCACCCATTTTACGGTAGTTGTTTTACTGACACTTAAAATGTCGCTTTTAGAGCCGTGTCGTTTTGCTGCCGTTTTAGTAAAACGACTATCGTAATAAGGGGGATTATTAATTTGACTCTTCATTTATATGTTGGTCAAAAAAAAGAAACAAAAGTCGACTATCGTGAATTTGTAGGCACTCGGAAAAACTCGCCAAAATTTTCAAATCGCAAAACCATCTGCTGTCGGTTTGCGATACCATTTGGTTCATACATTTTGTACCATTTGAAAGCTTTTGAGATTATATTGATATTTTCAAAAATAGAAGGGGTATTCAAACAACAGCGTTAAGTCGTCGTAAACGTTGTAAACTTTAAAACTTCGTAATTCTGTCACAATTTGTATGGAAAATTTGACAGATTTACGAAGTTTAAAACTTTACGATGTTTACGACGAGCTTACGCTGTTGCATGAACCCTTAGAATTTTTTTCTTTTTTGTGTAACGCATTTATAATTTTTCGAATGGGTCACATGTACTTGTCCAAGGATACAAAGTGATTTTGTATTGAAGATTATAAGGTAGGTATTGTGGTTTCTTAAGTGAAATAATAACAAAGCGGAGGAGAAATGGTGGAAAAAGTAAAAAATACGTTACAGATACGAGGTCTTATCAAATTTGAGGCAGATACTTTCCTCCGTTCATAGTTCAACGCTCACGTCACTTTTACAGATGAAAACCAGCATTTGAACTTAATGTGTATTATTGTATGTATTAATTACAAAAGGACATGCTCCAATTTGTTGAAAATATCGCTTGGTCTTAATCACCACTGGACAACAGGGACTGAAAAACCCGAGGACGACAAAGTCGAACCGACTTTTATATTAAGTTTTCACATATATGTGTATTATAATTTTTTGTTTGTATTTTAAATTAAAACAATGTATGTATACCGTTGTATTGCTACTGAGGAACATCCTGTACACTATATCTAGTTTTTCACTCACTCCCCTCCCTTTACCTATCTCATTTACATCGCAGGGTAATGGATGCATCAAGATCCGAGTGAAATGAGCTGATTTACCATGCCGTCATCCCTTCTAACGTAATATTCTAACCTAAGTACTGCATTGCTTATTTCACATAGACTTATAGGCCGAGAGCCCACAGCAGATTTTGGGTGTGAGTGATAGCGAAAAAGAAGTATAGGCGTCGAATTCTTCTGTAAAGGCTATTCAAAAAAACAAAGTCTTGCAGTCCAAAACCGGGGCTTTATCGATCAACCAATGCATCGAAAAAAATTATGAATTCAACTTCGAGGGTAATCGCGCTAGTCGGAATTGGTTTTCACCCCTCCTTAGATAAGCTCCTCGGATACCATATCATGGAATCCGAGACCATTTGAGTGTATAGTTCGCCCTGCCAGACCGTTTAAAAAAAATAAAAATTTTGTTGTGGAAAACGGTTGTTTCTAAACAGTCTGGCAGGGAGAACTATACACTCAAAGGATCTCGGATTCCGTGATATGGAGTCCGAGGAGCTTATCTAAGGAGGGGTGAAAGCCAATTTCGACTTACACGATTACCCTCGAAGTTCATTCATATTTTTTTTATTTGATGCACTTTTTAATCACTAAAGTCCCAGTTGTGGACTGCAAGGCTTTGTTTTTTTGAATAGTCTTTACTGAAACGTTCAACGCCTTTTGTTGCTATCACTCACACTAAAAATATGCGGTTAGCTCTTAGTCTATTAAACACATTTTTCTTAGTAACTGAACAAATCTGAAAGTGCATACCAAAATCTCCTTTTTTTAGTTTTGTTGAATGTTGATATGTTGGTATCAAATATTTTATCACAATTCGAACTATTCAAATTTTATTGATTTCACACAGCAAATCGATTATAACTTGAGCACCACTACTTTCTCTTGTTAAAAGTCAAATAAAAGTTATATTCAAATTCAACGCCTTAGTAACAAATCAAATTCAATTTTAAAAACAATCAAAGCAAACGGTTTTCAAATTTAAAATTTTGTATCCCACTTTTAGCGGTATGGAATATAAAAATGTAATAGAACACATTTTAGTTTGACAGTGCTCTCCCTTTATATAAATTTTCACTACCTTTCCAAAAATTAACTACTTTTAAATGCCTCACACTAAATACTATTAAAAAAGACAAGTCAATGATTTAAAAACAATAAGTTTGCATTTTTTTATTTTTGTTATCTAATAATAAGGGTATTCATGCAACTATGTATATCGTAGTCATAAAAGTATCGTAAATGTCGTTAACGTCGGAAAATTTCAAAGTTTTATGTGAAATACTTTCCGACGTTCACGATAGTTTTTCTACGTTACATAGAATGTTTCTATTGGCTCATGTTTTCGAAACATATGAATTCAAAGTTCAAAATCACCGTTTTTAGCGGGTTATATAGCAAAACAAAGTATCTTATTTGCTTCTTCTTCATAATAGAGGAATTAAGGCAGGCTAAAGGTAGAACTATAATAAGTGGAAGCTGTCGGAAGCTTATTTCAAAACAGATTGAAAAGTAGTTTTCCGAAACGTCAGTTTCATAAGTCACCCATAATGCACTTAAATGGTTGAAAGTAAAAAAAAAGGAAATATTCAGAGCACAGAGTGATAGGCTTTTAATTATTTACTTTGCAAAACCACAAAAATTCGATGTGATATAAATTAATTTAAAGATTTAACTTCACATTCATCAAACAGAAGAAAAAAGTTGAAAACTATGCACCATGCCAATTTTTGTTTGGTTTGCTTCCACCGATTTGATTTTTGCATTCGCTCACTTACGAAAGAGCGGTCGGTGAGCGCTCTCCACGTCCGAAGCCAAAAATTAAGGAAGACTAGACGAACAGTACCAAATCGCAATTATGGGTGCAACTTAGGAATTCCCTGTATTCGCTCGGTTTCGTACGACCACTTAAGTGTCCTTCCAACTGTTATAGTTCTACCTTAAAAGCGAATAAATTAAATAAAGAGCAAAAGTGACGAAAAGTGACGAACCGGATCTATGAGCAGGTCATACAATTTTCTTGTATTCGTTTGTTTTTTCCTATCACTTAAGTGCTCCTACAACAATTATAGTTCTCCCTTTATGCTAATTCGGCCAATAAAAAAATATAAAATAAGCAGGCCATGCTGAAATGAAAAAAGCTAATATGACAGATCAACGGAAAAAGCACGAATACAATTCAAATATAACTTTTTTCGCATGCATGATGGTTAGTGCGTAGGACGGTCATACCGAAGGTGTGGGTTCGATTCCCAGCTGTGCCACAAAAAAAACAGAAATTATTTATCCGAGGAACTGCCTCTTGCAAGGAACTGATAAATCCTCAAAGAAAAAGTGCTTCTCACTAAGTCGTTCGGACTCAGCAAAAAACTGTAGGTCCCCTCCATTCCTGCCAACAACAATGGTTGAGAGTTGTTAGTCACTAGGCCATGGTTTTCCAAGAGCTGTTGATCTTACCTTTTGTACTTAATTTCAATAATAGAACTGCTTATCTTAGGACCAGTTTTTTCACAGTTTATTATTATTGATCAATGATTATTGTGACTGCTAAATTCACAATGAATCTGTAGTTTGAGTTTTTTATTATCGAAACCGTTAATCAGCCAATATTGGTAGATTAGCTCCATTTAACAAGAGCTGTAAAACTTATTACAGATTTAACCCAATGTGAACAAAATGGACATTAATGCTGAACAAAATCGTTTTCTCGTGTTTCTATAGTATGTTCGTTTCACAGCAGTTGCGTACTAGAGACTTGTAGAACGAAAAGCTGAGTGAAATCTTTTTCGTTTTTAATTGATAACGCAAAATACTACTTTTGTTGTATATTTAAAAAAAAAAGAAATATGTATATACATATTATTTGTATTTGTAACTTTTTACGATTCGAAAATATCACCAAGTTTATAACTGTAAAAATGCTATATCAAATGTAATGGTGAATAAATTTTGATAAAATTTTCCTTTAATAGTTAAAGAGGTAACATCAAAAGCTGAATTAAATAAGAAAACAATCAAAAAATAAAAAGAGATAAACATAAAATTGAAATATGTGCGTACTTGCACATTATTTACGAAAAATTGTTTGATGAAAAATTGAATTTTTCTTAAACATTAAAAAAAAAAAACATAAAGTAGGGAACAAACAAATCAAAACTACCCCACAACTTTCCACAAAAAAAGGCTTTACTCGGGGTAAATTGATCAGATTAGATTTTCAACTCGCTTTGGAGCACAATCGGTTTGACGTAGATAGTGTGGAGCACCTTTGAAGATACAGAATTCACTTTAATATTAGTTTTTACTCTGCTGAGCGCATGGTTATTGGTTAACTTAATATTTAAAAAAGTAGACATTTCAAGCTTAAAAATATTTTTTTATTTTTTATCAATACTATAGATAATTAAGGTTTGAACCTTTCAAAAATCAGTTTTCAATGATTAGAAAAGTAATTCATTTTTTTGTTTATTAATTGTTACATATAATATTCGTATTTTTAAATAAGCAAGTATTTTTACTAAAGATATACACTCAAATTACATCAAAACTTCTTTCAATCTTCTCTTATAGGAAATGAAAATGTAAATGTTTTCGTAATGTTTTATTTCAGATACTTTTAATTTAGTCTCGCTCTCGTCTAACACAAAGTGGTGTTTTCCACGCGTGTTAGGTTATTATTATGGATAGTGTTGATACCAACTCCCAGATTCCAGGACTAGCTTTCAAGTGGAAGTTACCCAAGCTTGCCATTACAATTATATCGACCATTGTACGGTTGTTTTTATTGCCCAAAGTAACTTGTAGTCACATTATCAAGATTTCTATAAGCATTTCCAGTGAGATCAAACAATTTAACATCTTCACTTGAGGGAATCCGCTGATTTAGTCGCGATATGACATGTGGCTAGTTCACTAGATAGTCCATGACATTTTCAGTGTCTGCTAAGTCACCTTGATGTACAATCTTTTTCAGATTCGTTGTGCAAATGTTCCTTGTGCTGACCAAGAATCAGGATGCAGTGGATCAATAATATTAGAACCTGGAAGATTTTTTAATTGAGTGATTAAAAGGTAGAAAATATTTCTTAACATTTTACCAAATTAAAAAGATTTTTCGAATGTTACTCAACATTCCTGTCAATGTTGGCCGCAGCAAGTCCATTACACTTGCAGGCTACCGACGGTATTGAACTTCGTTTTCCAATCATTCACGCACATAATTGCTGTATCTCGGATGTTAATGGCAAAGTTTTAAGTCGACGAGCTGGATAGGTTCAATGTTAATAGAGAAGAGGCTTTAAAAAAAAACTTACCTGTTTCTATAGAGCTTTTCGAGCAATCGTACTTCAGGTCTGAACGTTTCCATAAGAGAGCTGAGTTCGAGTGTGCCAGCATCGAAGAACAATCCATTAACAAATAAAGCTCCGTCTGGTGGAGCAATATTCAAAGTCCTGCCGAATAATTTTGTGTTATGTTTGATTTCTTGACGAAGGTCTTCGGTGATAGTGAATGGCAAAAGACTTTCTTGCCTAATCACCATAGAAAAGACCATCTTTTCCAGTAGCATTTTCTGATCCAGTATAGACATTATCAAAGCCATAGCTCATGTTTTCTTCCTCATTTTCGGACAGACTGATTTCGTTGTCACCGTCGCAAAATTTTGTATCGATACAGCCAATTTTAACAAGAAAACCAAAGAACTGCCAGGTAGATTATTAACCACATGAGTTGACGTGAGAAACGGCTTGGATTCAGTTTCTGAAAATATTATTCTGGTTATTAAATTATGGTGGCAGTGATTATAAACAAAGTATTACCCATTTGTGCAAGGGGATATCTAATCAAGCGATATCTCTAAGAAAGTCCAATTCCAGCGCAGGCTTTTCATCGGCTAGATATTCCGCTATATCAAGAATATAAAGGCGTTTGTTTCCATTTCGCTTTGATGAGGGTAATGATTATGTAGCTTTTGGTTATCGAATCCGCGAATGTGAAGCAAAAAACACAACAAAATGGGGGTAGGTAATAAGTTTTCGGTTCGCATCGAAGAAAAGGTGAAAATACGTTTTTTCTAATGAAATTTTTCGTTTCAATTAAGGCACTAATATTTTGTTTTATTGATGAAAGGAAATTGGATAATAGATTAATACATAGTTTTATAATAAAATCAGAAGCTACCGATGCTTAATTTCTTTTTTCAACACTTTTGTAGATTTTTATTGTGGCTTGACACAAACAAAATATTTTGACAGGAATTGGGACATTGGGAATTGTTTACATGTGATAGTTTTCGTTCTTACATGCCAATTTTCACTACGTTACGTTACGATCCTATATTTGTTTGTTAATTGTAATTGTTTATAGAACTGTCAATTTGTTTACATTTTGCTAATTATTGACTAAATCACCAGTTTCCAAATTCTAAAAATAGATTTCCAAATTTGACAAAACGATTTCCAATCGATTGGTACCAAAAAAAGCTATTTTCGTTCCTATGTCTGCTAAGTATACGCCAAATCTTTAATTGTTAATAACTAATTAACCAATGGTTTCCAAATTCTAAAAATAGGTTTCCAAGAGTTTCCAAATGATTTCCAAATTCTGGGAACCAAAAAAAGTGGAATTCGTGATTATCGTTTGCTAAGTATACGCCGGTTAACAAACGAACTTTATAACCCTGTTCCTTGGTTTAGTCCCAAACAGTTTCAAACAGTTTCAGACCGCCAGATTTGGTGCGGACCAGTACAATTTTTTAAGTGTGGAACGACTTCGGACTAAATCTGGCGGTTTCAAATTGTTTGAAAGTCGGCAAGGAACACACCTTATATTTACTTGAAACTTTTTTTTGTAATTCATAAAATTGCACTGTACTGCGGACAGCTTTCCAAATAAAACATGCCTATTGTTCTTTCCGGTTGTTTTCAAGCTGAAAAACTCTCGAGCCCCATGGCTTAGGGCTTAATTTTAAGTACTCACAACAACCATTTCAACATTTTTGCCCATTCTCCTTTGGGAATTGCATTTTGGCCGGTAATTTTTGCATACGCTTTAAATTTGAATGATTAATTGCCGTCGGACGTGAGAGCGCTCATTACTTTCTTTCGTAAGTGGACGTACGGAAATCAAAATAGTGGAAGTGAACTAGAAGGAGTTTGGCGGTTGGTGCATAGTTCTCAACACTTTTTACTTGCGATATAGGATATAGGTAATTTCGAGAGACAATCAAACATGACATTACGATGATAGAGAATACGAAAAAAGTGGGTGGCACAATTCTGTCTGTCTGTCTGTCCGTACCTCAACCTACAGCCTAAACCACTGAAGCGATTTTCTTCAAATTTTGAACTTAAGGTTTTTTTGTAACTCTCCAGAGGGGAAATTGAAATTTTTTTTAGCTCAAAAAATAACGGTACTTGCCATACAACCGTTAAGGAAAAGCTTATTTATCTCAAAAACGGCTCCAACGATTTTGATAAAAAAAAATCAGTGTATTATTGTAGATATGATATACCTTTTAGTAAGAAAAAAAAATCACCAAAAACATTTATTAACGGTACCTGCCATATAACGGTTTTTTTGATTTTTGGTTTTCTCATTAACCGCTCATCCGATTGCAATAATGAAATGAAAAAATAAATTTTGGATTTTTTAAAAAAGATTCAAAATTTTTTTTTGAAAATTCAATATTTCAAAAACTTGTTGATGAATTGTTTTGAAATTTCAGTTTTAAATGCATATTAAGTTTATGCTAAGATGTTGATACTGACCTATCACTAAATTAAATTTAAATTGCATTCAGTTCTTCCTGTTGATAATACTCTGTCAAACAAAAATTGTCAATACAAGGCTTATGGGCGAGCTTTTTTCAAAACAGTAATACCTGTGCCTACTGTCACAACAATAATGCCTCACTAATAAACTTTTTTCAAAACAGTGGTGTCTGTGTATACTGCAACGACACTAAAACTTGCCACTAAAATTTCTCACGAACTGACGTATCTGGTTGATCGATTATTTGTAACTGTTTTAAGTATTGCATTTACATTGAATCTCATATCATTTGAAACTTTAACATTTTCTTGTAATTTTACAACAAAAAAAATACCAAAACCGTTATAAAACACAGAAGTAACGCTTATAGAAGGAGGACACAAAACTAAAAACTGCTCTCCTGTAAAATATTGAAAAAGCAGATACGTCAGTTCGTGAGAAGAGGGACGATAAGAGCAAGTACGTGCGATCCAGTCGTGCATTTTATTTTACTTGCGAATAGGTACTATAAGGCAAGTTTTGGATTCGTGCAAAAAAAAAATTTTGAGATAACAATCAAACATGATATTACGATGATAGAGAACACCAAAAAAGTGGGTGGCACAATTCTGTCTGTCTGTCTGTCTGTTCGTCTACAGCCTAAACGGCTCGATCGATTTTCTTCAAACTTGGTACTTAGTGGTTTTTGGTGATTCTGCCGACACGTTTTTTTATTTTTTTTTAGAACCAAAAATAACGGTACCTGTCATACATTTTTTTTTTGGCAAATTTACATAATCGTATTTTTTTCAAAAACGGCTCGACAACTTTTCTTAAAAAAAAATTCAATAAATTTATTTTAGTAAAGGCTTTCTTTGGGTGGAAAACCATTTTTCAAAAATGGTTATAAATGGTACCTCCCAAGGAACCATTTTTTTAATTTTTGATTTTCTTCAAAATGGTATGACCGATTTCAATTATTTTTTTTTATACAGAAGCTTCCAAAAAATGTTAATAGTTTTGTGTACCAACATTTTTGAAAAAATATTTTTTGGATTTTTAAAAAATATTTCAAAATTTTTTTTGGAAAATCAAATATTTCGAAAACGACATGATCGATTTTTTTGAAACTCGATATTTAAGACTTTTTTAGTACTCTCTAAAATATTTTTAGAAAAAATTTTACATTTTTGAAAAAATAACGGTACCTTCCATACAAAAGTGAAAAAACCGCAAAGGAAAATATTTTTTTGCTTGAAAACGACTCCTACGATTTTGATTAAACTTTTTTCATATACTAAAACTAGTACGATCTACCATCAAAAATTATAAAATTTTACACATAGCAACTATTAGTAGTACCTGTCATAGAACGTATTTTTTTATTTTGAGTTTTCTCGTTATCAGCTTAACGGATTTGAATGATTTTTTTTATATACAAATTTCAAATAAGATTAAATAATACTGCATATCAAAATTTTCAAAAAAAAAGTTTTTGGATTTTTAAAGAAGTTTCAAACTTTTTTTTTGAAAATTCGATATCTCAAAAACGGGTTGACAATTTTTTTTCAAATTTTGTTTTTATATGCACATAAATATATACTTTAGATTTGCATACCAAAATTTGTTCTTAAAAATGTTTTAAGAATTTTATATATAAAAAATTTAAAAAAAAACCGCTCCAACGATTTTAAAATTTTTTTCCCATACAATCATATTCCATCATGAATTAAGATGGTATACTTTTTTTTCACCTCAAACTGTCAAAAGAATTTTTTTAGCTAATTTAAATGTCGTATTTCATGCTTCTCTACATTTTTCTCTCATAATTTCCATGTTTGTATATACAATTTTCTTAAACTCGCAGTGTCTTTAACATAAGAGCAAGTACGTGCGACCCAGTCGTGCATTTTATTTCTGTTTGATGTGTGAGTGTAGTACAATCTTAAATTTTCTTTTAATTAATTTATACCACGTCGAATCTTCGTGGTTTCACGAGTAAACAATTAAAACAAATGATTATTTACATTTTTTTCGCTTCCAACCACTTAAGTGCATTATGGGTGACTTGTGAAATTGACGTTTCGGAAAGCTACTTTTCGGTCGGTTTTGACATAAGCTTCGACAGCTTCCGCCTATTCTAGTTCTGCCTTAAGGTGGAACTATAATAGTCGGAAGGGCACTGAAGCTTATGTCAAAAACCAACGAAAAGTAGCTTTCCGTACCGTCAGAAGGGGAACACACCCATAATGTAATTATAATCTATCTCTTTTTGGCATTCCTACTTGAAATTGTTTGTTCAATGTTAATTTTCTTATACTTATTCACAACACAAAGTGATAGGCTTTTTATTAATACTAGTCTTGCCCCCACCCCGTGTCGAAATTCGACACCACTCAAAAAATGAAAGCTAGCTATAAAATATTTGAAAATTGAAGCAAAAAACTATTTTATATTTTTTAAATAAAATTTTTTGAATCTGCACAGTGAGCGGCAGTATAAAATGGTTCTTAGCTAAAATGGACCCACACTGTTTAATTTTGTGTTTCGCACACCCCCCGCGGCCATAGCTTTCCAACCACATAAAATTTATCCAAATCGGTCAAATACTTTTTGAGAAAATGGTACCACAAAATTAATTTAAGCCTATTTATATATAGATAAAAATGTATACATATAATATAATATAATAAAAAGAAGTTTCCTTTTGTGTGCTTTTTTTTTAAGAACAAAAATTATAATATGTAGAATATAATAAAAATTAAAAAAAAAATCTTTTAATTTAAATAGAGCGACTGAATAAAATTCAATCACAAGTTCAAATCAGCTCAACTCCATAATGCGGTTCGCAAATGTATGATAGTAGGGCTCACCAGTAAGATGACTAACGCAAAGGACCATGGGCACTTTTGTATGGACTTTGGTCCTATTTTCAACATTGCTCAACAGTGATGAAACTTATGTCATTTGAAATTTCATGAGAAGTACTTTATTTCATTATATGGCAGCCAAGTCGAAATCGAGCGCAAAAGTGGTGTTTTGGTCTATTTTATGAAAAAAGTACCTTAAAAATTGAAAAAAATATTACAAAAAAAATGGCAACACTTACAAAAATGATTTTTACTTCTTTTGAAAGTCAGGAGTCTGTTCTAGTATCTAGTTTTTAAATCAAGTATTTTCTACCAATAGTTTTCGAAAAAATACTTTTAAACTCAAAAACAATGAAAAAAAAATATATTAAGTCTACTAATTGTTTCACTATATTGTGATATAAAGTTCAAAGTTGGCTTGTCAAAACACTGCCTCTATTTATTATGTATCAAACACTGAAAACCAAACAGTTTTATCCTTTCTAGTTTCGGAGAAAATTGAAAATAACTATAAGTATTTTTATGTTTGAATATTTACATTTAATTTTCTTGAGGTAAAACCTGGCCTAATGCTAGTACATCAGTAATAAAACTTGTGAACGCTCTCCTGTTTTCATTCTATGGCAGGTAAGTTCAAACAAAACTTTGATGTTGTTTTAGTTGATGTTATTGGTTTGATGTTTATATAAAGTTACTTATGTAATTACAAATAAAAAAGCAAATTATTATGGGTATTCATACAACAGCGTAAACTCATCGTAAACGTTGTAAAGATTAAAACTTCGTAATTCTGTCACAATTTGTATGGAAAATTTGACAGATTTACGAAGTTTAAAACTTTACCACGTTTACGACGACTTTACGCTGTTTCATGAATACCCTTATTATATTTTTTTTAAGTGAACATAATAGATTTTTATTTCGATTCGAGAAGGCATAACATAAAATATATTGAAAAAATATAAATATAAAAATTAAATGTAAACAAAATTCATTTTCACTATTCAAATATTTAAACAAAATATGCGATACTGGTGCCCCAATAACCCTAGAGAATGCCATCAAAAACGTTTACATCGTTTAAAAACGACAGTTTGGTGTGCCATTTCAGCGAGCGAGCGGGGTCGCAAACGTAAGGGCCCGACTGCAAGAGTGTTTTGAAAACAAAAATGGCCATCATTAGGATGATATGGTTTTTAAAAAATTAAGTCAGCATTATTACTCTGCAGTTAATTGAAATAAAAATAAATAAAAACGATAGTTTTTTTTATATTGAATTTTAAAGTTGAAACTATTCCGCTGGACACACTTTACTTTAACCTAGTTGAAGAGAATTAAAGTATATCTATTACATTCAATTAGAATGGGCTTTGTGCATTCGCTGTATGATCTAAACACTGTTAAATATTTGAATAGTGAAAATTAATTTTGTTTACATTTAATTTTTATATTTATTTTTTTTATTTATTTTTTTCATTACATTTTATGTTATACCTTCTTGAATCGAAATAAAAATCTATTATTTTCACTTAAAAAAAAATATAATAATTTGTTTTTTATTTGTAATTACATAAGTTACTTTATATGAACATCAAACCAATAACATCAACTAAAACAACACCACTTTTGCGCTCGATTTCGACTTGGCTGCCATATAATGAAATAAAGTACTCCTCATGACCTTTCAAATGACATAACTTTCATCACTGTTGAGCAATGTTGAAAGTAGGACCAAAATGCCCATGGTCCTTTATATCGATGTTTACCAATAGTAACTGATGAGTCTTATCGTACCTCAGCGAAATGCATTATGGAGTTGAGTTCATTTCAAATTTTAATTGAACAATAATTTTATGTAAATAATTAGTTTTTATTAAAATTTTTTAATTGAAAGTCTTTACACCATTGACATGAATAAGAAAGAAACAGATGTTTAAGTACACCGAATACAAAATTTATTGCTCTTTAATTTTTTGGTACGTGATCGAAGAACGTGTTAAAGAGTAGTTGCTTCAATTTCTCCACAACAGGCAAAAATATTTTGCATTGTTTTTAGGTGGCATTTGGCATAGCTGGGGTTCGATTCTTAGAACTCCGGCACGACAATTAATTAATGAATAATTATTATCTAAGAGCTTAGATTTATACAAATACTGAGGGATACTCGGAGAAAAATGAAATTTTTGTATAGGAAAATTCGAAAATCGACTTCATGAATGGACCGAATTTACCTAATCATTGTTTTAGTGATCTAAAACCATTTTTGCATTATTGCCTCTATAATAAAACCGGTTTGAGGCACATAGGTTGGATGATTTCAAATTCGATAACGGACATAGGTAGACACATTTTTTGTGTTTTATATATTATAAGAACATAAGGTTCATGCTGTACCCTAAGGTTTTGATATTTGTTTAGAAAAATAACAGTAAATAACTCCGTTTTGTTCTTACTTTAGATAAAGAATATAATTATAGTATTGCAATTTAAAGGTACCCACTTAATCTATTGATAATTTGTTGAACTCAATTGTCGTCACCATTTCTCCTTCTTCGTATTTCGGAGCATCTTTCGCTGTCCAAAATTCAGAACTCTGCTCTGGCAAGGCATTAATTGGAAACAGATGTACCGACAAGTCGTTGAAGATATTATGAATCTCATAGCAATCGTCCAAAGGATATTCTTTAACGAAAGGTTGCACATCAAGAATGTATCCCGAGTCTTTACGAAGCATTGCATCTGTTGTACTACTCGTCAAACTTTCAAAGCTATTATTTATCAATACAACTTGGCTTAACTTGTCTGGCATCCAATTCTTCCAGAGAAGATTATTTGTGAGTGAGTTGGGACAGTGCGGCAGGTAAAACAGAGTAACAGCATCTGTGGGGAATTTTGCTTCACAATTTTCTTTCATAAGACCACATTCCAACGTCTTGAGCACTTCTTTCTCTGAATCTCGAAATACTGGATCAAAGTAGAGGGCATCTTTGATTTGCAAATTCCTTTGCAATTCCAAAATAAACCCGAACTGGTGGAGGGCTTGAATACTTCTTGTAAAAGGGCCAATGCCAAAGCACACTAGCTTAGCAATTTGTTTGTTTTCAAATTCTTGAAGACTATCATTGAGCGTAGTCAAGCAAACCTGGAAGTAGTCGCTGGATTCCATTTGATCACGAACTCGTTGCAGTCGCCTGAGATTTGGATGCCACAAATTTAATATACAAAACAGTTTAAATTAAATTCTAATAAATACATGAGAAACTTTGGTACGTCCACTTCAGGAAAAACATTATCGGTAGAAACTCGGTATACTGGTTGCTTTTTATTTAAACTTTTTCGGGCTAACCATTTCTTTCGAGTAACAACACAAAATTCTTGATATGTCATTTTTGTATTTTTTGCTTTTTTTCATGACAGTTGTCAAACGTTTTTCTGTCATTCTAGAGATGTGTCACAGAGTCGATATTTTCCGAAATCGATTATTGTAAATGTTAGGGCCCGTATGACACTTTTTTGTATTTTTCAATAAAATTTGGAAATGAGAAAAAAAATTGTGTGTGAAAGAAAATGTGTCTGGTGTAATGTGCCTTGCAGATGAGCTGCGAATTGCAAATAGTCATGAGTTTTGACATTTCTTTCACACAAGTGGTCGCCGACAGACGCGAATTGTCATAAAAAATAAAGCAGTAAAATGGGTGCTACAAAGATTTGAGGCTAAATTCGAGCGAATTTGCATGCGCAGATTTGTGGAATGTGTCCTGTGCCGAGATTCAGCTATTTCAGCGAGTGAGATGAGATGACTCGCCTTACTCGCCGACTCATCTCACTTCACTCACAAAAGCGATTCAGCTATTTAAGTGAAATGAGTAAGTTCGAATTTAGTTTCGAACATGAGACAAAGAATAAATATAAAAGAGCTTAATTCTACCTCCTTGTCACACTCGTTACGCAAAACGAAATGAAACAAAAAATACAACAATGTAAACATTGGAATCTTTGATAATGGAGTTTGGAGTATCTTTTGTTTCAATTTTTTTTTTTGTCATAAATAAAGTTTAATGTGAGTTTCACCCTTGAGAAATAAAAAGTTTAAAAGTGTTGAAAGTGAATAGAATATAAATGTATTTAATATATATATGTGCATATGATAATAAAATAAAATTAAAGAATCAATAAAAGGGTAGTTGTTTTTATCTACGTTGTTGTTTTTTATTTCGTTTCCTATCCATGAATAGGAATTCTTGAGAAAAGCACACATACCTATCTAAAACTGGAAATTTACCAACACATACTCCAAGTCACTGCGGAAATATCTGGCGAGTAATCTGACATTTCATTTCACTCGCTCACTCACTCCCTTTTGCTAACTGAATCGATTTTCGACGAAAAGTGACTCATCTCACTCACTCCCTGCGGCTTCGAATTAGCTGAATCTCGGCACTGATGTTGTAAATTTTTAATCTTGTAGATTAACGAAAAGAATTCGGAAGGTAAATCTTGGAGATTTAAAGAAAATTTGAGGTAAATCTTATAAAATCTCTGTAAGTGTTTGGTGAAAAAGTAGGAAGGGTATTCATGCAACAGCGTAAAGTCATCGTAAACTTGGTAAAGTTTTAAAATTCGTAAATCTGTCAAATGTTCCATACAAATTGTGACAGAATTACGAAGTTTTAAACTTTAAAACGTTTACGAAGACTTTACGCTGTTGCATGAATACCTATAGTATTAGACAGATTTACGCAGTTTACAACTTTACTTCGTTTACGTTTCGGAAAAAAAGTTAAATTTAAAAAAAAGTATAGTTCTACGGGACTGCTCAAGAGTTGGCATGTATTGTCTAGCTGATAGTCAGGAATCTGTTTGTTCACTAAAATTTCAATATGAAAGCACCTAAGATTTGAGTTTAAGGTGCCAGTTATAGCTATTGGCGAATGGAGTCACGGCACCTAGCAGTCACTGCGTGAACCCTATGTGGGGGATACATTTTTTTTCATTTTGACATTCAATGTATTTCCCATAAGAGAAAACCAAAAAAAGGTCTGAAAAACATTGCTTTTGCTAATTAATTTTCTATGAACACGTATTTATTTTATAGTTGCAATAGAAAAAGAATTTATGTGAGTTAGTTAATCAAGAAGAATATGTATCAAAACTTATGTGTAACTTCCTATATTTTGCAGATGAAAAATGTAAACAAACCTGTATTGTTGTTGTTGCTTTCCAAAATGGATTCATGTTGTTTTGAAATGAAATCTTTGAATATGAATTCTTGTCAAAAATTAAACTTAATTTAACTGAACTAAATTAATAATTGATGAAATTGTTGTATATGTTCCTTAACACCAAACTTATATAATTTACCCTATATAAATAGCATCACAGCATAGCACAGCAATTGGCCACGTTCAAACACCGAACTAAAGCGATCTGGATAGGTTTGTGTTGTTGTAATCCCTTGTTAAAACACAGCTGATGACGAAACAGCTGTTGGCAGAAAAGAGATCCCAAGCTATCCTAAAAATTTTAGGATACAAAGCTATCCTATGAGAAATGTCAACAACAGCTGACTTGCGTTCAAACACATACATGGATACAAAGCTATCCTAGATAGGCTATCTATTCAAACATTGAACGCGCCCATTGTAATACATGGGCTAGCGGGTTCTCTCTCTAGTTTATGTATTGCAGTTGCGGGTGTTTTTGATGTTTTGCTATTCATACGGGGCTTGCTGGTGGATTTTAACTTTTGTTCTTCCTTTTTTCGATTGCAACCACCACCAGAACAACATCGTGATAAGCTTGGCCCTCTGCCTGATAACACATCCATTGTCTTGGTCATATTAAAGTGATATTAAATGAATTATAGTAAACTGTACAAAATTGCATTTCATTTTTAAAGTTTAATCTAAACCAAAGTTGGTCCTTCAAGCTGTCGGATATTAAAAGCTAAAAGTATTTTTTGTTTGTTCGCTCGTAAATCGGGTGGTTGCAATCGGCCTTTGGATACAGTCCATATATAAAATCCTCATTGCATTAGAGGATAGGTAATTATTTGTTTGGTAAATTATTGCTGGTTGCTGTACTTTTCTGATGTTGTTCGGTGTTGCTGGCTATTTGGTTAACGGTTCGCTGTTGCTGTTAGATTGTTGCTAGTGGAATTTCTGAGGCATTTAACTGTGTGTGAAAAAAGGGCTTTACTAAATTGCACCTCATTATTAGTTCCTTACAATGGAAATATTATTGCAGTCGAGAGATCACATAAAAGCCTCCATTAATCGTGTGTTTAGCTTCAGCCAGTCAATTCCTGAAGACACGCTGGTTGAGGCAATTGAGGTTAGGCTAGATTGCTTGGAGGATGCGTGGAAAGATTTCGTTGGGAATAATTATGATCTTTACCAACATCATGCAGAGCAGGGTTTTGTGAATCCAGAATCAGAGTTCGAGGAATGTGAAGATAAATTTATCACCGCTAAATCGTTACTCCTAAAGGCTCTTAACGGGAAAACTTCCACCCGTGAATCTTTCGGGAGGAAAACTTCGTCGCGTATTCCTAATATTGGAATCAATGAATCTTCTTCTGAAAATCCGTTTTCTGACAATACAAAAAATAAAACTCCTGCTCGTGATGCTACGGCTTCAGACGTTTCAAAATTTTCTTCAGAAATTGAGCTGCCAGCGTTCAAAATAACACCGTTTGGTGGTGATTATCGTGAGTGGCCGTGTTTCCGCGACATGTTCCTAGGTAGCATAGACTGTAGAAAAAACTTATCTAGTTCACAAAAATTTCGGTATTTAAAATCTTTTTTGCGCGATGAGCCCGCAAGTTTGTTAAACGGTATCTATATATCTGATGCAAATTATATGCAAGCTTGGGATAAGCTTGAAAGAAGATATGATAGGCCGTTATATATAATCAATCAATTTATTGAAACATTTTTGAATATGCCATCGTTGAACAGTGCAGATCCTAATCAGTTACGCAAATTAATTGACAATGCAGATGAGGTTATTCGCGGCTTAGCTGCTATGGAAGCGGAGGGTAGGGATCCGTGGTTGATCTACCTCCTAATAAACAAAACAGACAGTGATACTCGTAAGGCTTGGGCTTTGAAAAATAAAAATTCTGAAGACTCCATCATTCAACAATTGATTGACTTTTTAGAGGATAGGTGTAGTGCTTTAGAGACAAGTGAATCGAAAATCAAAGCAAATAAACCAAGCTCGCGTTCGTCAAACTCTTCGGGAAAGGTTAGAAGCTTAGCCGTTGCAAAATTATTATGTCCAAAGTGTCAAGATAACCATCCTCTATATCAGTGTTCTCAGTTTCTCGGTTTGTCCATTGAAGAGCGTCGTAGTTTCGCCCGAGACCAAAAACTTTGTTATAACTGCCTAGGAACACAACATTCGTCGTCCCGTTGTCGGGTAAAGAGTCGATGCTCTCATTGTCGTGCGCGCCATCATACGTTGGTGCATCTAGATGCTGCTGCCAATGCAAACCCTAGTAAGGGTAACGATTCTCCGAATGGAACCCCGCTTGCTGCTCCCCCTTTGCCGTCGATTGTTAGCAATCATATTAAATCCGGTAATCCAACATCGGTGCTTCTACCGACTGCTGTCGTGAAAGTGTTGGATGCTGCAGGAAAATCTCAATTTCTTCGTGCGTTGCTGGACACAGGTTCTCAGGTTTCATTTGTGACTGATCGTGTGGTTAGAATGCTAGGACTTTCTCGTTTTCATTCTCGCTTGCCTATATCTGGGATTTCTGCGGTAGATGCTGGTGTTACGCAAGGAGTCGTAACTCTTCAATTGAGTTCTCGCTTTGATACCTTCCCAATGAATGTGGAAGCTTTTGTGTTGAAAACCATTACTTCAATAACACCCCCAGTCTCATTCGCTTTAGGGGATCCTTTTGCTTTGAGAAATTTGCAGTTAGCGGATCCTGGATTTAACAACTCTGCTCCTATCGACATTTTACTTGGATCAGACATGGTATGGAGAAGCTTACGAGATGGTCATCGATCGGACAGTAATGGTAATATTATTGCCCACAACACAGTGTTTGGCTGGGTGATGGCTGGAAACATCCCCAAAAACCAAGTGGTTTCGTTGCATGTAGGACTTGATGTAGATGTTCTTTTAAAATCATTTTGGGAGATAGAAGAGGTTGCCTCCCTACAACCCCCCATCGGAAATGAAGATTTTGCTGATTCTCATTTTAAAAAAACCTTTTCTCGAGCCCCAGATAACAAGTTTATTGTTGAACTGCCATTTCGCCAGGATGACGTTAGGTTTAGCAACACCATTTCTGGTGCGTTATCCAGGTTGTTTAGTTTGGAGCGGCGTTTTGCTCGGGATGAAAAGCTTCGGGTCGAGTACTGCAAGTTTATGAAGATCTACCAAGAGCTAGGCCATATGCAGCGTATTCCGGATAGTGAGGTTGAGCCAACGTCAGGAAAAACGTTTTACTTGCCACACCATGCCGTGGTAACAAATAAAATGAGGGTAGTTTTTGATGGTTCTCACAAGGATTCGGCAGGGCTCAGTTTGAATGAAACTCTTCACATCGGGCCTCCTCTTCAGAGAAATCTACTTAATGTCTACATGCAATTTCGGTTATATCGGTATGTCTTTTGCGCTGATATTGTAAAAATGTTCAGACAAATTTGGGTCAGCCCTAAGGATCGTGATTTCCAACGCATTGTTTGGAGAGAATCTCCAACTGATCCCATTGCTCATTTTCGTCTTAGTACAGTCACCTATGGTACTGCCCCCGCACCTTTTCTGGCAATAAGGGTTTTAAGGCAATTGGCTAAGGATTATAAACAACAATTTCCTAAGGCTTCATATGCAATTCTGCATAATTCTTACGTTGATGATTTTGCGGCTGGTTCAGATTTTTTGTCTGAAGTTTTGGATTTGAAGGAACAGCTGATAGGAATTCTTTCTTGTGGGGGCTTGGAACTGAGCAAATGGGTATCCAATTGTTGGGAAATTCCCAGTACTACCGAGGAAGGTGAGACCGTTTCACTAGATCTTGACAAGGAATGGAAAAAAGTACTTGGACTAGTCTGGAATCCATATCAGGATATGTTCACCTTTAAAATAGCTTTGGGAGATTTATCAACACCTACCAAAAGGAATTTGCTTTCTGAAGTTTCGAAAATATTTGATCCTATGGGGTTTTTGGCACCTTCCACCATTCTCTTTAAGATTTTGTTTCAAAAACTTTGGCTGGATAAGAATAGGGTTGATTGGGATGACCCTTTACCCATAGAAATAGCTGAAAAATGGATTTCATACCGCCAGGATTTGACACATGTTGAGAAATTTAGGATTCCTCGAAGATATACGCTGAATGCAAAGGGGTTTGATCTGATTGGATTTTCTGATGCCTCTGAAAAAGCATATTCTGCGGTTGTCTATGCACGAAGTGTTTCTGAAGATGGCGTTGTAGAGGTTCGTCTTGTAGCTGCGAAAACCCGTGTTGCACCTGTAAAGCAAGTTTCGATACCTCGCCTTGAGCTATGTGGAGCTCTTCTTCTGAGTCGTATTATGAAAATTGTTTGCTCATCGTTAGATGCTTTACCTGGAAAACTCTTTGCCTTCACTGATTCCACAATTGTTTTGGCGTGGCTTTCTTCTCTTCCCCGCAGATGGAACACCTTCGTAGCTAATCGTACAGCTGAAATTTTGGATACTCTACCTCGCTCTGTCTGGAATCATGTTCGTTCCGAGGAAAATCCAGCCGATAGTGCTTCCAGAGGAGTAGAACCCAGCAAATTAATGGATTTGGCGTTGTGGTGGAATGGCCCTGCGTGGATTTCATCTGAATATAATCAATGGCCAGCTATAGTCATCAACGAAATGGAGAATGCACCCGAAGAAAGGAAAAGCCGTGCTGTGGCTTTAATATCGCTCCCAGAAGACCATTTTTTGGATGCATTGGTCAACAAGTTATCTTCGTGGCAAAAGATAGTTCGCGTTGTTGCTTATATCTTGCGTTTTGTGCGAAAATGTCGGCGTCCTCGAGATGAAGAACCTCTTTTTGACTTTTTAACCTTTTCTGAGCTTCGTAATTCCAAAGAATCTTGTCTTCGTTTTTGTCAAAGGGAGTTCAAGGACGAGATTCTGATGCTGCAAAAGCAAAAACATGTTTCACCACAGTCAAAATTAGCGCCGTTGTCCCCTTTCATTGATGAAGTAGGCTTGTTACGAGTTGGGGGAAGAATTTCTAATGCGCCACATATTTCGTTTAGCATAAAACACCCAATAATTTTACCGAAAAATCATCGTGTTTCGCAGCTTATACTTTCAGATGCTCACAAGAAGTTTCTTCATCCCGGTGTGTCAGAGATGTTTTCCTTGGTTCGTCAAGAGTTCTGGATAATTGGAGCAAGAAACATGATTCGTACGGTGGTACACCAGTGTCTTGATTGCTTCCGCTTGCGTTCATCCACGTCCTCGCAGCTGATGGGAAATCTACCTTCGACTCGTCTCTCACCATCATTTGCATTCGCTCAGACAGGTTGCGATTATGCTGGTCCCTTTACACTTCGAGCGTCAAAACTACGGAGAGCTAAATTAACAAAGGGGTACTTTGCTATATTCGTGTGTATGGCGACTAAGGCCATCCATTTGGAGGTTGTAAGCGATTTATCCACCGAAGCCTTTATTGCTGCCCTGAGAAGATTCGTCGCTCGGCGAGGAAAATGTAGTGTAATCCATTCTGACAATGGCACTAACTTCCGAGGAGCTGCTCGAAAACTATCGGAAGTGTATGAGTTAGTTCGCTCTTCTAAACACAACGAGTTAGTGTCCACCACCTTGGCCGCAGAGAACATCCGATGGGAATTCATTCCACCCCATGCTCCTCATTTTGGAGGGCTTTGGGAGGCGGGTGTCAAATGTGTAAAGCAGCATCTTCGTCGAGTTATTGGAAACAACATTCTTACTTTTGAAGAAATGGGCACTTTGCTTGCCCAAATAGAAGCCTTGCTAAATTCTCGACCTCTATGTGCTATCTCTGATACCGATTTGAACCCGTTAACCCCTTCTCATTTCGTTATAGGTCGCCCGTACAACGCAATATTGGATCCTAACTATTTGGAGATTCCAGAAAATCGATTGGGGCGATGGGAGCTAGTCCAAAATATGCTACAAGGATTTTGGCAAAGATGGCAGTCTGACTATATAACCTCGCTTCAACAGCGGCCTAAATGGAGACAAGCTGAGCGGAACTACGAAGTGGGTGACCTGGTTGTTGTGAAAGAACCTAATTTGCCCCCTTCTCAATGGGCTTTGGGTCGTATCGAGGAGCTACACCCTGGAAACGATGGACATGTTCGTGTGGTAACACTTCGCACCAAGAGCGGCCAATTTTTGAGACCCATTTCTAAACTGGCTCTATTACCAATTTCCTGAAGTGCCCTTCAGGGGTGGCGGCGTGTTTTGAAATGAAATCTTTGAATATGAATTCTTGTCAAAAATTAAACTTAATTTAACTGAACTAAATTAATAATTGATGAAATTGTTGTATATGTTCCTTAACACCAAACTTATATAATTTACCCTATATAAATAGCATCACAGCATAGCACAGCAATTGTAATACATGGGCTAGCGGGTTCTCTCTCTAGTTTATGTATTGCAGTTGCGGGTGTTTTTGATGTTTTGCTATTCATACGGGGCTTGCTGGTGGATTTTAACTTTTGTTCTTCCTTTTTTCGATTGCAACCACCACCAGAACAACATCGTGATAAGCTTGGCCCTCTGCCTGATAACACATCCATTGTCTTGGTCATATTAAAGTGATATTAAATGAATTATAGTAAACTGTACAAAATTGCATTTCATTTTTAAAGTTTAATCTAAACCACATGTCGTAAGCAAAATTGGTGTCATGGGCGTAGTCAGGGAAGGGGTTTGATAGACAAGAGTCAATTATGAAGATTTTTATATTATATATTTTACTACTGTTTCCTAATAAGTAAAAGCTTACGTCATCGAAACTTTGCAGTAATGTTTTTATGAAGATGTAGGTATAAAGTATTTATATCAATTTACATATGTATTGGGTTTGTGTATTTGTATTCTTGAGAAAAAAGGAGTACAAATATTTGTATACTATTTGTGACTATCAATAAAATATAATTTGTGTTTAGAAACTAGCGAAGCTCATGGGGTCAATAACACCCTTAATTAAATAAATAAAATTTTGCGTTTAATTTTTTACAATTCTTATTTTCAAAATATGTACCCTCCAAAAATATGAGGAAATAATAACACTTCAATCGTGCCTGCGTCTTTTGTTAATGCCGCATTTATACGATTGGAGAACTGGCAATATAATGACCAAAACAATAACAGAAGAATGGACAAATTCATTATTTTTGCCATTATACTGGCAGCTTTTCACCAGTCGTGTGAATTTAAGGAAGAAGCATTTAAAATATTTACATTTACTTCCAAACAAAAAAATTCTGTACGTAGGTAAAAATACTTGAAAATGTTTTTTTTTTTGTAATTAAATTGGTAAATATATATGCAAGAAATTTTCATTCCGAACAAAAATGTTGAAATGTATTTGAAAATCTTCATTTTCAATACAAACATTATTAAAGAAAACAAAACTAAAACTTGGCTACGTCCCTGTGTTGCTTTTTTCTCAAACGAGTATTGGTGTTGTTGTTTCTCGTTGTAGAGGTAGTTTGTTTACATTTTTCATCTTAAATTTAAAGCATTTGAGGCGTCGGTTTTGATTTATTTTTTGCTAGATTTGTAAACTTACATGTTTTGTTATTCTGTTGCAATCATAAAAGTTGTATCCGTTCATATAAAAGTTATTAGAAAAAGTAACATGAATATGACTCTCTTTTGCTTTTCTCTTATGGGAAATACATTGAACGTCAAATTGGGAAAAATTTTATCCCCCAGATAGGGTTCATGTGCTGAAATGCAGGTGGTGTGGAAAGCAACTTACCAGGTGTCAATAATTGAAACCCATCATTGAAATTTTTTATGATTGATTTTGAGAAGTTAAGGAAGTAAAATCGTTTATTATTTTGATGGGCAAATAAAGGTTAAGACTTAAATATTAGACCTTTCTTATTTCAATGATTGAACTACCTACATTTTTTGTGGAAAGTTGGGCCTATTTGAAATTTTTGTTTGACTAAAAATGTTAATTAAGTCTTAAGATTTGTTTTTTTCAATACAAAAATAAATGATTTCTGTTACTAAATGTCTCAAAATCTATCATTAAAATTTTCAATGATGAGTTTCAATGATAGCTATAACTGGCACCTTAAACTAAAATCGCTAATCGTTTTGTTTGATTTAAGCCCTTCCATATAAATAAATTAAATAAAAATGTTTGAGATAAAAAACTGTTTAGTTGTTTTATTTCATTATTCTTTTTGCTCGCAGTTTTTATTGGGAAGAATAGGTTATGCATGTGTGTATAGGTATACATATCTGAATATTTCACTATTGTGAGTATATATTAGTGACATTACGACACTTATATATCCTTATGTTGCCACTATTCAACCTCCAAACGCGTTTAGCTTATTATGAGCCTATGTTACGTTGTATAAGTTTTATGAATAAGGGTTTCGCGTTCAGAGGCATTATAACGAGTGGATAGCGCTATGCACTTGCTATGATGCGTTTATTGCTATGTTTCCACCAAACGTTTATCTCAGATTAGATTTAATAAATCTTTTTGGTGTTTCCACCGCACAAAAAGATTTAAAAAAGATTAAATTTGACAGCACCTTCAAAAATGCAAATGGCGTTCCAATTTTTCTTATGAAGTGCGAATGAGACAGAATGTTTGATTCGTGGAAACAATGAAGAACTGAATGCGAGTCTCGAATGAATCGTTCAGCATCATTTAAGAAAAGGTTAGTTCGATTTGTAAAACTATTTGTCCTATGAAGATTTAACAAGATTAATTTCTAATCTTCAAGATTTACGAAATAAATTTGTATGGTAAATCTCCGAGATTTGAAGGAGATTTGAGGTAAATCTTATTAAATCTCAGATTAGCGTCAGGTGGAAATGTTGCATATGAATAAGGCTGTACGTGTTTACAATTTGCTGTCAGAAACCGTAGGAGAAAAAGTTTGAGAAAGTTGGGTTTTTTCTCATATGGTTTCAGACAGCAAATTATGCAATTTTGTGAACATCTGCAAGAAATTTCCCGTTACCAAACACACCAACTATCTCACTCATGGCCGATTTCACAAAAGGCTTTTAATTATTTAAAAAGCCTTTTAGCCTTTAAATGATGAGACTTCGCATGTGCGAGGAAACAACCTCCTTTTTTTTAATCCAGGGATGTGAGCAAACTCAGTAAAATTGAAATATCTCTAAAATATACCTTTTCTGGATTGGTGAAACTGACAAATTTTAAATGTCTGATAAAATTAAGAAGGAGTTTAGATAAAAGTAATTTTAGTGTTTGTTTATGAAATTGGCCATCAGTCAACAAATGGGAAGAAAATCATGCATAGTAAGGGTTGTATTCATGCAAAAGCGAAAAGTCGTCGTAAACGTAGTAAAGTTGTAAAATCGTAAATTTGTCAAATTTTCTGCAAAAATTGTGACGGAACTACAAATTTTCAAACCTTACAACGTTTATGATGGCTTTACGCTGTTGTATGAATACCCTTAATATAAATAGTGTGAAAACAGAATATGAAGCTTCATCACACACAACTTGACAGCGCATCTCACACAATTTTACATAATGTTTATATACATGAACATTTTTAAGATAATCTCAAAAATCATCACACATTTCATCACATTAGGGTGTTTGAGGTTGTGGTGAAACTGATTTACTTGAATGCAAGTAGTATGAAAGTAGCATACATGAAAATCATTTTAAGCACATAATTTTGGCAATCGTATGAAATTCCTTCCCACTTTATATTGACATGAGTGCTAATACTTAAGGCAATTTTAGCACTGCATAAAATTATAAATGATTGCATGAAATTATATCCTTGCCTACTGCCTATTGCCTTGAATACCCACTTATAAAGAGAAACCAAATTTAAAATTTAAAGCAATGCTGTAAACAAAAAACATAAACCACAATTAATTATTTAAATTTTATTGGTTATGTTCATATTATAAATAATTATAAATTTTCTTTTTTTATAATTCCAACAGAGTAGAGCAATCATTATATAGATTTGATTGTTTCTTAGAATACTTTTGACAATGACAGTATGTGCATAAAATTAAAGGAACATACACATAAATTATTCCATTTTTTTAATTTTTTAACTTGAAAATAAAATATTTATAAAAATGTGTAGTTACTCTCATAAAATAACAAAACACCATCCGAAAAGCTATTGAAAAAAATATTCCGCATACGCCACCTCGTACCGTCAATAAGTTTCAGAAAAAATAATCTGAATCCGAAGCAAGTCGTGCTTGAAAGTGGATTAAGTTTGTGGTTCTACAGTATAAGCTTTCACATGGTTAGGACTTTTGGTTAACTCAAAATATAATATTTTAATATTTGATTAGAATGGGATAATTGTGCTAATTGAAGTTGGTCAAAAATGAGAACAATAGCTGTATTTTACTATCTGATCCGGATTAGATTATCATAATTAAACAAACAGGATCCTAGTGCGGCATGAGTGCTATATACCTATCTCTGTTTATTCTTTTGTTTCTGTATTTTTCTCTACTCTATTCTCTATTTTCTCCCTATTTTAAAAACAAAAAAAGCCATCTACACGTCAGAGAGAAAAGTAATTTTTGCAAGGAAATGCTAAGGGTGTGTGTGGTCAGAATGGATTTGTAAATCGAAATCCAAAATCAAAGTTGGATTAGGTGTTGTTTTAATAATAATAGATCCGATCTTGGGGAAAATAAAATACAGCTAATATTAGCTATTTTAATTATTTGTTTGGCTAGAAATATTAATTGAGTCTTAAGATTTATCTGTCCATCAAAATATTTTATAGGCTATTGATTATGTCATATAATAAGGAAGTAAGACATTCATGGCATTTTATTGTAAAAATCATCAAAGGGGTCATTGAAGATGAGAAAACCGCGGAGTGCTATTAAATTGGAGGGTGCATTTTTTAGAAGGGGGTGCAAAAGCACTTTTTTGGTTTTTTGCATATAACTTGAAAACGAAGCAAAATTTCGAGATAATTCTCACAACTTTTTGTGCAGAGAATAAAATTTACCATCAAAATGGATTTTTGAAAAAAAAAAAATTAGTTAGCTAATTTTTTAAAAAATGTGCAAAAAAATGTGAAAAATCGCATTTTTTGTTTTTTCTTTTTACGTATTTGCTTATAACTTTTTTACCAGCAGAGATAGGTATAGGCATTGCTTCATATAAAAGAAAGATAATAATTTTAATTAATTAAAAAAAAATGGTTTAAATAAAAGTCGACCGAGAAATAGTCGTTCAAACTAGGCTGATGTTAAGTTTTTAAGGCTTTATAAATGGCATTTTTGGCTATTTTGATGGACTTGTTAGATTATACACTCAAACTGGATGCATTAGGGAGTCATGACCAGTTTAGTCAAAAATAAAAGTCAAGTTTCAAATTTTTCAAAGTTTTAGGGTTGCCATCTAATTTTTTTTCAAAATTTAGAATAATTGCCAAAATCAACACACTTGCTCTTACAAATTAGGTTTTTGAACACATGTTATGCTATGTTTCCACCTAAGGTTTATCTCAGTTTAGATTAAATAAATCTTTTTGGTGTTTCCACCGCACAAAAAGATTTAAAAAAGATTAAATCTGACAAAACTTTCAAAAATGCAAATGGCGCTTTAATTTTTTTTATAAAGTGCGAAAGAGAGGATGTTTTATTCGTGTCAAACAATGAAGAACTGAATCGAGTCTCGAATGAATCGTTCAGCACCATGTTAAAATAGGTTAGTTCGATTTGTAAAACTATTTGTCCTAGAAAGATTTAATAAGATTAATTTCAAATCTCCAAGATTAACGAAATATATTTGTATGGTAAATCTTCAAGATTTAAAGAAGATTTGAGGTTAATCTTATTAAGTCTCAGATTAGCGTTAGGTGGAAATGTAGCATTAGCTTATACCTTCTCGAACATGAAAAAAAAATAGTTCCAGACAAGTTTTGCGAATGAAAGTCCTTGCCAGACGAGGTCAACATTTTTTATTTTTGAATCAACTGGTCATGACTCCCTAATACACCCAGTTTGAGGGTATAAGATCTACAAGTCCATCAAAATAGCCAAAAATGCCATTTATAAAGCTTTAAAAACTTAACATCAGCCTAGTTTGAAAGACTATTTCTCGGTCGATTTTTATTCAAACCGTTTTTTTTCAATTTATTTTAAAGACAATTTAATTATCTTTCTTTTATATGAAGCATTCCTATACCAATCTCTGCTGGTAAGAAAGTTATAAGCAAATACGTAAAAAAAAACCAAAAAATGCGATTTTTCACATTTTTTTAAAAATTAGCTAGCTAATTTTTTTTTTCAAAAATCCATTTTGATTGTGAATTTTATTCTCTGCAAAAAAGGTTTACTAAGAATTATCTTGAAATTTAGCTTCGTTTTCATGTTATATGCAAAAAACCAAAAAGGGTGCTTTTGCACCCCCTTCTAAAAAATGCGCTCTCCAATTTAATAGCACTCCGCGGTTTTCTCATCTTCAATGACCCCTTTGATGATTTTTACAATAAAATCCCATGAACGTAAGTCAAGTTTAAGTCAATAGTTTTAAGAAAATCCGCATGCAAACTCAAAATTTTGATAAAAATGGAAAAAATCAGCTTAGACCATTTTTTTCAAAATTGTGAAATGAAAAGCTAAATTGGCTTTTTGTAGTCAATTCTAATATCAATTTTGAATTGAACACAAAAACCAACTGGTTTTATGTCTCTTAGTTCTTAAGAAAATTGGAAATTACTAATACTACTATTTTATGATTTATGTTTTTTTGGTTACTTAAATACATAAATAGAGTGCTAGCGAAAAGCATTACAACGTATAAACTGTGAGGTATGTACATATGTATGTATGCAAGCCCCCCTGCTTGGGCACATTATAAGATTTGGGTTAGGTGCGAGGTTGGGTGTATGCAAAGTTTCTTGTGCATTTAAAGAATCTGGATTTTAAGAAACTTTGAACTTATCCTATATATCCAATGTTAACAGCTGTTTTCTGTATACTTATCCATATACGTGGCCCAAAGTTGCACATTTCAAATTTTCTGACATGAAAATGTAGTGCATTATAAATAAAATGCACGACTGGGTCGCACGTACTTGCTCTTATGTTCAAGACACTGAAGGTTTAAGAAAATTGTATATAAAAACATGGAAATTATGAGAGAAAAATGTAGAGAAGCATGAAATACGACATTTAAATTGGATAAAACAACTCTTTTGACAGTTTGAGGTGGAAAAAAAGAATGCCATCTTAATTCTTGATTGAATATGATTGTATGGGAAAAAAATTAAACATAGTTTTTATATATTTTATTAAAACATTTTTAAGAACAAATTTTGGCATGCAAATCTTAAGTATATTATTTATGTGTATATAAAAAAAAATTAAAAAAAAAAATGTTAACCTATTTTTGAGATATCGAATTTTCAAAAAAAAAATTTGAGTATTTTTTTAAAACTCCAAAAACTTTTTTTTTGAAAATTTTGATATGCAATATTATTTAATCTTATCTGAAATTTGTATATGAAAAAATTCATCTAAATCCGTTGAGCCAATAACGAGGAAACTCAAAATAAAAAAATACGGTCTATGACAGGTACTATTAATAGCGAAGTTTAATTTTTTTATAATTTTTGATAGTAGATCGTTCTAATTTTAGTCTATGAAAAAGTTAAGTCAAAATCGTAGGAGTCGTTTTTAAGCAAACAAATATTTTCCTTTGCGGTTTTTTTACTTTTGTATGGAAGGTACCGTTATTTTTTCATAAATGTAAATTTTTTTCTAAAAATATTTTAGAGAGTACCTACTAAAAAATCTTAAGTATCGATTTTCAAAAAAATCGATCGTGTTTTTTTCGAAATATTTGATTTTCAAAAAAAAATTTGAAACATTTTTTAAAAATCCAAAAAATATTTTTTTAAAAATTTTGGTTCACAAAACTATTTATATTTTTTGGAAGCTTTTGTATAAAAAAAATAATTGAAATCAGTCGTATCATTTTGAAGAAAATCAAAAATTCAAAAATGGTTCTTTGGGTCCTTTGGGTACCATTAATAACCAATTTTGAAAAATGGTTTTCCACTCAAAGGAAGCCTTAAATAAATTTGAATTGTTTTTAAGAAAAGTTGTCGAGCTGTTTTTGAAAAAAATAAAATTATGTAAAATTGCCAAAAAAAATTGTATGGCAGGTACCGTTATTTTTGGTTCTAAGAAAAAATAAAAAAAAACGTGTCGGCAGAATCACCAAAAACCACTAAGTACCAAGTTTGAAGAAAATCGATCGAGCCGTTTAGACTGTAGACGAACAGACAGACATACAGACAGACCGACAGACAGACAGACAGACAGACAGACAGACAGACAGACAGACAGACAGACAGACAGACAGACAGACAGACAGACAGACAGACAGACAGACAGACAGACAGACAGACAGACAGACAGACAGACAGACAGACAGACAGACAGACAGACAGACAGACAGACAGACAGACAGACAGACAGACAGACAGACAGACAGACAGACAGACAGACAGACAGACAGACAGACAGACAGACAGACAGACAGACAGACAGACAGACAGACAGACAGACAGACAGACAGACAGACAGACAGACAGACAGACAGACAGACAGACAGACAGACAGACAGACAGACAGACAGACAGACAGACAGACAGACAGACAGACAGACAGACAGACAGACAGACAGACAGACAGACAGACAGACAGACAGACAGACAGACAGACAGACAGACAGACAGACAGACAGACAGACAGACAGACAGACAGACAGACAGACAGACAGACAGACAGACAGACAGACAGACAGACAGACAGACAGACAGACAGACAGACAGACAGACAGACAGACAGACAGACAGACAGACAGACAGACAGACAGACAGACAGACAGACAGACAGACAGACAGACAGACAGACAGACAGACAGACAGACAGACAGACAGACAGACAGACAGACAGACAGACAGACAGACAGACAGACAGACAGACAGACAGACAGACAGACAGACAGACAGACAGACAGACAGACAGACAGACAGACAGACAGACAGACAGACAGACAGACAGACAGACAGACAGACAGACAGACAGACAGACAGACAGACAGACAGACAGACAGACAGACAGACAGACAGACAGACAGACAGACAGACAGACAGACAGATAGACAGACAGACAGAATTGTGCCAACCACTTTTTTGGTGTTCTCTATCATCTTAATATCATGCTTGATTGTTATCTCAAAAAAATTTTTTTTCCACGAATTCAAAACTTGCCTTATACATAGTGCCTATAATCGCAAGTAAAAATTCACATTACCTTGGTACTACATAATTTCTTAATATGTAGATATGTTTGTGTCTTACATACCGATATAATGCAATGTTCAAAGCATGCATACCTACTTATATTATAAAAAAACGAACAAACATTCGAGTTATAAAAGCTTAAGTAATTTTCAATTTTCTCAAAAACTATCTAGTTTATAGTTTTTGATTAAGAATTAATTAAAGCAACGAATTTCAGAAAACAAAATTAATAAAATCTTACAACCAACAGTTTTGAAATTACTCTTTAAACCTTTTTTGTTTTGTTTCCCAAAATTTTGAGTTTAAAACCTATTTTTTTTTCTTCAAAAATTTTGCATAGATTTTACTTGAATTCAAAACTAGCTAAAGAACAGAGTATTGACTTTAAAAAAGATATAATACTTACTTGTAAGTGTTAGCGTTATTTTTAATTTTATTTTTCCATTTTTAGTATTTTTTATATTAAATTGCCCCTCCTGCCCATAGTAATAAATGCTTGTATTAAACTGTTCTACAAAAAACCGTTATCATATCTTGGCGCAAAAGTTACCGTACTCTCCCCGAAAAAAACATAGAAGAATTTAAAAAGTGTGAGTTGATATTAATAACTACATTATTCACATTGAAAATTAATGCAAGCAAATAAAAATTCAAACATTTTAAAATTTAAAATTTTACAGCTGATAGCCAACGGTTATTCTCGAAAACACAAAGCTGTGGTACTCTGTTCTGTTCTTTCTTGATCTGACAGCTTTGACACTCTTAAGCTATCCTACTTTATTCTGATATAGTTTTTCTCCATTAAAAACACAGCTATGTAGGTACTATAAATAGTTTCTTTTGCATTAAAAAAAAAAACTAATTTTGTTTCTTCCGACTGGGCTATGTATTTACATATTTGAATATGCTTAAGTTCAAGAGTGCAACACATAAAATGCAGATTTTATTTCACTTTATCAAAAATCAAAATAATAATGCCGGTCGGTTCCAAATCATATCACCAATTAAATTGTTTTCAAGATAAGATACTTAACCACAACCTTAATATAAAATATTTATTTACATTTTCTACAGATAGTAACAAAAAATCGAAGATAGGATAACCGTTACAAAGAAGTGTTCAAATTATATAAAAAAGTGACGACCTGACAAAAATTATCTTAAAATGATACGGCTTCAATTTATCAATTTTAAGAAAGGTATGGGTTTTCTTTTTCGATAACAAAAAAACTATTGGCCCAGTAAGATACTAAAACAATAACTTTCTATATCAAGTAGATATTGATAAATAAAGATCCCTTCAAAAATATTTATACGGGTAAACTACGCATAAATATCAATAAAATAAAATTATGTATCTTTTTTTTCTTCTTCAAATAGAAAACATCCATCACTACACTATCTGCGGCACTCAAGAACTCTATAGTACCTACCTACCTAATCCTAACAAAACAATATCTAAACAAAAATTGAAAATACACAAAATATAAAAAGATGAAAAACATAAACAAGAGAAAAAACAGAAAACAATTATAATGTTCTCCCAATTAACACAGCAAAACATAAATAAAGATCTTTGTACATTTACCCATGGCTGTGGCTATACCCCAATCCCGTATAAAATTCAAATTTTCATTTTGAAAAATCCAACTCAAATGCTTGAGTGTTGATCGTGTATAGTTTCTTGTACGAGTTAATTAAATTAAAAGATAGATACATCACTCAAAAAAAGAAAAAGAAAAAAGCAAAACACTCTGTAACTCCACTCTAACTAGAGTGAAACACTTTGGTGCACATAAATGTAACGGCCAACTCGCGATCGCGACCCCAACACAACACCGCATATCCACAGTCCACAGTACTTTCTGAGACCCTGTCGTGTAAATACGTTACTTTTGTGATCGTGGTGTTACGTACGATCGAAAAATTGTGGATCGTGTTTGAATAGATTACCTACACATTTTTTTTTATGAATTTCATCGATCGTTCGTTAATAAAATACCAAACAAACGGAAATTTCTTGTAAAAAAAAAGTAGAAACAGTTGGTTTTGGTATCTTCTCCCCTTCCACCCATTTGCAAGATCCAAACGCATATCTCTCTCTCTGTCTCTCCCGAAGACTTTAAAGTTGTTTTCTTGTCTTGTGTTGTTAGATGGTGAGGCACGAAGAAGGAGATCCGTCGTCGTAGTCGATACTCTTAACGTCTTAACAGACTCCATCTCCAGCTAAGGAAAATATTTCCCAATCATTTAGTAACGATCGACTAGCGAATGCCACTATATGTTGCTCTGAAAAACGGGATTTGTCTTAATAATTTCGCGATCAATAGCAAAGGATATTGTTTTCTCTGAGAAAATATTAAACTACGAAAAAACTTTAACTAACGTGTTTATTTAATTTTTAAACTTAAAAACCAATCAAAGAAAAAATAAAAAATCAACGTTTCGTATGAGATTAATCTGAGTTCTGAAGATTTTTTTGAATTCACCAGATTCCAATTCTACCGATCGTGTGAGTTATTAATTATTATTATTATTGCTCATTCGAGCTATTTTTAGTTGTGAAATTTTGTGTTTTCTCGAGTTCTTGGAATTTTTCATATTCGTTTTCCCTTTAACACGCACTTCATTGACCAACGAAACAAGTAAATAAACTTTCCAATTATAAAATTTAACAAAGTGATACACGATCAGCTCGATCAGAAGTGTCATCGTGAATTTAGTGAAAATTTCTTCCGGTAGTATATTTTTTATCTCAAAAGATATTGTGAAAGAAAATATAAATCAAAAAAATTAAAAAAAAAGATTGCAAAAGTTTTAACCTACTTTCTACATCGTGAATAAGAGAAGAAGCAGAAAAAATATACCGTATGGTATTAATCGTTGTTTTTTTTTGTATTTGTTTTGAAGTGTAAAAGTGCAGTGATCAACGATTTATCTCTTGGATACTAACTACTTGGATAGATATACTCTATGATCTAAAGCAACACACCTTCATTCATCGTCGAGGAGTATCGTGTTTAAATAAATAAGAAAAAAAAACATAAATAAGAAAAAAAAAAGAAAAAACGTTACAAACAAAACGAAGTTGACTTTTTTGTGGAATGAATTAGAAAAAAAATATCTTTTTCTTGTGGATAGACTTTTCTAGTATATACATTTGCATACATTTCATTCATTGTATTTGCTGAAGAAAAACGAATTTTCGAAAAAAAGGAGAAGAAATCTAAAGACGAAGTTTTATCAACCTCTGTGGATTTATGAAGAGGAAATTGAGCGCTTTGGAATAATTTTGAATTTTAAATATTTGAGGTAAGTTTACACCAAATTTATTTGAGCGCTGCTTGTATTTTAGGAGGTTTTCATTAATTGAGAACATTTTAGTTTGTTTTTGAAATTGTCAAAATATAAATAATTAAGGTTCCTGAGTTATCAAACATCTCAAGATTACAAGAACACAACTGACGTTCAAGAAAATACGACCTCAAACAGTTTTATCCGTCATGAAATAAACAGGTGAATTCAAAATTTATTTTCTTCAGTAGGTTTTTGATAGTAGAACTGTGAAGTTTCGCAGAGGAGCGAACGAGATGTTTATGCTTCTCGATTACTGAGCTTTCTGATATCTAATTAAACTGATCCATTCTAAGTACTTAGAGTAAGAGCCCACAGCAGATTTTGGATGTCAGTGATAGCAAAAAAAGAAGTTCGTATAGGTGTCGAAAGCTTGATTTCAAGCTGTTCAAAAATCAAAGTCTTGGAGTCCATAACCGGTGCCTTAGTGATTAAACAGTGTATCGAAAATAAAATATGAATAAAACTTGGAGGGTAATCGAGTTACCCAAAATTGGCTTCTTTCACGTTTCACCTCTCCCTAGATAAGCTCCTGGGATCACATATCACGGAATCCGAGATCATTTGAGTGTATAGTTCTCCCTGCCAATGTGGTAAACGGTCTGGCAGGGTGAGCTATACAATCTGATGGTCTAAGATTCCGTGATATGTTATCACAACAAAAACATAAATGTTAAAAAAAGAGCCAAGTTCTTATATGTTCAAGAAACCTGTGCGTAAAAAGTCAGCCAAAAAAAGTACTGAGATCTAAAATATATGCCAAGTTTTAAGTTCATGAAGTTTAATATCAAAAATCTTAAGAAGAGTAATATCGAAACGGCTACATGAAATTAGGCCCCAATGAAAAATGGCCCCAAACATAAAATGAAAAATGGCCCCAAAAATTTATATGAGAAGCAACAACAACTAAAATAAAATAAATTTTTGTGAATTGGGGTGATTTTTCATGGTTTTGGGGCCTTTTTTCATTTTTAATTTGGGGTCAAATTTCATTATGAAAAATGGCCCCACACTTTCATTCTTAAACAAAAATGAAAAATAGCCCCAAGAAATGGGACCTTTTTTCATTATGAAAAATTGCCGCAATATGAAAATGGAAATATAGCCCCAAATTAAATGAAAAAAGGCCCCAAAACTTATCTTAAATTAAAAACTCATAAAAATGGGATGTTCTAAATCGGAAAAAAAATACAGTTATTTTTCGAAAAATTGACGTGGATAAGAGTCTAGCCATTTTTTTCCAATTATTTTAAATTAATTGTTACTCTGGGATGGTGATTTAACAATCGTCCATGGAAATTACGCGATTTTCGTGTACGATTATTCTTAATCATGGTCTCAAAATGATCCTTGTAGCTTTTGATATATGTGTCTGATCAAATAATCGTACAGGAAAATCGCACGATTGGCAAAAATATATGCATGTATGTATGTAGAACTTATGCAGTATTTCATTTTATTTTATTTTAAAACCAAAAATCGCGCGATTTTTGGTTTTAAAATAAAATAAAATGAAATACTGCATAAGTTCTACATACATACATGCATATATTTTTGCCAATCGTGCGATTTTCCAGTACGTTTGTTTAATCACTGTCCCAAAATGATATTTTAAGAATTGGATATAATGTATATTGATATAATTGATATAATGTATACTATGAACATATCTAATAAAATTGATCGGCATCAAAAGCCTGTTTAAATAATCGTACAAAAATCACATGATTTTAGATTTAAAAAAGATTTGTCATTATTTTTAGGGAGATTTTTCCATTTTAATTAAATTAGAGATTGCTAGGAAAAAATCTCTTTAAGCTTGGGGCCATTTTTCATAATCAAACTAAACTAAAAATGAAAAAACGCCCCAACAAAATGAAAAATCACCCCAAACCGTAAAAATAAAATAATTCAAGTTGTTGTTGTTTTTCATATAAATTTTTGGGGCAATTTTTCATTTTTTGTTTGAGTATTCGTTTTCTTTTTGGGGCTTTTTTTCATTTATTTTGGGGCCATTTTTCTTTTCTGAAAATGGGGCCATATTTCATTATGAAAAAAGGCCCCATTTTTGGGGCCATTTTTCATTTATTGTTTGGGGCCATTTTTCATTGGGGCCAAATTTCATGTAGCCTATCGAAACAATTCCAAATCATGACAGAAATTTGGTAATTACTGATTACTGATTAAAATTTGGTGGATTCACTGGTCAAGTTTTCATATATTTTAAATTTGTGATCAAGTAAGTATTTAAGAGAAAACTTGCCAAGTAAATCCACCAAATTCTAATCAGTAATCATTAATAACCAAATTTCTGTCATGATTTGGAATTGTTTCGATATTACTCTTCTTAAGATTTTTGATATTAAACTTCATGAACTTAAAACTTGGCATATATTTTAGATCTCAGTACTTTTTTTGGCTGACTTTTTACGCACAGGTTTCTTGAACATATAAGAACTTGGCTCTTTTTTTAACATTTATGTTTTTGTTGTGATTTCACTCCTTTTTGCAAAGATTTATTTTGCCAGGTGAAAATCAAGCCCTTCCGCTCTACAAAGTTTCATAATTCTACGACAACCGAAAGTGCTCCATACAAATAATAGCAATTCTGATAAAGTGGGTGGATGGCACCCCCCCTGAATGGACAATTCCAAATTTTCATTTTTTTTTCCTTTCTAAGTACTTCAAGTCCTACCGACCTACCAATTTTCATCGTTCTACAACAATCGGAAGTGCTCCATATAATTTATAAGAATTTTTAAGAATGTGGGTGGATGCCACGCCCCCTGAATGCAAAATTCCAATTTTTCAATTTTTTCTTTTTAAGTACTTTAAGCCCTACCGACCTTCCAATTTTCAACGCTCTACAACAATCGGAAGTGCTTCGTATAGTTTATAAAAATTTTTAAGAATGTGGGTCGATGCCACGCCCCCTGAATTGAAACTTCCAATTTTTCGATTTTTTTCTTCTGAATACTTCAAGGCATACCAACCTACCAATTTTCATCGTTCTACAACAATCGGAAGTGGTTCATATAATTTATAAGAATTTTTGAGAATGTGGGTGGATGCCACGCCCCTGAACTGAAACTTCCAATTTTTCGATATTTTTTCTTCTAAGTACTTCAAGGCCTACCGACCTACCAATTTTCATCGTTCTACAACAATCGGAAGTGCTCCATATAATTTATAAGAATTTTTAGGAATGTGGGTGGATACCACGCCCCCTGAATGCAAAATTCCAATTTTTCTTTCCAAGTACCTTAAGCACTACCGACCTTCCAATTTTTATCATTCTACAACAATCGGAATTGCTCCATATAATTCATAAGAATTTTTAAGAATGTGGGTGGATGCCACGCCCCCTGTATAGAAAATTCCAATTTTTCAATTTTTTTCTTTCTAAGTACCTCAAACCCTACCAACTTACCAATTTTCATTGTTCTACAACAATCGGAAAGGCTCCATATAATTTATAGAGTATTTAAGAAAGGGGGTGGATGCCACGCCCCCTGAATAGAAAATTGCAGATTTTCGATTTTTTCCTTTGTATGTACCACAAGGCCTACCGTTGTGCGAAATTTCAAGTTTCTACGATCTCGGGAAGTGCTCCATAATTTTGATGATCTGTCAGTGAGTCAGTCAGTCAGTGAGTCAGTGAGTCAGTGAGTCAGTGAGTCAGTGAGTCAGTCAGTTACGGTTTTTGCGATTTTTGAAGTCCTATATCTTGGGAACTACTAATGCTTAGGTGTTGAAATTTGGTGAGCCACCTGTGTTTGATCAGTTCAGCAAATACTCCGAGTTTGAAGTTTCTGACTTTATTGGTACTGAAGTTAGAGGGGGGTTGAAAATCGCCTGAGTTTGTTCCTGTAAAAAGGGTGTAGTGCCGCGAACTTGGCTGGGCACTACCGTGCCCTTTGATCAAAGAAGCGAGTGAAAACCAATTTCGGATAACACGTACCCTCCAAGTTTCATTCATATTTTCTTGTCGATCCACTGTTTAATCAATAAAAAGCCCCGGTTATCGACTGCAAGATTTTGATTTTTTTTTTTAATAGATTTTACTCCGGCTTTCGACGCCTTTCCTTTTTTTTGCTATCACTCACACCCAAAATATGCTGGGGGCTCTCGGTCTAACTCACTTTTTCTGTTTAAAAGCTGAATTCGAAATTTATTGGATTCACTTGCTCAGTTATCTTCTTTTTGCTGTCGATCAACTTATAAAATAAAAGCAATGCAGACTGCTTTTACTAACTTGTGGAGAAATCTTGTTCAGGTTTTTCGCCTGATCCGTCAAATCGACGGAACAAATTTCGCTGACGTAAATTTGCTAATTGATAGATACTCAGTTGGTCAAGACCTAATATTGGTTAGCTTCGTTTGATAAATATCAGTCACTTTTATTGAAGGAATTTTAACTTTTCGACTGAAAGCCCTTTTGATTGGGTTTCGAATAACAATTCTTGTTTAGAAATGAAAATTCTTCTGGTAGATACCTCATCATCATCAGGAAAATTTGTGTGATGATTGTATATAAAAAGGTTTTTTTTTATAATACAAATTCTATATACTACTGAAATAAATCAACCAAGTAGAAGACTTAACATTAAGGATTGGACTTGTTGAATTATTGATTCAAAATAGCTTTTATGGCCTTTAGTCCTACAAATTGGCGTTGTTTGATTGTGCTTGAATACACTTGACAACGAAAGTGCTCAGATGTGAAGAAAGTTATTCTCCAGATTTTAATTTTCCTCTATGTGTTTTTCTTAATTTCTTCATGGAAAACACGATTCGATTGGTTGGATTGGATAGGAGAAAGAACACATAAGAAAAATTCCATTTTATTCATCGAATATCTTCAAATATTTTAAAATATTTCACTCTCTTCCCCACTCACTATCAGAAAATGCTTGGATTTCTTCACGTGTGATCAAGTGACAGTATCGAAAACGGTATGAGCTACACTACCAGTCCAAGAACAACCAGCAAAGAATCGTGTTTTTTGTGTTCAGGGGCTAGTAAGTACTGAATATTCACTCTTATAGAAAAGAGTGCTTTGTAATGCGATCCATTTTTATCTTCCTTTCTATTTCACATCCAGAAGCGCACAAGACAAAAAATACTAGTAACAATTCTTGGAAGATTTGTAGGTTAAAATCAAGCCATGAAGCGGAAAATCATTCAAACTTAAACGTCAAAAAACTGTATTATAACCTTAATTTTGTTACTTTCCGTCTTAATTAATTTCTCATTCAAAAACAAAGTACCTGTTTAATATAGGATGATAAACAAAAAAAAAAAACTTAAGGAAAAAACTCAAGAAATATCATTTTTATTTACAAGTTAAGTGCTGGCAAAAATGTTTTATTTGATGATTCACTAATTAAAATAATTTAGTAGAACTAATTAGCATAATTTCATTGGATTTCAGAATGAATAAATATCTGAGTCAACCAAATGCAAAAATACATATATATAATGACAATTCTATAGGTATACTTGCTCTACCCGTTATAATTTGAATAAGATCCATGACAAGGAAAAGAAAAGTTAAAATTATTTACTTTGGTATAGGTACCTTGTAATGCTATAATTATTGTAGTCTTTTGCTTAAAGCCCTCTTCGTAAAAAAGAAATAAGCTAAATAAATATACCAAACATAACGCGGTAAAGACATACTATCCGAGGCAATTCAGTTATTCAAGTGGGTAATTGCGGTTATTTGCACCTTTCTTGAAGCCAAATAGAGCTTAAAAGCTTAATGATAGCACTTAATTCGGACTCGCAGATTACCTAAGAATAATGATTGTACCTATGTTTCTTCACTGCCTGAAACTAATTTCAATGGCCTTGTACAAACTTTATCTTAATTTTTCAAATTACTTAGGTAAATTGTCTCGATTCCAATATGCCTTTTCTTTGTCTCAACTTAATAGTGTTTCTTATAAAGTTACGACAAATTTATAATGAATTTTGAGTAAGAGTAAGATTAAGCCGGAATTTGAGATCATTTGAGTGTTTAGTTCGCCCTGCCAGACTGTTTAAAAAAACCGTTTTTCACTTAGAATTTTGAATTTTTTAAACGGTCCGGTAGAGCGAACTATACACTCAAATGGTCTCAGATTCCATGATATGTGATCCGAGGAGCTTCTCAAGGGATGAGTGAAAACCAATTTTGGCTAACACGATTATCCTCGAAGTTGCATTCATATTTTTTTTCGATGCCCTGTTTCTCGCAAAGGCCCCAGTTGTGGACTGCAAGACTTGGATTTTTTTAATAGTCTTTAATGGAGCTTTCGACGCCTATACTTCTTTTTTTGCTATCGTTCACACCCAAAATCTGCTGTGGGCTCTTAGTCTATTCAGCTTGTTTTAATTTTATGTCAAAAATTCAAACCTATTTTAGATAGTTGATGTGGTAACCTTTCTTTACTATAGTCAAAGATAGTTTTTTGAACATATCTTAGGTGTAGGTAGTTCTAGAGTGTAGAAATGACCATCTTCAGCACCGGTTTCTAGATTCAAAGCAAAGTTTGGCGTACTTGCTGGTAGTATTAAAGTTTTCTTTATGAAATAGCGCTGAAGCCTATCTACCTCATCAAAAAATCCGAAGCCCCAAACTTGTGCACCATATGTTAAGCTGGATTTACACCTTCGTTGTTATCGACCATGTACGTTGTTCGGTTTTGCCCGTACGCGGAACAACGAAGGTGTAAATGATAACACCGAACACGAACAACGAAGAAATTCAAAGCCGTTTTGAATTTTGGATGAATTTTACTCGTTGTTCGTTGTTTGTGGAACAACGTTCACCGATTTAAAAACGAAGGTGTAAATCCAGCTTTAGATCTACAGACTGCCTGAAATAGCTTCCACTTCGATTTCAACGTTATATGTTTTCTTGCTAAGAAACATTGCCAAGTGGCGTTTATGCTATTTTTCGCAGCATTGTTTCGAATTTCGAGATGTAGCCTGAAGGTCATCTTAGGCGTTAAAAGGACTACCAGATATTTTACTGTACGATTTTTCAAAAACTTGGGTGAAATCTTTAAATTCAACGATCTTTCCAGTGAGATTTTAGTCATTGTCCTCTTCATATTTTATGTTTATTCCTTCTAAAGCCCACTCATTTAGTGCCTTGCATGTGATCTGTGAACTGTGAACAGCTAATGATCGTTAGTTTCAGCATTTCTTTCACATGGGTAGTTTGTTTGGGTACCCTTGAATTGCCATAAAAAAAAACCAATAAATGGGTGCTAAATAAGGTTAAATTCGAACAAATTTTTCATTCCTTTGTTTTGTGGAATGCGTTCTGATGTTGTGGATGGGGACTTAGCGTTTGACAGTTCTCAGAAAATAGCTTGTTGATCCGGTAGAAAACATAACAGGCAAAATTTTACAATCTAAGCAAATTTTAGGCCGTTCTTTTGTTTTCATTAGAAATGACATCGTTTATTCACTTTATCAAAACGTTAAAACAAGAATTAGTAGATATTTGCGCTTGGAATTATCTAATCATATTTAATCGCATTCACAGGTCGTATATGTTATGTTTTTAAACAACTTAAATTGGCAAACACATTGAACTTTCAATGTGTTTGCCAATTCAATTTGAAAGCCATATTAATTAGATTTTTTAAAGAAAATCTAAAGCAATTGTCCAGCTAGTCTAAATAGTTGGACATACTTTATCCCTCACCGTATTTAAAAACGCATTCCAACAAGTTGTCTTAGTTGTTCTTATATATTCAGTGACATACCTGTTATCTTAAAATCTTGAATGACTTTTTGGGTATGTTCAATAAACATTTCATTTCCAAGAAACTTCTTTGCCTTGAACTCGTTATATCTTCTTTAAACGTTGGTACCTCAGACAAGTATAAGTTTAGGTATAATTAATTTTCTTTTATTTGAAAGAAAATTTGATCGCTTTAAAATTAAGTAGGTACAAGTGACTGTCAGACTTGACAATAAGCATCTCAGAGACCTCAGCAATCTCAGTCTCGCGAATGAGATTCCTCAGCAATTTTTTTCGGTTTTGTCTATCAGATTTCTCAGGAAAAAAAATCCACCTATTCACTTTTTGACGGACTTAAATTGCTGAGGTATCTGGAAATCGCATTTTCTTGAGCGTATATTTTCAGATCTTTCAGTAAAAATATGTTCTAAATGCCTTGTAACCGTGTGCAAACAGTTTTGTCGACGTTGTCAAAAATATCGTTCCAAGGCCAACCATCTCCTAAAGAAATTGTCAGAATTTAAGACAAAATTCTTCGACCGTGTGAACTGACAGTTAAGCACTGTTAGAATATTGACATGTCTGATAATATTGGCAGATAAGTAAAATGTCCAGTGGGGTTTTGCTCGGTGTAACGTACATATGAACATATGTATGTAAATGGGAATTCTAGTTTTCGATTACCGCCGTCAATCATTAGTGGTGTATATTCCTAAGAGAAAGAAGTCCAAAGGCTTAAAATTGCATGATCTTGCTGGTCAATTTACGTCGTGTGTCACCACTTGCGCTAACTATGCCTTGAAATCCCTCGTGGCAAATGTTCATCTTGGCATATGCTAAGGGGCTTTGATCGCCGTTCTGTAATAATTATGTACAAGTACATATTGACGGCAATCATATCATTCAGTTTAAACCATGAGAAGTAGCTTATCATCGATCTGTAGCGATCTTTGGAAGTAGTATACGGATTGATGATTCCACCAGACCAAAATCCGCAATTAACACTGACTTTCTCGTGAAAAGTTGTCAAACGAAGCATGCTCATCAAAAAATTATCAATTAAGTGACATGTTATCCATAGATTTGCATAATATAATAAGTCCCTGCTATATGTATACTCTTGTCGTAGGAACCTATGTAACACTTACATTTCCTTTAATCCAGCCAACCGTTTAACTAAAGACCCTCAGGCAGCTTTGAGAGTAAGTTAGCACATTACGTTTCAAGTATCCCCGTTTTTTTTTATAATTTATGTTCCACAACGGATGCTGCAACCTGCATTCCGTTAGATACAAGATAATATATTTATCCGGCGCGTCGTGTATGTATCTATACGTATACTAACTATATGCGCCCAGTGATAATTGCACTTATTGTTACATAGAGCAAAAGGCATTGTGCAAAACTTCACCTTTTTGTTATAGTATGTGTGCAAGAGATCTTTCAGCATCTTCTATGTATAGATAAGCAACAACCATTCAGTGTACAGAGTGTGTACTGTGTAATGCAATGAACTTTTGAAATGCCTTGAACAACAAACACAAGAAGAAAAATAGAAGAAATATACATACCTACTATTTGCAGTATGTTTTGCGTCTTTTGCGCCGGTTGCCGTCACAATGCCGCCACTCTCTGTGTGTTCAATGCTATAAAAGCAACAATAGACAGGCTGAGGTCTTGACTTAATTTGTTTATGGATTGCAATTGTGTTTGATGCTGAAACTGAAACCGAAGAAGATACGTGCTCTCGTCGTCTTATTTGTCTGAAGCATTAAAAAAAAGAGATTATGCTATTGGATAAGAAAAAAGATTGAAATGCTTTTCAAAAATTAACAATGAAAAACATAAATATTTTTGCTTGCTTGATTACTTTCTCTTGATATGATTCGCTGAAGGTTCTCATGACTTTAAAATAAAAATATTGGGTTTTTATTGAGACGGATGATAGTAGATCTTCCAATCTATCCCTAGCTTTCAAATTGAACTTTCATTTTTGACAGTTCTTTGACATTTGTTTTCAGTATTGATTGGCAAAATGTCACAAACAAATTGAACCTTAAGTTAACGGTTGTGTTTCTAGTGTTAATAGTGAGAAGGCTAAATTTTGGTTCACAGAATTAGTGAGCAACCCAATCAAGTTAATTGGCGCCCGAACAAGAACCATAGAGAGTAATTTTAACATTTGGTGACGTAAAAGCTCGTGGACAACCAGAACTTACCTAGTGACTAAAGCTATAGTTAAACGGTCAACGCAAATGGTCAACGCTTTATTTATTTATTCGCTGAAGGTTCTCATGACTCTAAAATAAAAATAATGGGTTTTTTATTCAGACCGATGACAATAGACCATTCAATAGCGATAGCTTTCAAATTGAACTTTCATTTTTGACAGTTATGTTCAGTATTGATTGACAAAATTCCTGAAACAGATTAAACCTTAAGCTGACAGTTGTTTTTCTTGTAATTATACTGAGAAGGCTCACTTTTGGTTCACAGAATTTGTGAGTAACCCAAACAAGTTAATTGGCGCCCGAACAAGAACCATATGCATAGTAAATTAAAACAATTGGTGAAGTATCATCTCATGGACAACCAGGACTTAGTGACTTTTAACTCTCAACGACTTCTAAATTAATTGTAAATGCTTAGGGTGCAATATACTCATCTATGTTGCATGCGATAGCAATAATATGCCATACGAAATATGAATCCCACCCTAAGCAAAACCACACCTACAACTCTAATAACTAAAAGTTTTTGACAGTTGTCGTATGAAGAAAGTTCAAATTATTAATTATTATGACTCTAGTCAAGTTTATACTCAAAGATCAAAGACCATCACACATCTTCTCATTGTAACCATTGACATCTATTAACATTTCCAAAAAAAAAAAACACCAAAGAGTGGTTATATGCATAATTGAATGTTATAATCGCCAGGCCCACCACCAGCCTAACAACTGATGCAAACATGAAGATACAATCATAATGTGAATAATAGGTGAATTGACGCACCACAAAACATATGAATGCGCCAATGGCAGAGAAAGCAAATAAGCTTCAAAACAAGCCCGTTACACTTAGCATCAGAGAAAAAAAAGATTACATAATATGTGCCTAAAATCTAACACCAAACAAATTTAAATTAGTATTGACAACCAAGCAGAGTTGTCATAAAAACTGTAAGCTGATAAACATGATTTTTAGCTAAAAAAGAATATCTTCGGATATCGCCACATTTCAATGGTTAGCGTGCTATGTTGCAGAGGTGCTTTGTTTTTTAGTTCCGTGATATTTAGGAAGACGTAATTAATTGTCAGTTAAGACAGGTGAAAATATTTACATATTTTTATTTACATATGTATGTTTGAAGTTAATTTGAGATGGCAAAGAAAAACAACAACAAACATCTTTGACGTATGCTAGCTTTCACTAGTAATGCACAATATTTTGATATTTTGGTGTCTTTAACTTTGAAAGCTACATTGGCCACAAAAAGATAAAATAAATATTTTTTTGACTAATAGATGCATGCATTACGTAATAGGTTTGTTGGAAGTTTCCATCAGTTCACATTGAATGTCATTCAAATGTCAAAAAACTGGTGGTTGCTCCTGCTCGGGTTATGATTTCACATCAGTGTTACATTTGTATGATAAAATTGTTAAGTTACTTACTACCTTACTTACTTAGGTCCTTGGACTTTTTACGTCCGTGAGGTTCTTCCTGCGGGGCATAGGGCCTCCACTACTCCTACGCGCCATCGTGTATGGTTTCTGGAGCTGTAATTCAGCTCTCTCCAACTTTTCCCCAGTTCAACTGATTCCTTTTCGACCGTTCTTCTAGGTCGAGGGTTCCATTGCATCGCTTGACTCGCAATGCACTCTTGACATTTTCAAAGTGTATGTTCAATCCACTTCGCTTTCGTATTATAGAGTCGATGGTTCCTGACGTGTCCATCATTGGAGATACGGTTAGGCCAGAAAGCCCTCAAGATGTTTCGCAGTCATCTATTCACGAGCGATAGCCGGTGTTGCTTTCATGCACCCATAAAGAAGCACAGATTAAACATTGGAGCGGAAAAGTTGTAGCTTGGTCTTTAGGCTTATAGAGTTGGACAGCATTCCAAACGCAGCCTTTGCCTTCCCGATTGGGCTGATTATATCTAGTTCGGTCCCACCATCAGTAGAGACAATACTCCCAAGATATTTGAAACTCTAACATCTCTACTGATTGCCCAGAAATATCTATTTGAGTAGATGAGGAAGTTTTTAGGCTGATCCTTTTTGATTTTACCGCATTGACCTTGAGCCCAACGATTTCAGCTTCCCTCTCCATTTTTGTTTTATTTGATGGAGATCTATGATTTTATGAGAGAGTAAGCATACGTCGTTCACGTAGTCTAGATGTTTGAGGTGTGATTGCAGATTCCACTGAATTCCTCTATTTGCAGTCGACAAAGCTGCATGCAGCACATCACTTATTACCAATAAGAACAGTATTGGTGACAGTATATAACCCTGTCTAGCCCCAACCGCAGAAAAGTGGTCCTTCCATCTTTTGAGCCGGTCTTCCTTCCAAAACTAGCAGTGTGATCCATCTATGTCCTTTACCAGGTGTTGTTTAGAGCTTTGGACACCTGTAAGCTCTTTGGTAATTTTGTAGAGGGTACTTCTGTCACACCTACTTGGGCATCTTCTGCTTCTGTTGCCAATGCGTCCCTCATTTTCATGCGATACGCAAACTAGCTCGTTTCTAGATGCTGCAATGCGTGCTTTGAGCTGTTTTCTTTCTTCGATCCTATAACCCAAGTTTCTTCGGAAACCACGCACTGTTTCTTTCTTGCGACCGACTGACTGCTTCTAAATCGCGAAGTGATCAATTTGGTTATGGAAGTTGCTTGCCCTTCCCTCAACACCCAACTGATTTTGTGGCACGTCTTGTGCTAAAACATGGTTCGTCCTATTACAAGGTGGTTGGCGTTACAAAAATTGGCAAAACGTCCGCCATTGTCGTCAATCATGCTTTCCCATAACATGCCTGAGCCCATCATTAGCCCTGTTTTTTAGTGCATTTTTATCTTCGCTTACAAAAAAGTAGCATGTTCAATACAACAACAATTTGGTATAACTCCGTATTGTTGTTGTATTTAACATGCAATTTTTTTTAAGCGAAGATAAAAATGCACTAAAAAACAGGGCTTTTGTCATTGGCATTCAAGTCTACCATTAAAATTATGATGTCTTCACGAAGTGTACTATCTCTAATTGGAGGAATCTGCCAAGAAGCGTCTCCACATTCCAGAAACCAATCTTTGTCCAGGTACAATTGCCGTTATCATTCGTCGTCAACGCGTTATCATTTCTTATCCGAGACGTATGGCCTTTTCGATTGGGGACACAATGACAGTTCTTGTTCTGAAAAGAATAGAAAATTGTTCTGAATTTGATTTCAGAATCGAAATGAGAAGCGTTCCCACGTATCGAATCGGTGTTCCGGATTGCCAATTGAAAAGGCCAGTAGTGTTGGTTTCGTTAGTGGAATTGATTCCAGTTAGGAAGAATGCTAACCTGCGTAACCTATCCTAGAAAAATAGGCCTATCGCACTTGTAATTTTAGCGTATTTACGTATAGACACAAATAGTTGCCCGGGGACCACCACGGTGAGGTAAAACAAGCACTTCACCGCGACTGATTGTTGCGCTACTGGCCCAGACCAAGTTCTGAGCAATCAATAGTTTTCCGATCAGGCACGATGCAGGTAGCCCATATTGTTAAGTTGCTTAGCTAATATTTTGCGCAGCTTTAAAATCTTCATGCAAGCATTGGATTTTCACCGATTTTACCTGTTATTTAGTTTATGCTCGTAAATACATATACATAATGAATTGATAAAAAATAGCAACAAAATTGTCTACAAATCATTTTGCATTTACCATTTTTATTGCAAAGTACATACTTTTGCTTTGACATTCAACTCTTACAAACAGCTGATTTCAATTTCGCAGCTCTGATTTCTGTCCCCGAGATAAACCCTGGTGCGACGCCCGAGTACCAACACAATCGTACACAGTAGCCTTGTTCCGTAGTGAGTTTCAAACAGTTTCAGACCAACAGATTTAGTGTCAACCCATTCCACAAGTGAAAAATTGTACCAGTTCGCACTAAATTTGACTGAAACTGTTTGAGGCTCGCTAGGGAACAGGGCTTGTGCAAATAAACTGGGAGAAGAAGTTTCACATAAAATACCTGTGTGAGAGTTCAGGGTGACACAGTGCACGCTATTGCTGATATATAGAACAAGCCTAATATTTTAGTATATTTCTACGTGTGTACAACACGTATACATTTATGTAACAGCTCATATTTTTGAATAAACTTAACTGAACTCAATTTTAAAGCCACGCTTTCACGGAACCTAGTTGATCGGAACAAGGAGTAGTTTTAAGTTACTTAAGCCTTCACCGGCTGCCCAATTTTTTTTTTTTTTTTAATATGACTATTTCCAGCTTCCTATAACATTCGAAGGTAGCCAGTCAATTAAAAAGTACAAAAAAGCACAAAAAATGCCCAAAAGTTGCTCGCATGTTGCCTAGTGGTTAAGAGCAAGCAACTCGAGACAATAAAAAGTTGTAAGCAACTTAGTTGCCCAGTAGACCACGGGGTCAATTCTCGATCTGTGAAACTGTGAAATGAAAACAAAGTTATCATTTTATCACTTCACAAACACGCGAAAAGCGATTCAAGAACTAGCTTCGAGAAACAGCTGTCATAGTGGGTACCAAAAAGTACTAAAATGAAAAAAGCCACCACTTTCTCATTTCATTCTGATTGTGACGTCATAGAAAGATCAAGTTGGCGACTTGCGTGTATCGAATAAGTACAATTTGTTTCTGTTTATCATTTTTCTTTTCACAGAATGAATTGATTGTGATAAAAGAATCATTATATGAAAACATTTGATTTCATTTTTTCACACTTCGAGAATCGCATTTGTCATGAAGGGGTTATCACAGTTATACAGATCGAGAATTGACCCCCAGGCTTTAGAATATTAGCTTTAAAATGAGTGCATGATGAAATAAAAACATTCATATTCGTATAGCAATAAGTATATGCATGTATTTATTTAGTAAAAGAAAATCAAACAATATATACGCCATACATTCCACTTTTGTTTCTATAAAACCCCATCAAAAACTGTTCTAATCCTAATATAATTAATGTTTTAAAATGCCCCTTCTCCAATTAACTATTCTCAAATTTTAATTTTCTACAATCATTAACTCATTACCGACGCAACTAAACAATTAAAATGACATTTCAAATACCCGGACACAACAAAGTTGCTTGTTATTTCTCGAAGTTAATTGCAAAATAGTTAATTATTGTCTGGTATCGGGAAAAGAATTTGTTTAAACCTCATTTACAAAAAAGAAAACAAACTACCTTCCATTCCACACCTTCAAGCCAGCTTACTTACTTTTTGTAATCTTGATCATAACTTAAAAATATGGAAACAACTTTTCCTTCCCAGCAGAGGAGGTTTAAATGCATATATTTTTTTTTTTAAACATACCGTACAAGCCGTGTAATATGCTTTCCTCAATACAACGTGACACATTCGTCACACAAGTCAAGCCAGACTTGTATTTTCAGAAATCTGTCAAACAAATTAGGAATAACAATGAGTCTCTTGAGATTCGTTAGATTTATTGGATATTCGTTCATAATTTTTGTTTTCCTTTGAAAAATGTAGGGTTTCTCTCGTTAGTAGGTAAGATTTGTTTATTATTTTTTCTCAACATGGAAGGAGGTCCTTCATTATGCATTCAAATCGTTATATCAAAATGTTAATTAAAATTTATATGACTTTTAACACAATCAGTGGTGCGGCGAACGCATTTTATCACACTCTGATGCATTTTTCAAGTTATATTTTTTAATGCAGAAAATATACATTTGTACATACAACATACATCTAAACATATCTGATGGGGAACAAAAACAGTAGATCGAGGAAAAAAAATAATCATGACGCAGTGAAAATTGCAATCGAGAAAGCTTTTTGTGATTATGTTGCAATGTGCCTTAACTGGCCTGTCAGTTGTTTGGTTAGATGCAGCACCTACCACCACCTTCTTAACAAACAGGTAGCAAGACAGCTCTTGTAAATGCCATTGAATTTTCCCTAACTAGCTGATTGTAACGGTATGCGGATATTTTCCATTTTCTAAGCCAAACAAAAAGAAACCCCAGTTAAGAAAAAATGAAAGCTGTCAAATATGTGGTAAGATATGATTTGCGCAAATAGTAACTTATCTGTCATTATTGGCTGTCTTAACCCTAAACTATAAAAACACTTACAATTTACAAAATACAAATTAACTTCAAGGCCGGTTTTTCAGTGTGAAATCATCCTCGTCTCGGGGTTAAATCTTATCTAATTCCAGAAGTTTTTTTTTTTTTCAGTAAATTTTAATCCTAATTTAACTCCGAATCAACACAACGAATTTGGTAAGTTCACTCAGGGACCAAATTGAGGGCCTTTTTCGCTGTGGTGTTATCGCCATTTCCATAGTGAAAATTGTTGACAGTGCATTTTTCATTGTGGTGCCATCTATATTTCCTTGGTAAAAGGTGAAGAAGGGTTATATCAATAGTGTCACACATGCATTTCAATACATTTTTGAAAGCTGAAAGATAAAGTTAATTCTCAACTGAAAAAAAGTAGCTCCTGAGTTGAATCGGGGTTAATTTTATTTTAGTACCTCGTGGCTTGATGGTTAGTGCGTAGGACTGTCATGCCGAAGGTGTGGGTTCGATTCCCAGCCGTGCCACCTAAAAACAGAAATGTTTTATTCGAGGTACTGCCTCTTGCGAGGAACTGACAAATCCTCCAAGAGTATACTTGTCATGAAAAAGTGCTTCTCAATTTAGCCGTTCGGACTCGGCAAAAAACTGTAGGTCCCCTCCATTCCTGCCAACAAACACGCACACAGGAATGGTTGTGAGTTGTAAGTCACTAGGCCCTGGTTCTCCATGAGCTGTTGCGCCACCCAATTTATTTTTTATTTTTTATTTTTTTAATTTATTTTCAGGATAAGCTAACTCTGATTTAACTGAGAGTAGTTGCCAGTTGTGCAAATGTGGTTCAAGTTTTGATCTGTGGCTCAGAAATTGTAACTCGCCGATTTCGGCGCATTAACTGAGGTTGAACGGTAGTTCAAGGCTTGAACCATCGTTGAACTTCAGTTGATTCGCCAAGGTTGATGTGTTAAAACTGCAGAACTATGTATTAAATATTTGTACAACTGGCCCCAAGAGATTCTAAAATAAGCCAATAATAGGTGTTTTTTTGCAAGCTCAGGAGAATCGGACGAAAAAAACGACATCGGGGCTTAGCGACGCCAGTACAGAAAAAAAAAATGGAGTTTCCATACAAACTATCGATAACATGTATGAAATTCGTGCCGGTAACACAGTTTTTATCTGGGCTAAAGTTAAGCCCCGAAAATTTTCTGGACTTAGCTAAGCCCGAAGGGGCTTAGTTGTTGTTGCTTTTAATTAGTAAATTGCTTAGCCCCGAGGTCGTTTTGTTCGTCCAAGCCACTGATCTCTATAATACACTGGATAGTGTATTCCTTATAATGTATAACAGTTTCTTTGCTTCCATTTGAAGATGACAATTAGGTGGTCGGCTTCATAATTTGACGTCTGCATTATGCAAAAAAAAAGTGTTTTGCAGATAGGGATGTGCGATATTGAAACAACATCGAAGACCAAACATCGATGTATATAAATATCGACCGAAAACATCGATGCTACTTAACATCGATGTTTTTTCAGGTGTTTTTGATAAACCAAAGCAAAAAATGCGTCATGCTATGCTCTAATGTATTTTTGCTTTCAAAATTTCTGGGGCCGGCTATTTTTTCTTAAGTTTTTTAAAATCGATTTAAGTTTTCATACAAATGACAAATATGAAGTCATAAGCAAGGTATTTCAACTTTTAACATCGATATTGCAAAATAATGATGCACAGAAGCTTGTGTGCTAAAACCGCGTGTAGGTAAGTGGTATCTTTCTAGGCATCAGTGATTTTAATGGGTGAAAATCGATGTTAAAATATGTATTTTGCACAATGAATATCAACAAATTTAATAAAATCAATATTGCAAGGCAATACATGGTGTAAAGCTGTTATGTGTGCCCTTTTTGAAATCCGATATTTCAAAATCTTGTTTCACACGAAGGTGTGCGCAAGAACTTGCATGGTGTAAGCTGCGTGTTTCTGACCATTGATAATTTAAATTCGTGAAAATTGATATTTAATATGTATTTTGCAGTAATATTTCAAGGAATTTTGTGTAAACTGTTTTCTGTGGCTTTTTAGAATATGTATATCGATATTGCAAAACACGAAGTTTTGTGCAAAAACTTGCATTGGTGTAAATTCGGTCTTTCTGAGCATCTATTATTTTAATGCGTGGAAATCGATGCTTAAATTTGAATTTAGCAAATATATCGTCCACAGATTTTATAGAAGCAATATTGCAAGTATTTCATGTGTACACTGTTATCTAACGATATTGCAAGATATTTTTGCTTGCAAAAGTGTGTACAAAAACTTGTATGGTATAAAATGCGTCTTGCTGAGCATCGATGATATTAATGCTTGAATATCGATGTAAGAATATTTCTTTTGCACAAATAAACACAAAACAAATTTGATGGAAGCAAAACTGAGAGGCACTTCATGTGTAAACTTATATCTGTGCCTTTTTGCACATCGAAAGTTTCGTTGTGGTTTTGAATTTTTAAGTTTGGTTTTGGAGATCCTTTGATGATTTCCTTTTTCAAAAAATTCCAAATGTTACAGATGACTTAAAAACTATGAAAGTCACTCCATCTAGATTTTACTAGCAGAATCAATCATTTTCGTACTAACGTTTTGTTTGTTTTTTAGTCTGATGTTTTGGATGTTAATATCGTTGTTGCAAAACATCGAAATCTTTACTATCGATATTTTGCAAATATCGATTAAAATCGCTCATCCCTATTTCCAGATGTCTATCTGAAGAAAGGGAACAGACCATGATATGAAAATATAAACTTTTGTGGAAGTTTGTTTTATTATTTATTATCTTTAAGTTATTCACTGTGTGCATTTGGTATATTTTTTTTAGTATAATTACATAGTGGAATGCGATAAATCATTGCAGTTTGCGAACAAGTTGAGCAAAACAGCTAATGAATAATTATGATGAGGAGGATGCGATTGCATATTCTGCGTTTTTTTAAAATGATTTTACCTCCTTGTCACACTCTTTACGTTTGTTATTCCGTTTCATTTACTAATTAGTGAATGAATTTAAATTATGAACACAACAAATGTTAGCAAACAGATCCCGGGGGTGAAACGAACGGAGAATTGATGTCTGTTTAATGGATTATCTTTGTATTACATGTTATACAGTTATACTGGTATACAAAAAAGTGGTCAGCTTCATAATATAACAATTCTTCAAATGGAAGCAATATTTTTGTATCGATACACTATCCAGTGTTTTATAGAGATCAGTGGTCCAAGCCCATTCGGGCAAGCAAACACACCTTATGCAAATAAATGCAAATAATGCATGGATTCGAAAAAGATTGCATTCAATGTAGAAAATATGATTGCAATCATTTCTGTGTCAAGAGAATGCTGATTGACGAATTTGAAGTTGAGGATGAGGTACCAAATTAAAGTCAATGTATAAAATCTTTTAATTGAAGTCATAAGAATGCAGCCCGGGTTGTAAGAGCTGACTGATCTCGATGACAGCATTTTACTTCGTGTAACTCTTAAACTGACTTGCGCAACCTCGCAATCCAACGATTGTGTGTAATGCTATGTTTCCACCAAAGGTTTATCTCAGATTAGATTTTATAAATCTTTTTGGTGTTTCCACCGCACAAAAAGATTTAAAAAAGATTAAATTTGACAGCACCTTCAAAAATGCAAATGGCGTTCCCATTTTTCTTATGAAGTGTGAATGAGACAGAATGTTTGATTCGTGTGAAACAATGAAGAACTGAATGCGAGTCTCGAATGAATCGTTCAGCACCATGTAAAAATAGGTTAGTTCGATCTGTAAAACTATTTGTTCTAGGAAGATTTAACAAGATTAATTTCTAATCTTCAAGATTTACGAAATAAATTTGTATGGTAAATCTCCGAGATTTAAAGGAGATTTAAGGTTAATCTCATTAAATCTCAGATTAGCGCTAGGTGGAAATGTAGCATAAGAACGATGTGTTTTACAGAGTTTGGCAGTATATCGGTTCCATAGACCCATATCAACCATTAAATAACACACTAATGGCCAGTTGCACCAACCTCTTTTAAATATTTATTGCTTCGTTTAATTTTAAAATGACACTTATCGGTTGCACCAACCACTTCTAAATCTAACAGGCCAATAAACGAACCAAGAAACTAAAATTCTTTCCTCCAGATAAATTTTAAAAGCAAGTTTAAACGAACATGTCTAACTACCTACAAAACAAACAAAATAATTCAATTTTATTTGACGGAATATTGTTAATTCCAAATTAAAATAACGAAAACAACAGGTGAAGGCATTTTGTTTCCTATTTATAATTCACTAATTAAATAAATAAATTATTCCAGAAAAATTATAGACTGGCCATCATGTGTTCATCTGATAACGAACTTAACCAAAAAATGGCGAGACGTCGCGTCGGAGTTGTTCAGGTTCACAGAGAAATCCATTTTCTGAATTCGATGACGTCGCTTTAAAATATTTTTTCATAATTTCCAAGAGTGTGTCGAAAAAAATATTAGTGTTTAGTTGGTATCTATTTCAATAGTTTCATAATTTCTCTAAAAAAAAGAAAATAGTAAATAATAATAAAAAACACCAAGATATGGCGCATAGTCTGTATCTAATGAGAATACCTTGTTTCTGTTTATTGTGTATTCACATTTTCTTTATTTCTATCACTTGCACTGGTTAATTTTTGTCGTTCAGTTTAATAAACATATGATAAAATCCAGGGGTGGTTCATGAACTGCATTTTTGCTAAAAAATGCGCAAAATAGATTGGTGCAACCCAAATAAATTTATTAGTCCGATAAATTTTAACTCCATTTTAGCAAAAACCGCTTTTAGTGGATTTTGGTGCAACTGGACATAAAAGAAATAAACAACTGAGCACAATAGACACAATTACGGAATCTGGTGGTGCGGCGGCCGGCGGGAGTCAGACGAATTTTTGTCAAATTCCCCTTTACCGAATGTATAAATTGGCAGACCATCAGTGTTATAAACAAATATTTTTAGTCGTTCAAAACCAATAGTGTCTTATGCTATGTTTCCACCAAAGGTTTATCTCAGATTAGATTTAATAAATCTTTTTGGTGTTTCCACCGCACAAAAAGATTTAAAAAAGATTAAATTTGACAGCACCTTCAAAAATACAAATGGCGTTCCAATTTTTCTTATGAAGTGCGAATGAGACAGAATGTTTGATTCGTGTGAAACAATGAAGAACTGAACGCGAGTCTCGAATGAATCGTTCAGCACCATGTAAAAATAGGTTAGTTCGATTTGTAAAACTATTAGTCCTAGGAAGATTTAACAAGATTAATTTCTAATCTTCAAGATTTACGAAATAAATTTGTATGGTAAATCTACAAGATTTAAAGGAGATTTAAGGTTAATCTCATTAAATCTCAGATTAGCGCTAGGTGGAAATGTAGCATTATGCTATGTTTATCACCAAAGGTTTATCTCAGATTAGATTTAATAAATCTTTTTGGTGTTTCCACCGCACAAAAAGATTTAAAAAAGATTAATTTTGACAGCACCTTCAAAAATGCAAATGGCGTTCCAATTTTTCTTATGAAGTGCGAATGAGACAGAATGTTTGATTCGTGTGAAACAATGAAGAACTGAATGCGAGTCTCGAATGAATCGTTCAGCACCATGTAAAAATAGGTTAGTTCGATTTGTAAAACTATTTGTCTTATGTCCAGTTGCACCAAAATTTACTAAAAGCGGTTTTTGCTAAAATGGAGTTAAAATTTATCGGACTAATAAATTTATTTGGGTTGCACCAATCTATTTTGCGCATTTTTTAGCTAAAATGCAGTTCATGAACCACCCCTGGATTTTATCATATGTTTATTAAACTGAACGAAAAAATTTAACCAGTGCAAGTGAGATAGAAATAAAGAAAATGTGAAAACACAATAAACAGAAACAAGGTATTCTCATTAGATACAGACAATGCGCCATCTTGGTGTTTTTTTTTATTATTATTTATTATTTTCTTTTTTTTTAGAGAAATTATGAAACTATTGAAATAGATACCAACTAAACAACATTAATATTTTTTTCGACACACTCTTGGAAATTATGAAAAAATATTTTAAAGCGACGTCATCGAATTCAGAAAATGGATTTCTCTGTGAACCTGAACAACTCCGACGCGACGTCTCGCCATTTTTTGGTTAAGTTCGTTATCAGATGAACACATGATGGCCAGTCTATAATTTTTCTGGAATAATTTATTTATTTAAGTAGTGAATTATAAATAGGAAACAAAATGCCTTCACCTGTTATTTTCGTTTTTTTAATTTGGAATTAACAATATTCCGTCAAAGAAAATTGAATTATTTTGTTTGTACCTACAAATGTACCTAGACATGTTCGTTTAAACTCGCTTTTAAAATTTATCTGGAGGAAAATGGAATTTTAGTTTATTGGTTCGTTTATTGGCCTGTTAGATTTAGAAGTGGTTGGTGCAACCGATAAATGTCATTTTAAAATTAAACGAAGCAATAAATATTTAAAAGAGGTCGGTGCAACTGGCCATTAGGAAGATTTAACAAGATTAATTTCTAATCTTCAAGATTTACGAAATAAATTTGTATGGTAAATCTACGAGATTTAAAGGAGATTTAAGGTTAATTTCATTAAATCTCAGATTAGCACTAGGTGGAAATGTAGCATTAGAACAAAGTGTATTAAAGTAAATGTTAAAGATTGCAAACTCCCGGGAGTAAAATGTTGCGGATTTCATAATCGGCATGAATAACTTTGACACCTTACATTTTCCGCTTTGTCTTAATTGTTTGTTATTCTTATTATACTTTATACACCATCAATTTGTTAAGTTAATCATTGACATTATATACCGTGTTAAATAAGCGACACATTCACGTAAATACATACATACTTTTTTGCATCAAGCTTTCCGTAAGATGCGACAGTTGTGTAACTACTTTTAGTGATTCGACTATTTTTCTTGGTTTTTAAATAGTTCAAACGAAATTTCCATAAACCATAAGCCATAACGGTGACGGTGTTGACAGGGGGGACATATACAGTCCTGCAGTCTCCTCGGTTCTGATTTAGATAATTATTATTTTTTCGCAGAAATTAAACGAGACTATTTTTTAATGGGCTAATCGTGTTTAATGCGGGGCGGGGGTTAATGCAGAAACACAACTGCTATAGTGCATTTTGCGATTCGGTGAGCTCACGATGTGTAGCTTAGCTTGCTGCTAGATTTTTTTTCATTCATCATGCTAATTAATTAAATTGACTAATCCCAAGTCCCAACTATATGAACTTCATCCGTCTCTCTCTCTGTCTCCCTTTTTCTCTCTCAACTCGCCATTGTCAGGGGCGGCGGCATAATAATTGAATTATAATTCAATTATCACCCGAGCGGAGTAATAAGTGTGTCAATAACATTAAGACTTCAATTTAAAACTTATTGTCTGGGTGTTCGTTCTTCTGAATAAAAAAAAGAGAATACAAAAATCACTGATCGGAGAAAAAACTCAATCAAATGAAAACAAATTATTACTGTGAGCATCGTACTTGACTGAGATCGCAATAATCATTATAATTGATCTAGATCGATGCTGATAGAAATTGATGAAATCAATTTCGTTTCCAATTTGAATTTATGGAAATTGGAATAGGCCAATGATCTAAAAAAGTGCGGTATAATTTTGTTTTTGTTTTTATTTTTTATTTAGTATTTGTTTTACCTCGTTTGCGAATATGTATGTGCGTTTTAATGGAAATTTTTTCTGTTTTGCCGGATGTGAAAAAATATTGTTCATCTTTGACAGACAGCCTTATTGCTGATCTGATTATGATTTAATTACCATTTGTTGCTCATGGGAGAAGGTAGAGATGGTTTAAAATCTTGGAAGTTATACTTTAGCAGTTTGTGGAAGGTATGTGCATGAAATAAAGGCTTAATTATTTAACGACGGGGCTTTTGTTTCGAGACATAGAAAAATAAATCATATTCTTCTATAAAGAAAATTCATGCAATAATCCATTTTCAAGCAAAAAGTTTGAAATAAAAACAATTTACCGCGTTAAGTATTAAAGAAATATAATAATTTCAACTACGAAGAGCCTTAATTCTAAGAAGCTTCAAATCAAAAGAAGAAGTTAACCAAAAACTTACGTTGGTTTGCGCGATAAAAATGTTGTCTTAAACTCAAATGTTTTAAAAATGTCTATCAATATTTGTGTTTAATGTGTTTTAATGTCTTAGCATCTTAGTCTTAGATGGATATGACTATGCTTTTTAGTTTAGTTTATTTTTTTTTGCAAATAAAAATAGACAACAAATCAACAACAATATAACAATAATTTAGTAACAAATTTGAAATAAAAGTGTATTCAAAAGTATAAGATTTAAAACCAAGAAAAAAAATAATTAATTTGTGAAAATTTATACAATAAATTAATATAATAAAATAAAGAGAAAAAGTATTTAATATTAAAGAGAATATAATTAAAATATTATCTTGAAGAGACCTGAATCGCCATCTTTTGCAAAATTTTATTTTTAAATGCATTTCTTGGCATATTTAATTCGAAAATATCACAATATTTATTAAAAACCTTAGAACACCTATTTAAAGGCTCATGAGAAGCATAATTTGTCTTTGAAATTACTTCTTTAAAAAAATTTGTGTGTCTTAACGTTCGAACATTTGGATTAATGGATATTTTTGAACATAAATAAGAAGATTGAATATTACCTTTATGGAAATCAAACGCAAATAAAGCCTCAGATAATTCTCTTCGATTCTGAAGACTTTTCATATTAATAAGCTTCAGGCGATGAGTGTAATGAGGCAAAACATAGCTGTCAGAGCCCCACCCCAAATCTCTCAGAGCAAACAACAGAAACTGTTTTTGGACAGACTCAAGTTTCCTAATATCAACATCATAAAACGAGACCAAACAACGCTACAATATTCCAATAAAGACCGAACCAGTGAACAATAGATTGCTTTAGTAATGTAAGGGTCATTGAATTCCTTAGATCTACGTTTTTCAAACCCTAGCATGCACATGCTTTTAGAGTGTATCTTGTCGATATGGTGTTTGAAAATCAGTTTACTGGCTAGTAAAACTCCTAAGTCCTTAATTACGTCCTTTCTAATTAATTTTTGGGTGTCAATGGTATAGTCGAAAGTAATAGCACTTTTTCTTCTTAAGTAGAATTATATTGAATTTCTCCACATTGAGCTTCATTCCATTGACTTTACACCAGTTAGCAAGCGAGTTCAAACACTGTTGCAATGAAGATCCGTCAGTTAAATCTTTTACATTTTGAAATAATTTAATATCATCTGCGTACAAAAGATATCTGCACCCTGTAAGCAATAAGGGCAAGTCATTTATAAAAAGTAAAAATAAGAGGGGACCAAGATGGCTTCGTTGGGGAACTCCGGAAGTAACATATATTTTACGGGACATGACGTCATTGAACTTAACACATTTAGTACGTTTTGACAAGTGAGAATGTATCCACTTTAGTAAGTTTGATCGAATGCCATATTTTTCAAGTTTAAAAAAAAGTAGACCGTGGTCAACTTTGTCGAAGGCTTTACTAAAGTCAGTGTATATCGCATCAACCTGGTTCCCTTTGTCCATTTCTTGAAAAATATACGAAGTGAAATCTGCCAGATTAGTGGTTGTGGATCTAGCCCTAAAAAAACCGTGTTGATGCTCACTTATTACCGACTTCAGTCCAACTCTCAACTTATCACACACCATTTTTTCAAATAATTTGGGAATACCTGATAAAATTGCAATTCCCTGGTAGTTGGTAATATTTGACCTATCGCCATTTTTGAAAATTGGTATTAAAAAAGAATTACGCCATGCATCAGGGAAAATACCATTAGAAAGAGAAAGATTAAAAAGTTCCAGCAATGGTTTGGCAATAGTTTCTGCAGTTTTTCTCAGGAATAATGGTGGAACACCATCAGGACCACTGCCCTTATTAACATCAATGGATTTCAATTCGCGAACTAGATCCAACATTGTTATTGACAAAGAATTCAAGTTTACCCTGTTTTCAACAATATGAGTGAAATCATTCCTTTCAAAAGTAATCGAATCATTGTAGACGGTTTCAAAAAACGATGCAAACAGTTACATATATCATTCACTTCTGAGCAAACCCCCTTATTCGAATGCATTGTTGAAGGAAAATTACAAACATTACGTTTAGAATTAATAAATTTATAGAAGTGCCGAGGGTTATTTTTAAGAATAGATCCTGTTTTATAAATGTATCTATCGTAACACAGTTTGTCGTATCTTTTATATTCATCGTAGATGCTTAGAAAAGTTTCATAGTCGTTTAAATTACCTGATGCTACCAATCTGCGATGAGCCTTATTTTTGCGGTTTTTTAAGTTAGTTAATATTTTGTCGTACCAAGGAGGTGCATTATTAGATGACACTACTTTCTTCGGAATGAAATTTTCAAAAACAAAAAGTAAAACTCTAGAAAGTTCAAGAGCTTTATCGTCGACAGACAACAAGTCAGTAGACCAATTAAAACTATTAAAAAACAAATTAATTTGGTCGTAATTGGCATTTTTAAAATCAAAGACTAATTTGTTCTCACTAGCCTTCGGTTGAGTTTTGTCATGATAAAAAAAGCAAAGCTTAAAAGTCTTATGAAAAATACTTGTTTTCTTGAAGTCTCTTCTAAAACAAAGTTATCAAAAACATTTGTAAATACAAGATCAAGAATATTGTTAAAATTATTTTGGAAGCTACAAATTTGGTTATATCCATTTTTATAAAAAAATTCAATAAGAGAAGATTGCTGCTCGGTCGTAATATTAATAGGATCAAAAATTGAATCGTTGTCATCGCAGGGAATCCAGTTTAACCCAGGGAGATTAACATCACCAAAGAAGAAAAAGTCATCGGAGTCATTGAGTGTAGACAAGACGTTAGAAACAACTCTGGTTGCAGCTTCGTAAGTTACTATGGTTTGACATGGGTGGATGTAGCAGCAGCCTACATAAATATTCTTGTCTTCGACAGCGATTTTATAGCCCAAACTTGTTGGCTTAAATTATTATCAGATAAGGGCTGCAAAGTTACCGGGAAGCAAGGCAGGGAAGTATGAATGGCAAGTAAAACACCACCTCCTTTGCTTTGGTTATGAAGAAGAGTCCGATCACATCTAAGGACTTGCCAGGATGAGTCAAAGATTTCAGCATCAAGATGATCATCTTTCAGCCAGGTTTCCACAAGTACAATAATATTGTATTCGCATGAATGTGTAGCTCGACGAAGTTCAATTAAGTCTCCTCTGTCCTCTCATTCCAGACATATTTCGTCGGCTTAGAGTGTAAAGCGGCTAACTCCACATTTTTTTTGTCATTATAGACCACTTCAAAAATTGCTTAAAAATACAAAAATCTATCAAATCTTTTCAATTTCAGCGAATTTAGCAAAAACGGATGCTGAAAAATAATTAATGTAATTTTGGTTTTATTCAAATAATGCGAACACTTTTATTTAAATATTTTTTTGTAAAAAATGAAAAATAGGAGTTAGCTGCTTTTCACTCTAAGCCGACGATTTTTATAAAAATTCTTAGTTCCTTCCGGAGCTGTGTCTCATTTTTCGAAAATTTGGTTTTCGGTCGTTGGGCTTGTTTGCTATAAATTCACGAACACAACACTCTTTCGGCCATTTATTGGAATGTAGTAGCACAGGAACTATTTCTTCAGGGACGCTGATCTTAAAGTTGAGATACTGTAGTTCAGATCTTCTCAAGTTCTAACGAACAATTTGATTGCAGATAACATCAGAACAATGAAAATTGTTGGAAATGAATTTCACAATGTCAGTTTCGATTGTTCCATATTCTGCATTTTTTATATAGATTTGCTTTCGTTTAATGTTCTCAATATACTAGTCGAGGTTTTATTGCTGTTACAAAAATGAGATGAAGTGTAATTTGTTGGCAAACAGGGTGGTGGTATATTCAGCGGTGGTGGTACTTATTTTCTAATGTAATTGGTCGCTTAAGAGCTCTTGTTTCTTTGCATGCAAATTTTTTTTGTTATTTCAGTGTAATCGGAAGTATAATACATAGGCGAATTTTTTTCTTTGTCAAGGGCTAAGCATAATACTCATATTAACAATCTTCTAAATATTTAGTAATTTAGTAGCTCTTTCAATTTTGTAAACATTTTTTCCCGTTTTATAACTAGTATCATACTAACTCCATTTTATTAAAAACAGTTCATCGGAACACATCGGAACAGTGACAGTTAATATAAAAAACAAACCAAACAAACCTTCTTTATTAATTAGTTACAAGTGTCAGAGTGACAGCCTACAAATTTTTTAATTTACAAAACGGTATTCACTTGAAGGAAGTTAATAATTCTTTGTTTGGTCATAGCATAGCGTATGCAGTTCCATGCGAACAAAAATGGAAATTTTCAAGACAATTTTCCATCCTCTCTGTGCATAATATTGCATAATATTTAAGGCGAAAATGTTTGCTTTGACCTAAACCATTCATTGAGTCAATAATTTACCCTTAATTAATAAATAATAGGCCTAAGAAAAACAATTAAATTTGGATGCAAAAACGTTTTTGGATGCAAAAATAATTATTTTTCAGTTGTTACTGGTTACGTTATTGATCATTTCGTTTTTACTGTTTCTTTCTCTTCGCAAATCGAGAAAATACCTAATAATAAAAAAATAGGTAACAGTCAAAAATATGAATAATTTTGGCCGTTTGCTTTGAACAGATGCTATTTCTCTCAGATCGAAAACAGAGCAAATCGAAGATTTGTTTGATGCAAATTTCGGTTGACTAATATTTCGTGCAATCATGTCTAAAGAAACTTTTCTTTACAAAGCAAAAGTTCTTCGTTTCGATAACCCAACCAACCGAATACAAAATTAACTAGCAGTTAACGATAAATTTGGTCGTAACTCGTAACTTAAGGTAGAACTTTAATGGTAGGAAAGCCGTTGAAGCTAATTTCAAAAACCAACGAAAAGTAGCTTTCCGAAGCGTCAAAAGGGAAACACATCCATAATGTAGCTATCACCTATCTCTTTTTTTGACATTCCTATTTCACCAAATGTCAGTTTTACTTTAGTGAGGTGCGCTCGGGAGCCGTCACAGAAAAACATAGAGTTTCCATACAAGCTATTGATAACAAGCTTTTATGGCACGAAGCCAGTAACAGTTTTTATCTGGGCTTAAGTTAAGCTCCGAAAATTCTCTGGGCTTAGCTAAGCCCGAAGGGGCTACGTTGGTGTTGCATTTAACATGTAAATTACTTACTTACTTAATAAGGTGGCGCTACAGTCCGGGGTGGACCAGGGCCTCAACCAACAAGCTTCTTCCAGCCGGCTCGGTTTCTAGATAGCTGTCTCCAGTTTCGCACGCAAAGTTGGTTGAGGTCCTCTTCCACTTGCGTGCGCCACCTTTTACGCTGTCCACCTCTACTGCGCTGTCCCACGGGGTTGGATTCAAAGACTTTCCGGGCCGGAGCATTGGTGTCCATTCGCTCTAGGTGACCCAGCCATCTCAGTCGTTGGCTTTTTACTTTAGTGGCTATGTCGGTGTCGCTGTAAAGCCCATACAGTTCGCTGTTGTATCTTCTTCTCCATTCCCCATCTATGCAGACGGGGCCAAAAATCACCCGGAGAATTTTCCTCTCAAAACAGCCTAACGCGTTCTCATCCACCGTTAACAGTGTCCTTGCCTCTGCACCATACATCAGGACCGGGATGATTAGCGTCTTATACAGGGACAGTTTAGTTGCTCAAGAGAGGGCTTTGCTTCTAAATTGCCTTCTTAGCCCAAAGAAACAGCGATTGGCAAGAGTAATTCTTCGTTTGATCTCAGCACTGGTATCGTTCGCTGAGTTTATAGCGGATCCTAGGTAGACAAAGTCTCTGACCACCTCAAAATTATAGCTGTCTATAGTGACGTTCTCGGTGTTGGGTGTCCTTTCTTGTTGACAGCATATATTTTGTTTTGCTTTCATTCACCGTTAGACCCATCTTCTTGGCTTCCTTCGCAATACTCACAAAAGCACCACTGACATCACGCTTTGTTCGTCCGATTATGTCAATGTCATCAGTGTAAGCGAGTAATTGGATGGACTTTTGAAAGATTGTGCCTTGCCTAAAACCTTTTTGCGCGTCGCCTTGCCTAAAACCTTTTTTGACATCAAAGGTGTCGGTGAGGTCTTTGCCGACCTTGATGGAGCAGCGTGCATTCTCCATCGTCATCCTGCACAAACGGACGAGTTTAGCAGGGATGCTAAAACTAGACATTGATCTATATAGCTCGTCTCTATAGATGCTGTCATACGCGGCCCTGAAATCGATAAAAAGGTGGTGGGTATCGATTTGAAACTCCTGGGTTTTCTCCAAGATCTGCCGTAGGGCGAATATTTGGTCGATGGTGGACTTCCCTGGCCTAAGGCCACACTGATATAGACCTATCAGGTTGTTGACGAATGGCTTCAGGCGTTCACAAAGTACGGCAGAGAAGATCTTGTAGGCGATATTAAGAAGACTGATGCCTCTGTAGTTGGTGCAGTCCAGAGGATCGCTTTTCTTGAGGATCGGGCAAACAATGCTGAGGTTCCATTCATCGGGCATGCTTTCCTCTGACCATATTTTACAGATGAGCTGGTGCATACTCCTAAGCAATTCATCGCCAGTCGCTTTGAATAGCTCAGCCACAAGGCCATCAGCTCCAGCAGCTTTATTGGACTTAAGTTTAGATATAGCTATCCTTACTTCATCGAGATCGGGTGGACGGAATTGTTGGCCTACGTCGTCCAGGTTGAATGGTGCAATCTGCATGGTAGCGGAATTCGGTTTGTCATCGCCGTTATACAATTTGCAGAAATGATTTTTCCATATTCTCAGCGACGACTGCGATTCTACTATGATGTTCCCCTGATCGTTCTTGCAGGCTTCGGTCCGGGCCTTGTAACCCTGGGAGATTCTCTTAACCTTTTGGTAAAACTTCCGAACTTCATTCCTGCAATGGCATCCCTCTATTTCCTCGATCGCACGCTTCTTATGCTCTTTCTTTTTCCTTCTTAGAAGCTTGTGTTCCTCTCTCCTCTTCTGCTCGTAGAGCTCGCGAGCAGCTCTGGTCCTTCTATGCAGCGCCGCTTTGTATGCCTGTTGTTTGGCTGCATGTACATTAGGGTGGTCCTTATTTTAAAAACTTTTGAGCACCCGTTATTTTTGTTCATTGGCATCTTAAAACACTACCCTATTTTTTTTTTTAAATCACGTGAACACGTGCCGCATTGAGCTTAAAGTTGATGCCCCTGTGAGTTAGGAATTATTTAAATACTGTTTTAGCTCCAAAAATAACGGTACTTGCTATACAACCGTTATGAAAAACCTTATTTATCTTAAAAACAGCTCAAAAGATTTCGATAATAATTTTAAAAATGTTTGTATAGTTACTGGAATATTTTTAAAAATTCTTAATTTCCAAGCTAATTGAAATTTTTGAGCAAGAACGTTCGACCCAGTCGTGCCTTTTATTTTTTTTATTTTGGGGCAAGAGTAGGTAACAGATTTGAAAGTGCACTTTATTAATTCTGCAAATCAAATTTTTAATAGCACCCGGTTTTGGTCGGTTTTATGAAAATTCAAATTTTCAAACTCATTGCGGCACGTGTTAATACAATCCGATTAGTATGAAATTTTTTTGGTACAACGTTTTTAGTGTAGAAGAACAGAAAAAAAGGGTGCTCAGTAAAAACAAACAATTTTATTTTTCCTCCATACAAATAAGAACCACCCTAATGTACATACTTGCCGACATTCTTCGTCGAACCAGAAGTTTCGCTGTGGTGGTCGTGCAAAGCCCAGCACGTCAGAGGCGGCATCTCTGATGGCTTCCTGGCAGTTTTTCCACTGGTTCTCGATGTTTGCAGTTGGCGGCAAAGGACTAGTTAAGAGAAGGACCTGGCGATTTCTTGCGACTGCAGCCGTCCGACGTCGAACTTCCTCACAGTATTTCCCTGTTTTGGCTTTGGTCTGGATAGCCGTAGCATTACCTTTGGTACAACGAGGTAGTGGTCCGAGTCAACGTTGGCTCCTCGGAACGTTCGGACATCCTTGATACTGGAGGAGTGCCTTGCATCGATCGCTATGTGGTCAATTTGGTTGGCGGTTGATTGACCAGGCATTCGCCATGTCCCCTTATGTATATCGAGATGTGGGAACTGTGTACTAGCTACCACAACGTTTCGCCCCGCAGCAAAGTTGATTAGCCTGAGCCCCTTATCGGAGGTGGTGTCGTGCAGGCTATATCTTCCGATTGTGCCACCAAAGACGTATTCTTTTCCTAGTTTGGCATTAAAATCACCAAAGACAATTTTAATGTCATAGCTAGGGCATTGCTCATATGTCTTGTCCAGGAGCTCGTAGAACTCGTCATGGTGTCGTGGTGTCGTCATCTTTCTCCTCTGTGGGGGCATGCGCATGCGCGCATATCAGGCTGATGTTGGCGAATTTAGCCTTGATGCGAATTATCGTGAGGCGCTCGTTCACATAGTTGATAACTAACGACGAATCCACATCCAAAGAGACGCTGCCCTTGTGGTCGGTAACAGTCACCGTAGTAGATATAGCATTCTTTCAGTTTTCTCTTGCCCGGCCCATCCCATCGCACTTCTTGGATGGCGGTGATGTCTGTTTTGTAGCAGTCTAGGGCCTCCGCTAAATGTTCAGCTGCACGTGGTAGAGAGACAGAACATTCCATGTGCAGATCCGAAGTTCGTTGTCCTTATTTCGTTTGCTTGGTTCGTCAACAGTAAATCCGTTCGTATCCGAGGCTTGTTGTTGCTTAGCAACTAAGATAGCTTTACGTGACCGGGAACGACCCCCAACCTTGAGGACCAGACCCTATATATATAACTCCAAGGGCGGGGAGCCGGATTAACCGCTCCTTATAGGCCTGAGCTCCGAATATGTCATAGTAGCCCGTATAAGGTGTTCACTAAGTAATTCAGACTAACTGGAACTGTAGACGCCACCGTTGATTCCATCTTGAGAATTCTTCCGCTGCTGCCTGGATGAAGTAGAAGTGCCTTAGTGGGAACACTCCTCCCCCCCTCTCTCGTTTGCTGCCCCCTAAAACCGTCCACAGGGATTGGAACCCCATCTTCAGTTAAAGGAACTAGGCACCCGATGTTCACCACTTGGAGGTGAGAGTAGGAGTTGATAGACAGAGGTTCGCTTAGAAAAAAAGCTTGTGGACGCTTGTGTCCTCTTGAATGCACCGTGTCTACCCTTTGAACAAATAAATTTGTATATAACAAATAAGTACAAATCGAGACTTCAATAACTTTTAAATCTAAGAGTCTATTGCACAGCTGAATATATTTTATAGAACCACTGTTTTTGAATAAAATTTGTTTGATCTTTCAAAGAAAACTTGTCTTCACCAAAATGGTATATTTCAGCTATGCAGATGCTGTCACCAAAATAACGCCCGCCTATAATCTATCGCTTGTAACAGCTGTGTTCTTTCATCCAATAAGTTAATGATTCTATTCCAAGAAAGGTTATATCAAGTTGAACCTTTCAAATATGTAGATTTTTACGTATAGGCATATTCACCCACCATCTTTTGATCTCTTCAAGTTGATGTTTCATTCACATTATAGAAGCGAACATTTCCTCTTAATATCTGCACTTTTCATTCTATATAATGAACTAGGTACTACACACGTTTAAATCCAGAAATAGTCTACTTTAAGTTTCTAATTATAGCAATGGGAACGATGGAGCACGCAGCAGCCTTCAGCTTGTTAGCTTCTGGGCCGCACATACATTAAATAAGGAAATCTCTCATCAGCCTAATACTTTTGCGATGAAAAAGCAGCCCAAGCTTCTCAGATCTTATATATGAAAATACATGCCGGCAGTCTAAGAAAAAACTAAGTTAGTCGATCTATAAACTAAACAATGCGATCAGTGGTGATGGCTCAAAATCAAATACAAACAGTTGCGATCAGTTGGAGCATACGCGCAAAACAAATTGCTTTCCAATGAAAACAAAACAAAAAAAACTTTCTTTCAACTTTCGCTAGGCGCATTGATTGCGACGACGCCAAAGAAACAACGTCGACGGTGACGATCGACGAAGACAACGACGCGACGCGACGACGCCACGTCTGACGGGTGCGACTTGAAAAGAAACACTTTTACTTTCATTCCATGGAGCTTCTTTTGGCAGTTTTTTTTTTTTAATTTATGGTGGTTTTTTTTTGGATTGTTTCGCCTGCATTTCTTTCTCTGATGCCTCGCGTGTTGAGGTAATAGTGATATTAGCCATGTGGAAACCATATAAAAGTCAAATCTGATTCCAATTTGATGAAATGTAATCGTGTTCGTGTCGGCTTAAAGATAGCAAAAAATAAGTTCGGGGAAGAATAAAAACCTGTCAGCGCCCACTCGTAACGAATTTATAGGTGATTATGACGTTTAGAGCCTGGTAAGATCGATCACACCTTTTATGGGGGTCAATGATGTCAGCTTAATAAAATTAAGTAGCTTGATCAGATTTGTTCTCAGTTTTTGTAAAGTTCCAAATGTCCTCACCAAAGCTACATATCGCTTTGCATTATTATGTTTCAATTGCGATTAGGTAACCGGTCGGTCGGTGGTGTGTGGACTGATTTACTTTGGATTCATAGTGAAAAGTATGTCTTGAATGCGGAATAAGTACGAGTAGTTTGCATTAGTGGGACATAAAAGGCTCATTACGGGGTATTTTTTTTTATTCTTCCGCGTGTATGAATTTTAAGTGTGATCATTAATACCTACAGTTTTAATACTTTTATGTTAGTATTTCTGTGACTTTTGTTGTTATGAAGTCATGAGCTGATTTGAACGTTCATTGCTTGAAAAAGGTACTTGAAGACCAGTTAACATAATGTGGGGGATTGCCTCTTGAATTTGAATACATGAAACTATATTAATGTTTCTTTTCTAATTGGTTTTACATTACTACGATCATTAAAATGCTTCAACTTTTGACAATCGCAATACAGAAAATTTGATCAAAATATCTAGCTATATGAGAAACTTGTTCAAGAGCGGAACTTATATCGACCTTGGATTATGGCGAACTATTTTGATTAATTTGCTTTACATTATGTTATGAAATTTTAAATGATAAGAATTAAAAAAATGTTAAAATTTGGGTGAATGTTTCTTTCACAAATATATTAACAATAAATCTTGAAAAGAAAATCACAACAAAAACATAAATGTTAAAAAAGGAGCCAAGTTCTTATGTGTACAAGAAACCTGTGCATAAAAAGTCAGCCCAAAAAAGTTATGAGATCTAAAATATATGCCAAGTTTTAAGTTCATGAAGTTTAATATCAAATATCTTAAGTAGAGTAACATCGAAACAATTCCAAATCATGACAGAAATTGGGTAATTAATGATTACTAATTAAAATTTGGTGGGTTCACTGGTCAAGTTTTCATACATTTTAAATTTTTGATTAAGTAAGTATTTAAGAGAAAACTTGCCAAGTAAATCCACCAAATTTTAATCAGTAATCATTAATTACCCAATTTCTGTCATGATTTGGAATTGTTTCGATGTTACTCTACTTAAGATATTTGATATTAAACTTCATGAACTTAAAACTTGGCATATATTTTAGATCTCATAACTTTTTTGGGCTGACTTTTTATGCACAGGTTTCTTGTACACATAAGAACTTGGCTCCTTTTTTAACATTTATGTTTTTGTTGTGATTTCACTCCTTTTTGCAAAGATTTATTTTGCCAGGTGAAAGTCAAGCCCTTCCACTCTACAAAGTTTCATAATTCTACGACAGCCGAAAGTGCTTCATACAAATAATAGCAATTCTGATAAAGTGGGTGGATGCCCCCCCCCCCCCCCTCAATGAATGGACAATTCCAAATTTTCGATTTTGTTCCTTTCTAAGTACATCAAGTCCTACCGACCTACCAATTTTCATCGTTCTACAACAATCGGAAGTGCTTCATATAGTTTATAAGAATTTTTAAGAATGTGGGTGGATGCCACGCCCCCTGAACTGAAACTTCCAATTTTTCGATTTTTTTGCTTCTAAGTACTTCAAAGCCTTTCGACCTACCAATTTTCATCGTCCTAAAACAATTGGAAGTGCTCCATATAATTTATAAGAATTTTTAAGAATGTGGGTGGATACCACGCCTCCTGAATGCGAAATTCCAATTTTTCAATTTTTTTCTTTCTTTTCTAAGTACCCTAAGCCTTACCAACCTACCAATTTTCATCGTTCTACAACAATCGGAAGTGCTCCATATAATTTATAAGAATTTTTAAGAATGTGGGTGGATGCCACGCCCCCTGTATGAAAAATTCCAATTTTTCAATTTTTTTCTTTCTAAGTACCTCAAACCCTACCAACTTACCAATTTTCATTGTTCTACAACAATCGGAAAGGCTCCATATAATTTATAGAATATTTAAGAAAGTGGGTGGATGCCACGCCCCCTGAACAGAAAATTGCATATTTTCGATTTTTTCCTTTGTATGTACCACAAGGCCTACCGTTGTGCGAAATTTCAAGTTTCTACGATGTCGGGAAGTGCTCCATAATTTTGATGATCTGTCAGTGAGTCAGTGAGTCAGTGAGTCAGTGAATCAGTGAGTCAGTGAGTCAGTGAGTCAGTCAGTTACGGTTTTTGCGATTTTTGAAGTCCTATATCTTGGGAACTACTAAAGCTAAAGAGTTGAAATTTGGTGAGCCACCTGTGTTTGATCAGCTCAGCAAATACTGCGAATTTGAAGTTTCTGACTTTATTGGTACTGAAGTTAGAGGGGGGTTGAAAACCGCCTGAGTTTGTTCCTGTAAAAAGGGTGTAGTGCCGCGAACTTGGCTGGGCACTACCGTGCCCTTTGATTTTTCTGTTTTAGTGGAGTGATTGGATATATGTATATAAAGCAAGAAACATATTGGCACAGCAATTTCAACGGCAACTTTGACAACCACATCACACTTTTTAGAGCAACTGGCTTTAAATACATAAGCACAGCAGCATCGACATCGACATCAACGTTAGACCTTAACTCTAAATTTGATGTCGCTGTGCAAATGCTACCAACTTTGAGGTGAAGTTTTTCAGGTTTAACAATGCTCAAATAAAAATATGACAACCGAATTTCAACTATTTCGTTTATTTGATTTTATGCTGTCAAAAGAGCTGTTCACGTTGTAATCTACTTCGCAAAACTTTTTGTGTCGAAGTTTTCATTGCTGTGTCAATCTGTTTCTCGTATAATGAAATTAAAAGTTCAAATGAGCTCATCTCCAACATGCGTTTCGCCCAAAATTGCAAGCTAAATATTTAATCTATGCACACTTTTTCCCTCCCACCAAAAGGCATTGAAATAAATCGATGTAAAAAATTTACGTCAAATTTTACACCTGTTCGTCACGTGTTTAGGTAGGCAGACAAACGGCTAATGGTTCAACACCTTAAAGGCTATTACTGATATAACTTACAAGTTTACGCAAATGACTTGACTTCTTATGTCGTTGGCTCTTAGACTATTATTGTTTTGATAAAAATTATAACCTTAATATAATGTTTTTATCGAAGCTAAACATATTTTTTTATTCAATTTCAGGTAATGAAGATATACACTTTGTGGATATATATAAAGTTGTGAGTATAAAATTCATCTGTAAACCTAGCTTGCAGTAATTTTTGCACTCAAGTTTTTTGTTTGTCTAAGATTAGATTTGAAGAGTATTGGTGATAGTAAGATGCAAGTAATAGCTAGCATTAAAACTCATCATTTTAAAATTTATTTTCTAGTTTTTAGACATTTTCAAAGAAAAATCTATTATTTATTTGATGTCGAAATAAAACTAGGGCTTAATTATTATTTCTTATCAAATTACTTTTATTATTTCGATAATTGCGAAATCTGAGCCAGAATGATTGTTTGGCTAGAAATATTTCCTAAAATTAAAAATAAATGATGAGTTTCAATGAAAGCTATAACTGGCGCCCAACAATGATCTGTTTTTAAAGCAATCTAAGAAGGGCTTCTTGTAGTGTAAACATTACTTAGGAGCTTGTGTCGACAAAAAACGGTTCCAACGGCAATTTAAAAAACTCTTGGTTTACAGAATGAAAATCCCTGCAAAAAGCATTTAACTCTGTGATTAGACGATTCGTATAATGGGGTCAGAAAAGTCAAGTTCTTATAGATTACCGCGGAAAAGTAAATGCCTGTATGACCAATTGAAAAACACAGTAAATATATACCTAAGAAAGCCTATGGCTGAATAATTACCCAAACTCGTTGACCGTTTCTGAAACAAACTCCTTTTTTATGACCAATTACTGTCTAATTAGATAGAAAACTGTTTTTTGTATTTTATTTTATTTTATTTTATTTTATTTTATTTTATTTTATTTTATTTTATTTTATTTTGTTTTAGGGTTGGGGTCATAATTCTGTATGTGTCAAAATTCGGATTGCAAAATTCTGTAATCCAAAATTCGGTATTTCAAAATTCTGTAAATCCAAAATTCTGTAAGTGCCAAAATTCAGTTTTCAAAATTCTGTATTCCAAAATTCTGTAAATCTGTAAAAGTGCGCACTTTTTTTCATTATCAAAACTATTTTTCTTTTATTATTTACAGAATTTTGGAATACAGAATTTTGAAATCCAAAATTTTGAAATACAGAATTTTAGATTTACAGAATTTTGGAATACAGAATTTTGAAAACTGAATTTTGGCACTTACAGAATTTTGGATTTACAGAATTTTGAAATACCGAATTTTGGATTACAGAATTTTGCAATCCGAATTTTGACACATACAGAATTATGACCCCAACCCATTTTATTTTATTTTATTTTATTTTGTTTTATTTTATTTTATTTTATTTTATTTTATTTTATTTTATTTTATTTTATTTTATTTTATTTTATTTTATTTTATTTTGTTTTATTTTATTTTATTTTATTTTATTTTATTTTATTTTATTTTATTTTATTTTATTTTATTTTATTTTATTTTATTTTATTTTATTTTATTTTATTTTATTTTATTTTATTTTATTTTATTTTATTTTATTTTATTTTATTTTATTTTATTTTATTTTATTTTATTTAATTTAATTTAATTTAATTTAATTTAATTTTATTTTATTTTATTTTATTTTATTTTATTTTATTTTATTTTATTTTATTTTATTTTATTTTATTTTATTTTATTTTATTTTATTTTATTTTATTTTATTTTATTTTATTTTATTTTATTTTATTTTATTTTATTTTATTTTATTTTATTTTATTATATTTTATTTTATTTTATTTTATTTTATTTTATTTTATTTTATTTTATTTTATTTTATTTTATTTTATCTTATTTTATTTTATTTTATTTTATTTTATTTTATTTTATTTTATTTTATTTTATTTTATTTTATTTTATTTTATTTTATTTTATTTTATTTTATTTTATTTTATTTTATTTTATTTTATTTTATTTTATTTTATTTTTTTTGTCACATCCCGGAAATTTAGTGCCAACAAACGCGCGTGAACTCTCGTCAGGATTTTTCCAGTCAGAAATATTTACAATTTTGGTTTTTATGTACATAACTGCCGAGATTGAGATTTTCTCCAACGGCTTTTTAACATTTGTACATACTGTTATTTTTAAATTAATGTAAAATAACTGTTAAGGCTTTCGCGTTATTTTACACAAGACATTTTTTAATTATTTGGGTAAGCCGCGTTATAAATATTTTATGTTTAGCAAATTTGATGCAGTACTCACCCCGAACGTTTTGCTACGAATTGCATCGAGCGTGATCACCCGCAAACTGCCAAAGATGTTAGGAGCGATTTTGGCTACGCAGGTTGTAACATTGCTTCGAAGGTTCTGTGTTCTGTATCTTGCTGCACTGTATCTGCATTTGTGTGCAGCGTCAGTTGGATCGACCTTGTGGAGTTTATTAAGGGATCCCATGTTTTTGACAGCTTGAAACTGTCACGATTGAAAATGGCGTCGTTTGATTTCAATTGCTTTGCGCACCAGACGAGGGATATAATGAGGTTTGTTAGCTAGAACCTTATCTTTATCGAAGTAAATCTAGTTGTGTTCATCTTGTTTATCGACAATATGCTCACTTATTGCGGACTTCTTCCTTTGGTTTTTGCTAACAGTGTTGATGGGCTCTTTCAGACGGTTAGCAGTGCTCCTCGGAGTCTGTCTTATATGTGATGACCCACAGCTGCGTGGTACCGCATATACTCCAGGTGTTTGGAGGAGGAATTTATCTTTTGGCGATACAAGCTAATTTATCACCGTTTCGGGTGATAAAAATATGGATTTTACACCATATCGAGGTTTTCATTCGCTTAAAAGACATAGTCCAGCAGAGAAAGTTCAGAAGCAAGGTGGTCGGTCTCACATATCCTGTTGGCACGCTGGACAAGTGTATAGAACACTGATGTCAAATTTGCCAGATTGTGGTGGGAAGTAGTGTGTAGGCACCTATATTTGTGTGTGTACTTTTTCGAAAAACTGTGTGTGCTAATGTTCCATTTTGTTTCCGCATCACTTTCACATCCAAAAATGAGATGGACTCTTTTTTCCATCGTTTACTTAATTTTTGGGTGCTGTGAATTGAGATGTTGGAGAAAATTCAAAATGGCCGAGTTTTCCATAATGTAGAAAGTATCATCCACATACCTCAAGAAAACTTTGGGTTTTTCATTTAAGCTGTTCAAATTTTTTTCTCAAATTGTACTATCCAAAATCTGCAATTGAGGGAGCTAAAGGTGAAACCCTAGCAATGCCATCTTTTTGCAGATAAAACAATTGGTTGAAACAGAAATACCTCGATGTTAGGCAAAACTCCAAAAGAGGCAAATAATTGTCATCGATGCCGAAAGTTGAGATAAGCTCTCGGATGATGGCAAGTGCCTCCTGCATGGGCGCATTTGTAAAAAATGACTCAACATCAAAACTCACCATCATAATCATCATTTTGGAGTTTTAAACCACTTAAAATCGACACAAAATGTGAGAAATATTTAATGTAGAGTTCCGTCAAGCCAACCAATAATAGTTTAAAACGTCAACTATGGGGCGTTTATTTGACCCAATTGGTCCCATTACATTCCCTTATTTGTAGATTTAAGGCAGACCATACAATTTCGGTGGCAGTGTACACGAAGGAATGAGGCGCTTTCGTGGTAAAAACTCTTAATTTTCATTGTAAGTTTGGTTACTTCTCTTAAAACACGAGCTGAGGGGTTGTAATTAACCGGTAAATACGTGTTTCTGTCTTCAACCATCAAAATATTCACTTTGGCAAAATAGTCGCATCTGTTTAATACGACGCGCCCGTTGCATTACCTTTATCAGCAGCGAGAATAAAAATATTCTCTTCCCTTCGCAACGCACTTGGAGCTTACATTTTATCTCTACGCACATTGCTTGACGATGGTGTTTTTGTTCGTCTTATTATGACCGCTATGATTTTTTTGAGATTTTCTTCAACTGTTTTTTAACATTGGCAGCCCCGGGCCGGAGCTCCAGTTTTTCCTAACCGGGCAAAAACTTCATTTGGCGCCCCTTCAGTTATTGAATTAAATTTAAAAAAACACATACTTAGTTTGATTTTTTGTAACCGGGAGAATAAGACTTTTTAATTAATTTTGTACTTTTGTACCTACTCAGCAACTTTCTAACTTTATTTATGTTACCCGGAGACCACACGAGCGAGTACTCGCTAGCGAGTTGGTTGGGTACATACATTAATTGTCAAATCACTCGCTGCTCTACTTGCTTCACAAATCACAACTGGCTTCGGAAAAGGCAAGCCAGCTGACTAGCGAGTAGGAAAAGTTTCAATGTATTAGTAACTCGCTAGCGATTACTAGCTCGTGTGGCCTCAGGGTTAGGTTATTCAATAAACAATGCTTGACACTTTTTACAAAGACTATAATCATTATGTTTCGTCATAGGTGTAGGAAGGAATTTTGTCTAAGGTGGGCAGCCAATCAGTGTTTGAAACCATCAAACAATTTTCATTTAAAAAAATCGCGTTCTCTTCTTCTTTAATAACTTTATATTTGGGCTTGAGCATTTATATAATTAACAACTTTGTTCAAAAGTGAACTTATAAAACTCAACTCTGCAACAATGTCTTACAATATTTATCTTAATTATAAACTTTGACGGAAAAAAGAACATATAATTCGATTCAAATGTCACCCAGCCAATTGCCCTGCAATCACTTTTTTCCAGAGCAGTAACAAAACTTCAAAAATGTTTGATCTTTAAACGTTTTTAATTCGTCGGCATCGGAGCCACTCAATGGCAAATGGGGACTGACGATATTTTGACGTAGAAAGTGTAGGTATTTCGATCCGAAAGTCAACCAATTTTCCTAAAATCACCTTTTTTCGAAGCAGTTACATTTCTGATTTTATTGAAGTTTTTTTATTCATCCGCATTAGATATATTAAACGCCATCAAACGCAGGCGTTCGGTGAAGAGAACTCGTTTAAGATTTTTAAAAGGTTCCAATTATTCGAATTGATTCGATTGTTAGGTCTTACTTTTAGCCCGACCCGATGTCAAATCGAGTTGATACATACTTAAACGGAACCGCAAGCATTCATTTTTAACACAAAGTGACTAATCGCTAAACAGACGGTTTGAAATTTCGAAAATCCGTTCCCCAAAATAGGCGAGTTTTTTTTTGGGTTTTGGCGATTTAATTTTGTTTAGTTAAGAATTCCGTCTATTTTCTAGTTTTCACTAAAATTTTTCCTTTTTTTAAATTGATTTTTGGTGAATGGCCCCATCGAAGCTGATTCTAAACGCCCCCAAAAACTGAAAATCCTTTACTTAAGATTTCTATGATTTTTGAATTCGGTTATTTATGGAGTGGATTTTAAATATTAGGATTTTTTGATAATTTATATTTAACGTTTAGTGAATCCCCTTTTAAACTATACCATGTTCAACGGTTTGAGAATAATCTAATCCGTCCAGCTAGGTTTTTTCTTGATAATAATAAACCGAGTTGACACATCAATAATATAAGAAGCTTCACGGACACTAGTGTAATTTTTAAATACAAACAAAATGAAGGGGGGCAAAAATTGGTTTAATGTGATGACCACCCATAACTGTAGACAAAATATAAATTTTAGTGTCTGAATCTTTCAAAGATGTTCAATCTTACTTCTTCGGTGGAACCAGAAAAGTCTTACTGTCGATTTTTCTAAGGTGGGCAATTCATTTTCTAAGATGGATATTGCCCACCTCTGCCACCCTTCCTACGCCTATTAGTTTCGTCAATTTTTCCAGATTTTTTTATAGAAAGGAAACCCCAATCAGAAAAATTCAGTAGCTGAAAATAGACCCAAATTAAAGATGTTGCACAAAAATGAGCAAACAGGAATTATTCTGAGTACAGGAAGTTTGAAATGATTTTTACTTCAAATGGTGAAATGGTAGAAAAAACTAGCTAAAGTCTGACGGAGAAATACAATTTGAAATTCCATTTCCACATATCATTTCATTAAGTGTCGACAATTCTTTATACATGGCTAGCTATTGTTTTTAAGGCACATGGATTTGGCGCCCCTGGAAGCTACCGCCCGGGGCACAGGCCCCGGTTTGCCCCCCATACCGTTATTTTTCTATTTAATAACTTTTTGGAAGTTTTCTGTATGAGGAAAAATAATTAAAATCAGTAATACCATTTTCGAGAAATTTAAAGATCAAAAAGGAGGTACAATATAAATAACCATTTTTGAAAAATGGTTTAAAAAATTGTATTTTATTATTATTTTTTTGTTCCAAACTCTCTCTTTTGAAAAAATAAAAGCAAATTCTATCCTACAGGTAATGATGAGCTTTCCAGTTTTATTTTTGAGAGAAACCATTACGTTAACTAAAGAAGTTGTGTAGATAATTGGCGAAAACTATCAGATTTGTTGATATCATTCAAATAAAAAATTCTAGTTAGAAAAAAAATAAATGAAAAATAAAAATTATTTTGAACTTTTCATGCATTTCATGCTAATATGCTTAAAAGGAAATGATTAAAAACTAAAAAAGCCTTTTTTTTTATTTAATGACTAATAACAGCATAAAAACTGTAGCCATTCAATTAATATGCAATTATTAACTTCATTTTGTATGCATGATCTTAATTCTTGTTGTTTTCATATAAATTGTTTAAGCAAATCTCAAGCTTTTACTTTATTCTTTTCAACTCACCCACACTGCCCTCTATACGTGATCTTAAAGCCATTTAGAGCTACAGTAGCTTTATATGGCGACAAAAAAAAAACAGTTAATTTACAGTCAAGCAGTAATTCCATCTGACCATTCTATTTTTCTCTTTAGCCGAGTCGAGGGGAATACAAAAAGACATTTCCTTTTTCAGATGCTTTTACATAAATGAAATTGCTTATGAACTTAGCTTTTGTTTAATTACAGTTTGAATGATATAACACTTGTACTTGTATTTATAGTCACGTCTCGTCGGCTGATGTATTGTGGTTTGTGGTTTTGATTTATACTTTTTAATATAAATGGATTAAAATGTTTTTTTATGCCTTTTGATGTTTGTCTTGATTTGGCTTTATTAAACGTTATTTTTAGAAATCTGTATTAGTAATCTGAATGAAGGCATCAACCACCGTATTTGTGAAGATCTGAAAAGACATGCGATGGTGACATCGTAAGTTAGTACGGCACAAAAAAAAAGAAAAAAAAAACATTTTGGAAACATGAAGGTGTTTTTTTGAAAACTTGAAATTATATGTGATTTATTCAAAAACCACTATTTCTTATAAGTAGCAAAGTTTTGAAGTGTTCTACTTAAAGAGCCTGTTGAATCCCTTCTCTTAAACAATTCCGTATTAATACTTAGTATTAATACTTAGTATTAATACTAGGAATGCATATCAGTTCACTCTTCAGGTCAATAAAATGTTATAAGATAAGGCAAGCAAAAATTGAATTTTGTTACGTATACGCCCAAGTGTCCTCTGCTATTTACCGGGTTTTTCCAATAATCGGGTCCCCTAAAAAAATTGTTAATGAAGGGGGTCTATTTTATTTGTCCCTATCTGGGTAGGGTGGGAAATATATAAGCCTTTTGCTCGAATTTCGGAACTTACAGAGCTTTTGTGAGGTTTAGATTTTCTATTGCCTTTGCTGAAAAAAATAATAATAGGATTTGATATTGTAGCGGTTTTCTTCTGGATCGACGATATCGAGTTTTAGTACTCAATCTTTTATTAGTCATAGGCATGATCATCATTTTATATGAAATATCTGTTCAATATCAACAAATCCACTTCCCGTGCATTATTTCTAACAAATGATTTCACATTGCAAAGCCCTGATCAATTCAATGGCACTCTGTTTTAAAATTGCATTTTTTTAAAGGCAAACGGAAGATTATATTTATAAATAATTTATGTATTTTTACATCACACATCTCGCAGACACAAGCACCCAACATCCAGTCGGACGCAGCTTAGGCGGAATTAGTTGACAGATACTAATTTGCGACTGTCGTTGTCGTCGCGCATTTGCTGCCACAGGCGTAGCAAAAATAGGCGCCATGGGCAAGTTCAACTTTTCTTATTGGTTTTTTTTTAATTTGTTGTTTTCATCTTTTCCTGTTTTATTGATTGTGTCTCGATGAAGATCATTCACCGCAGTTAATACATATTAATGAATCTATCTGAGAACTGAGTGACTGTTTCAAGATCACCCTCTGTGACTAACTCATCAAAATTCCCTTGATTGAAAAATAACTTTATTCGTCTGGATTTGTTTTGAATTAAAAAGAAGTTTCATGTTTGTTTAGTCATTTCATCATAAAACATAAAAAAAAAAAATGATTCAAAAAGTGGCGCCAATTTAAATAGAGGAAAGACCTTAATTTTCATTTCACAATTTAAAAGCTAAAAATAAATACAAGCACACTCATTATTACTCATACAACCTCATTATTCTTAAATTCAACTGGTAATTGATGCAATGAAAATTTTACCTTAATTTGGTATTTTGGTTTCGTATCATAACGGAACCAGAAACCCCAGACAAACAAAAACATTTTTTTTAGTTGACAGTTTAAGTTAATGCTTCTAATTTTCATTGACAGCACATTGTGAGTGACACAGCCACAACAGAGTGAAACACTCAAAATTGCTGTTCATGTAGGAAATCCAATTTAAAGTTGATTTTCTCATTTTCCGTGTCTTTAAATCAATCAACTCAAGCTGAGGCACACATAGAAAAAAGTAAAAAAAAAAAGATGCGTTGCAACATATTAATACACAACATAAAAATGTACATAGCACACACTAACTGTGCGTAATGGGATAATGGGTGCTGCAGCAACAGCAGCAGCCCAGTAGCAACAAACAGACCCCATTATTAAGAGAAAGAGAAACCGGAGTCTATGATTGAAAATTGGATGCACTTCCTGGCATATACGCAGATATACACTTAAGTATTCTGTTTTGGAATTTATTCAATGATCGTAGTCAAAAAGTATGTTAAGCAAGAAAAGAAACAAGCTTGATTGTACCATAGTCGGAAAAAGAATTTTGACAAAAAAAATATTTCGCATTTTTCTTTATATCTTTTGCTTTATTGATAGAAAAAATCTAAAAAAAATATATTTTAATGGTATCAAGATGAGCTTACAAAAAACAATCCAAAAAATATATTCATAATTACAGTTTCGAAAATAAAAATTGTATTTCAAAAACTTATAGGGAAAAAAGTATTTTGACAAAATTAAAAAGGCTTGTAAATACCGGTTAACTTTTTAGTAGAGGCAATAAAGATTTTTTTTTTAAACGCTTTTTAACGCCGAATTCAAATCCGTCAGCCGTTTGTGGCTATCAGTTCGGGTTTTCAAGGAATTCCTGTTAGAAAACGACCAAAAATCGTTTTTCGGCAATTTTTGAAACCTTGTAACATTATAATTACTTTTCAACAAAATTTGCGAAACTATCTGAAAGCACTAATCTTGTTCTTCAAATATCAGTTAATGTCTTTCTAATATCTTCTTTCCTCTCTGATCAATCTTTTGTGGAAATATATACGTTTGGCATATTTTACCATACACGATTTATTTTTCATTAAGAAATATAGAGTGAAGACTAATATCTAGCAGAGAATGTCTCGGTAAGTAAGTGAGATATTGAAAAGATTTAAACTGATATTTGAATAAGAAGATTAGTGCTTTCAGATAGTTTTGCAAAATTTGATGAAAAATAATAATTTCTTGATGTTACAAGGCCTCAAAAATAGCAAAAAAAAACTATTTTTGGTCCTTTTCTAACAGGAATTTCTTCAAAACCCGAGCTGATAGCCACAAATGGATGACGGATTTGAATATGGCATCCAAAAGTGTATTAAAAAACAATCTACACTGCCTGTACTAAAAAGTTTACCAGTATTTACAAGCCTTTTTAATTTTGTCAAAATACTTTTTTCCATATACGTTTTTGAAATAAAATTTCTATTCTCGGAACTATAATTATGAATCTAACTTTTGTATTAAAATATTTTTTTTTGCAGATTTTTTCTATCAATAAAACGAAAGATATAAAGAAAAATGCGAAATATTTTTTTTGTCAAACTACTTTTTCTGAATATTGTAAATAAAAAAGGCAGAATAAAATTAGTTACAGTCGTTTCGTAAGTGTACGAGTACAATAATGACTCTCCCAAACTAATGCGAAATTACGGCGAAACATTCGCAACGATGCAAAATAAAACAGATACACAATGCTAAATAACAACAAAGAACTGTCGTTAGCAATTTTATCGTGTCGGTTTGAGAGAGCCTTTAAGCATTTTTAAGTCACCCTAAAACTCAAAATTAATCCGAATTTTTGTATCATTTCTCAAGAATGTTTAATGCTTAGTTAAAACCAAAATCTATTGTTTAAAATTTTGACTTAACCTCAAATTACGATAAACCTCATTGTATTCCAATGAAAATTGTTCTTTATCTAGTCTATCTAGGAATATATAAAATTGGAATTGGTAATAATTTAAAATCCTAATGATTTTCTTATCGTTCTGAATGTTTGCCAGTTAGTTAAGATTTTAGAAAAAAAAAACTTCCTTCACACAAAATTAATGCTGCATTTCATCATCATCTTCATCAAGTCCTGGTAACCCCGATTGGAGCGTAGGGCGTGAACAAATCGTTAACATCCCCTTAACCGGCCGGCCTGCAGCAAGATATTTTGGCCACGTCTTTTTATGGGAGTCTGCTTCTGCTAGAACTGTTGATTTCCATTTTGTTCATGGTCTTCCAACCCGCGTGCACCCTGAGGATTCTATTCAAAAGACTGCTTTGCAATTTCATCGTTTAATTTCCTCAGTGTGTGACCAATCCATTGCCATTTACGTTTTCTTATGTCAACGTAAAGCTGCTCTTGACATTCTTCTCCGCCACAATTCTTAGTTTGATATAAGTTGTGGCCAGTGAATTTTAAGAATATGGTGTAGGAAGTCATTGGCAAAAGCCTGCAATTTCCTTGAGATGGTAGTCATGACTTTTCAGGTTTCGCAAGCATATAATCCTCAACTTAGTGCATAAGGGGATTTGACTGAATTTCTAAATATGGGACAGAGAGCCGAAGACTGGTGCGCGAACTTTATTTATTCTACTTTTAACGTCCAGATCAGTACAACCATATTTGCTGAAGCAATACTTCCAAGGTAGTTAAATTGTTCAACCTCTTCAAGTATCGTCTCCTGTATAAAAATTAGTTCATGTGCGGAGGGGCCTGTGAGCATTATTTTTGTCTTTTTACTTTTTATTCTTAGACTCGACTCTCCTTTCACCTTCAGTGCTTGACACATCCCGTTCAGCCCGCTGATTTTTTTGCAATAAGACATACATATATAATCGGCATAGTCTAAGTGACGAAGCCTTTCAAACGATCTCCATTGAATGCCCTGTCTCTCCACTGTTCGAACGCTGGCCGTCAAAACATCGTCTATCGCCAGTAGAAAGAAAATTGGCGATAGAACATCCCCCTGTCTCACACCCTGTCGCACTTCGAAAGAGTCGGATATCTGCCCATTGTGTGTTGCTATAGGACTCTCTTATAATGGCAACAATTTTTGGACATGTTCAGGAAAATGAGATCTGGGAGACTTCAGCAAATTTCGCTCCGTCAAAAAGGTCAAAAAATGAGGAATCAAATCCACTTTTTTTGTCAGGTTAAATTGAAAAAATTTGCTGAGAAATGCTGTCCACGTCACGAGACTGATGTGGTCTCTGATACATCATTTTTCTGAAAATGCCTAATGACATCATGATAATGTCAAAATCAAAGAGGTGTATTCGATTTAAGTTTGGTGAGAGCATTCAATAAGCGGATTAAAAAAGTGCAAATATTCATCTGAGTAAAATTTTTTTAAAGTATGTAAATTGAATTTTCCAAAAAGCATTGTAATAAGTTTATTTTTTTTTTTTCAAAAAACTAATTTCTTGTAGGTATGAAGTGAAGTGCAGTTAAGCAAAGTCAACTGTATTTCAAATCGTTCTCGATCTATTAGACCCTTATATGTGATCGTCCGTATTAATTACATATTATACGACTGATCACTTCTTCTAGTGCATAAAGAGTGTGTGTTTCTATATTTTTATTAATTCTGGATAAGGAATAGAAAGATAACAGATGTGTCAAGATAGATAAAATAAGAATTACAATAATTCGTTCGGTGATGTGTTAAAACATTAATTCAATTAACATATTTTTTTTTCTCTGCGTAGTTATAACATAACTTCTCCTAAAGTCTAAAATAAATTAAAATTAGCATTAAGTGAATAGCATTAATGGTTTGTGACCTTTTAAAGTTTTTGTTTGTAGTTTCTAAATAAATTACACTAATGCACATCTGTCATAATCATCCATTATAGTATAGTAGATTCGTAAATAACATCAAACAAACTTTATATTCATTTTATTCCTCTCTTTACATGGAGTGAAAAAAAATCCATTACAGAGATGTCTTGAACGAATTAAAACAAACAAAATTGTATATCGTATCCAAGATATTCCGGTGAATAAAAAAACGCAGAAAGCTTATTCAGAAGACTCAAAATAAAAGGTCTGTTTGTGTAATTCCCAAAACTGCCAATTTCTACACATTATAGTCCAAAGTTCTGTCAAAGCTCATATGAAAACAAAATTAAATTGAATGAATTTTGGACTAAAATTGGCAGTTTTGAAAAGTACACGAACAGAGTTAATATGTATTCCGAATGAATAAATAAACACGATGTCAACTCGTTTGGGAAGGGTCTAAGGCCGAATTGATGATACGAAAAAAAAAATGTGACAGTTCAAAGAGGAGTGGAGCTTAGAAAAACAGTACGGAAACTGAAATAAATGAAAACCCACACAATCTTACAGTATGGAAACATACCTATAATTTTTACTTGCGATATAGGTACTATAGGGCAAGTTTTGGATTCGTGCAAAAAAAAAATTTCGAGATAACAATCAAACATGACATTACGATGATAGAGAACACGAAAAAAGTGGGTGGCACAATTCTGTCTGTCTGTCTGTCTGTCCGTACCTCAGCCTACAGCCTAAACCACTGAAGCGATTTTCTTCAAATTTTGAACTTAAGGTTTTTTTGTAACTCTCCAGAGGGGAAATTGAAATTTTTTTTTAGCTCAAAAAATAACGGTACTTGCCATACAACCGTTAAGGAAAAGCTTATTTTTCTCAAAAATGGCTCCAACGATTTTGATAAAAAAAATTAGTGTATTATTGTAGATATGATATACCTTTAAGTAAGAAAAAAAATCACCAAAAACATTTATTAACGGTACCTGCCATATAACGGTTTTTTTTATTTTTGATTTTCTCATTAACCGCTCATCCGATTTCAATGAATTTTTTTGCACAAAAGCTTTGTTAAAATATAAATATTACTGCATACCAAAATTTTTGAAAAAATAAATTTTGGATTTTTAAAAAAAGATTCAAAATTTTTTTTTGAAAATTCAATATTTCAAAAACGGGTTGATGAATTGTTTTGAAATTTCAGTTTTAAATGTATATTAACATATACTCAAAATTGGCATACCAAATTTTTTTTTTGAAAAATGTTACAAAAATTTTATATATAAAAATTAATTTTTAAGAAAACGGCTCCAACGATTTAAAATTTTTTTTTGCATATATTGATATTTTTTTAAGTAATCAAATGGCATACTTTTTTTGGCGCTCTAAGTTATTTATCAGGCTGTTTAAACAATTAAAAGAACGATTTAAATGCTTTTTTATACTTTTTCTGTAATTACTTGAATATTTTTTAAAGTTCTTAAGTTCCACACAACTTGAACATAAGAGCAAGTACGTGCGATCCAGTCGTGCATTTTATTTTGATAGGAGACAAAATTGGAAATCTCCTAATGGATATTGTAATGACTTTCCAAATTTGAACTAAAACGACTCCGAAAAGCAAACAAACGGACACAGTGCAAACATACCCTTATTAGCTATAATTATAGCAACTCTCAAACGAAAGAAGCGCCATCTGCCGGATTATAGCAGATTTACCAGCTGTCAAATAAAAGCTTTTGGAAGGGAAATTATTGGGAAATTTCCCCTACGGAAAGTAGGAAATTAGTTTTATTAACGAACCTGAGAAAATATTACAATATAATCATTTTGAGTATATTAGATACCAGGAAACAAAAATCGCGGTCAGTCAGGCATCACTCCGAAGTGGTGGAAAATAAAACACGTTCAACAAAGCTTAAATTTGGGTGAAATGTTCTTTAATTATAATAAAATAAGAAACGCCATCGTACAAACAAACTTCGCCTTCAAGTCAAGACAAATTTGAGATATTCCTTAAAATATAATCTTTGACCTTCTCTTGTTAAACAGACTGCAACAAGATCAGTCTTACCCTCAATTTAATTCTATTATATTCATTTATTTCCTACAAATATATTTAATCCAGTATAGCAATATGACATTTGAAAAATTACAAAAAAAACATCACTGAATGCAATTTGACAAAAATTTTCAATCTTTTCATTCAATGAGCTCGTTTGTCTGACAATTAAATATCTCCACGCTGTCACAATTTGTAATGGATCTGGTATTTTATAAGTGGGTATCTATCTATCTATGTACACATACACTAGGAGAATAGACTTACATTCAATAATTTTCTCAAGTACACACATTAGAGGTCATTGGACTTAAAAGGAGGCAATCCCCCCTACATTCTGACACTGACACCCGTTTGCCATCCTCTATTTATTATTCTATTACTTTTAACTTCAAGCAGTGACAAATTGATGCAAAAATAAGACATTTTGAACGAGAACCGGAAGACTTTCATAAATTATCTAATTAATTATCTTGCTTCGGTATAAAATAATCGTGAGAAACTTTTGTTTAAATTAAACAAAAGAATATTATTTTTATTTAATGGCATTTATGTATATTGAACGTGATATGTCTTGATTCATAAAATATAAAATATATTTCCTACTTTGAGATATTTTTAGCCAGAAAATTGTTGTAATGGGTTCATTCAGCGAAATAATAAAGTTTTGTTTCTTTTGTTTTCTATATAGGGTGATCCAACAAGAGTTGTGGTTTAACACCAGTTGAAAAACTCAATTGATTTTTACGAAGCTGTGTTACTCTCTCTTTAAGTGACTCGATTGATTTGTTGGTGTGTTCGATGTGGGCAGATAGATTATTTTCAATGGTTGTGAATCGTTGCATAACTTCGCTTCGTAGGTCCTTAATTTCCTTGGTTATTTTGAAAACAATGTCATCGGTTATATTTATGACAAGTCTGTGGATTTCATTAGGATGGATCGTTGAAGTTGATGTTGTAGCTTTGTTCTCAAGGTTGACTTCATCGGCTGGTATGATTGGAGATCCAAGTACCTTTGGTGAGGCAAGTTGAGTTGGAGGGGCAGGTTGGATTGGATCGACTGGTGTATGGGTTCCAGATTTTTGTGTGGTTGGCTTTAATTTGTTTGATTTTCCTGATTTGTTTGTAGCCGATGGAGTGGCTACCTTCGGGTGCTCTTTACCATCCTTTCCAGTCCGTGTTTGACGCTCCATGTTCGAGAGAGAAACAATTAACGAATTATAGAGAAAACCACTGGCAGAACAAGACAAAGAAAGATCACAAACCAGAAAAAAGTGAATTTGTTCTTTTTAATTTTATGGTTTTAAGCTTGAATCTTTGAAACTGAGAATAAAAATTTAAGTTATGCAAACTGCAAGTAACACTTTCCCGCACTTAGAGGCCTTATGGATATTTTAAATGATACGAATATAAATGTTTTGCCGGACGAGACTATAGGCACGTCTATTCGCTCTTGAACATCGCTCTTATATGAAAATATGAAGCTTTTTTGTTGTTGTAAAATCGAGCAATGCCAAAGATAAGAAATACCTATTCAGATGGTTTTATTATTTTTTAAAACTTTTTATAAAATTTATTTAAAAAAAAAGAATCTGAGTTAATAGCCTAAACGCAAAAAAAAAACAAAATTTTAACTTCATATACAAAATATAATCAAAAAATAAAATCCTCTATATTATATTCAATTAGGGGTGTCACTAGCCCCAAGGTTTCACTAGTTTGTAAATATAAAATACATTTTAAAAACTTATTTCACAAACGGGGCCAAAAGATTTAAGTCCTCTTTCTGTAAGGAGAGTACAAATACACGAACGCAATGCATAAATAGATGCAAATATTACATACCTACATTCATCCTTTTTCACAAAGCTTACCTAGTGAGCTTTTTCTAATAATAATAAAATTATATAAACTTTCTTAATAATTGACCCAAATCTCTTAAACCTCCTTCTCTGACTACGCACATGATATCATTTTGGCTGACGACATGAATCCATTTTGGAAAGCAACAACAACAATACAGGTTTGTTTACATTTTTCATCTGCAAAATAAAGGAAATTATTCATAAGTTTGGATACATATTCTTTTTGATTTACAAAGTAACATTATTTGTTATTGCATTGCAACTATAATATAGATTAGTATTCATATAAAATTAATTAGTAAAATTAAAGTTTTCAACAGCATTTTTTGGTTTTCTCTTATGGGAAATGCATTGAATGTCAAATCGGAAAAAAATCTATCTCACAAGTAGGCTACACACGCTGACTGCTAGGTGCCGTGACTCCATTCGCCAATAATGGTGTAAGGTGTGTGTTATTTGGGTTAGTTATGAGAAACTACACGTCCAGTAAATTTGTCACTCAAAAGAGGCATTGTTTCGTTGTGTGGCATCATTTGCTGAAAATAAAGATTGTCAAAGCGGCAATTTAAGGTAAATAAAACAGTCAATCAACATTGATCGGAAACGCAATTCATTCACTTAAACGGTTAGACCAGCATCGTTTTGAAAACAAAAATAGTTAATGGCACTTGAGTCCGAAGCCCATAGACGGTACCATACTATCACTATGTAAATATAGAGGGTGCTTCAATACAACCTTGGGTTTTTCCAAGCCCTGGATGTGACAGTTTTGTCCCAAAACCAAATGGAAATGAGCCTCATCCACTCAGAGTAATTTATTTGTCCACGTAAAAAATCATGATCTAGTTCATTAATTTCCAAAAGCTAATCGACACTATGTGTGTTTTGATATATAACTATTTCATTAAAGAAATTTAGATTGAGTGAATAATTTTTAATATGGCCCAATCTTATCTGTTTGATAAATCTGACACGAATCAAGGAATTTTAAAATTAACTCTGGAATACCATAAGAAAGCCATCTAGGCCCTTTTCTTTTTATTTTATTTGTTAATGACTTATCGCGTGTGTTGAAATATTAAAACTACTTAATTTATGCAGACGATGTCACAGTTTTTAAAACTTTTTCACTTACTCGCGTTTCTGAAGAGCTAGTAGAGGTAGAAGTTATGAGAAAAATCTCCCTATTCTGCCCACAACTTTTACTCAATATGTACAACCGAGAGAATTTTCCTTAAAGGCTGGAAAAAACAACGTACTAACATATTAGCGAAAATAAAAGACAGCCGGTCCCGGACTCCCCATCTGCATACAGGCCTCTGTGCATGCTGGTCACAATGGGAAAAACAGCGATACAAAGAAGAGGAAACTTGTCTGAAAGACAAGTTCTAGGTAAATAGAAATAGTGGGCAGTGACCCAATTAGCGCTGTAGTGTGCCGTTTTGCTTCCATAGCTAGTTTGAAATTGGATTAGAGTAAGTAAGGGCTTGTGAACACACCCTCTGAAGTTCATCTTCCACGCCTTGAATTGTACGCAAATGTCAGAAAAGGCAGTTTGTTGGTTTGTTCGAAGCATGGATGCGATCCTTCAGGGGGATACCCAGTTACATGGTTGGATGTGAAACTTTCATGTGACTCCGTCTGCTCACTCCGCATGACATGAGGTTTCCCGTAAAGATCAACACACAACCATGAAACCAGATATGTTCATTGGTTTGAATAAAAACGGATGTTGGGTGAGCACAAACGACAGGAGGCGGGTCATTAGACACTCACACAATATTGGATTGCATCCCACCTGAAGCCAAATGCTTTATGCCAATCTCAGCAGATAGCAAGAACGGCATCGAAACGTATTCGATCCAACCGTATGATCATTGTCATTTAGCATCATGAGACCCCGCAGATACCCAAATTCCGATTGCTCACGGTCTCGGTAGTTTGGAGGGGAATATGATACAAAAGTAGCCGACTTCCGCCTTGGATCCAATTCGTCACGTTGAGAAAAGAGATCAAATCCTTGATCTTAATTTTGGAAAGTTCGTTATGGTCGCCAAAAAATGCCACTCCAAACGACTGTGCTCTCATAATGGCCAGAGCAGGACATTAACAAAGGAAGTGAATGACTATTTCCTTTTCCTGCTAGTCCCCGCAGCTGCGACAGTGAGTATTGTAAGGAATACCCAACCTCGCCGCATGTTGCAACGACCCTGGCTATGTTTTGCCTGGGTCCACACATCAGATCAATTTGTCGAGATATATTATAGGCGGGACAGATCTTTTTGGATATTTTTCATTGGATTAAGCTGTTCCACCCACGATTGGATTCACTAAGGGAATTTGAGAATACATTCACCCTTCACAACACCAAGAGGAATGTTGACTCTTTCCGCAAGTGAGTTATGAGGGGCTGATCCTTACCTGGCCAGTTCATCTGCCCGTTCGTTTTCCTCAATGCCTTTGTGACCTGAAATCCAGATAAGGATGACTTTGAGGTTGATATTTAGGCTTTCCAGCTCATCTCGGCATTGCCAGACTAGGTAAGAAGAGAAGATGATGTAGTCGAAACAATGTTCTTAACAGCTGCCTGAGAGTCAGTAAGGATAGCTGTATAACGATTTTGGTTAAGGTCTAGTTTAAGTATTTTGCATGCCTCCCTTATTGGCAAAGTCAAGTGAGGAAAATTGTGCTACTGGAAACACTGGATGCCCAAAACGTCTTCAACTCAGCCTGATGATTAGATTATGTTAAGCGCACTTAAAGAACATTCCACATCCAAGGGTATCTTTTGCGGATGAAACAAAAGTTATAGATTACCTCAGGGACAGCGAACAAATCTAACAAACAACAGAAGGACTGAAATGTAATGATCTCACAGCCAAAGCAGAAAAAAGGATTTATTCTCGGACCCGGCCTTTGGAATATCTCTTGCGACAAAACTCTCTGTATGGAGATGCCTGAAGATTCCTTCCTACTCGGTTCCACAGGTGACGTCGCTGCGGTGAAAAAAGCGAGAAGCACCAAAATCACGCAAGAAAAAACTGAACAAAGTCATGTGAGGAAAGAATTTCTGAACAAAGGACCACTGGCTATAAAGACATCGAAAAAAAACCGAAGTAGTGCTTCTAACAAGAGACGAAATTGTAAGGAACAATGATTGAACACCTCATGGTTTAGTAGGCAGCCGCTCTTGTTATTACAGGAGTTTCGCAAATATGTATATGAAATAACGTCTACGAAATGAAAACTGAAATTGAAGTGGAAACGGCCATCATGGAGAAAGAACGCAAAACACAATACAGAACAAAAGTGATAAGAATAATGGGAAACGAAAAACAGAGGGAGGGGGGGGGGGGGTGGACTTCGAGGCTCATCCGAAATGTAGCTGAATGGAGTCACACAGAAACCCGTTGAAGTTGTCTATTACGTCACTCAGCTTCTCCCTGGATACTGTTACTTAAACGCTTTACTCCATAGGATCGGCGAAACAAGGAGGACTCTCTTGCCAGTATGAAGACTCTACCATGGACAAAGTTTATAACAAACGTGTGTTAGAACTAGAGGGTACCATGGGGCCTTCAACTCAGAGAAAATAGCACAGAAGAGGTTGGAAAGCGATAACAGCAAATCAATGCACACTTGGTCCACATGTTGAAAACTAAAAAAGTGAGAAAAAATGCAGACCTGCATACTGTTGAATTCCCCAAATAAACAAGGGCACCCCCATGAAGAAATGTGCAAGTGGTCCTGGAGGAGAGGATAGAGAAGGCCAGGTTTCGCTTTTGGAGGTCAAACCATACCTCTTTATATTGCATAAAGCATTTTTCCCTTTACCATGGAGTACCTAACAAAAAAATGCATCGTCCTTAGAAAGGATGGCAAACCGATCCACCAAATTTTCACCCAATCTGAAAGCCGAGGCAAATTGCCATCTTAAGGTCTTGATAAACTCATATTTTTAAAATATAAAAACAAAATCAAGATGGGCATGTAGTGAGCCTGGTATCTATAGGTCTCGATCCATTAATAGTTCTGCCATACTAAATCATAAACATAATAAATCAAGTCTTGTTTCCATAAACTAACACACAATTCACACTATTTATTGTTGGTGTTTTAAAATGTCTATTAGTTTATTGGTTTCTTTTTTTTTCTGGTTTGTATTAATCTGCCTGTTCTTCTTACATATATAAACTTTCAAGCCATCAATCAATTTTCACAAAAACTAGCTATTCAACGAGATGTTTTAATCACTCAAATCACTCAAGTCGTTAAAAACTTAGAAACAAACTCGTTAAAAAATGCGCATAAAACTTGAACCTAGACAGTATAGTACGTGCAAAAAGAAACTAACTCTTCAATGTACATATATACGTGTATTACAGCACCTTTAAACAGTTTGATCTTTCACCATATTTTAAGTTGGCACTGTGACCAGTTAAAACAGATATACAATCTGAGAATCTTACACACTATTTTTTTTACAAATAAACAAAAGGCAATTAAGCTTACACAAAAGCAGGTGTAGACGTTTGCCAATTTCTAATAATCTTTTGGTTTTTTCGTTAAAATGCAAGCTTTCACTCTTAGTAAAAGGTGCAGATTAATGACTTCACTTTAATTGATCTATCGATCAATTTTTAAAGCTGTCATTTAAAAAAGTCTTTGTTATATTGACAGACAAAACTGTTGAACACCATAGGTAGACATGAAGATTTGGTTTTGCTTCGAAGCCGGAACCTTTTCATAAATTAAATTTAAGAAAAAAACAAATAGGTATTAAGGCCCAGTTTTTCAGAATCTTCTGAATTAATTCAGAGTTTGAAATGAATTTGCATATGAATAAATTATAAATTTGTGAATTGTTTTTTTTTTAACGTGTGTCCAGAATATCTCTTCAAGTACCTAATTCCGATTGATAGACTTCAAGCTACTAAAATAAAGCATCAATTTAAATAGAAAAAATATTTTTTTTATTTTTTTTTTGCTTGAAGAGTAAAAAATGGATTTAAGAAATAGCTGTGTGAAGTCAGAACCCCGACCTCAAAATTTTTGGGTTTTTTTTTATCGGATTCGTTTGTCCATCGTTAGTCCACGTTTGTCCACCCTCAGGATAAAAGATATTCGACTTTTCTTTTTTTATAGCAAACCTCGAAAAACACCAAAGTCCTCTAGCATCCCCAAATGAGGTCATAGGGGATTACGACTGATTGGGTTCGTTTGTCCACCAGCTCAATATAAAAATCCATTAAAAAATTTTTGTTGCCCACCCCCAGGAAACAAAATATTCAACTTTTCTTTTTTGCACTGAAAAACAAAAAGTGCTCCAAAGTCCCCAAATGAAATCTTAGGGAGGTGGAGTCAATTGTGTTCGTTTGTCCAACGGCTCGATACAAAAATCCAAAGAAAAAATTCGTTTGTCCACCCATAGGATTAAAAATACTCGACTTTTCTTTTTTTATAGCAAACCTCGAAAAACAAAAAGTCTTCTAGCATCACCAAATGAAGTCATAGGGAGTTGGGGCTGCTGATTGAGTTCGTTTGTTCACCAGCTCAACATGAATCCATTAAAAAAAAAAATATAGTGAAATATAATATAATAATATCAAATAAAATAAAATAAAATAAAATAAAATAAAATAAAATAAAATAAAATAAAATAAAATAAAATAAAATAAAATAAAATAAAATAAAATAAAATAAAATAAAATAAAATAAAATAAAATAAAATAAAATAGAATAAAATAATATAAAATAAAATAAAATAAAATAAAATAAAATAAAATAAAATAAAATAAAATAAATTAAAATAAAATAAAATAAAATAAAATAAAATAAAATAAAATAAAATAAAATAAAATAAAATAAAATAAAATAAAATAAAATAAAATAAAATAAAATAAAATAAAATAAAATAAAATAAAATAAAATAAAATAAAATAAAATAAAATAAAATAAAATAGAATAAAATAATATAAAATAAAATAAAATAAAATAAAATAAAATAAAATTAATTTAATTTAATTTAATTTAATTTAATAATTTAATTTAATTTAATTCAATTTAATTTATAATTTTATTTTATTTTATTTTATTTTATTTTATTTTATTTTATTTTATTTTATTTGATATTATTATATTATATTTCACTATATTTTTTTTTTTAATGGATTCATGTTGAGCTGGTGAACAAACGAACTCAATCAGCAGCCCCAACTCCCTATGACTTCATTTGGTGATGCTAGAAGACTTTTTGTTTTTCGAGGTTTGCTATAAAAAAAGAAAAGTCGAGTATTTTTTATCCTATGGGTGGACAAACGAATTTTTTCATTGGATTCTCCTTTTCAGCTGGTGGACAAACGAACACACTTGACTGCACCTCCCTATAATTTCATTTGGGGGTTTTGGGGCCCTTTTTTGTTTTTCAGTGCAAAAAAGAAAAGTTGAAGAACTTTTTCCCTGTGGATTTTTATATCGAGCCGTTGGACAAACGAACACAATTGACTCCACCCTCCTAAGATTCAATTTGGGGACTTTGGAGCACTTTTTGTTTTTCAGTGCAAAAAAGAAAAGTTGAAAATTTTTTTCCTGGGGGTGGGCAACAAAATTTTCTTAATGGATTTTTATATTGAGCTGGTGGACAAACGAACCCAATCAGTCGTAACCCCCTATGACTTCATTTGGGGATGCTAGAGGACTTTGTTGTTTTTCGAGGTTTGCTATAAAAAAAGAAAAGTCGAATATCTTTTATCCTGGGGGTGGACAAACGATTTTAATGGTTGGAAAAACGTGGACTAATGATGGACAAACGAATCCGATAAAAAAAACCCAAAAATTTTGAGGTCTGGGTTCTGACTTCACACAGCTTTTAGAAATAGTTATAAGGAATAACCCTAGAATATCCTCCTGTATTTTTAACCAAAAACTAGTTGGCGTTAGTTGTATTATATTTTGGTAACAAATGTTTTTCTTCCATCGTTTAATATCAGCGTATGAATGTTAAGATCATCCAACAGAAGGAGCCAATATTGCCCTGCAGAAGTGATGTACATTGCTTTCTATACATAAAAACGCATTATTCTACCACTACCGTCTGAAGCATTATTTTTCTTCCGACTTCGGCGCTTCAGAAGAAAATGTTTATTTCTTCCATTAAAATCCATAATAGAATGCAGATGGATGCGGTAATTATATTTATCTCTTTATGTTCCTCTATTGAATTTAGATTCTTATAAAAATAATAATAGGTCTATGTACGTCTGCACTGAATATATTTTATATAGCTTGTGCCGCCTATGTGTACATCTGATAAGGGTGAGGAATTTTAAAAATAGGTTAAGATTCTTAAATGAATGGTTACTGAATGGCTTCAGTGCAATTGATGTCTGCTGGAGAAGAGCCCTAAATAATTAAAAATAATGTACCTTGACATATTATGCACTTAGGGAAATATCAAACTTAAGTGTTTTGTTCCGGATTTTTCATAAAAGGGTTGATGTCGTTGCAATGCATTATAAAGACATGAACAATATGCCGTAGTCTTTTTATTTTTAGGTTATATTTGAGAATACAATATTGTATTCTTCATTTAGTTGGTAAATACTTATGTATATACTTTGCTCAGATTGTGTATATGTACTTTGAGCTGGCCTGAAAGTTTCCGACCTTAAGCATAATGTCTACTCGTGTACTTTCGAAAACTACATACGAATTTTAGTCAAATTTTATATTTTTATATGAAATTTGACAGAACCTTGGGACAAATTCGTAGAAATTCGTAGTTTTGTGAAGTAAAACGAATAAACATATGCATAAGTCTGTTCGTGTGCTTTCCAAAAAAATCCCAAGATTTAATATAAATGCTGCTTATTCTATGAAACTAAAATAGCCAATTTCATAAACAAACACTAAAATTGCTTTTATCTAAACTCTTTCTTAGTTTTATCAGACATTACAAATTTTTCGGTTTCACCAATGTAGAAAAAGGATATTTTAGGGATATTTTAATTTGACTGAGTTTGCCTCACATCCCTGGATACAAACAAAGAGGTTGTTTCCCTCACACATGCGAAGTGTATGAGAAAAAGCGAAAAAGCATTATGGATGAGGGACAATTATTCTGACAGCAAAAAATCAGCTGTTGTTGACTGGAATGGCTTAGTAAAAAAGACTTTTGAAATTTAATGAGACAAAATCGAGCTTTTAGTTTACAATGGCATTTAAAATCATTTGGTGAAACCAAAAAACACCATTTTAGGGCTAAATGGCTTTTTAAATAATTAAAAGAATTTCGTGAAATTGGCCATAATATGCATTAAATAGTTCAGTCATATTGTATTTTAACCAAGCATTTTTCCTGCCTTATGTTTTCGGGATGCTGAATCCGAATCTGAGATTTGCGACTAAAATTTCGTGATGCAACATGGTAAACAATTTTAAAAAATAATACAAAAACGCCCATTTGGTCTCAAGGCTTGTTGAATATTGGCAAAACCCAGTAGGTAGTTTAAAACGAAGGCTAACAACTGAATAATGATTTTTCAAATATATTTTATTAGGAAAATGTTCATAATAAATAAATTGGGTGGCGCAACAGCTTGTGGAGAACCAGGGCCTAGTGACTAACAACTCTCAACCACATTCCTGTGTGCGTGTTGTTGGCAGGAATGGAGGGGACCTACAGTTTTTCGCCGAGTCCGAACGACTAGGTGAGAAGCACTTATTCATGACAAGTATACTCTTGGAGGATTTGTCAGTTCGTCGAAAGAGGCAGTACCTCGGATAAAACATTTTTGTTTTAGGTGGCATGGCTGGGAATCGAACCCACACCTTCGGCATGACAGTCCTACGCACTAACCATCATGCTACGAGGTACTACAGGAAAATGTTCATACTTTAGAATGACAATACAAATTTATTTCAAAAATTACCTCGAGATATAATGGCCCCGATTGCGGTTGTCAATTTGCTGATTGATAATCGACTTTTTCGATTTACCGATCGTCTTTCATATTGTGATTGACGATTACTATCTAAATTTGTCGATGGTAATTTTCTGATCGATGCCCTAGGAACACAATTTATATTTGGAAATTGAAACGATGATGGTACAAATGAACTTCCAAATTGGAAATATTTGCAATATTTTAGTGCATTATTCACAATAGAGCATTTTACATTTGATTACGTTACACAGTACCAAACATGGAATCCAATCGATACAATCGAAAGATTTATATTCGATTGCTTATCTTAATCCAATATAACCCAAAATTTCCGTAAAAAATGCATTATGTTTCAAAATTTTAGAATCAAACATCTCAGAAGCATGGAGTGATAGGTCAATTCTGAGGCCAGATTCGAATTTAGAATCTTGAATAATTGATAGTTTTCGAGTCAAAATTGAACAAGTCCGAAAAAATGCGTTGTTTGCATTTTTTAGTCGCAGACCTCAGATAAGGATTCAGCACCACCGAAAACAAAAAGCAGGAAAAGAAATCAACCCACAATTTGTTTGATGTGGCTTTAAAAAAATTTTGCCCCAGTTTTTTTTTAGTCTTGTTTTCTCCCTCAGTTGATCCATACGAATTTCGTTCGTGAGAATTTTGGCACATTGTGTTCGGGTCGATACTTTAATCGGTGGCATCTGTGGAGGGTCCGATTGCTTCAAAGGAAGCTGTTGCATGTCCAGTTAAGCATCTTTTGAACATTCAGGTGAATCTTCAATGGAAAAAAGATCTTCAGCAGAAAGCGAGGCTGCCATATTTTCAGTGAAAGCAGGGACAAACGTCTCATTTAGATGTGAAGCCATTATTGTATCAGCTGGAGTAGACAGATTAATAGTTAAAACTTCGTGGCAAGTTTGAAGATGTTTCGTTCAAAGCTTCAACATTCGCTCCATCAGAAATACGAATTACCTATTCAGGTATTTCTTGGGGGTTAAAGAGAAGTGGTATATTTCTTTAAATCCGGAGGGGCTTAAACAACGATCGATTTAATGGCTGTAAGTAATGTGTGGTTTGACTTGGCAAACACAATAGGTCGATCATTCTCAGCTGCAAAGCCCAAAACCAGATGTCCGAACAATGGGAGCTATGACCATCAAAGATGAGAAGTACCTTCCCTGGCATAAAATGTCTCTGAAGCCATTAGAGCAATATCTCCAAATTAACGTAGGCAGATTTTTCAGCCATTTTCACAACGGAACTTGATGGTAATCCATCTTCCTATTCAGCCTTTTTGCGTTTTCTCTTCAAGATACAGTAAGGCCTGGTTCACACGAGATTGTACCGCACGTTTTTTATCGCATTCGGTTTTTACCGAACAAATATTTGGTGTTCACACGCTATTTATATTTATTCGTTTAAAACTCGAATAGCTGCAGTATAATGAAAATGAATGGAAAAGTTTGAATTTGTGAAGTATTTTATTTTTATCTTTTTAAGGGAAAGGGTTAGAAAGCTGAAATTCTGATGGGTGATAGAAATTATTGATTTAAATATGAATTAAAAAAATAAGACTCCTAGAATACCGTTGGACGGACATAACGGCAATATTTAAGCGCTTTCACATATGAACTCATATCTGTGCATTGATGAATTTTCTTGCTGTTTTTAAATATTGCATACAAATAAAATCACGGTTATTTTTATACCTCATTCATTATCCTACGTGGTATATAAGCGACACAATATTGATTTTAAATTGATCGAAAAATCAAAACAATTGCATTGAAATTACCTGCTTGGACCATTGTCCACGACCATCCACCAGCGAAAAGATCCCGTTATCTACATGGAATTTTTTTTATTAAAATTTGATATGGATGGCTTTAAAAAGTTATATCTCTCGTTTTATTCATTGGATCTTCAAGATTAAGGCCTCTAAAGAAAGCTGACATTACGGGCTATATTGTGTAAAAAAATTACTGAGGAGGGGCAAAAATTTGTATACTAAAGGGGTGAATAAAGCCCAATTCAATTCCATTTATTTTATTCTAAATTCAAATGTTGATGCCTCATTCCTCTTCTTTATTTTAAGACCTTAACCTGCAAGATCCGATTAGAATCACCGGAGTTATAATTTTTTTAAATCAACCATATCGGTCGATTAATTTTTTTTGTGTACATCGGTTTTTCTCTCCACTGAAGCTCATTCGATGTCAACGAACAAATACCCAACGTTGATTTTAACCGTGTGAACGAGACTATATAAAACTATACGCCACTGGAAGACGATACGTCGCAGTTCATTCGTTTTTTTTGATAAGTCCGTTGAGTATTCGATAAACGTACTTAGCTGAGTACGTTTTCTTGCCGTACAAACGTTGTGTGAAAGGCTCTATGTAAAATATATACGCCACTGCTTATTCGCACGGATTTATACTGCAAAAAATCGTGCGGTACAATCTCGTGTGAACCAGGCCTAAGGTGGTAGAAATCTCCCTTCTGCATTGCAACAAGTAATCACACTAATTGTTTTACAATTTTAAGCCCACGTTAGGTGATTAACATCTTTTGAACCTTTCATTGCCAAAACTTTTTCGGGCTCATTGTTAAGTTGCAGACCCCTTTCATCAATGTTGAAAATTTGTCCTTGAAGCGCTGACTTCATTCCTATTCATTCCCAGTGCTCGAGCAATTGAAACTCCTTCTGCTTTTCTAAATCTCAAATCTGGATTTCGCTGCATGAATGACTTAAACCAATCTCGGTCAGTGGCTTTATTTTCACAGTTAAATCAATGTTGTATGCCATTTTTTTTTCCGACAAAAGTATAGGCCAGATTTCTAGATGATGAAGCTATCAGTGGATAACCTACCTTTTCAAGCCTTTAATATAATTTACCAGCTCATTCTCATTTTAGAATAAGCTGCTTTTAGCTCCAAATTTCTTTTTTTATGCAGTTGTTTTGAATATGACGTTTGAGTGTGCGATATGGAATTTTGAATTCTCTTGTTGCTGCCCATGGTTTAATTTTAGCCAAGCATTCATCTGTCCAAGATGCTCTCTCTTTATTTCTTTGATATATTCGAGGCATTCTTGTTTCTGAAAGAAATTTTAATCAGAGGGCTTAATATACCAATTTAGTGGGTAAAACACCAGTTGGTGTGAAACAAACGTGGAATTTTAACCCAAAACGTCAAAAAATATTAAAGTATCCCCGAACGAAAATTAGCGGAACATATTACTTCTAGACATCAACAAACACAAAACTAGCCTAACCTTTTTGGGAGAAACCTGCGTATGTTGAATCTAATTTCTGATTGTTCTACTCCTCTTTGATTCCACTCGAATATGAAAACTTCGTGCTGTTCAAATTTGCACACAAACTACTGAATGACATCATTTTAAAAAATGGCTTCTTCAAGCATTTATCACTTTTGACAAGACGACAAACTGTATAATGTATGAAGTATGAGTGTGTTCCAAATCTACTCCTTCTTGAAATCAGGAACAGAAAAAGACTCAGAAGACATTGCTCGGAACAGCCAATCAAAGGCTTTTGGAGTAGTAGGAGTTGAAGTGGAGTGGACAAGGAGTAATCCGAACGTCCAATCGAAAGCGACATTGATAACATGCACATCCGTGAGCCCAGAAAACTTAGCGTAACTGAGCGAATTGCATTGTCAGCATTGCCAACATCTATTTAGAATTGCAAAGTGTTGAAAGGTAGCATATTACCCATACTGGCATATTCAACCCACATACCCTAAAAAAATTGATACAACGAAATTTTAAACGAAATATTTCGTTGTGTGAAATGTCAATGAAATAGAAAATTGTAGTAGAACATTGTATAACCACCGTTTGTGTATTTCTTGAAAGGTTTGTACATAGTCAACTAAATTTCAGCCATTTTGGACGTGCCGTTGTTATTTGACAATCTTTTGAGTGAGCCAATTTGAATGTTATTTGTCTAGTTTATATTTCTGAGGGCTCAGAGAATTTCCCCAGTTTTGCTGTCAAATACTTAGTAACAAAAAAATTTGGATTCGTCTGCTCACTGATATATAAACTGAACAATTGTGAAAATCCGAAAACTCGCTCTAATTAGATGTTTGTTTTTGAAAGGCAATAAATCTACGAAAAATCATAGATGAGCTAAATGCTTTATACGGGGAACCTGCACCATCATTCACTATAAAATTTAGAACCGCTGAATTAAAACGTGGAGATGATATACGTCGAAAAAATAGCAGAAAGTTGTATATACATAGCTGTTCATTCCAGTCGACTTATAACAAGCAACTCTTGATCTATAATCGTTGAATTCTATGGCCCTGAGTAATAGATCCGAATCTAGCATAGGTAAGGTCGATTTTAAAAGAAAAAAAAAGGCTGGATGTGACCCACACTAGTAACTTTCCATTGGTGCCCCGGAAGCTAGAAGCCCAATGTTATTTTTGTTTATTAAAAATTCACCAATTCTAGATCTCCGAAAACTTTTTCAGTACTTCAATATGTAATCAAGTGAAGACCAAAGATTGGTTTGCCTTTGAGATATTTGAGACAAAAACATTGTTAAATAATTAAGGGTATTCAAGCAACAGCGTAAAGTCGTAAGCGTGGTAAAGTTGTTAACTTCGTAAATCTGTAAAATTTTCCATACAAATTATGACAGAATTACGACGTTGTAAAATTTACAACGTTTATGGCGAGTTTAAGCTGTTGTATGAATATAATAAGGGTATTCATACAACATCGTAAAGCTGTCGTGAATGTTGTAAACTTTTAAACATCGCAAACCTGTCACATTTTGTATGGAAAATTAGACAGATTTACGCAGTTTACAGCTTTACTACGATTACGACGACTTTACGCTGTTGAATGAATACCCTCAATATGTTAGTAGCCTTTTTCTTAAAAAACTGTATATTACTTTTTTTTACAAATCTTATGAATTTTGAACTAGTGTGTAGAATAAAACTATCCCAATGTCCATATCTCAAGATATTCGCGCCAAACAACTTTTCAACAATTTTCAGCAACTTTTTTTTGTTAAAAAAAACTAAGTTAATATGTGTTTATATTTTTACCAATTCTTTATTACGTCAATATGCGTGGAATAGAATAAACCCAAAGTCGATAGCATGATTTGTTCTCGAGATATTCAAGACTGAAGAAATTTAACAACGTTTTTCTTAAATTGCTATAGTAAGAAAACCGCTCGTTGAATTTTTATGAAAGTCCTTTCTGCCCGTAATGAAACTTCAATCTATAAAAAAAAATTCATCCGAAGTCGATATTTTTATTTGTTCTTGAGATATGGTGAACGAAAAAAAGCGAAGTAACGTACGAACGTAGGTACGTACAAACACAGACCTCTTTCTAAAAATGATGGATTAAGATTCTAGGGAGCTCAAAATGTGAAGATATGTCAAAATTTTCGATTTGACAAATCAGACCATTTACAATTACTCCGATTACAGAATGAGCTACGGAGGGAATCTGACTCAATTTTGACATTTGGCTCATAGTAAAAATGTCAAAATTGAGTCTGATTCCCTCCGCAGTTCATTCGTCGAATTCTGAATAACTTTCAATGGGAAGTTAATAAAACACAAATTTCACTTCTAAATGCTTAGAAGCACCTCAAGCTAAAGTTAAAATGATCTAATCTTAGCATTTAAAAGTGAAATTGAAATTTGTATTTTATTTCTATGAATTTTTGGTTAAAATCGACTTTAGGCTAGATTCGGATCTATTACTCAAGGCCTATACAGTTTGAGCGTCTTCGTTTTTAGATTGGAACCCATGCGCTGAGTTAACGTCAAAAAATGCTCTAGATATGAGCTGTTTTGCCTGTTTGATCCCATGCAACAAACCATATGCGCTACGTTTGTCCTCAGCAATGGGACGTGGCTTTAGGCTATAACCAAATAATAAGAAAGGGAACAATTTTATGGGATGGTAATTATTTCCTCCAGTTTTGGGTCCACTGATCTTTTGTGAATCTCATGCAATTACAATAAGGCAATAGATACTTTCATATGGAAATTAAATTTTCACACCAACTGTCTACAAGATTTATAGACCAACTACAAAAAATTCGAAACGGAAATCAACAACAACCTGTCATATAAAAAAAAAAGAAACAAAATTTATTATAAAGGGGATTGAACTTTAACGTTGTTTATATTTTTATTTTACTTAAATATTTTAAGGTCAATTTCAATTGCAAAAACAAACTTTAAAAATAAAAAAACTTTATTGACATTTCATAATTTTTGCTGACACACAACTAAATTTCCCTGCAATAATACAAGACTTTATAATCAAAATGAAAATACATATAGGAATAGGTATATAATTGCATTAACCTCAAAAGCGTGCACTTAGCCCCGTCTAAAATTCACTGTGGAGCAATATCAATTTATCACCTTACTTGGCAAAAATGAATCGTACGTAAAAACGTAATTATGTATATTGCCTGAGCGCTTGAATTTCACATTCGTATATGCATGGTTATGTGGAAATATGAAGAATTCAAAAGCCGCATACCGCGAACAAAAACATAAAGTTGATGCCAAGTCAAATAATAATATTATGAGCGAGCGGTGGTAAAGAAGCGGAAGACCATGAACCACGGTGTTGTCTTAAAAACACGAATAACTGTTGAGGTTAATGAATTAATCACGTTTGTTTTGTTTATTCGTCTTTATGGCATATACGGTTGAAATCTTGAGGCTTTCTTTATTGCACATACAAAACATTTCTTAAAGACTGTGCAAAATATTTTTTCTTCAATTTTTTCTTTGTGTAATTCGTGCAGGGCTGGACTTAGGACAATGCAATTTCTTTTGGTAATTTGTTAATCCAATTTTCGATGCGTTGTTGCTGATCGATTTGTATCAGCATCAGCTGCGTTGCGCATCAACATCTTAAGAAAGCAGTGATGCACAAATATACCTTTATGAATTTACACTTGGCCGCCATATTTGAGGATAGGGAAGTAAAATTGATTTCATTTGAGGAAGAATTATTATTGAGGCTTGAGTGGAATGTTTTTGTTTTTTATGATAAATCACACGAATGTTATTAGAACTAATAGAACTTATCCCCTTTCACCTAAAAACAAAAATTGTCCAAAAAAAAAAATACCCTCGTGTAGAAAATTAATTCCTTAATCACTTACAGATTTATTTATAAACGCATTTTAAAGGCTGTGTAAAGTGACAATGCCTACGAAAGCGGAAAAGTTATTCATAAAAGTTATGCGACGTTGAATAGAGCCATTTTAAGCTAAACGCGTCGAGAGGTTGAATAGTGGCTACATAAGGATTCAATCAACAACTGCAATTTTTGATTTTTTTTTACAAACAGGGGTTGTCATGACATCTAAACGTAATAGATTTCTCTCTTTGGTACTTTATCTGACACAAGGACATTTTAAATAAAATGGGTTCGAAAATATTATATATGAATAAATATTTATTCAACATTGAATAGAGCCTTAATAAGGGCTTATACACTGCGTGTCTATTCATCTGTTGAATGTTTTTTATAGTGAATTCCAATGAAGGGCCCCTTCTATGATTTGCATAAGTCTTCTGATCCATGGTCTTTCCTTACTGTGCCGTCCCTCGGGGTTGGACCGAGAGATTTGCAGGCTCGAGCTCAGTGGAGCCATGGCTTATAAAATACATAAAAACCAATCTATCTAAAATTTGAAATGGCGCCCAACGCAAAATACACTGCGATTCTTGCTAATGATTGAGCGAAAGAATATGACCAGTCTTTTCACTTTTTGCCTGTATATTTCGACTGAACTATATACCTTGCCTCTGCACAGTTATAAAAAGACCCAATTGATAAGCCTCTTACGAAGCAGCATTGATATTTATTATTTAGAAAAAAACTTTAAGAGACATTATCTTCAAGTATTGGCGATCTATAGTACTTGGACTAACTTTATTTTTTTCTCTCTCTCTCTCTCTTAATCTCTCTCAGACTCAACAGAATAAATGAAACCAAACAACACTGGTTGCTTTTATGTTTGCATTTTATAAATTTTTTGTTTTAATGGTTCACGCATACAAAAATGTTATTTATTTTTGCAGCAATGCATGGCCCCAATCTCAATCTTCATCCTAATGGGTATCTGGGTTAAGAGAACGGGTTCTCAATGTTTCGTCTGAAGCATTAAAACTGCAGAAATCTTGTTGCTTATATATTGTTTTTGTTTATTAATGCCAATCATGCAGGTGTTTTCTTAAAATGAATCTACATCTACAGGACTACAACAGGTGTACGTATTATGGGCGACAGAAATTTATTCGAGATATTAATTTTTTATGATTTGTGATTTAGCTTGGGGTGCTTTGCAAATATCTTTGGCAAAGCACTTGATATGAGAATCAAAATAAGAATCAAAAGACGAGCTACGAGTAGGTCTATAATCATTTCAATCAACACTGAGAAAAAAAGTTTACTCATTTCAAAGGAAATTGGTTTTAAAGACAAAAATCCAAAATAGTTTGGGGCCAACGAAATGTTTATAATTTCTTTGAATCCAATAATATTTGCATTAAGCCAATTGAGGTAACAAATATCTTAAAATTAAAGTTGTTTAAACAAAAATTGTGAGGTAGAAATATATCCGCAAACCAAAATAAAATCTCGAATAACGAAATCTCGCATTTTCTTTAAAAAAAAATCGATTATGGAAATCCTTTTTTTCATAATCTCGAGATTACAATATCTCACTTTAAACATACATAGGTACTCGCATTTACATCTCGAACCCAAAAATCTCGCAATTTAAAGCCACACAAATCTAAATCTCGCAAATTTAAATCTCACAACAACGAATCGCACTCGGCTTTTACAATTTTTTTTTTTTGAAAATACACCCAAAGGTATTTTGCATAATGTTTTTTTTTCCGAGTGGTAACTCTACCCGTCAGTAGGAAGTTTTGTACCACCTTTATTACTGTTAACAACCTCTATAATCATTTAACTTTCCTAGTTGTCTTTTACGCGTTAATCATGGAACTAAACATATTTTCTAGTTCAAGGCTATATACGATTAATGCAATTTGTACAACTGGATATACAATCTCTATGTTCGCTCTCTCTCCCTTCTTTTCTTGACAAAAATAATATTGAAAAATCAACAATAACAATTAATAAATAACAGTGTGGTCTAAAAGTACTTAGGCACAGGAATTACATATTTAACAGAAGGTAGAATATAGCTCGCAAAATTTAATTGCATTGCAACAATTAGACTTTTTTATTTAAATATCGCAAATTAAAATCTCACGTGAAATTCAATTTTGAATTGCGAGATTTTAGTTTGCGAGATTTTGTTATTGCAAGATTATGAAAAGCGGGATTTTGTAATTGCGAGATTTCTTTTTGCGAGATTTCGTATGCGAGATTTTGATTTACTAGCTTTCCTACCCAACCCTGGAAGAGGTGATAATACGACAAACCGCACCATCTTACTCGGATCTCTGTGGGTGTATTGTGTTCTCCAAGAAGTGGATTGGTAGGTGTGAGGAAGGGAAGGGGGATTAAATCCTGAGTTTTTAATGAATTTCAGCATATTCCTAATGGACACAGATGTCACGCAGTTGGTGGAAAAAGTAATCTCTGGAGACTATCTTTATGATTCAAGCTAGACTAGGGCATTCACAAAACATCCACTAAGTGGGTTGAGCCACCTTTCACCTCTTTAACTTGATAACATCAACATTAGTCCGATGAGCTGATGGCCCATTAGAACTCCAACGTAGAGCGATAGTTGAGGCCTGCTACTCTTGAGTAAGTAGGTATATTCAGTTTTCTGTTTTTTTCTGGAAATATTCGGCCATAGATTCCTTGAAACCCGATAAGTGTCGTTTTTTAACAACCTGACATTTGCAGCTTTAAGAAAGCCCATACTTTGTCTTACTCCAGTGGTACAAGCACCAAAGATTCAGTTTGGCTCGGATTTAGGAAGCACATCTGCTTAAGTTCTATGATTGCACTGGCCCATCTTCAAATTTGTACACTAAAGAATGTTTTTTTTTTTTTGAAGCCCAGTGGGAATTGATCGAAAAATATTCAGCCTTATCGCAAATAAATTTTCCCCGGTGTGATACTCTCCAATCGTAGACAATATTCGAAAAAAAGGAAAAAATTCTTAGGCAATTATCGCCAATTGTTTTTCCGAAGGAAAATTATTGATTTTTCCCTGGAAAAACTTCAATCAAGTTTAGCTGGAGGATTTTGAAAATATAACACGTAAATTTTACTTTTGCCTTTTTTATTCCAGTTTTGTCCGTTTATTTTAACATTTTTTATCTTCCGTGATATCTTCAGTGATACATTTGGGGCAGATCTCTCTCTCAAAAATTGATTAAACTTCTGCCAAGACTTCCCTTAAGCTGGATTGAGCCACTTTTTTGGAAGGCACCTTCTGCAAAAAAAAAAACGCGAGCATGCATTTAGTTTGAAGATAGAAGGTATATGCCAAATGTTTTTTTGGGTGGTGACGCTAAATTCATTTAAATATAAAGTAAATATGTGAAAGCTGGCGGTCATTCCGTAATTTTAAAAATGATAACCGTCAAACGATTATCATGAACGTGATCATCAATGATTTGCTTCACGTAACGTCATTCGTTTTTTTTTTTTTCAAAATGCCGTCCTCTACAAACCTACAAGCATGAAAAAAGTATTAAGTGAGCTTGAAAATCAACGCAAACGATACCTTTTTCTATCCCTTAAATTTCTTCGAATTTTGTTTAGGTTTCTCCGATCTCTTTCTTCGGTGGTTAATCTGAAGAATATGGTATAGATTTTTAGAAATACCGATCTGAATGCTTCAACAATGTACATACATAGGTACATAATTGTATTTCATTAATTTATTCACAAACTTTGACAGTTCAATAATTTAAATTAAATAATTCTCTCAAAGTGTATTCGGGGGAGATTGGCGATGAGAGTATTCAACTCCTGGGAAAAAATAAAATCAGAGGGAGAGCTATCTCCCTCGGAATTGGCGACAAGGCTGATTATGTCGGGGCTAACATATATCATTATAACAATCACTAAGCCCCTTCGGGGTAAGTAAGTTGATAGGTAGAAATGGTGGCACGGGCGTCAGACTGGCTCGGCAGATGGCAAAATGACACCGAAGCACGAACAATCCAACCGTATGATCATTGAGCATCATGAAACCCCGCAGAGGCCCGTATTCCGATTGCTCACGGTCTATGAGGTCTGGGGGGAACATGATACAGAATCAACCGATTTGTGCCTTAGATCGATTTCGTCACGTTAAGAAAAGCGATCAAATTTTTGATTTTCGTTTCGGAAAGTTCGTTGAGTTTGTCCAAAAATTTCACTCAAAAGGATTGTGTTCTCATATTATCCAGAGCAGGACATTTACATAGAAAATGAAAGACTGTTTCCTTTTCTTGCTGGTCCTCATTCAGCTACGACAGTGAGTATTGTCAGGAATTCTCAGCCTCGCCGCATGTTCCTCTACTGTACAGGTTTCAACGACCCAGGCTATGTCTCGCCTTGGTCTACATATCAGATCAATTGTTCCCAATTTATAATAGGCTAGCTAGATCTTTCTCGATATTTTGCATTTGGCTAAACTTATTCACCTACGATTGGTTTCACTAAGGAAGATTGACAGGAAATTGCCCTCCACAACTCAAAAGGGAAGTGTTGACTCTTTCCGCACGTTGAAGGGCTGCTCCTTGCCTGGCCAGTTTATCTATACCCTTGCCACACAGTGGGACCAAGGACCAAGATAAAGGTGACCCTGGGCTAATATTTAGGCTTGCAAGGTCATCCCGGCATTGCTGGACCAATTTAGTGGAGGTTGTAGCCGCATCAATAGCTTTAACGGCTGCCTGACTGTCTGAGGATAGCTTTATTACGGTTTTGGCTTGGATCTATTTTAAGTATCCTGCATGCCTCCATTATTGCAAGTAATTCAGTTTTCACTAGCATAATTGGGTAAAAGAAAGGACTTAGAAATGTTAAGCGACTCAGAAAAAATTTTTGAGCCAACACCGCACTCCATCTTTGAGTCGTCAGTATTATAGATAGTTATTTTGAAGTCTCTCGTCACGACCGACGTCATCATCCCAGTCCTTTCTGCATGGACATAAAACCATAAAATCTCTACTTTGTGATATTGTGTGACCATAAGGTTTGGTAATTCAACAATTTTCTAGGCTAAGCCCACAGACTTCTCGGGGTTTCCTTAAGCTTGGAGAAAAACTATATTACGCGCACGAGTTTCATACTTGCTATCGATAGTTTGTAGGTATAAATTTCCATTTTTTTTGTGATGGCGTCGCTATGCCCCGATGTGGTTATGTTCGTCCAATTTGCCTGGGCTTACAAAATAGCACTCCAACTTTTGAAGTCTTAAAGCACTTTTGGCTGCCAACTCTATCGTAAATAGATCGAACGGGGCTATTCAGAGGAATGTGTTTCTATAGTTGCGGTTGGTGTAGTTCTAATAGTACTGGTTGCGCCAATACAGGCTTGTCTTTGAATTTTTGCCATGGTTTTTTGATTGGTTTCCTTATCTAAGGCTAGTCAATAGACCAAGTATGTGTTCGAAAGAATAGACCCTTTTTGGCTGTGTACATCGAAGGCGGGACCCCAGAATCTTTAACCAAAAATTCTACTGCAAATGTAGAATGCTATTAAGGCTTTTTTCTATCTTTCTATAATATTTTTTTTCCAGTTTAGTTTACGATCAAGGTATTTGGCACTAACTGAAACCTCTTATGAAAATCCTGTAATGGTTGGTGGGCTTATGTTGGCTCCTTGTAAACAACCACCAGTTCTGTCTTCAGTTGGTTAACGTTGCGTGAACATATCCTGGCCCAATTACTGAGCTTGTCAAGCCACCGGCGGCCGCTCCGTTTGTAGAAGCTCGTACAGGGTAGGGACAAATTTTCCCATTGACACGTTGTCATCGGTGTATGCAACGACTTTTATACAACTGCACTCGGATTTAGTTTAAGTAAGATCCGATTGACGACCAGGATTCAAAACAGACAATTCCACTGAAATACAGCTTATTGATTTGTATGTTTTTCGGGGAACAGAGTCTTCCAACAATCGGTTTCTTTTTGAATTTCACTCCATTTTTTAACTGTCAACATTTAACTGTTATTGCAATTTTTGTATTTTAATAAATAAAGGTAAGCAGTTAATAGTAATGGATACATTCGCACATGTTAAAACAGTGAAAATATCGATACAACTTTTTGTTTTCCTTACATGATAAGGCCTACCGCCAATGCTCCACCAACAATTTATGCACTTTAAGTAAATATCAAAGTTCCTATCAACGACGACGAGGCAATTCAATTTTACGAAGATACAGCGTCAAATTATCACCGTGGCTAGAAGCCACAGAAACCCCACATCCTTCCAAAAGACAACCGGATTTGAACAACCCGAGATGAATCATCCTCATAGTATTAAATAGTATAATCATCAATCACAATATTTTAAATAATTTTTATAAAAATAAAACAATGTATAACATTAGGCCCCTTATGTGCCAAAACAAATTAAAATGTCAATGTAATAATAATATAAGAATAGAATTAAGAACCAATTGTAAATATTAATTTCCGTTCAATAAAAACTAATGTAAAAAAAAAATGTAGTAAATATCAAAGCTATTATTCTTGAAATGAAGCGATATATGCGAAAACGTGATGCAAATTTTCATCAAAAAAATCACGCTGTTTTAAGGCAGAGCCATCCATTCGGCAGTTTGAACGATTTGAAATGAAACCTCTCGCTGAAACACCCTTTACTTCAGTTATTATTATGAATGAAAAATGTCTGTTGTCTGAGCGATCAATTGATTATTTTATAAAATTATAATTTCAATCTTAACGTTATTCTCATTTGAATTATTTTATTCGTAATCAATCAAATCTTTTTTGTTTTATTCTTCAGAAAAGATATACATATTTCCAATGAATTTTATTTATTTATTTATTTTATTTTTCAAATGTTGTGCAATCCACGCCCTAGAAAATTGCCTTATTTGTATGCAATTGGTTGCTACTTGACTCCAATTTAAAATTACTTGCATAAGTTTTTTCTTTGTTGAATTGGTGCTGGTTTTGGTGTCTTGGCGAAGCCTATCTTAGTACATCGATCGAATCGATTCATGTTAATGAAATCGCAAAATTCCAATCACGTTATTGCGAATTAGTTTCTTTATATTTTTTTTTTATTATTATTTTGGTCAGCGCGCGTATTTTGCGTTTGGATTTTATTCAACTAGCGTAGTTGTTACATGTTAGGTATACATATTTGTATACCTATATACGTTTAAGCTTTCTGAGTTTGTTTGTTTGGATGTTAATCAGCGAATTTTGTTACAAAACTGAATGAAATGCAACCAAAATATAAAAAGAAATACAAGTCAAGGACTGGTCTTGGTTCTTTTTTTTTTGCTGCAAACATTGATTTGTATAGGAGTTAAAAGTATTTTTAAGGTTAATTAAGATTCAAATTAAGTAAATATTTGTTTATTTTGAGATCGTGATCACTAATGATGTGTTTTTCTATTTTTTCTATTTCAGGAGTTGTAGCAGCGTCTGTAATTGGATTTTAAAAGAGGTATGCATTTTATTTTTATTTTTAAATATCGTAGGAAAGTGTGATCGAAACTATAGTTAATTCAAACAAGGCTTTGAAAGTACAATATTTATTTGTAACAGGCTGAACTTCATGCTGCTGGAGCCGTAAAAATATGAATACATCATATTTCATATTATAAAACGGCAAAAACGAATTTTGTGGTACAATTTACGCGGTCTACAAAAGCCGAAGGCATATAAATTATAAATCGTTAAAAAGGTTTTTTTGCACAGAAGTGCAGAATGCAATCATTTATTAAATAATTGCACCACAAAAACTAAAAAACAATAAAAGAAAATTGCACAATAAGTGCGAGCGAGAGCTGGAGATGAGAATTCTCATCTGAAAATTCAGATGAAAGAGATGGAAGATACGTTTTGCAATATTTAAATGCAATATTTTGACAAAACTAAAACAGCTGACTTTTGACTGAAAATTCTGATTTTTTTGCATTCAGCGTAATAAAATTTCATATCTGAATTTTTAGATTTTTAAGTTTGTTTTTATTCGGACAAAATCTTAAAGTGGACAAATAAGTGACGTTTTGATTTTGTCCACCCACCAACCAACCAATTTCCCAGCCCACTGGAAAGATTATTGGGATGTCCGATGGCAGCGTTCAGTGCTGCAGAAAAGTAGCTCAGTTCTTCTCGACGCTCAAGGCTACTTTTAAACGATGCAATTATTCTTGCGATTTTTACTTAATGTTGGAGTACATCCAAAAATCGTATGCAAATACCCTGGCTAATTTTGCTATCGAAAAATGTTATGCAAAAGTCAATGTTTGCCACACTTTTTTATCAGGCTGCTGGCAGTCACCGGACTCTCATACGTGATCGATAATAGCTCTGTTTTTCTGCAAGCCCGAAGGGAATTGGATGAGAGGAACGATGTCAGTGGTTATCAATTTACGGAGCATTTTCGGTGCTTAACTTAAGCATGAAGAAAAAGTGCCTTACCGGAATGAATTACATACATTTTATCGATAGTTTGAATGGAAACTCCGTGTGGGCGTCGCACGGTGGGGCAGAATGACCTAAAACGTGGCATCAAATCAACCGTTAGAGCTAGAAAGTTGAAATTTTGCACGATGACTTCTGAGCACAAGCAAAAGATATTTTAAGACCCATGTCCCAGCCACGCCCACTATAACGCCCCCTTTTCTTAAATGTGCCAATTTGTATTTTTTGACTTAAAGAATTTTTTGTTTAAGATCTATTTTTTGTCAACTAGACTTACCTTACTCACCAACTTGTGCCTCTCTAAAAAAAAAATAAAAACAAAGTAATAATAACGTTTAAATTTTTAATTTATTGAGACATAATGTAAATTAAAAGAAAAAAACCTATTAAATACAAACTTTAACAAAGAAATGTTTGCAATGTATCTATATAATCAAAAATCATCGCTGCCATCTTCACTGTCATCCTCATCACAATCGAACTCAAAAACAGTGTTCGATTCATCGACATTTGGAGGTTTAAGCAAACAGAGGGCTTCTTTGGGTAAAGATTGGAATTTCTTGGAAGTTCTCACGGAAATTTTTGAAGTCTTTGTTTCGTGCTTCTTGCGCTTCCTCCGAAAGTTGTTCGATAGGCAAAAGTGCAGACGATATAATTTCTGGGCCATGAATTTTTCAATGGGTAATTTGTACGCTAGATGTACTATTCAATTTTCAGGGGTCTGCAATAATTTGTCGAAGATGGACGAGGGACTAAACAGGTTATAAAAACAGAAGAATCGTCTGCTTCTGGACCGTGAAAAGCTTGTTTATATGAGCTATGTCTCGAGCTTCCATCGAAACCCCACTTCGATACTAAAAAACATTTCTCAAGCTCTTCGTCTTCCAATGTATCAAAAACACGCTCCAACATCGAAATAAGTCGTTTTGATGTTATATCAAGCAAAGCTTGAAGACTCACTTCGGCACATGTAGCTGTGATTTCCACTGCATTTCTGTTGGGATAGCAAGCTTTCTTTGCATTTTGCACAATTTTGTAAGATGGAAATTTTTCTGGGGCACTCATTCTTATTATGTTATATCGATGCCGTGATAGTTTCGCTGCAACTAATACCGCCAAAGCATCTTCTCCCGTCATACAACTTCACTCGTTCGACTGCGATTTTTCAAAAGCTCGCCTGTATTTTTCAGCCAAAGTGGGGCTTACACTCACTTCTTTTAAAAGTTTTGAGGCTTGGATCAGTCTTGAAGCTCGTAGACTCATTTGGGTAGCATAACTGAGGACACCAAGAGGTACAGAATCTCTCAGGTCGCGGGTTTTTTCCCTTTGTGATCGTTGGGAAGAATTTTCAAACTCTACTTCTGGGCGACCTCGTTTCTTAACTGAGTCGGGGGGTGCTCTACAGAAAGCTAGAGAGAGACTTTCATTAGTTTTAAGAAACTTTTCCTCGATCCCACCGCGTTTTAAAATCCGCTTTGAAATGCGAAAATTTATTCGTCAAAACTTTAATTTGGCTTTTTTCAGAGCTTTTCGTCATTTTGATCAATACTTCTTTTAAGAAACTGAATTGTTCCTCTATTACAATACTTCTAGACCGTCTCATTATAGCAATAAGATCTTTTCTAGTCAAAAACAATGTGTTTGAAGAAAGTCCTAAAATAACGAAAAAAAAGTGTCACTACACAAAAATCCAAATATAACAAAAAGTTCAGAAAAGTAGCAGGATTTTTTTTCAGAAACACAGAGTACACATAACACACATTAAAATGACACATACATTATCACCCGGACTCACCCGGAACACAACTTTTAATCTACGGGACTTTAGAACTTCCTAAAAAACACGTATATTAAAACTGATCACAGAACTTCACCTCTAATTAACAAATTTTTTAATTTTTTTGTTATTTCTTGTGCTTTGCACATTGCCACGTACCCGAAGTTGAAGGTTCCATACTAATATTTCAAAATTATTTGAAGATAAAAAAAAATCAGCCTCAATGCAAACACGAAAAAACACTATTTTTTTTCCTTATTCAGAAGAGTAAAAATCAAGCTTCAATTAAGCTGCGCTGTGATGAATAAAAGATATCTAAAAAGAAATGATTATTATTTTTTAATAAATTGGATATTACTTAATCGAAAAATAAAAAAAAATTGAGGATATTTTTAATTTTCATTTTTGAATTATTGCCAGCTTTTGGGTCGTTTTGCCTAAATGTGCGTCGGTAATACCTGGTGTCGTTTTTTCGACCGGTTTTATCCATGCTTGCAAAAAGGCTATAAGTTGTCAATGCGCTTATAACTAAAACTTATTATTCACATCGGTAACACAGTTTTTATCCTTATTTAAGTTAAGTGCTGATAGTTCTCTTCGTTTAATTTAGCCCGAAGGGGTTGTCCACTACCTGCGTGAAGGACTTTGTAATCCATAAATCGCATGCAAATGTCACTTCTCTTGGTTAAGCTTAGCGCCAGTTATGCAAACGTCACTTTTGTTACAAGCTGTCAACGCGTTGACAAGTAAAATTTTAGTGTCTTCTACCCGCCGCCGGTAAAAAGTTTTTATAAGCTTTTAAGTTAAGTGCCGAGAAGTGCAAAAAAAAATTCATCAAGAATTTCAGATTTTTTTAATGGAATTTCAAAGTTGATGGTTTGATATGTAAGGGACAAAGTATATCTTGACAAAAAAGTATAATTAGATCCAAATATCGCCCAATGGCCTTAAAATCACCTTTTTCTGGAGCATTTACAGTTCATCAAGAATTTCAAATTTCTTAAAGGCTTTTTAATCCATCGACATCGAAGCCATCCGTCAATGGAATTTGATAGTTGATGGCTTGAAATATAGTGAACAAACTATATTTTGACAGAAAGTATATTCCGATCCAAATGTCACCCAACTGCCCTAAAATCACCTTTTTTCTGGAGCATTAAAAATTCATCAAGAATTTCGGATTTCTTAGAGGCTTTTTAATCCATCGATATCGTAGCCATCCGTCAATGAAATTTGACAGTTGATGCCTTGATTGATAAGGGCCGAACTATATTTTCACATGAAAAGTGTATTAAGATCCAAATGTGAACCAACTGACATAAAATAACCTTTTTCCGAAGCAGTAAAAACTGAAAATTTCATATTTTTTTTTGAACTTTTTCAATCAATCCATATTTTATTGTTTTAAAATTTGGAATAAATTGGATTGATTCTTGAATGATTTTCTAGAATTTTTCCAACTAGACGATAGTGTTATAATCACTAAAGCTTCGAGGGCTGAGAGTACTAGTATATATGAATTGGCTTAAAGCCCACAGCAGATTTTGGGTGTGAGTGATAGCAAACAAAAAAGTGGTTATAGGCACCGAAAGCTTGAGTACTTACTTACTTACTTACTTACTTAAGGTGGCGCTACAATTCGGGGTGGACCAAGGTCTCAACCAACAAGCGTCTTCCAGCCGGCTCGCTCACTGGCTAGCTATCTCCAGTTTTGCACGCCAAGTTGGTTGAGGTCCTCTTTTACTTCCGTGTGACATCACAATGTTTTCTACTCCGCCATCCCATGGGGTTGGATTTAAAAACTTTCCAAGCCGGAGCATTGTCGGCTATTTGTTCTAGGTGACCCACACGTTTCAGTCGTCGGCTTTTCACTTGCTGCCACCCAAAGTCAGAAATATTTTTCGAGGTACTGCCTTCTCCATTCCTGCCAATAACACGCACACAGGAATGGTTGAGAGTTGTATTAAGTCACTAGGCCCAGGCTTTCCACAAGATTTTGTGCCACCAAAAATTTATATTTGCTCGTGAGAGGGCTTTGCTCCTCTATTGCCTTCTTAGCCAAAAGAAGCAGCGATTTGCAATGGTAGCTCTTCGTTTGATCACAGCTCTGGTATTATTCCCTGAGTTGATAGCAGAGCCTAGGTACACCAAGTCTTTGACCACCTCGAAATTTTAGCTGTCTATATGGTGACGTTCTGTCCGAGACGTCGGTAATGGGTAATATATTTCGTCTTCCTTTCATTCACCGTTAAACCCATCTTCTTGGCTTACTTCTCTATAATCACGAAAGCACCGTTGACATCACGCTTTTTTCGTACGATTATGTGAATGTCGCTTGAGTGTAAGAGAGCAATTGGATGAACTTTTCAAAGATTGTGCCTCTTTGTGTTTACGTGACGTTGTAGTATTCTTTCAGGAACGACGTTAGAGAAGTCGCATGACAGGGCCTTGTCTAAAACTTTTTTTGACATCAAAGGTATCGGTGAGGTCTTTTCTGATATTGATGGAGCAGCGTGCATTCTCCATCGTCATCCTGCAGAAACGGACGAGTTTGGGAGGGATGCCAAAACTAGACATTGTTCTTTATAGCTTGTTTTTATAGATGCTGTCATACGCAGCCTTGAAACTGATGAAAAGGTGGTGGGTATCGATTTGAAACTCCTGGGGTTTTTCCAAGACCTGCCGTAGTGTGAATATTTGGTCGATCGTGGACTTCCTTGGCCTAGGGCCACACTGATATGGACCTATCAGGTTGTTGATGAATGGCTTCAGGCGGTCTCAAAATGCGGCAGAGAAGATCTTGTATGCGATTTTAAAGACTGTGATTCTTCTATAGTTGGTGCAATCAAGGGGTCGCATTTTTGAGGATCGGGCAAACAATGCTGAGGTTCCATTCATCGGAATGCTTTCCTCCTTCACAGATGAGCTGCTTCATACTTCAAGCTAATTCATCGCCAGTCGCTATGAATAGCTCGTCCGCCAGGCCACCAGCTCCTGCAGATTTATTGGACTTAAGTTTAGATTAGCTATCGTCACTTAGTCGAGATCGGGTGGATGGAATTGTTGGCCTGCTGGTTTGTTGAATAGTGCAATCTGCATGGTAACAGAATGCGAGCTCATCATCGCCGTTATACAATTTGCAGATATGATTTTCGATTATCCGGAGCACCAACTGCGATTCTATTGTTCGGCCAGATTGTTTAAGAAAACGGTTTAAACTATACTCTCAAATGGTCCCTGATTCCGTGTTATGTGATTCCAGGAGCTTATCTATGGAGGGGTTAAATCCAATTTCTGCTAACACGAAGTTGCATTCATATTTTTTTGTAGGCACTTTTTTAATCACTAAAGCCCTGGTTGTGCACTGCAAGACTTTGATTTTTTAAATAGCCTTTACTCAAACTTTCGACGCCTAAACTTCTCTTTTTGCTATCATTCACATCCAAAATCTGCTGGGGGCTATTGGTCTACTATCTATAATATATGTAGGTTCATAGTACAGATTAAATAATATTTAATTAGAAAACAAATATTAAGCCTTATTTCATCACATCTTATTCTTTTTGTTTAAAGATTTAAGAACTGACTTTATTTTAATCACATTATTCTTATTTGGTCATAAATTTAATAATGGAAAACAAGTTTTAAAGTTTGCATCACGATCACTCATCATAAATTTTAATTAATACTTACAAAGAACGAACTGACTCATCATTGCTTACCACAAAACAATTTACTAGGCGGTAAAGCAAAAAACCGGTCTTCGTTTAGTTATAATTTTCAAAAAGAAGTTATATTCTAAAAGATTCAACATAACTGCAATGAGTGGTTAGTTATAATTAGTTGTCACATTTTAAAACGAACCTAATCAAGGTTTTCTGCTGCTGCGGTGACAGAGCAAGAATGATATTTACCAATTTATAATAATAAATATGTATAGCTCCAAGATCCATGCACTGTTTAACAATTAGTGCAGCATTCTACACACCTGAACAATCACAGCCTCAGGCAGCAGCCCATTCAAGGTTAACTACTCGTTAACCCTCGAAGGACACTTGAGATTGTTCTTTCATCAAGATTACTCTACACAATATGTTGCCGAGGTAAATTTATTTAAATTACATTCTTGGCAAGCAAATTGCGCTGTGACTTTTTTACAGGTGTTAGCGCACTCGCTCGCCAATGGCACACCTTTAAGTGGTTGGTTGTTTTGGACCTCCACAAAGAACTTTCACTTAGTTCTCGAGTTGGATACATTATAGTAACTCTATACATTATCTTGTCCAATCATTAAAGAATAGGAATTATTTCCAGAGTGATCTGATTTAACTTTAAGTCTCAACCTCAAGACAGGCTTTAAGTAGAATTTTAAAGAAACGTGATTCTTACAAATGGTTTTATTTATTTCAGTGCCTCAGCATATGATGCAAAATCGCTAACTCCTGTCATTGTATGTAATTCTCACAAGAAAGATTTAAGATTTTAGAAAAGCTTGTTGTCTTAGGTTCAGTTGAAGGTTTATTAGCACGCGGGAAAGACACAAATCGTTTTGCAAAAATAAAGTCGTAAGCTTGCAATTATTATCTATTTTTTCAGTTGTTGTTTATTGCTTTGCTGAATGAATATAGTTCATGGACAAGTGGATGGTATTAAGTTGCATACCAAACATACATACATATAATCATGCCATCAAATTATATTTTTGATGACACATGAACGTAACTGCGGACGAGACAAACAACTAACGGTCTTGACTTTGTTCCCATGTTGGAAAGGCATTAAAAAAACATATGTAATTTGAGCGGTGTTTCAACCTTCAACTTGTTATTCATATTCAAATTAATATTTTTTTTAAGGTTTAACGGTCTGTTTATGGTTTGGTTGGATGTAAAATGTGTCTAGTATTTATTAAACAAGACAATATTGTTCCTTTTTTCTATACTCTGGTCATAGAACCATCATAATTCTTGAATTTTGATTAGTTTAAACACAAATGAATGCTAAATGTTGTTTTGAACATTTTATAGAAACCGGTATAAGAAAATATTCACATGGGAGTTTAATTTTGTTAGCGATGGAAATCTTAAAACAGACTTAGGTATAGGTAAGAATTGGTACCAAGGTAGTGTGAAACTCTTATTACTGCACTAAAACCACCGGTTAATCAAGACCAATTAATCATCATTATGAAATATCGACAAATTAGTTTTCTTTCTTAATTTTAAAAATTATGGGCAGCTTAAATTTGTATTCATATAGAATAAGAACCCTCAGCAAATTTTGGGTAGCCAAGGTATTTGGTAGTACCTATATTGACGTAAGGTACTGCTTAACTGTTTATAAAAATTGGAGCATTGCTTAGATTTTTGTCTGTTGATTCATCGATTTTGTTTCGTTTAATTTGATACGCCATTATTGCGTCCATGCACTAACTTTATTGACCGGATGATGTAATTTTTGTGTAGCCATCGTAACGGATTTATCTGGCATCTGCGGAATAGTCAGCTTAAGTTTTTAGATTTAAAACAGAACCAGCATGTACAGATAAGGTCAAGATCGGCCATCTAACTAGAAACATTAGTCATCGTTTTCCTCTTACAAGGAAAAGTCTGAATCAAAATTCGAAAAGCGCACTTTCGCCTATTTGTATTTATCGGTTCCTCGTGCTCTTCAAACTTCTCCACGTGATTGCAAACAATTTTGATTATTGTATTGATATTAGCGGCCGAAAGATAAACTTTCGAGCAAGCTTTTAATTTAACCTGAGCTGTGCCCATCAAGTCTCCTTGTAATTTCAAGCTGGGTATCTTTTCCTATTAGTAGGGGAGCTTACTAAGGGATTTTGGGATTTACTCGAGCGCATCAGATTAGTATAATGGGGGGTACCTTGCTCCCTGCTGAGTACCTCAACCATATATCAGTCATCTATGTAGGGCCTGGCGCCTAGGGCAGGTTGTCAGATTAGTAAAAAAAAATCGATAGCTCGAAATACTCGAGCGCGTCAGATTAAGATAGGGTAGGTTAATTACATGCTGAAAAGTGTGTATTTCAATAATCTGACGATTTTAGTGTGACCTAAGGTAGTGGGAGGGTTACAAACTTGCAAACAAAAATTGCCACCTGGACATTCTCGAGCGCGGTTGAATTTTTTGTATTGTGAAGCAAATAATTCTAGGATTACGGGAAAAGTATAATCTGCCGTTTTTCTCGTCCCGTTTAGGAGGTAGAGGTGATTTTCAAAAAAACGACTTAAATGGAAGGCAAGAGTACGATAACTTAGGCGCCAAGAAATAATAACGGTAGAACAGTTCAATACAAGCATTTTTTTTTTATGGGAGGGGGGGTCTATCTCACCCCGTTTGGGTGGGAGGGGCAATTTCATAAAAACAGTACCAAAAATGTTAAAAAAATATTAAAAAATAACGGTAATACTTACAACCAAGTATGATATCTTTATTTAAAGCCAATACTTTGTTCTATTAGCCAGTTTTTGAATCAAGTGAAATCTATGTATGGTTTTTGAAAAAATGAATTTTAAACTCAAAATTTGCGAGAAAAAAGCATAAAAAAAGGTTTAAAGTGTAATTTATTAAAACTGTAAAATTATATATAATTTTTACTTGCGATTATAGGTACTATGTATAAGGCAAGTTTTGGATTCGTGCAAAAAAAATTTTTTGAGATAACAATCAAATATGATATTACGATGATAGAGAACACCAAAAAAGTGGGTGGCAAAATTCTGTCTGTCTGTCTGTCTGTCTGTCTGTCTGTTCGTCTACAGCCTAAACGGCTTGATCGATTTTCTTCAAACTTGGTACTTAGTGGTTTTTGGTGATTTTGCCGACACGTTTTTTTCATTTTTTTTTTAGAACCAAAAATAAATGTACCTATCATACATTTTTTTTTGGCAAATTTACATAATCGTATTTTTCTCAAAAACGGCTCGACAACTTTTCTTAAAAAAATTCAATAAATTTATTTTAGTAAAGGCTTTCTTTGGGTGGAAAACCATTTTCCAAAAATGGTTATTAATGGTACCTCCCAAGGAACCATTTTTTTAATTTTCGATTTTCTTCAAAATGGTATGACCGATTTCAATTATTTTTTTATACAAAAGCTTCCAAGAAATGTTAATAGTTTTGTGTACCAACATTTTTGAAAAAATATTTTTTGGATTTTTAAAAAATATTTCAAAATTTTTTTTGGAAAATCAAATATTTCGAAAACGGCATCATAGATTTTTTTGAAACTCGATATTTAAGACTTTTTTAGTACTCTCTAAAATATTTTTGGAAAAAATTTTACATTTATGAAAAAATAACGGTACCTTCCATACAAAAGTGAAAAAACCGCAAAGGAAAATATTTTTTTGCTTGAAAACGACTCATACGATTTTGATTAAACTTTTTTCATATACTTGAATTAGTACGATCTACCATCAAAAATTATAAAATTTTACACATAGCAACTATTAGTAGTACCTGTCATAGAACGTATTTTTTATTTTAAGTTTTCTCGTTATCAGCTTAACGGATTTTAATGAATTTTTTTATATACAAATTTCAAATAAGATTAAATAATTTTGCATATCAAAATTTTCAAAAAAAAAGTTTTTGGATTTTTAAAAAAAGTTTCAATTTTTTTTTTTGAAAATTCGATATCTCAAAAATGGGCTGACAATTTTTTTTCAAATTTTGTTTTTATATACACATAAATATATGGTTTAGATTTGCATACCAAAATTTGTTCTTAAAAATGTTTTAAGGATTTTATATATAAAAAATTAATTTAAAAAAAAACCGCTCCAACGATTTTAAAATTTTTTTTTTCCATACAATCATATTCCATCATGAATTAAGATGGCATACTTTTTTTTCACCTCAAACTGTCAAAAGAGTTGTTTTAGCTAATTTAAGTGTCGTATTTCATGCTTCTCTACATTTTTCTCTCATAATTTCCATGTTTGTATATACAATTTTCTAAAACTCGCAGTGTCTTGAACATAAGAGCAAGTACGTGCGACCCAGTCGTGCATTTTATTTTTTCTGAAATTCGTTGCTCTAATTAATTTTTAATCAAAAACTGAAAACTAGATGTTTCTATGTCTTCTAGTTTTTGAAAAAATCGATAATTACTATAACTACTTTTGTATGGGATGTTTGTTTTTTGCTAGCTTACGTATAACGGCTGGCGTATAGACAGTGAGGTATGTATGGGGGGGCATGCTGCCCCCCTGCAACCCCCCTGCTTGGGCACATTATAGGATTTGGGGTAGGTGCGAGGTTGGGTGTATGCAAAGTTTCTTTTGCATTTAAAGAATCTGGATTAAGCAAATATATACGAAGCAGTTGAAATGTTCAAAGTATGCATACCCACTTAGATCATAAAAAAAACGAGCAAACATTCGAGTTTTGTACGGTAGTAGTTTTAGTAATTTTCAATTTTCTCAAAAACTAGAAGACATAGAATCATCTAGTTTTCAGTTTTTGATTAAGATTTAATTAGAGCAACGAATTTCAGAAAAAAAAATGATATATAATCTTACAGTTTTGAGAAATTACACTTTAAACCTATTTAAAATTCATTTTTTCAAAAACCATGCATAGATTTCACTTGATTTAAAAATTAGCAAACAGAACAGAGTATTGGCTTTAAAAAAAGTATAAAACTTACCTGTAAGTATTACCGTTATTTTTGTATAATTTTTTTATTCTTTAAGTACTTTTTTTATGAAAATGCCCCTACTGACCAAACAGGGGGAGATAGACCCCCCCCTCCCAAAGAAAAAAATTCTTGTATTATGAACTGTTCTACTAAAAACCGTTATCATTTCTTGGCGCCTAAGTTATCGTACTCTCCCCAAATGGAAAAATAAATATTAAGAATCAACGACAATACTTAAAATGCAAACCAATAACGGTTTTAAAAGCCAGAAAACTTTAATCCCACATTTAAATTTAATTATTTGTGTTAATAGTTTTCAAAATATTTGCATTTAAACTCAAAATATTTATAAAAAAACGCAAAAAAAAATGTTTGGATCAATTTTTCTCAAAATTGTGGAATAAGAAACTTAATTTTCTTTTTGTGGTCAATGCTCGTATTAATTTTGAGTCAAACACAAAAAACCGGAAGCTTTTATGCCATTTTGTTTTTAAGAAAATTGTAAATTACTGATACTATTTTTTTATGAGATTATTATATTATATCATAAGCTGTTCCCATTAGTAGCTATTGACATGGGAAACAGAGAATACATTCAAAGTTATTAAATACAAACGAAATTTGGCAAACACCGAACCTCGCACATACCCCAAATCCTATAGTGGGCTCAAGCAGGGCGGTTGCATACATATATTACTTTTAAAACGCTGCCTTAATGCTGGCAGTGCAAGGAAATTAAAAATATCTAAAAAAAGTAGTATCAGTAACTTGCAATTTTCTCAAAAACTAGAAGACACAGAAGCTTCCGGTTTTTTGTCTTCGATTTTAAATTAATATGAGCTGAGCATTGACCGCAAAAAGGAAATCTACTTTTCACTTCACAATTTAAAAAAAAAATTATCCCAACATTTTGTTTGCGTTTTTTTATCAAAATTTTGAGTTTGTATGCGAATATTTTGAAAACTATTGACGTAAATAATTTTATTTAAATGTAAGATGATAGAACGCATTTCTGGCTTTTAAAACCGTTATTGTTTTGAATTTTAAGTATTGTCGCTGATTTTTAATATTTTTTTTTTCCATTTAAGTCGTGTTTCTGGAAAATTCCCTCTACCTCCTAAATGGGGCAACATAGATCCTCCCTCCCATAGTAAGAAATGCTTGTACATATTTGATCCTTCTAAAAAAAAACCGTTTTTAATTTTTGGCCTCCAAGTTATTATACTCTCCTCAGTGTTTGAAAAAATCCTGAATAAATATGTTTCTTCTTTTCAAATCGTCAGATTAAGAAAACCCCTCCATGTAATCGTCAGATTAAGGTTCAGCACATGTAGCACATCGAGTTGAACCATATATATCAAAATCTGACGCGCTCGAGTATTTCAAAATGGCGATTTTTTTTATGCATTTTCAAGAAGCTGCCGCAAGCTTGCGTCACATCTGAATCGTCAGTCTTTTGAATGTGAGCATCTTTGGGGGTCACTTAACATCCCCTATTAAAATCTGACGCGCTCGAGTAAATCCATTTGTTTTCCAATTTCTACACTCCCATACAGCCACCCCCACCACGCAAACCGGCAGATTAACATACCACCGTTATAAGAAAGACTTTCAATATCTGACGCGTTTGAATATGTCCACGTGACTGTTTTTTTTTTTACAATTTTGAACACCTGTAGACGCTCCCCCCAAGGATGAAACGGTATACTTTACTAACATTATTTTCTCTCTATCATCAAATCTTCAAAATCCATTAGGTCCCAACGGCGACGCTCGAGTAATTCCACATTTAGCATCGTGAGCTCCCCTACTATATTATAAGTCTTTCGAGTTTAGTCTTGGATTTCTGCGATTGATTCTCGGGCCAGTTGTCTTGCTTCGTCTCCGCGCAGCATTTAAGACGATCCGCTCAGCATTTCTTAATGTTACTGTTTGAAGTTTAAGCTTAGTAATCGCCTCGAGGTATTACAGTTTTGTCTGTTTTTCCAAAACTAATGGCAACCATCGTTCTGGAGAGGATAAAGGTTAGAATCGAGTCTACACTCAGGAGGCATCAAGCTGGTTTCCGCAGTGGGCAGTCTTGTGTCGACCATATCAACACTCTGCGTATCGTCCTTGAGCATTCTGCGGAGTTTCAATCACCGCTTTACCTCATGTTCGTGGATTTTGAGAAGGCCTTTGACCGAGTCAACCGTGAATGTATATGGAGATCACTTCTTGGTAGAGGAATTCCCCTAAAAATTGTTGCCATTATAAGAGAGTCCTATAACAACGCAAGATGTTTTGTTTTACACAATGGGCAGCTATCCGACTCTTTCGAAGTGCGACAGGGTGTGAGACAGGGAGATGTTCTATCGCCAATTCTCTTTCTACTGGCGATTGACGATGTTTTGACGGCCAGCGTTGGAACAGCAGAGAGGCAGGGCATTTAATGGAGACCGTTTGAAAGGCTTAGTCACTTAGACTAACTGTAGTCAACTAAAAACAGAAATGTTTTTCCTGAGGTTCTGCCTCTTGCGAGGAACTAACAGACCCTCCAAAAATATACTTATCATGAATAAGTGCTTCTCATCTAGCCGTTCGGACTCGGTAAAAATTGTAGTTCCCCTCTGAAATCATCTTTGTTGGAAAGATTCATGTAAACTTTCAAAATGCGTCGATTACGCACAAATTGTAGATATAGGATATAGCTAAGGTAAGTTTTAAAGGAGTGCTGATTGGCTGCCAACATCATTTCACTTGGATCTCAATGGATCTTAAGTGCTCTCCAGGATGTGTAAAATGTTGGTAATGACGAGGAAAGACGTGAATGTCACTATATTCCAGGACCCATCGCAGTATGACTGAATTTGTTTTTCCCGAGTAATTTCAATTTACTACGCCAACGATCAACCAGTTTTGAATTTGTGACTACTATCGAAATAGCGTTGATCACCACCTGGCTATCGATGAAGGTGTAAATGTTTTATTTATAAGTTCACACGTGGAAAGATATTTTGCGGCCTCGTAAATGCAAGATCTTCCATTTGGAAAACAATGCAAAAGTTTGGGAGCTTTATTGATCTGTTCATAGGTGAGCTAACTAAGAAGATGCCTGACTCTCCTCAAGCTATCGTTTTGGAACCGTCTGTGAAGAGTGAGACCAAAACATGATTTACCTACGTTTAAATCATGGGAAATCTGCTTGTGCGACTTAGTTAAAATATATGTACGGTGAAATGAATTCTGTTTGAAAGTCCATGTTAGTGAAGTTATTATGGTTCTATGACAACAGTGGCTCCGTTTCCAATTATTTCACTCTTAAAGTCGAAGAGCACTTTTAGCTGCCAACTCCTTCGATAATAAATCGAATGAGGCTAGTGAGAGTAATCTTTCTAGGGCTGCGATACACGCCAATATCTTTAGCTGTTATTTCTTTGCTGTTTCGGGCAGTAGACTTATGTGGTACCTCCACAGTCTATTCATGCCTTCTTTCTTATTTGCGAGGACAACTGGTGATCAGTACTCCTATTTTCTTGGTCGTATAGTACCCTTTTCGTGACACTATACTTCCTGCCTTAGTACAAAGTCTTTTTCTAGCTTCTTCGTACTTCGTGTCTGTATAACGAATTTGTAATAAAAATTCTTCTTTTGGTATTAATCTGGTAAGGGTTCTTTAAATTTATCTGTTCTATTTGTACCCCGAATTTGATCAACGAAATGCATGTTTCCCATAAATGTCTATGAGAAGGGCATGAAGTAAACACCTTGAAGAAATTATGTAAATGTTTTTCTCATATACATATACGTTGACTATTTTGACTATTGCGACGAAGTATCATTAATACTTCGTACATTCCTGAGACAGTCCTGAAAAAACTTCCATCAACTTCTTAGGTTGGAGATCATAGCTTGAAAAACTCTGTGGAGTCCATCACTGTCACAAATCGCCTCTCATGTCGATTCTAGCCCTTACCGAAACCATTTTTACTTCCAAATCGCTAACTAACGTTGGCGTTCAACACATTCGCTGCCTTTATGACGTCCCTTATTTTTTCGATAATTTGGTGAGGTGGCCAAAATTTTCATATTTGGCAAGTTATGCATAAAAGAAAATTAAACTTAGCTTTACTTACTTATTATTTTGACAAAAACTTGTCATTACGATGATAGAGAAGATGAAAAAGTGGGTCTCACAATTCTGTCTGTTTGTCTATATGTCTGTTCGTCTATAGCCTAAACGGCTGGATCGATTTCCTTAAAACTGGGTATTTAGTGGTTTTTGGTGATTCTGCCCACACGTTTTTTTTAAATATTCTTAGAACCAAAAATAACGGTACCTGCCATACATTTTTTAACCAATTTTACATAATCATTTTTTTTCTCAAAAACGGCTCCACAATTTTTCGTTAAGAATTCAATAAATAACTTTCAGTAAATGCTACCTTTGTATGGGAAGCCATTTGCAAAAAATGGTTACTAATGGTACCTCCCAAAGAACCATTTTTCGTATCTTCGATTTTCTTCAAAACGGTAGGACTAATGTTTTACAATGTTTTACAATTTTTTTTTAACATCAAATATTTGGACCATTTCCATTATTTAAAGCAAATCATTAGCTACCTCAGTGGTTTTTATCAAAGATCTTTCTTTTTGAAGCTTAAATGTGAAGAGGTAACAAAAAATTAGAATTATTGTTGACTGATCTAGATTTTTCGTTTTAAAAATTCGTCAGTTTAAAAAAGCAGTTATGTACTTTGAAAGATTTTCAAAGAATTTTCTTCAATTCATTCAGCTTTAAGCCGTGTCAGATGTCCCACTTAGTTATAAAGGAATTTGATGCTATTTTAAGTGACACATGATGCTATTATGATACTTAACCATATTAATCTGTTGTTTCTCTAAGCACACTTCACAAATTCTTCTTGATTCTTTTAACCTTCTGTTAAACTTTTAATTTCTCAAGCTTATTAATTCCCAACATATTAAAATACATTAACAGTAATCAAGAAAAATGTTCTTAATTCTCTGGATCATAAATAAAACAAAAAAAGAATTATTTAACTTCTGTTACAAGTGTGTGATATTTCTTCTAACATAAATAAATACTCTTCTAAATCTAGTTCCACTGACATTTGCAACGTCCTAATTTCAAATGCCATTCTAATACCATACCTACCATCATCAACCTGTTCTCGAATATAAATATTTCGTTGTAACTTCTAGCATTCACCTCTTACTTTTGCTTACTTAGTACAAACAACATCGACTTTTAAATAGTTGTTCTAAGAAAATTAAAAAAAAAATAATAACCAGAAAATGTAAAAAAAAAAATAAAATAAATAAAACATGAAACTTTCCACACAAACAGAACCAACATTTTTCTAAAACTTGGCCAACGACAACGACTAACAAGTGAATGGTCAACACCATCCGTTCATCGCATCGTCTTTGTGGTCAGGCTTCAGCTTCAGGCAACCGGTTTTCCTGGTAACGCATATCATCACCAGGCCAAAGACAACAGACCACAATTTCCACTTTACACCGGAATGCATTATATTCTGGCGGAAGACGAAGTTATACCCATACCCATACCCACACTTAAATTATAGTGGGTCTCTTCCAGATACCGCATAATCCGGACAGTCAAGAAGTGTGGGATATACTACGGCCACGACGACGACCGACGCGACAGCTCATACTCCGTAAGTTTTAATGGCATCTTGTTTTGAGAAGAGGTGCTACCGACTACTGTTCGTGTCCTCGTCGTCGGCATCTTTTTCGTCGTCGCGTTGTTGCGTTTTTACTCACACTATTATCTGAAGGTCATTACTTGTATAAAAGCGTTGAGGCGGCCATTTAACAGTTTTGTTTGTGCCATGCCATCCATGATGGCTATGTGTAGGTATTCTGTGGTGCTGCAGTACTGTGGTGGTCTTGGCGACCTAGCACATAAGGTGCATCTTCTATTAAAATTATGTTTATTAACAACGGCTTATGGGATATAGTAAGTATGTCACTATACGGTGTCTGTTTAACTTCTTTGTTTTTGTTTGCTTCAAGTGTTGAAGCACGTTCTGACATTTATGGAAGAAACTAGTTGAAGTGCAATTAATGTTGACAGTGATGGAACTTGACGCTAGAAGTTAAATTAAGAAAGACTGCGGGTTTTTAAAAAAATATGTAGAGACTATTAAAAGAATAAAAAAATATTATTTTTACTGATTTTGTGTCTGATTAACATTAATTCTTGTGAACCTACTTACTCGCACCTAGACACAGGTAAAAAGATTTATCTTGGAGGCAACTAGGTAGCATTACCAAAGCTTCAGGCAAACACTAACAAGCTTAAACTTAAAAGTAATTCTATATGTGCATTCAATTATATTCAATCAAAGTTTTTCAGACTTAGGGCGAGTCTGTTCACAGATAGATCTTAAATCAATGATTGTTTCAACAAGTAAATAATCAGATATACTTAGCCAAAATTTTAATCATAATCAGCTGAATTTTCTTGGTTAGCACCATTTAATAAGACTTGACCCACTCTCTGATGGGAACTATACCATAAGCTGAGATAATTTTAAATAGTTGGTTTGTGATTTGTGACTGTCGACGAAGTTCCATTGCGTCCAGGTAACGCATATCTGATCTTTTGGCTTACTGTCAGTGGTTTCTTCTAATTTGCTTAGTTTTGAAGGATTGGAGCTGGCGGTATCTGTGCAGTTGGATTGTGTTGGCTTCTCTGTAGATTCTTAAGTAGCTGACGTGTTTCTCTTATATTCTAAGGCAATCCCTGTGCTGTTGTGCCAGATCTTCCTTTCAAAAATTATCTGTTCATGTTCATATGTTTCGAATTTGCGGACGGGTTTTTGATGCCTAATTGCTGCTAGACCTCCATAGTCGTATTATGCGAAATGTGACCCTTTGGGTAAAAATATTAGTAGCAGTGATTTAGCGTAAGTAGAGAAATCGTCAACAAGCGTCTGCATTTTCGGGCTGAATAAAAAAAGTCCTAATTTAGATCACTGCACTGACTGTCCTCATTGTTGATCGACAGCTTCCTTTCAGGGCGACAAAACATCTGGAATGATGCAAGTTTATCAATTATTTGTATTAATAAATGATAAAATCCATATTGGTTAAGCTTATGAATAAGTCCTTACTTACTTACTTATCCAGTTCCCGATCCAGAAAGGGTCTCTGCCTATGAGATATTGCGGTCTTCCATGTTCCATCGGTTGCGGTCCCTCGCACGCTACCTTCAGTCGTTGAGACCAAGAGCTCTTGCGTCTATGAACGCCTGGTCCCTGTAGCGGAGGTTTGGTCTTCCTGGTCGTTTAGAACCTGGGGGCTGGGATTCGTTGTTGTCCATTTATAATTCAAGTTGTCCATTTGCTCGATGTGGCCGAGCCAGTGTAGTTGACGTGTTTTGGCTCTTTGTACTACATCCACATCTTGGTACAGCTCGTTCAATTCACGATTGAATCTTCTCCCTCAATCGCCCTCTTCTCATATAGGACCAAATATCAGCCGAAGAATTTTTCTCTCGAAAGTGCTCAGTATCAATTCCCCTTTTTTTTACTTATTGTCCAGCAATCAGCACCATATAGAGTAGAACTGATAAAATCAGCGTTTTGTATAGCCTGCACTTTGTCTTAAGGAGCTTTGAACCCATTTGTTTGGCCAAACCGAAGTAGCAGCGGTTCGCTATGGTAATTCTTCGTCGGATTTCCACTTAGGTGTCGTTCGTGGAATTGATGTTTGTTTTGAGGTAGGTGAACTCCTTGACTACCTCGAAATTACTGCTACCAACAGTGACGTTTTGTCCTAGGCGATGGACAGATGAGGCTTTGTTTGCTGATAGCATATACTTTGTTTTGCCCTCATTCACTTCAAGACCAACGAATTTCGTCTGTTCATCAATAGCTGTGAATACTTCAAGTACAGCTCTCTGGAGCAGCCAATGATGTCGATGTCGTCCGCATAGCCAAGCAGTTGAGAAGACATATTGAATATAGTGCCTTTCATGTTAACACCACCCTTGCGCACAAACTGCTCCAGGACTAGGTTGAAGAAATCAAATGCAGCACATCTCCTTGTGAGAACCCTGTACATGTCTGAAATAACTCGGATGAGCTAATACCCATTTGCACGCTGCATTTCCCGTGCATTTTCCGTTTCCTGCTTCAATTCCACGCATTCATCATCATACCACGGGTTCTTTTTTCTGGATGATTGAAAGCCTGTGGTGGTCTCGGCTGTCTCCTTAATGATGTCGCAATACTGGTTCCACTGGTTGTTGACGCTTGTGGCTGCGGGTACGGCAGAGAGTTTACCGGTCCATTGCTCACAGTAGTCTCTGGCTTTCTCAGATGTGCTAAAGCATGTAATGTTGAATTTTTTCCTTTGGACAGTTTTCGTTGGATAGTGGGCTCTAAAATTTGTTGTAATAAGAAAGTGGTCAAGGTCCACGTTTGCACCTCGGAAAGTTCACACGTCCAAGATGTTCGATGCGTGCCTTGCGCTGATTAGCACTTGGTCGATTTGGTTGCAGATCGCCAGGATGCTGTGTGTATCCTTTCTCTTGGGGAACCTAGTGCTTCTTATCACTGTATTAGGATCGATTAGTCGGAAGCCGTTATCTGTTGTCGTTTCGTGGATACTGTGCTTTGAAACTTATCCTCCAAAGATGTTTTACTTTCCGACTTAAGCATTGAAGTCTCCGAGCATGACTTTGAAATCGTACTCCGGATAGGCTCCGTAGGTTTCGTCCATGAGGTCGTAAAACTCCTCCTTGTTAGACTCCTCAGCTTCATCGGTAGGGGCGTGTGCACATAATAGGCTGATGTTTTGGAAGGTAGCTTTGATGCGGATCACAGCCAGGCGATCATTAATCGGCTTAGAATCGATGACTTTCAATCTGAGTCGATTTCCCACGACGAATCCGCATCCTAGCATGTGCAGTCTTTGATGACAGCTGTAATAAATGTCGCAATCTTTTCTTTTCGTTATTCCTGATCCTATCCATCGTATCTCCTGGATCACGGTAATGTCTGCTTTGTACCGCGAGAGGACAGATTCAAGTTTTTGAGTAGCACCTGACGTATAGGGTGTCCTTACATTCCAGGTGCATACTCGTAGGTCATAGTCCATTTTCATTCTGGGTCTGGTTGCCATTTGAGAGGGGTCGTTATCCGAGCGTTAACGCGTCTCTCTGATAACAAAAAACCTGGGGTTCTTTAGCTCAGATTTTTTTCATTTTGAAGTATACTTTGGTTATTTTCTATTCTGATCCATCATATAATCAAGCCAACTGATATGCAATCTATGGAATCAATGTGTCTGTGTGAGTATGTCTATGAAAACATATTCCACGTTCATATCTTAATGGAGATGTCCATTAAGCAACAAATTTTAAAAAGTATATACATTTATTCAATACCTTATTTAGTTATTGAAATATATTCATTGGTGTAACGAAAAATTAGTTCTTCTTGATGAACAGATCCATTATCTTATGAATGATTAGTCATTGACACCCCGAATTTCAAGATCTGCTGAACTTTAAAATACTCTTCAAAAAAAGGAAAAGATTTTTCATATAGCTCTACCATTTCCAAGAATTCCATATAATTTTTCCTTACCATTACCCTTGAGTGGACACAATTTATTTAAGTTAAAGAAGAAGGAGGACATTTTTTCCTTATTTCAATATTTTTAATAATAAATTCGGGTTCGTCTCAAGTTAAATCGTAATTAGGATAAGGATGTCCACAAAAAAAAATATTTCAAGCTCTCACCTGAAGACTATGATAACTGGAGCCTACCATTAAATATGTTCTAGTTAATATTTACGAAACAAACTATTTAAAAGACTTTTATTATTGCAACAGTAACATTGCAGTTGCGAGATAATTTTTTTTTTCGCTAGCACTTGATTACAGAAATGCTGTCAAAGCATTAATCTTCATTCATTAGTATAGATCACATTAGTAAGCTTTTTCTTAAATTAATACCTACAGAAAACCATATTACAATCAGAATCTTAGCTAGAGAATAGTTAAACTATCAATTAATCTCCATTCTAAAGTGCTTGAAAACAAAAGAGCTGTCGTACAAACTCGTTTTTATTCATTTATTTATTTTTTGTTTTTAGTTTTTGTTGTTTTTTTCTAGAGTTTGAAATTCAAAATGAGTTTCAATCAAGGAACACTTTAAAGAAATTGTAGAGATAAACCAAAGGTTTAACGAAGATTTATCTAAGAGAATCACTCTTCGTTAATTTATTCCTGCTGTTTTTTTCTTAGTTCTTGCATGTTATTTGTCTATTTTTGTGTCTTCCTAAAATAAAAAGAAAATGTTGGTATATCAGAGCTTCATTTATACATAAAGTACATAGAAGTTACTCATTTTGTATTCAAACGGGCCCATGTTTGTTTCGAACGTGCATTTTTTCATTGCATAACACACAACACATGTCACATACCAAAAATCTGTAAAATATTCATTTGAACAATTGTTATGACTTGCATCCTTAAAATATTCAAAAGAAATAGCTCTATTGACAATCACTTTCTATATCAAACAAAGCCAATACGAAAGCAAAAAGGCAAACAAAATATTTGACCCATTAGACAGTTTATCGTAGGAGAACACTTTATGACTTCACACACACCTTTCTCGTATATTTTTTTATTTAAGAATTGATAATAATGCTCCAAATAACTTACATAAGTTACAAAGTATACATAAATATCTAAAAAAAAAAGAGTAAAGTTTCCCAGAGTAACACACAGCTGGGTGCCCAAATGACTCACTCTTAAACTCTTCGAAAACAAACTTATAACGACGCTGCCGGCAATAATGGCGATGACGGTTAAACAAATTCACACAGAGATCTGGTGAATTCCACGATAATTGTGCTACAACAATCAATGTTGTCATGCTTTTATATTCTTTCGTAACGATCGTTTAACAATCTTATTGCTCAATATTTTCATATACACACATTTATTTGTGGTTTTTTGCCAAGGAAGTCTTTAAATGGAGCTCAGGAGAGGAAACAAAAAAAGAACATAGGTATACCCCACCCTAACTACAGAGTTTTCAATATGCATCGACCTATAAAATAGAAAACAGACTAAGAGCTGGTATCTTGAATTCGTAAGCTCTATGTCAGTAACCAGTTTCATTTCAACTGCATTTTATAAATGAAGGTGCAAGCTCCTTCTACACAGTGCTGGATTATATAAGAAGTTTAAGTTAAGGCCTGGTGTTAGAGCCGTTTTAGCTTGTCACACTTATGCTCCCTGAGAAATCTGTTGATCAGCATATAAAACTTCCATTTTGAATCCAACTTAGGCTAAGCACACACATAAGATTTCAGTCAAAAAAATAGTGTTCATCCACTTTTTTTAATCGAAACTATAGAAAATCAGGTGGCGTTCTTAGCCTTATGTGACTTGTTGGAGAATCCAACGAAGCCTAGGATAATGCTTCACTTACTTTATAAGTCATCATAGACGATATTCAATGATCCTTATTTAATCACAGCTCATACATTGTCTCAATAAATTTAAAAACAACCTTCATAAATCCCATTCTTTAACAAGCTGGACCACGATCAAAGTGATCAGGCCACAAAAAATGGTTCGTAACAGTGCTTCACTAACAAAAGTCGAACAAAGTTGATCGATACGCTTTTGTAAAGTATTCTCATGTCAAAGACCCCTTAAAATATCGCACAAAATAAAGCAACAGACATTGCATTTCCATGAATTAATCAATATAAAAAGTATAGGTCGTATAGGACAACCTTGTGGCACCCCATTTTGGCTTTTAAATTAATTTACCTTCCTCTGTGTTGGAAATAAAAAAAAATAAAAACTGCATAAGAGTAATCCACGAAAATGAGAGAAGCCTGCATAATTTGTGCATCTGCACAAACTCTAGTCCGTCACTGTATATCGACACAGATGGTGCAGGGAGCCTAAAGCAGAGAAAATGTAACAATTTAAGATAGATTCGTGTGTACTGCCGATTTATCGTTACCAGTTAAATGAGAAATGTGTGCCACAGTTGGCGGTGGCAACGCATTTATGCTTGCAGCAACGAACATTATTTTTTTGAGGACACAAATAAGCGAAATATTGCAAATAGAAATGCAAAACACCGTATCCCCCAATCAATTTGTCGTGGCATTTTCTCTATGGGATGCCATTTAACTAGCCAATTGTGGATGTGCTGCTACTGATGAATTGATGGATTTAATACACGAATAGAAAAACAAAGCAACATTTTCTGACTTGAGAGCCTCCTTTTCTAATGCTAAGGGGCGTCTTCATATATAGGCATAGAGAATCCCCTCATAAAATTCAATGGTGTATGACTATTTTTTGTTTTTGTGATTCATATACAGAACACATCAGAGGACAGGTTACTGTGCTCATGGTTGCAAGGAAATCGCTTAAGAAAAAGAAGAAGAAAAAAAATTAAATGCAGTAATCGAACGGTTCATTGGAGCGAATAGAATTCATCTTACTCCATGCGTAGTACAACGAAATTCCACCAGAGGGGCTTGAATTGCAATGAAAACACAAGTAATGAATGGTTCGAGATGTTTTCATGGCGATATTAATTTGAAGATTGTTATTTGGGGTAATGACTAAACTAGTTTTTTTTAGAAATAGGTCAACAGTTTGCTAGTTTTTTATGTTGTGGTGTAGTTTAAAAAGTTGTTTTCTGACTTGTTGAAATATTGGCAACCTAATTCAATTGAATATCTCATTCTTAATGAAAAAAATTATGTTGACAACATTAGAAAAATATCACAAATCAATATCAAACCTGCAATAACTGTCGTGATAACTTAAGTATTATTACTTGACAGGGGTTTTACGAATAATGATGATGTTTATATGACCCAAGGGAATATCAAATTATCAATCAAAAATCATTTTCTGAAAAATTTGAGTCCCAAATCAGGCAGGCAGGCAGCAAATTATTTCCGGGGTTCATCCTTGATACCACCATGAACGCTGAATGAATTTTTGGAAATTTCTAGTACCATATACGAGATGCCCATTTCGTTGAATAAAACGCAGACTCTTCGAAAAAGTGAATGTAACCAATTCATTGGAGCACAGGGAATAGTAGATATGTATTCAAGCAGCACTTCCCAGCAGCTGCTGAATGGGCATCAGGTAGAGTGAGAAATAGGACAAGTAGCGAACCTAGCTCCAGTCAATGAAAAACTACCCAAGCAACACATTCTCCTCTTACAGATATCTTTCAGAATTCTTAAATAAAGAGCATTCAACACTGCAAGATAACTTAAAGATGTCTCTAAGACCTAAAAAGGCCCAAAGGGGCGGAGCCAATTGTATGAAGTGAAGAGTTCTAATAAATGTCTTTGTAAGTGCTTATAAAGAGGACTTCTCTTGTTGATGTATTGACGACGTATTCAAGATATTTTAAAGAGGTTTTCAATAGATCTTAAATATCCTCTTTAAAAGGTCTTTAAAATCTCTTTAAAAGTAAACGCGGAAGCGAGAAAAAAAATTACTTTTTCTCTTTTACGCATGCATCATGGCAATAAATAATATTTTCTCTTTCACGCATGTAAACATTGAGTTGCATTTTAATGAAATGGAATGAAACTTAAGAGTGGTGACAACATAAGGAATTGTTTTAATTTCATTTATAAGAAGCTCGGCCAAGTTAGTTATTTTAATATGACAGTCTTAACATATTTTGTGAAGCATATCTAGAATGTGTTTCGACATGCGCGATCATATTTACTTTAAAGTCATAGATGCTACCCCCCTAAAAATTCACGCGCTTACAAAAATAAAGATATTTACATTTTTTTTTCATTTTCTTTCTAGACAAAAAACTCGTTACTGAAGTAAAAAATGTTAATAGCATTTTGTTGGGTTTTTATGTTATTTTAAGAGGTCTACACAAAATTATGAAACAAATCTGCGATTATTTAAGCCCAAATTGTCATTTATTATATTTTATACAAAATAGTTTTAGAAATTGAAATCAATAAATATGGCGTGTAAGCGACAGGGTGCCTCTTATATATAAATAGTTACGCAATTATTTATTTTGTTTGTTTCTAAAGCTGCATTTTATTATTTACATAAGTCACAAACAAAAAAGAGATAGAAAGTTGTCTGAGTGCTGGGACTCATGGTTAATATGTGTAAACATCAACGTTTGTTCTTACCTGCTGTCACGGCCAGCGCTTTAGCTCCAGTGGAAACCCGAAAATTTGCAGTTCAGAATTTTAGTACGGCGGATCGAGAAACAGAGTACACCAATTGATTAATATTACTTACTAGTGTCACGTCTGACGTTCTGGGTCTACTAGAATATTTTTAATTTGGCAGGTGTCAAAATGTGCCAAAACTGTTGATACGGCGGATCGAAAAGCGGAGTACACCAATCGATTTTGGAGGTGGATATTACCTAGTGTCACGCCTGACCTTTGGGGTCCACTAGAATACTTTTAGTTTGACAGGTGTCAAAATGTGACAAAAGTTTTGGTACGGCGGAATCGAAAAACGGAGTACGCTAATCGATTTAGGAGGTGGATATTACCGAATGTCACGCCTGACGTTCTGGGTCCACTGGAACACTTTTAGTTTGACAGGTGTCAAAATGTCAAATCAGAATTCCGAGAATACGCGCTACGAAACGTGCTATACTCCGTAATGTTGCACAGAGGAAAGTCTACGTTTTGATTACACATCAAAATTAAAGCTATTTTCACCCTTCTGAGTTTCGCAAAATTTTCAAAGTTTTATTCACATATTATAAACGCTTTTTCTACTATACAGATCTGATCAAAAAGTTTTATAAAATGCGGCTTATAACAATAATGTAGCCATTTGGTCTCAAAATATAACCTATCATGCGTAGCAGATAGACAAACAAACCAAAAAATATACAAATATCAATTAAACATTTAAATAAAAATATTTTAATTTTTTAAAGTTAATGACACCCTGTGAAAAATATACATAAATAAATTAATATTTTTTCCAAATCTCAAAACGTTTTAAAAAGTTCTTAAAAAACTCTTAAAAACGTCTTGGATATAGTCACTCTTCCCCAGAGTCAAATCACGCTTAATTACTTCTAAATAAGACACCATTAAGTGGTCATTAATTACTTTTTAGGTCTTAAAAAAACGAAATGTCAAACCAGTATCAATGGCAACAACTGTGTTCAAGGAACTTTATAAACTGATCAGATTATGGTGCAGGAAATATGATTGAACTTATTTTGCTTCCAAGAATAAATTAATGGCAGTTTTTTTCCATTTATCCCAACAGTTTCTTATATTCAACATTTTTAAAAGATATATGTAACTTCTTATTGTGAGATTTCGTTTCGCTATACAGAAACATAACTTCAAGTTGACAGATAAGAAATCAGTGCAACAATGTCTTTAAAGATATCTGGAAGACCTCTTCAAGATGTCTTTGAGAGAGGACGCTAGTAAACTCTTCAAATACTCTTATTTTTAAGGAATTAAAGAGGTTTTGAAGAAGTTTCATAAAAAGATATGAAAAAATAACTTCAAAAAGAGGTCGATAAGATGTCTTCAAGATGTCTTGAGAGAGCAAGCTAATAAACTCTTAAGATACTCTTATTTTTAAGGAGTTAAAGAGGTTTTGAAGAAGTTTCATAAAGAGATATGGAAAAATAACTTCAAAAAGAGGTCTATAAGATGTCTTTGAGAGAGCAAGCTAGTAAACTCTTAAAATACTCTTATTTTTAAGGAATTAAGAAGGTTTTGAAGAAGTTTCATAAAGAGATATGAAAAAATAACTTGAAAAAGATGTCTATAAGGTGTTTTTAAGATGTATTTATAAGTATTGGCTTTAAATTATCTTTTTAGGAGTTCATAAAGTGCTTATTAAATGCAATGGTATCAAGAAGACTGAACTAAGATGCCATTAAGAGCTGATAAATTTATTTCAAGAACTCTGCAAGAGTTTTTGTGTTGCTTGGGTAAGTACCACCACTCGCTTTAGAAGAGGTAAACTTAGGTATAAGGAAGCTACAGAATAACAAGGCTGTTGGATCTGATGGTTTACCAGTGGAGCTCTTCAAAAAGGTGCATGTATCAACTCATCAACTAAGTTTGGGTGGAAGCAAGCATGCCCGATGACTGGTTTCTATGAGCTCCATATGTCACATCTTAAAAAACGGCTATCCTATGTCCTGCAAGAACTAACTATAGAGGCATATTTCCGATTGATAAATGATGCAAACAAGATCCAAGGTGCTGTGTCAATGTGTGAGCGTCTTAAACTGTTCTGTAACACTATAATCGGCAAGTATCAGTCTGGCTTCAGCTAGGCAGATCAACCATAAACCAAGTATTCACTCTCAGGCAAAACCTCAATCTCGAGACACACCATTTATTCATCCACTTAAGAGCTGCATATGATGTTTTTCATCTACAGGAGCTCTTTATGGCGGTGGATGAACTTGAACAGCCGCTCCCAACAAGTTGATACAGAGTCTTTCATAGCAATTAACGAATAAGCTTAACTTGTTGGTCAAGCAAACGAGGACAAGACCAATTATATGTTAACAGCAAACCATGAAATATCTGTCGGCTAGAACAAAACGACACTCTTGATAGCAACAAGTTTTTTTTTTGAATAACTTACTTACTTATCCGGCTCCCGATCCATGAAGGGTCTCTGCCTGAGATATTGCGGTCTTCCATCGGTTGCGGTCCCTCGCACGCTCCCTACAGTCGTAGAGACCAAGCGCTCTTGCATCTGTGACCACCTGGTCCATATAGCGGAGGTTCGGTCTTCCTGGTCGTCTGGGGGATGGGATTCGAAGATTTTCTTGGCTGGAGCGTTGCTGTCCATTCGCTCAATGTGGCCGAGCTAGTGTAGCGACGTGTTTTGGCTCTTTGGACTACATCCACATCTTGGTACAGCTCGTACAGTTCACGATTGAATCTTCTCCTCCAATCGCCCTCTTCGCATATAGGACCAAATATCCGCCGAAGAATTTTTCTCTCGAAAGTGCCCAGTATCAATTCCCCTTTTTTACTTATCATCCAGCACTCGGTGCCGTAGAGTAGAACCGGTAAAATTAGCGTTTTGTATAGCGTGCACTTTGTCTTTCGAGAAAGGAGTTTTGAACCCATTTGTTTGGCCAAACTGAAGTAGCAGCGGTTTGCTAGGGTAATTCTTCGTCGGATTTCCACTAAGGTGTCGTTCGTGGAATTGATGTTTGTTCCGAGATAGGTGAACTCCTTGACTACCTCGAAATTACTGCTACCAACAGTGACGTTTTGTCCTAGGCGATGGACAAATGAGGCTTTTTTTGTTGATAGCATATACTTTGTTTTGCCCTCATTCACTTCAAGACCAACGCGTTTCGCCTGTTCATCAATAGCTGTGAATGCTTCAAGTACAGCTCTCTTGGAGCGTCAATGTCGTCCGCATAGCCAAGCAGTTGAGAAGACCTGTTGAAGATAGTGCCTTCCATGTTAACACCACTCTTGCGCACTATCTGCTCCAGGACTAAGTTGAAGAAATCACATGATAGCGCTTCTCCTTGTCTGAACCCTGTACACGTCTGGAATTACTCGGATGAGCTGTTACCCATTTGCACGTTGCTCCGCGTATTTTGTTATGTCATGCGGCATAACTGGATCAGTTTTTTCGGGATCCCGAGTTCCGACATCGCCAATAGAAGCTCTTGGTGACTTATGCTATCATATGCGGCTTTAAAGTCGATAAATAGGTGGTGGGTCTCGACTTGAAATTGGTTGGTCTTTTCCAGGATTTGCCTCAATGTGAAGATTTGGTCTATCGTTGATCTGCCTGGCCTGAAGCCACACTGGTACGTGCCGATCATAGTGTTGCAGAAAGGTTTTAGATGCTCACATAGTACGTTGGATAGGATCTTGTAGGCAACATTAAGCAGGGATATGCCTCTGTAGTTCTTGCAGGACATAGGATCGCCTTTTCTGTAGATTGGGCATATGGAGCTACTTGACCAGTCGTCGGGCATACTTTCCTCCCCTTACACTTGGTTGATGAGCTGGTGCATGCACCCTACCAGGACATCTCCTCCATACTTAAAGAGTTCCGCAGGTAGGCCATCCGAACCGGTGGATTTGTTGTTCTTAAGCTTGTGGATGGCTTTCTTAACCTCTTCAGTACAGGGCGCTGGGACTGGATCTTCATTGACTGGTCTTATGCTTCTTTGTTCCTCTGTTGCCTCCTCTACACAATGCCCATGAAGCAGTTGCTGAAAATGCTGCTTAAACACGTCTACAATTCCCTGTGCTTCGGTGACTAGGTTACCTTCGCTGTTTCGAAGAGCTTGCGTGCCAGTCCTATAACCAGATGCCAGTTGCTTGGCTGTTTTGTAGAACCGGCGGGTGTTGGTGGCGGTGCTAGCCTCTTCGAGATACTTGAGCTGAGAGGCTGCGGATGCTCTCTTCTTTCTACGCAGGTTTTTTTTCTCTTTCCTTCTCTTTTCATGGTACTTCTCTCTTGCTGCTCTTGTTTTCCGTTGCAGCATTTGCATTCGTGCATTTTCCGTCTCCTGCTTCAATACCGCGCATTCATCGTCATACCACGGGTTCTTTGTTCTTGGTGGTTGATAGCGTATGGTGGTCTCGGCTGTCTCCTTAATGATGTCGCGATATTGGTTCCACTGGTTGTTGCGCTTGTGGCTGCGTGTACGGCAGAGAGTTTCCCGGTCAATTGCTCACTGTAGTCTCTGGCTTTCTCAGATGTGCTAAGGCATGGTCAGAGGCCACGTTTGCGCCTCGGAAATTTCGCACGTCCAAGATGTTCAATGCATACCTTGCGCCAATTAGCACGTGATCGATTTGGTTGGCGGTTCGACCATCTGGAGATCGCCAGGTTGCTGTGTGTATCTTCCGCCTGGGGAACCTAGTGCTACTTATCACCGTATTACGAGCTGCAGCAAAGTCGATTAGTCGGAAGCCGTTATCTATTGTCGTTTCGTGGAGGCTGTGCTTTCCAACTAATCCGCCAAAGATGTTTTCCTTTCCGACTTTAGCATTGAAGTCTCCGAGCACGACTTTGACATCGTACTCCGGACAGGCTCCGTCCAGGAGGTGGTAAAACTCCTCCTTGTTAGACTCCTCAGCTTCATCGGTAGGGGCGTGTGCACATATTAGACTGATGTTTTGGAAGGTAGCTTTGATGCGGATCACAGCCAGGCGATCGCTAATCGGCTTAAAATCGATGACTTTCGATCTGATTCAATTTCCCACGACGAATCCGCATCCTAAAATGTGCAGTCTTTGATGGCAGCTGTAATAAATGTCGCAATCTTTTCTTTTCGTTATACCTGATCCTATCCATCGTATCTCCTGGATCGCGGTAATATCTGCCTTGTACCGCGAGAGGACAGATTCAAGTTTTTGAGTAGCACCTGGTGTATAGAGTGCCCTTACATTCCAGGTGCATACTCGTAGATCATAGTCCATTTTCGTTCCGGGTCTGGTTGCCATTTGATGGGGGTCGTTATCCGAGGCTTCTTGCGTCTATCTCATAACAATTGGCTTTTTTTACTGTGGTCGGGTCGTTACTAACGTGGAGGTATTGTAAGCACTTGATGTGTAGGAAAAGATACAGCTCGATGCCCCCAGTTCCTACAACATCCACCCACAATGCAGCTGTACAGTTTTCTAATATTTCAGTATCAAAAATAACAATATAAAAAAATGATGAAATAGAAGCCAAAATTATTTTAAATCCTTATCAGAGATTGAGGCTCACTTGAATCCCCATGCAAATACTCGATTGCGCCCGTAATTGAAACGTCAAAAACGCTGCAAGCAAAAGTTGGCCAACTTGTCCAGCTGCGTCTTGTTGTGTTCGTATCATTGAATTTGTGTGTATTTAACATTTTGACAGCTATTCCAGCTGCAGCTCCAGTTACAGCTCCGTCTCCATTCTCTTCAGCCAGTTACATGGTGGTCAAAGCTAGTTTCAACCTCTCTTTCTTCAATATATATTACTTAGGGTTTTATAAACTCGCAAACTTGTTGGACAACAAAAAGCTGCACAGCTACGGTTAAAAATTACCCGTTCAACACTTTTTGACAGCTATTCCAGCTGCAGCTTCAGTTCCATTTACAGCACTCAATTGTGTTCAGGCAAGAAAGGGTAGATGAGCTGGAACAAGCAAAATTTGCTTTTTTGAGGATGGCCGTTACCTGGTAGTGGAAGTGTTACCACTCCTCAAAGATGATACCCAGATATTTCACCGATGTCTTGGTTGTCAGTTGTGATCTCTCGTCAGGCACAGTTTTTGGCTGACCGCCGCCGTTTTGATGTCTCACAGGTTATCTGAAGCGCACCAGCTCGAATTGGACTGAGTTTTACTTTCTTCTGAGTGTTTTTCTAGACTTCGAACGGCAATAACTGGAAGAGTGATGATAACCGTAATGATGCACTTAGCCTCCGAAAAATATGTCCTTCAAGGATTTTTCTGAGAAAAGTTTTGTGACACTATCCAGAAACACTTACTTCTCCTATTGACTTTCTTCGGGATGAGTACTATTTTCGATGTCATCAATTTTTCAGAAATGCAGAAAAAAGCCCAGTTTACACAGTTGTTGAAAAAAATTATGAGGAAAACAACCATGACTATGCGAAACTTTCATATCATCTAGTTGGGAATCATATCTGGTCCGGATAATTTCTAAGATTAGTCCACTATGGATAAGCTCAGTTATTTTTCCTTCTTCGTGAAACTTAAGGTGGGTTCCAGATAACTGGAAGGTTTACCATAGTAAAAATGGTGACTTCAGTGTCCACCTGCTGCAGCTGCCCTAATGTTGGTTCAACTTCCTCCGAGAATCCAAGATCACTGGGTGGGTATGGCACGAAATTTTCTTTGAAATATCCGACAAACGCTTAAATTGAGTTTGGGATCAGTAGGAGGATAACTATAATTAAAAAAGGTTATATCAGTGCCACTTCCTCCATGAATGCAGGATCACTGAGTGGGACTGGCGCAAAATTCGTGAAACTTTTAAATTCAGTTTGGGAGTACTGGCAGGATCCCCATGATATAAAATTGCAATTTCAGTATCCGCCTTCTGCAGCTGCTCTAATGTTGGAGAAATTTCTGTTGACATCCGGTGACACTCTTTGCTCCTTAAATTCCGGTGGGATTCGTAAGATATTCAGTGGGTTATAGTAGTTATTTCGATCGACTAAATTTCCTTATTTCCAATAGGCAGTTTTTCTGCATAAACAGATTGTGAAGTGAAAGAGTAAGAAAACATATACACAAATTGAGTGATGTTGTCGACTTTGCGGGTACTATTGGGTTGGATAGGTAAAGAATGTTATTGACTGTCTCTTGTCTGCACTTGACCGGCTAGGTAGAAGAACGATAAATATGCTGAGGCTAGATGCCGTATATGATTACTGGGTCGACGAAGGTGATTCGATGAGTCGTAATACATACTTGAAAAGAAATAATTTTACGGTTATCGGTCTAAAACCTTTTTCTTTCTTATGTTAGTGGGTGAAGGTTGTTAAAAGAGGTTTGCTACTGGCAAATGGAACGAAAACAACCAAGGAACTTATTACCAGGCAGTTAACCCAACCTATGTAACCTGAAACTTGTATGCAGGAAAAATGCATACGTTACTGCATGCAGGACTTCACGATGGAAACATCTCAATTCTCCTAGAAATTCTATGATAAGTATCTATGCGAGAATTCTCTCATAGCTAAACTAGAATGGATTAACCTCGTAAGCCTGGTGGACGTATAAACATTCCTAGACATCACGAATATAGCCGCTACCGTGCATTTTTTTGTTCAAAATAGAGAATTACTTATGTTGATTGTTTGACAAGCTAAGAATAAGACTAGTTCATTGTTGCGAGCAATTTCTCTGCTTCTCATGCAAGTGCATGTGCCTTGAATAAATTTTTATATGAGTTTTTTTTTTTTTTAATAATCACAATCCTAGTCTAATAAATCATTCATTTTATTTCATTTCAGGAACCCGGCAGCCAACATTAATTGATATCAATTTTCATGTAAGTGCACTTAGTATTCTATTTTTTTTTCTTCATTTCTGTTGCTTCGAACCATCAACCACTCCTTTGAAATGATTACTTATTCAAAAATTATGAATCCCACCAAACAAGTTGCCATTAAGCAACTATAAGCTTGCTATAAAAGAATTTGCTCGCAGAGACCAATTAGAATGCTTAATTATTATTGTATCTGAAAACGCATGAGAAAATTGCAATCTAATTCTGTCCAACCCAACACTTTATTGAGGTAAATGTAAAATAAAAAAATATACATATATAAAACGAGCCAAGAAGAAATACTTGGGCACTGCATCGTGTTGGATTGGTAAACAAAATCAAATGCATTATGCACCTGGTCGGTCTTGTTTGACTTGTTCAACGTTATACCAGGAAAGAATTTTAATTTGTTTCTTTACATTGTTTTTGTAATGATTTAAATTATTATAACACCGAGCCAAGAGTATATCATGACAAATTATCACGAAATTTGATTTAAATATTCCGAAATGAAACCGTTATGCGTGTCCAAATTAGTAGCGCCATATTGCGATATCTACTATACCTAGCTAGTGTCAAAAAAGTGACCGTTGCCCGTTGACTGTTAATCTCATGGAATAATGACAGCAAAAGCGATTGTCGATTAAAATTTAAATTAGCTTTTGACTTTGCTGGAACTGTCACTTTCGTTTTTTACTGTCATATAATTTGAAATGCAAAACGTATATTATAATTTGCATTTTTATTTTTGTAAGAACTTAGGATCGGTACCTAATGATTGCTGTGTGAATTGTTGATCACTTTCGCCCTTTTATAAGTTGTTTTCATTTGGCTTATCCATACAATTATATAGATAGAGAAGTAGGAATTTTGTTATTTACATAAAAGCGTATGATTTGACAGTTAATTACTTTAGCAACTGATATACATTTTGCATTAAACATCATAATATGGTGATCGACATTGAATTTTTAAAACTATTTATCAGAAGAAAAAAGAGAAATTTTTCAAAGCGAATTAAAATTCCAAAGATAGTTTTAATTTTTTTTTTTTCAAATGTGATTAACTTGCCATCTGTCATTGATGAGGAATATACTGTTTGATGACAAACAATCTTGCACACAACTTTCGCTTTCGTTTTTAACAAAATACGAGTGTATGAAGGTATACCAGAGAAAAGTCGAAAAAAAGTAAAACTCCATCTGTCAACGGTAATTCATGTCTGTCAATTTTCATACCACCTCCATGTTCGAAATGTTGTTTTATTTAGGTAAAAAAAAAATGCCCATGATGGCTGCATCATGGCCACATTGTTATTAGCCATTGCGCTGCCTACCATAAGTTTATTTTAATTACAAGTAATGCTTGCTGTTTAAGAGGTTAAATACCTAGTGTGTGTGCCAATGTTGATTGATTTATTTGACCATTTTTGTTATTGTCGTTTTTATTTTGATTGATTTTATTTAGCACATGGCATTGGACCTTTTAACATATTTTTTTTTTTTTCAAACTAAGGTTTCATTGATTTATTTGGCTATTGTGCGTGTATTTAATAACGGACCAACTCTATTCTAGCTAGAGGCTATAATAACAGACACTTCAACACATTATTCTTTTCTTTTTAATTTCTTTGATTGCCATTTTACTGATTTGTTAAATTTTGTTAACAATAAAGTTAGTATTAATGATAGCTTCTCATTTATACAAATAAAATGAGTGGGTCACACAAACCTGCTCTTCTTCGTTCTCTCGAACCTGGGGGCTTGAATTCAAAGACTCTCTTTCATCATCGTGTACTGTAACCCCGGCTGGGGCATAGGGCGTCAACAAAACGTCTCCATCCTTCACGGTCTGCTGCAAGGTACTTTAGCTGTGGCCACGTCTTTCTCTGGGATTCTGCTTCCGCTAAGACAGTTGATTTCCATGTTGTTCTTGGTCTTCCAACCCGCCGTGCACCCTGAGGATTCCATTCAAAGGACTGCTTTGCAATTTCATTGTTTGGTTTCCTCAGTGTGTGACCAATCCAACGCCATTTACGCTTTTTTATGTCGACGTCCAGCCGCTCTTGACTTGTCCTGCGCCACAATTCCTCATTTGATATTATTTGTGGCCAGCGAATCTTTAGGATGTGGCGAAGACAGCGATTCACAAAAGCCTGCAATTTCTTCGAAATGATAGACGTGACTTTCCAGGTTTCACAAGCATATAACAGCACGGATTTGACATTGGATTCGAAGAATCTCAACTTAGTGCGTAAGGAGATTTGACTTGATTTCCAGATTGGGGACAGAGTACCGAAGGCAGCACGAGCTTTATTTATTCTACTTTTAACGTCCAGATCCGTACCACCGTTTGCAGAAACAATACTGCCAAGGTAGTTGAACTGTTCCACTACTTCAACTGGCGTCTCCTGTAGAATAATACGCTGCTGTGTGAAGCGGCCTGTGAGCATTATTTTTGTCTTTTTGCTGTTTATTTTTGGACCACTCGACTCTCCCTTCACTTGCAGTGTTTGGCACATCCCGTTCAGCCCACTGATGTTATTTGCCAGTAGACATATGTCATCGGCATAGTCTAAATGACTGAGCCTTTCGAACGGTCTCCATTGAATGCCCTGTCGCTCAGCTGTACCAACACTGGCCGTCAATACGTCGTCCATCGCCAGCAGGAAGAGAATTGGCGATAGAACATCCCCTTATCTCACACCCTGTTGCACTACGAAGGAGTCGGATAGCTGCCCATTGTGCAAAACAAAACACCTTGCGTTGTTGTAGGACTCTTTTATAATGGCAACTATTTTTGGTGGAATTCCTCTACCAAGCAACGATCTCCATATACATTCTCGGTTAACTCGATCAAAGGCTTTCTCAAAATCCACGAACACGAGGTAAAGCGGTGATTGAAATTCCATCGACTGCTCGAGGACGATACGCAGGGTGTTGATATGGTCGACACACGATCGACCACTGCGGAAACCAGCTTGATGCCCCTTGAGTGTAGACTCGATTCTATCCTTTATTCGCTCGAGAATGTTGGTTGCCATTAGTTTTGGGAAAACGGACAAAACGGTGATACCACGCCAATTGTTGCAATTCTTTTAGTCACCTTTCTTTGGCAACTTAACAATCACACCATCCTTCCAATCCCTGGGATAGCATTCGTTTTCCCAAATGCTTTGTATCAACGGATGTAAAATACTACCCGCTGTTACGGGATCGGCTTTCAGGAATTCAGCTGGTATTCCGTCCAGTCCAGATGCCTTGTTGTTTTTGAGGAGATTTATTGATGTAACGATGTCCGATTCTGACGGGGGTTCGATGTCAATATCCCTGTAGGACATGCGCATCTCGTTTAGTTGGGGCACTTCAGCACTCTGCTCAACTGAATCCTCATTTAGCAGGGCACAAAAATGGTCCTTCCATCTACGAAGCTGATCCTCAATTGATAACAAAAGTGTGCCATCCACATCCATTACAGGATGATTGGTGTTGCTTTTTTTCCCGATAACATCCTTGGCTATTTGGTACAATTCCCGGATATCTCCTCTTCTGGCAGCGGTTTCCGCATTATCTGCGAGTCCATCTACCCTCACCCTCTTGTCACGTCTCACACAACGATAGACTCTCTTTGCTGGAGCATTATTGTTAAATCACCTCTGGCTGAGCCAATGTCGTCGACATGTTTTGATCTTCTGGACACCTCCTCGCATCCAAGACCAAATATCCATCGAAGAAAATTTATTACTAAAGAGCCCAATAACAGCTTTCCCATTCTGTTCATCGCAACCAGGCCCTCTACCAACAAGCTTCTTCCAGTCGGCTTGGTTTCTAGCTATCTGTCTCTAGTTTTGCACGCCAAGTTGGTTGCGGTCCTTTTCCACTTGCGTTCCCCACCTTTTACACTGTCCACCTCTACCACGCTGTCCCACGGGGTTGGATTCAAAGACTTTACAGTCCGGAGCATTGGTATCCATTTGCTCTAGGTGACTCAGCTGTCTCAGTCGTTGGCTTTTCACTTTTGTAGCTAGGTCGGTGTCGCTGTACAGCCCGTACAGTTCGTTGTTGTATCTTCTTTTCCATTGCTCATGTATTCAGACGGGACCAAAAAGCGCCCGGAGAATTTTACTCTCAAAACAGCCTAACACGTTCTCATCCACCGTTAACAGTGCCCATGCCTCTGCACCATACATCAGGACCGGGATGATAAGGTTTTGCTTCGCAATTGCCTTCTTAGCCCAAAGAAACAGCGATTGGCAAGAGTAATACTTCGCTTGATCTCATCACTGGTATCGTTCGCTGAGTTTATGTAGCGGATCCTAGGTAGACAAAGTCTCTGACCCAACACTCGATTGGTATAAAGGTTTTGTAGAGCGTGCACTTCGTCTAACGTGTGAGGAGCTCTCATTTGTTGCGAAATAGCACTCCTTTGCTAGGGTAATTCTTCCTCGGATATTCACTAACATGTCGTTTGTGGGATTAGTATTTGCTACGAAGTAGATGAACTCCTTAACTACTTCGGAGTCCAAGTTCTTTTGCTGTCAACAGTAACGTTTTATCCAAGCCGATTGACAGATCTTTCATTGTTTATTGATAACATGTATTTGGTTTTGTCCTCGTTAACTTCAAGATCAACAAGTTTCGCCTGTTCCTCTTGCCATAAAAGACTTTATAACGGCGTGTTGGGAGCCGACGATGATGTCGATACCATCTGAATACCTTAGAATTTAGACAAGTATGTTTTAAATAATGCCTTCAGTGTCAGCGCCTACCCTGCGCTCTATTTGCTCCAGAACGGTATTGAGAAATCATATGATTGTGCGTGCATCTCCTTGCCAAAACCCTGTGCATGTTTGAAATCGCCTATTTTCCAATGTCACGTTACACAACTGGATTAGATTTCTCGGGATCCCCAGTTCAGTTATCGCCATAAAGGGCTCCTGACAATGATTGCAAATTTGAAGTCGATGAATAGATGGTGAGTCTCGACTTGATATTTTTTGGTCCTTTCTAGAATTCACCTGAGAATGAATATTTAGCCCTGGCCGGAAGCCGCACTGTCGTTTCCCGATTATAATGTTGCAGAATGGCTTAAGACAGTCATACAGTACGTTGGATAATATCTTGAACTTGACGTTTATCAGAGATATGCCCTGATAGTTCTTCTGGGCATAGGATCACCTTTTTTGTAGATAGGATATTATGGAGCTGAATGAACCGTCATCAGGTATGCTTCCTTCCACCCAAACTTTGTTGATGAGTTGATGTATGCACCCTCTTTCAACACATCCCCTCCGTGCTTGAAGAGCTCCGCTAGATCCGGCGGCCTTAATGTTCTTAAGCTTCTTTATAGCTAAGCCTATCTATTTTTACTGGGTGGTGGTACTAGGTTTTCATTGACTTCTTGTCCTTTTCCTCGATCTATCTGGTGCCCATTTAGCAGCTGCCAGAAATGCAGCTTGAAAACATCTACTATTCCCTGTGCTTCAGTGATTAGGCTGCCTTCGCTGTTTCGAAGAGCCTGCCCCTGCGTTCCAGTTTCAAAGCCAACAGACAGTTGCTGGGATTTTTTATAAAATTTCCGGGTATTGTTTTGATTGGGAGACTGATAGATCTCTTTGAGCTGCGAGACAGCATACATTCTCTTCTTTCTAGGCAGGGTCTTTTTCTCCTCTTTTTTCCTTACTCGATACTCCTGCCCTTGTTTCATGCTGCAGCATATTCGAATGTGCATCTTCTGACATTATTTTCAGCTGAACGCATTCATCATTATTCCACGGGTTCTTTGTTGGTGGTGGTTGGTAGGTTTTGGCTTCCTCTTTGATGAAATCGCAATCCTGAGACCACTGGTTGTTGGCATCTGTGGCAGGTAAATACATAGCGGAGAGCTTCTCGCAAAAATATTCACTGTAGGATCGGCAACTCCATGTTTGTTAAGGTGACCAGTAATTTGAATATCTTCTTTAGAAAGGTTTGTAGTTTCTTTTCATTTTACAGTCGAGCTACAACAAGGAAATGGTCAGAGTCAAAAAGCTTCTGAAAAGTCTACTAGTCGGAGGTCGTATCTTCGAGGAGGCTTTGCCTACCAACTAATCCGAAGCTATCTTTCATTCCAATTCGGACGTTGAGGTCCCCGAGCTAAATTTTTACTCTGGGCAGGTTCTGCGAGTTCTTTATCCAAGAGATCATAAAACTAATCCTTAACTGATTTCTCAACACCATTCTTTGTTAAATTAGTCCTCAATTTTACTTTGATTCAATCCTACTTTTGTTTCGAAAAAGTTTGCAAAACTTTCAACGAGATCTAAGAGACCACAGTAGTAGATTTATATACTGTAAGGCATCAGCAAAGAATCGTTTAGAGAAGTTAAAAGTAATAGAAGCAATATCATAAGAAAATATACGAAAAACAGATGTGGCCTTACAATCGATCTTTGAGGAACTCCTCCTTGCGTCAATGAAACATTTTTTTAGGAAAAGAAAAACTCTTGGGGTAAATAGGAAAATTGATAAGATGAGAAATTTGCCTTTAGCAAAGAATTAATTTTCATAAAAAGTTAATTTGGTAATCATTTGCAATTATTTCTGCAAATCTATTCCCTCCATTTTATGAGGGTGTTTGAATAAATTCATTCCAATGGCTAAAACCATGTGACAAAGAAAGCATTTTTCTTAAAGCAACACGTAATTTTAATGAAGAACTTTAACTTCCGTAATGAGACGTGATAAAAAACTCATATCGAAATTTAGTTCAGGCATTCTAAAGCAAGTTCGTGTTTCTATAGAATGTAATCCCAAGTCACCTCACTAAACAAAAATAAGAAAAAATCTGTAAATATAAGATTTTCTTTAGATAAAAATTTTTACCCAAAATTGCCTAAACGTTCTCATTCACTTTTGAAAAGGTCCATGTTTTTGGACCTTATATCAAGACCAGAAATGTCTTTGCTACTCAATTACCTTCGCATGAAAAAAAAGCAGCAGATAGCTGATCTAAAGTAGACAAATTCTTTTACTGACTCGAAAGCTGTCTATGGTAACGTTATGTCCTAGAAGTGCGTCGATCTAACGTGTTATGTCTTGATGACAGTTCCTCATTGATCTGTAAAGTTTAAACCCATCTTCTTGGTTTTTTTCTCAATACTGACAGAATTGCCACTGGCATTACACTTTGTTCTTCTGGTTATGTTGATATCGTTGAAATTAGTGAGTACTTGGACGAAACTTTGAAAGAATGGCAATGGGGATCTAGTGTTTGTTATTGCTGCGAGAGTTATGCACTATATAACATAACATCGCACCATCATCGTGTGTAAAATTTTTTTTGACATCAAATGTTTCGATATACATAGGTGCTTACTGAGCTATAAATTCATACATTTAGTTCGTCTCTATAGATTCTGTCTTATAATGCTTTGAAATGGATAAAATGGTTTTGGGTTTCGAATTGGAGTTGCTGAGTTTTTTTTCAATAACTGCCATAACATTAGTATTTGGTCGATTCTGGAATTGTCTGGCCTTAAGCAACACTGAAATACAGCTATCAGGTTGTAAACGAACGGCTTGAGATGTTCACATAAGATCTTGTAGGCAATACTAAGGTTACTGATACCTCTGTACATGTAGTTGGTACAGTTCAAAGAAGTTTTCGGGAGAACCATGTCCTAGTGGCTTATAACCCTCAACCGTACCTGTGTGCATTTTGTTTGCAAGAATAGAAGGGGGCCTAACATTTTCTGCCAAGTCAGAATGGCCAAAATGAAAAGCACTTTTTCATATCATTAGATACTACTGAAGGAATAGTCTTGCTGGAAGTCAGCTTAACACTGGTTCATTATTGTTAATGGTGGACCTTTCAAGATGTAATAATTAAAAACTTCATTTGAAAAGGGCCTGGCGATCTGTTGCGACTAAAGCCGTCTGGCGTCAAATTTCATCAAAGTTTTTCCTTGATTCAATTTTGGTTGGAATGTCCGTAGACTGCTACGGAAAGCTGATTACCATCAATATCTTTGCAGTTGATATTTTAAATCTGTTGATCGATCAGTAGATCTCCATGTTCTTTTATGAACGTTGAAAAGTGTGAATTGCTTGGTAGCTGCCAACATTTTATTCCCCCAGCAAAGTCGATCAACCTGGAATCCGTTATATCAATTGTCGCCATCGTGTTGCGCAGGCTTTACCAAATGAAGATTGAAGTCGATACTCATTGTGCAATAACTTTGTATGTATTTCTTTATTTATTTTTAAATAAATTGAAGAAATTATCTAATTTTGTAAATTTCAAAGGTCAACATGATGGTGCAACTGTACTTTGTTTAATCAATCAGTCATTCAAACCTTTTTTGACTAAACATTGACAGATTTTTAACATGACTTGTCACTTCAATTAATATAACAAAGAAATTAAATTTTTACTGACCAAATAATTTATTTTCACTTTTTATTGCACACCCACTTGATTTGGATATGAAAAAAAATTGCAGTAAGAAAAATTAAATTTATGTGTCAATATTATTTGGCATTGAAATTTGTGATATAAAATTGAAGGACAGTAAACTTTTCGTTTGAAGCAGTGACACACACCACCAGGCGCGGACCCAGGAATTCAGTTTGGGGGGGGTCATGAAATTTTAAGATCAATAAGAACTGCTTACCAAAAGTCCATCTTAAACATGGCTTCAAGCCAGTCGAAGGCATGATCATGGAGAAGCTTAAGTCTTAATAGGACTCCCGCTTATATGTAGTTTAAGCTAGAAATTGTATTCATCAACAAAATTTAGCTTCATTTCATACTTTTCGGACAATGATGAGAATAAGATAAACATTTAAGATTGGAAGCGAAATTGACGAAAAAATCGTTCTTTTGAAAACTTTTGAGCAATTTACAAAGAATAGTTGGCAGTAATGGACTACACATTACATATAGGTACATAAATGTAAAGCTTAAAAAAGAATCAAAAGGGGTTATTCAAGTATCAAGTGCCAATTTGAGATGAAACAGATAGAACAAATTGCAAAAATATGGTGGAAAAGAAAAAACTGCTATCAAAGCAAAAAGGAAAGTATTTTCTTATTATGTAATATTATTAAAAAAACTTGCTTGTAATCCAAACAAAATAATTATTTCAATTTAACAATACTGACACAACAAAACTATATGATCATATTAATTCAATACTGTACTTGATTTTAAAGAATTTAGGATAGTTTAGATAAGCTGTGGCACCGCCATTTTCTATTAAAAAAAAAAGTTGTGCTGCATTCTGCTCAACTTGTGCTGCCTTGTGTCGTAATTATTAAAAAAATAAAATGCACGACTGGGTCGCACGTACTTGCTCTTATGTTCTAGACACTGTGGGCGTTCTAGACACTGTGGGCTTAAGAAAATTGTATATAAAAACATGGAAATTATTAGAAAAGCATGAAATATGACATTTAAATTGGATAAATTAACTCTTTTGACAGTTTGATGTGGAAATAAAGAATGCCATCTTAATTCTTGATTGAATATGATTGTATGGGAAAAAAAATTAAAATCGTTGGAGCGGTTTTTAAAAAAATTAATTTTTTATATATAAAATTCTTGAAACATTTTCAAGAACAAATCTTGGTATGCAAATCTAAAGAATATATTTATGTGTATATAAAAACAAAATTTGAAAAAAAATTGTCAACTCGTTTTTGAGATATCGAATTTTCAAAAAAAAAAATTTTGAAACTTTTTTTAAAAATCCAAAAAATTTTTTTTTGAAAATTTTGATATGCAATATTATTTGATATTATCTGAATTTTGTATATAAAAAAATTCATCTAAATCCGTTAAGCCGATGACGAGAAAATTCAAAATAAAAAATACGTTCTATGACAGGTAGGTACTATTAATAGTTGCTAGGTGTAAAATTTTATAATTTTTGGTAGTAGATCGTACTAATTTTAGTATATGAAATAAGTTTAATCATAGGAGTTGTTTTTAAGCAATAAAATATTTTCCTTTGCGGTTTTTTAACTTTTGTATGGAAGGTACCGTTATTTTTTCATAAATGTAAATTTTTTTCTAAAAATATTTTATAGAGTACTAAAAAAGTCTTAAATATCGAGTTTCAAAAAAATCGATCATATCGTTTTCGAAATATTTGAGTTTCCAAAAAAAATTTGAAACATTTTTTAAAAATCCAAATAATATTTTTCAAAAATTTTGGTACACAAAACTATGTATATTTTTCGGAAGCTCCTGTGTAAAAAAAATAATTGAAATCGATCGTACCGTTTTGAAGAAAATCAAAAAAATGGTTCTTTGGGAGGTACCATTAATAACCATTTTTGAAAAATGGTTTTCTACCAAAAGAAAACCCTTACTAAAATAAGTTTATTGAATTTTTTTAAGAAAAGTTGTCGAGCCGTTTTTGAGAAAAATACGATTACGTAAAATTGCTAAGCAAAATTGTATGGCAGGTGGCAGGTACCGTTATTTTTTATTCTAAAAAAAAAAATGAAAAAAAGCGTGTGGGCATAATCACCAAAAACCACTATGTACCAAGTTTGAAGAAAATCGATCAAGCCGTTTAGGCTACAGACGAACAGACAGGCAGACAGACGGACAGAATTGTGCCACCCACTTTTTTGGTGTTCTCTATCATCATAATATCATGTTTGATTGTTATCTCAACACGAATCCAAAACTTGCCTTATAGTACCTATAATCGCAAGTTTTCAAATTTTACGGATGAGAATTTTTTTAAAAATTTGTTGTTTTTTGGCCGTAAAAGTTGCAAATATGCGAATTTTTGTATCTCCATATGAGCACGAAATAGCACAGTTACCTAAGTTTTTTTTATAAAAATGTAAAACTTTAACAAAAAGGCATAGGTACATATGTATGTATTAGGGGTGTCGGAATTTTTTTTTATTTTTTATATTAAAAATGGGTATGGTGGATCTTGTAAAGGGTTTAGAAAGATGAAATTTTTGTTATGAAATATTTTCCATAATGGAATTTTGATACCCCGCGGACGTTTTTAGGTAAAAAACAGCACAATTCCAAAAAGTGGTCAGGAAAACCAATTAAATTTGCGTCGATATGTTCTCAAAATTACTTATAATGTTTTATTTTGGCTTTCGTTTCTCATTTGTATTGACCGTACATCAAATTAAAGATGCTGTATATAGTGTTAAGAAAGCAAGTTTCAACCACTTTTTCGAATTGAGGTCTCTTAACCTAAAAAAGGGCGCCGGGGTCTCAAAATTCAGTTTTGCCAAATGTCCCAGAACAAAAATTGTTTCTTTCTAAACTCTTTACAAGATCCACAATACACATATTGAATATACAAAAAATCCGACACCCCTAACATATATTAGTTTTTGGCCTAAAAGTTACAATCATTAGATTTTTGTATCTTTTCGGCGCATGCCGAAGCATACTTTTCACTTTTAAGAAATTGCGAAATTTCGAAAAAAATCATTCATAAAATTAGCATATTTGCAATTTTTTTAATTTACGGCCCAAGTTGATTGCAATACAGCAAAGCGAAAATGGCGGTGCCAACTTCACGCTACAGCCCTTTGCATTTTATTTTTATCCATTCACGTTGCAATTTTGCACAAAATAACAAAACTTTCTTTTTTAAGAAATATTGAAATTACAAAAAAAATGAATTCGCAAAATTTGCAAATTTGCGATTTTTTTTAATAATTACGGCACAAGGCAGCACAAAATCAGCGCAATACTGCACACTTTTACCCTCGAAAATAAAAAATGGCGGTGCTAACTTCACGCACAAGCACATTAAGAAACGAAGACATCCAAGTAATATTTTTAGAAAATTTAAAATAAGCAACTTACATAGATCTTCTGCTATAAATTTTTCAAAAAAAGGTTGCTACCTTTTTTGATCGGTGCATCCGCAACAATATGTCTGTGACACCCAAAACTATTTTCTTTTCAATTGAAAATAAAACAGAGTTAAGTAAATATAATGTTTAAAATGCTATGATAACTTGGTAGAATTTTAAGTCGGATGAATATCTAAGACAGTTTAGTGTATCCTCGAGGGCTAGTAGTGATTTTTGATCAATTTTCTCTTACTGTCCATTTCATTAAGAAGATTGGCTTTGTTAAGAAAATAGAAGCTAACCATTAATAGGTCATGTTTTTCGTATAAATAAATAGTAGGTTGCTAACACTATGGAATAACCCAAAAAGTTTTTCTCTGTTCTCTAATTTTTTGAATAATCAGTAAAGATTGCTCGTGTTTGTTATTTTTGCTGGAGCTCTGGGGGGGGGGGTCATGACCCCCATGACCTCCCCCCTGGATCCGCCACTGCACACCACTGGCTCAAAAAGTGAAGTTTAATAACAATCTTGGTAACAATATTTCTTATTTTTTTTCTTATTATTTAATACGAAAACAATCAATGTTTGCGTCAGAAAATTTCTCCACAAAAAAAGGATAGGAAGCGAAGATAAATTGCTTAAAAGACCGCCTTTAATAATTCACAACATCCGGTTAAAAGGTTTTTCGTGTCTTTATCAAATTGAGCAAGACCATTCATAAACAAACAGACCTATCCCAATTTCCAGGTTCATTGAAGACCGATACTTCCCTCTTTATGTATGATACCGGATACTATTTATATACCTTTGCCGTTGCTGGACAAGAGCATCAAGTCATATGGGTGCGGTCTTCCGATCTTAAGACGATTAATAACAAAATGCACCATTAGGTCGCATATACTTGCTCTTAGGCTAAGTGTAGACATGAGTTCTATCGTGCTTACTGTTTTTAGATGTTCTGTAATGTAGACAAAACATAGAAGTATGAAACTCCAACTCTTTCTTCTTCATTTATAAAGCTTTTTCCCAGCAGTCAGCTTAGACAAAGATTTTGTAAGACCAACAAAATTTGTGATGTTTGGTAGAGACATGATAACTCCATTCAATAATTTGCGTCTTTTCGTCCACTTTGCTTCAAGGCTAGGAATAGAAGACATTGGGTGGGCCATGGTTGTCCATTTACTCGACGTTTTTTTACGTTCTCGACAACATCCTTATCTGGCTGTAGACGGAGCTCCAACTGGAGCTGCTATCAAAATGTTGAATACACACAAATTCAATGATGCGAACAGAACACGATGCAGCTGGACAAGTTGGCCAACCTTTAACTTTTGCTTACAGCTTTTTTACCGTTTCAAAATTGCGAACAAAACCGAATGTTTACATGTGGGTTAAGGTGATTTTTAAACTCTTTTCAATCTCTCATAAAGACGTAAAACAATTTTGGCTTCTTTTTCATCATTATTCATTTTTATTTTTGTATTCATTTTTATTTTCGATACTTAAATGTCAGAAAGCTGTACAGCTGCATTGTGGGCGCGTAAAAAAATCACGTACGACACATTTTGACAGCTATTCCAGCTGCAGTTGCAGCACTCTATTCTGTTCAGGCAGTATCTTGATTCAGCTGATAGAGGTCGTGGTTGTATCTTCTATATTTAAATATTTGCTATCCACGAACACTGTCCAACATGTGGCGTGAATTAAAGCAAGACTGACGGTCAAAAAGTTTTGAAGAGCGCTCACTTCACCTTATGTCTGAATTGTTTTGAAACATTGTTTAGCCCTATCATAATGGATTTTTTGATAAGAGATGGTTTCCACGGTGTCGTTGATTCATGTCATAAATAATGGCATGGAAGGTATGTTTCACTTGACGCACAGAAAACATTTTTATTCAAATCCCTCCCGGTTATTGACAAAATCAAAATTTAATAAGCTTGTCATAAGGTGCATCGAAGGAAAGCAAAACAATATCTACTTACTACCTCGGACTTGTTACATCCGTGAGGTTTCCCATGGAGGGCATATAACCTTCACTTCTACGCGCCATCGTGTACGGTTTCTGGAGATACATGTCAGCTCTTTCCAACTTTTCCCAAATTGTGTTGCTTCCTCTTCGAAAGTTCTCCCATTCGTCTGACTCATTGGTTGAGAGGGTTCCATTGCATCACTTGAATCAAAATTCACTTGTGGACCTATCAAAGTGTATGTCCAATCCAATGCCACTTACGTTTTCGTATGATCCTGACTGGTCCTGGTATGGAGCTCATCTTTGGAGATATGGTTGGTCAAGAAAATCCTCAAGATGTTTCGCAGACATCTATTCACGAACGTTTTCAGATTTCTTGTGACAGTGAATTATATCTAGAGACAACACTCCCAAGATATTAAAAACTCTCTACCACGTTATCCAGAAATATCCACTTGGCTCAATGAGGCAGTTACAAGGCTGCTCCTTTTTATTTTTGTCGTATTGATCCTCAGCCCCAAGATTTCAGCTTCACTCTTCACTCTTCACTCTTATTGTCATTTGATGGCGATCCATGGTCCTTTGAGAGAGTAGGCATACGTCACATCGTCCACGTAGTGCAGATGAATGAGGTGTGAATGCAGAGTCTACTAAATTCTTCCAATGTCAGTCGACAAAACTGTGTGCAGTACATCACCATGGCATAAAAATACAAGATATGTTATATATGAGGTGAAGGGTCGCCATATTTTTTTTGTGTGACGTCATAGCGAGTGTTCCAAAACACATAACTTTCAAAATAAATGCTTTCTTGTTTTACTTTAAATTTTAACAACACATAACTTCAAAACATAAATAATTTATTATTTTACTTTGGATTTTAACAACAAACAGCTTAAAAACATAAATATAAAAATAATTGAGATCTTTCACTCGCAATGACGTCACGAATCATTCGACCATACCTTGTTACTCTTATGCTATGGTTCATCATCAGCAGGAACAGTATTGATGACAGTATACAGCCTTGTGGAACCCCACTTTGGATTTCAAAATTATCTGCAGAACGTGATATTTGGATCCATCATAATGTAGCCTTAACAATAATTGTGTCTTTTTGCAAGTTAGAATAATATTGGATGAAAAAAACGACAGAAAAACAAAGAAACTTACATGCCAGATACAACAACAACTATGTCCATATAGAGTTATGCTACATTTCCACCTAACGCTAATCTGAGATTAAATAAGATTTACCAAGTGAGCTCAACTCCATGATTGCGTTTCGCCCAGGTACGATAGTTGGGCTTATAAGTTAGATGACTATCGTACCCTTCTAAGACGCAATTTTGTATCGATGTTTACCGACTAATATAAAAATCACAGCATTAAGATACTATGAATTTTATTATTCTAAGGGAATTTGGTTAAATTCAGACACTTAGAATTTCAAATGCCCGCGCTCAGGCTTTTTTTAATAATATTGAGTATGAAGAAAATTTGAAAAGAAATTCTTCTGTTTAAGTGGAGTGACCGAATATATAATTCAAAGTTAAAAGTTCAAGTGAGCTCAACTCCATGATATATTCGGTCACTCCACTTAAACAGAAGAATTTCTTTTCAAATTTTCTTCATACTCAATTACACTGGTCAACAAGGTTTTTCTTACAGCAACAAAAATATACTTTTCCGTAGGTTTTGGGTGTGCTGAACTCGAATCTGAAGTCAGAAAAATTCTATCGGGCTACGTTTTTGAGATATTCCCGTTACAAAATCGAAAAAACCGTTTTTTTGCTGTTTTCAAAGTTGTATTGTAACGTGAAGTAAATTGTTTCAACAAAATTTTTAATGGTTTCTGAAAGAACTAATTTTCTTCTTTTAAAATCAGTTTAAATCTTTCCGATACCTCTTTTCTTCTCAAAGAAATCTTCAGTTAATTGAAGGCCTTCCATTTATGACATAAATACAATGTAAAGGAGAATGGGTAAAAATTTATGGAAAATAGTCCATTTCCCAATACGAATGTGTCATATATCGATGAAAAGGTTATTTTGAGTACATAATTTCATTATATAACCGTTAAGCTCTAAACCATGAGGCTCGCGAGATATTCGGCTTCAAAGCACCGATAGAACAATAATGTGTTCCCAATCCACATTAGCTGAATATCTCGTGAACCCCATGGTTTAGAGCTTAACGGCCATATAGTGAAATGATGTACTCAAAATAACCTTTTCAACGATATATCACACGTTCGTATTGGGAAATGGACCATTTCCCATAAATTTTTGCCCATTCTCCTTAACATTGTATTTATGTCATAAATGGAAGGCCTACAATTAACTGAAGATTTCTCCGAGAAGAAAAGAGGTATCGGAAAGATTTAAACTGATTTTGAAAGAAGAAAATTAGTTCTTTCAGAAACCATTGAAAATTTTGTTGAAACAATTTACTTCACGTTACAATACAACTTTGAAAACAGCAAAAAAACAGTTTTTTAGATTTTGTAACGGGAATATCTCAAAAACGTAGCCCGATAGAATTTTTCTGACTTCAGATTCAAGTTCAGCACACCAAAAACCTACGGAAAAGTATATTTTGGTTTCTGTAACAAAAAAATAATTAAATTTTGTTGACCAGTGTTATTAATAAGATTTACCTCAAATCTCGGAGATTTACCATAAAAATTTATTTCATTAATCTTGAAGATTAGAAATTAATCTTGTTAAATCTTCCTAGGACAAATAGTTTTACAAATGGAACTAACCTATTCTTGCATGGTGCTGAACGATTCATTCGAGACTCGCATTCAGTTCTTCATTGTTTGACACGAATCAAACATTCTGTCTCATTCGCACTTCATAAGAAAAATTGGAACGCCATTTGCATTTTTGAAGGTGCTGTCAAATTTAATCTTTTTTAAATCTATTTTTGCGGTGGAAACACCAAAAAGATTTATTTAATCGAAACTGAGATAAACCTTTGGTGGAAACAGCATTAGCTGTGTCCAGATAATTACGTGGGTTTAACTTTTGTCCCGATAAAAACGGTATTGCCAAACCAATATTTTCAGTGTGTTATCGATAATTTATATAGACTTGTCAAATGTTTGTTGGTAAGATAGTTCAATACAAAATTGTAGACAAAGGCAAAAGGTAAATATGTAAATGTTGAAATATCCCGATGTCGTTCTTTTCATCAAAGTCCATAAGGACATGCAAAAAAACGCTGCTAATAGCAATCAATTTATTTGGGATGTCCCTCCTACGCAAAGCAAGTCAGATAAATTCTCTATTGACACTGCGACTGTCACTTTTTGAAGTCGATGAACAGCAGGTGAGATGGTGATCGATAGTCAACGCAAACGCACTGTTCGATGATAATTCGCAAGGTATTGATGTAGTCCACACAGCAAGATCCTGTCAAAATTGTTAAAGTTTGCAAATTTCAATCAGATTTGATCATCTTTGTTCTCAAAATCATTTTTTAAATAAAGCAAATATGAAACCAATGATGCATGCAAGATATGCATAAATTAGTTCCAATCCACATTTTCACGTTTTGGAATGGTATTTCTAAATTTGGTACAATGGCATTGGGATCATATTCATATGAAAACAAATAATATTTTAGGACATTTTAGACACAAATTGCTCAGACTAAATTCCTGACTTTGAAATATTTTTTTTTCTTATTTCAAAATATTGTTGCTTAGTCTGACTTGAATTTCGCAGTCCGCATATTTTGAAACACAAAAACAGACATTTGATAATATGAGGTCTAGTCGTTCAAATGTGCGTCATGACTTTGCTTGGTCCCCCTCTAAGGGTCCAATCTTCAATTTTTTGGCATCCGCAAGGGTTTAACGGATTGGCGATTACCCCCCACCTAATCAAGTTCTATTTCACACTATTTGTCTTACGTTGATTGCATCTAAACCTTAATTTCTATACTAATAATTTTTTTAAAATAAGTCTGCCCCTCGACATTTTGCGTACGCTTTGTCGGTCATATTTAACATATGTATATTGCTTTAAACCAAAGTTTCTACCGTCCTACTGAAACTTGTATATTCAATTTATCACAATTTCTTACGAAGCCATAAGATGCCTTTAAAAAAAATTCATCGGTAAAAGTAGAAGTAAAAATAAATAAGTTCCCGCTGCCTTTAAGTTTTTTTTTTGTTATCCCGATGCCAATGCACAATGATGGGTATCACACTTTATCGGTTACTGTGGACTTTGGAGTCTCCTTTGTTTGTATTTTTTTTTCGTTTCTGTTTTTTTTTTTTTATAAATGCAACTTCCAATGCCATAATTGATGCGAAACTTCTTCTTTCATTTTGCTGTGTCATGTTCGCATCAACTTGCAAAATCACAATAAATCTCCAGGCTAGCAATTCCAAGGTCTGTCATAATAGCTACATATACCCCGACTCTATAAACTCCGATGCATGGAAAAAGATACAATGATTGAATCTCTCGCAAAAATGGAAGAGGTGTCTTCTTTTTGGTTGAATGGGGTTTTTTGTGATATGTGATCGTATCTATAAACCATCTGCAATACAACTAGTATCTGTATTGTGCAATGTATGAAGCATCCAAATGCATCATTTTGCAACATTGGTTTTATTTTTTTATTTGCATGCAGATGCAATTAAATCAAGCGATTCAAGCCTAACAAAACAGATGATGATTAATGTTTTTTTTCTTCTTCTTTATCGTTTTTTTGTATACTAAATCTTATATCTTATATGCCTTGTCTTCATGGCGCAATTCACATTTTTGGAGAAGTTGATTGAGTTTTTTTTTAAACTGAAAGTATTGTGAAGAATAAAAAGACATATGTTACACACCATGTATATTTTGTTTTTTTTGTTTGTATACATCCCATAGCTAATTAAGCCTAGTACGCTGCTGAAGCGAAACGAAAATTTTATGTGATCTCCAAATCGATAGTGAAAACATAAACGAAAAGATTCTGTAAAAATATGGAGAGTTTTAAATATCAGCCCGGCTGGAAAAACAATCTAGTTTTGGGCGAAGGGGCTAGAAAGCTTTACATAGATACTAGCAAGTGCCCAGCAAGAGAAACTCTAGAAATTCTCTAGGGCCTCGCCAGTGAAGTACCCTTTTTCCTCGAGACAAAAAAAATTGTATTTACTGGGATTCGATCCTGCTATCTTCTGATTGCCAGTCCATTACTTTTGTTCTTTTTCTTTTTTTTTTTTTTTGAGGCCACCACGACTGTCCCTGCTTAAAACTAACTACCTAAACTTATGTAATGCTAGGTTTCCACTTGTCTTTGAAATGACACAGTTTGACAGATCACGATTTGGTCTTTGAACGACACAATTGCCAGTTCATTTCCACTCGTGTCATTTATTGACACAAAATCGTTGGTCTTTTCAAAGACCAAGAAATTTTGACATACGCCTTTGTCAGTTCATTGACACCTTTTTCCATTTGCTTTGTCTTTTATGAAACGACACTCATTGTCAATGAGTAAATTTTCACAGCTGTCAGTTATATTGAATGAAAATTGTTTAAGTGGGAAGCTTATTTTATGTTTCTGCTCAGTAAAAAGGTAGGTGATTTTGTATTGTTGTGTTATTTTGTTTAGGTTAAATTATGCTTTAAAAAAAACAAATTGCTCTTGCCTCATTTGAGGTGCTTGTTGGCACAGATATGGAGCTCCAGGAACAAGAGGAAAAAAACGAAAAAAACCTGATTGCTGGGTACAAAATCTGTTTCTGGACCTGTGTTGTAAGGAACCGAGATCTTATAAAAGAAGAATGCGTATGACAAAAGCTAATTTCAATTTTGTTTTTGCAACACAAATTCACCTTTGGGAATTCCCAGAGCCTTCGAAATCGATTCCCACGAATTGTTATTCATATGTCTATTTTTATAGTATTTATTGTCTGAGTCCCAAATATTATCGAATTGCTGGACCTTTTGTATCAGCAAATGGTTAATTTCTGTTGTCCACTCCAGAGTTGATGTTCTGATTCATTTTCTTTTTTTTCAGGGACATTAGCATCCTCTAAAAAGGATGGATCGTTGCTCATATTTAGGTCACTCTCCAATATCCCACTGAATTTTTCTAATCTTCTAAAATTGGAAATGCCAACAATATTCCACTGTGCCATGCAGGTTCAAATTTGGTCGATCAAAATGGTAGCCCAGTGGCCATGCAATATTGATTTTCGATTCCAATAAATTTTTAGAGAGACTGCGAACACAATCCACGTTCCCAGTTTTCGGCGATGGGAAAAATTCCGTGGGAAATTTTATTCACGATAGCCTCCATTATTTTAATTTGGAATTTTCTATTTTTTTTTTTTTCACTTCAATTTCACTTTTTGAAATCACATTCAAATTGGATTATTATTAAAGCAGCTGTCAAATTTGTGTCTTTCATTGACAAAGAATTAAAACACGTTGCCAAAAAAATTTCTTTGTCAGTTAAAGACAAAGTGACATTTCGTTTGTCAATTGAGCTATTTCCACTTGTCTTTAAAATTTATTGTCTTTCATTGACAAACAGTGTTTATCAGTTCAAAGACCACCAATTTTGGAGTATTTCCACTTGTCATTTTGTGAATTGACGCGAAAATGCGTCTTTGGTCGGTTGGTAAATGACAAGTGGAAACCTAGCATAAGTCGGCCATGGCATAGAAAATGCATAGTTAACTTTTATATATCCGAATTAACTTCGTGTTCGGGTTTCAACCACCAGAACTGGTTCTCCTGCCTTACCCTATCTCTTCGATCCCGATCGGACACAGTCCTACTGAACCGAAGGTGCTCCGCTCCGTGTTGTGCGAGTACGTCTCGACCATAAAGGAGCCGCCGATCCACAGTTCTACGGCCGACGTGGTAGATTAGCGGAACCGCCGCTCTATCCTGGATCAGCCCTCGACTGTCTAAGTAGAGGAATGCATCGGGTGGAATAAAGCCACTTAGACGCACACTCTCGTAATAATCGTTTTTAGGGTAATAAGCCCCAAAAATTAAGCTGTTGGTCGAGGACATTGCTCTTGCAATGTGACCTCGAATAAGCTTCAGCAAGAAATTATCTATCCTGTTTATGTTGGCGCCGTTGTATAGAACCAGGTTAGAATAATAATGTTTGTACTCCGACTCTGGTGTTCTGTGTAATCCAAAAGGCAGCGTGTAAGACACTGCCTCTCAAACACCCGAATCTTTTCCATTTGAGATGGGGCAACGTTGAACCAAACCGGGCACCCATAGGCAATCATCGGCCGTATGAGGGCCATGTAGCAAATCACCTTCCCCCTGCTGTCAAGCCGGCTGCTATAAAACAACCGTTTCGTCAGGGCAAAAGCTCCCCTGGCCCTGGACAGAGCAGCATTTATATGTCTGTCGAAATACAAATACTGATCCATCCAGATGCCAAGGTACTTTACTACACTTTTATTCGCCAGTGGCTGTCCATTTGGCCCTACGATCACCAGCTTACGCCAGTTCTTTCTCGTATCCCTTGTGGCTCCATGCAACGGAGTCCTAAACAAGATAGTCTCTGATTTCTGAAAGTTGATTTTCAACTTCCAGTCATCGCAATATCGCTGAATCTTCTCGAAGTCACGCTGCAAAAGAATTCTGATGACTTCGACTTTTGGAGCTGTTCTGTACGCAATTAGATCGTCGGCATACGCAATTACCTGAGTTAGACTACTTATCAGATCGCTGGTGTAAATGCTGAATAGAATCGGCGAGTTGACCGCTCCCTGCTGAAGACTATTTTTAATTTTAAAGGTTGTGGCAGAAGTCACATTGCCACTCTTGACAACAAACTTTCTACCATTGAGCATATCATAAAGCATATATAATAGTCCTATACCTTAACTACTGAGCTATTTCGCAATACAGTTGTGCAATGTTGAAAATGAAAGAGTACACCTATACTTTAATTTGTCTTACCATTGTATGATGGGTATAAAATATTTTTTTTTTTTTTTTTTGTCATATATGGGGTATTTGTGATGGGATAACAAGACCTATCCAACAAGTTTTTACTAGCGGGGGCCTCGCGAGTGTTTGACAAGTTTGCCTTGTATAGATTTTCCCTACCGAAGCCTTTCCAGTGCCTCGATTAAACTTGACAAAAACTTGCCATTTTTCCAGGTGGGAGATGTCAAAATATATAAAAATAATTTAAAAATCCGAAGACATTGGGCGTGTTCAGGAAAATGAGATCTCAGTGGCCTCAGTGTCAAAAGCTGAGCAAACAAATCCAATATTTTGTTTCCTCTCCTCAGAAATTTGACAGCAACATTTCTGAGGAGTCCTGTTCACGAAACTGAGATTGCTGAGGGCTCTGAGATTTCATTTTCCTGAACACGCATATTATTAGGTCTAATCCTTTACTTTGAGTTTCTGTGATTTTTAGTCCAAACTTATTTAAAAAAAAAATTTTTAATTCCTATGAACTTTGACAGAGCTATGAACCAAAATGTGCAAAAATGCATAGACAATCACAGAAATTCAAAGTGAAGGAACACACCTATTATTTGTCATTGAAAAAATACTGACATTTTAATATGTTGCATGTCAGCTTCCTTATACCTGAAGCCTAGTACGCTGCTAAGGTGAAACGAAATTTTCTGCGGTCTCCAACTAGAGAACGAAATCAGTAATGAAATGATTGGGAAAAAATATGGAATGTTTTATCGAAAAGATGTAAAAATAATTAAAAAAAAAAAGGTCTTAAGTAATTTTTTTTTCTCGTCTGGTGTGAATTCTTGTTTTTTTTTCGTATCGTCCATTGTGGCGGTAAGGGTTCCAAATAGTTGTGTGTTCTATGTTTTTCAGTTCGTTTCGAAGGTATTTTCTTCCATTTTCATTTTCAAATAAAATAAACAGCAAAATAGAACAAACTGTCAAATTTTTGTCTGAAAAATTATGTTATGATCAATCTAGTAATCTAGATCTAGTAATCTATTATGATTTTCTATTTTTTGATATTCCGCTATCGACATGCGTACTACATAACAAAAATCACAACGAAATTTGTCGGTTATAATTGGGTTGGGTACGATTTGCCGATTTTTAAAATGTCGATTTAAAACAATCGACGGTCATAATGCCTACTTTCGAAAAGTCGATTGGTTAGAATACCGACTGATCAAAATTTCGACTCTTATAAAGTCGATTTTGAAAATATCGACTCGTAAAAGGTCGACAGAGACAAAGTGAATGATGTTCACATGCGGCCCCGCATTCACTTTCCCACTGTCGATCAACAAGCCTCTTTCGGATAACTGTTAGTGTTTGCAATAATGTTTACATTAACAGTCCGCCCTATTCTGCTACCCGTCGGAGGGAAAGAATTGTTGCAAAATATATACATAAACTGCAATGAAAATCAAATTAATTGAATAAGATTCTCATGATACTTCCCAAATGAAATATCAGTTAAAGTTTCAACTCAAAAGACAAAACAATTTTTAAAAAATTTAAGAAAATTGAATGAAATTTTAGTGGGAATAAAAAGTTTCGGTCGATTAGGGTTGAAACTATTTTAATCATTATGAAAAAAGACAAAATGGAGTGCAGTGTTACTTTACTTAAGTCAAACAAAAATAAAGACAAAATAGTGATTGAAAGGTTTTGTTTATCATTTAAACAAAAAGGGAAAGCAAACCAATGGTCGACAAACAAAATGTCGACTGGACAAATAAAAATTTCATCGACTATTCTATTTTACTGTATTTTGGATAAAAGTCGACATTTTTTTACCGATAACTTTTCAATCGACATTTAAATAGTCTGGATTTTAAACCGTCAACTTTTTTTTTGTCGATCAAACTTTAGTCGACATTTTAACAGCAGCTGATGAAATTAATATCTGTCCAATCAACATTATTTTTTGTCGACCATTCGTACGCTTCCCTTTATAATTTCGTTGTGTAAATTTTTGTAGGGAAATTTTCGTCTCGCTTCAGCTGCGTACTATGCTTGACTTTACTTTTCTTCTTGTTTTGTTTTGAACGTCAGTGAACACCACATTTCATCGCTCCATCCACTAAAAATACAAAAATATGGTTCATTTTCTTCATTTTATTCCTCCATAAACCGAATAAAATCGATTTCAAAAGTATTTTTTCGTTTCTGTGATTTTTGGTCCAAACTTCTGTCAATTTTTCTTTTATATGAACTTTGACAGAACTAAATTGCACAGAAATGCACAGAAAATCACAGAGATTCTAAAGTAGAGGAACAACCGTAATGTGACGGCAAATAAATTGTTTGCGAAAAACAAGTGAAGACTTAGATATACTAATCTACTACAATTTTATTTTTAATTGACATTTCAGTATCGAACTGCGTACAGTAGAGAGAAAAACACAACGAAAGTTTTCGTTTATGATTTCTGAGTGATAATTTTTTGTATGTAAGTTTTATTTTCGCTACAGCTGCGTACTATGCTTTAGTTTAAAGTTTACTAAACATCTAAAGGTTTGGTCAAACATTGCGCGGTCCGACGGGATGGGAACCAATTTTGCCCGTCACGTTATCTGTCTTCTATAGAATTATTATGATGTTGTTCAAACAGACCGCGGTCAGGGTCAGCGGATAAAAATGGAACGTAATGGTCAAATTGAAGTTGTAGATTTTTACAAAGAACGCAACGCGACGACGGTCACACGTCAAAACAGAAAAAAAAACAAACAAAATCATTCCATCGTTCTTTGCATTTTGTTGAGTGTTTATTTTTTGGAAAAAATACGAAATATTAACAAAAACTCTTATTTTGTGAACTCTTGTTAGGAAAATCAATAAGTAAGTTTCAATTTTCGTTATTTGTTTGGACGCTCGACGTGACTAAGATGGACAAGACGAACAACAAAGGAAGATATTTGCCGATTTTTGGATGCGATGAAAAGTCTGGACTGGCTCCTGACAGTGAGTGTCGGCAGATTATGATCAATGTGGGACTGAAGCCAGAACATGTTTTGCCTGGAAGTATGAAAGATAACTTCTTGGAAATGGGAGAAACTGGGCTATCTGAACCTTGCTATGAGTTTTTTTTAAATATCAAAGGCATCGGTAATGTCTTCGCCGACCTTGATGGAGCTGCGTGCATTCTCCATCGTCATCCAGCACAAATGGACTATATATAGCTCGTCTCAACAGATGTTGTTAAACAGGGCCTTGACATCGATAAAAAATGGTGGGAATCGATTTGAAACTCCTAGGTTTTTTTCCATAGTGTGAGGTCGATGGTTGAATTTCCTGACCTTAGGCCACACTGATATGGACTTATCAGATTGTTGACGAATGGCTTCAGGCGTTCACAAAGCACAGTAGAGAAGGATTTTTATGTGATGTTAAGGAGGCTGATGTCTTTGTAGTTGGTACAGTCTAGAGAGGATGACCTTTTTTGAGGATCGGGCAAACAATGCTGAGGTTCCATTCATCAGGAATGCTTTCCTCCGACCATATTTTGGAGGTGAGCAAGTGTGCATAGTCCTAAGCAAATCTTGCCAACCACTTTGAACAGCTCATCCACAAGACCATCAGCTCCTGCAGCTTTAATAGAATTAAGTTTAGATGTAGCTATCTTCCATTCGTCGAAATCGGGTGGACGGAATTGTTTGCCTATGTCATCCAGATTGAGTGGTGCAATCTGCATTGCATTGGAATTCAATCGTCATCACCGTTATACAATTTGCAGAACTGATTTACCCATATATGCCATACAGGCAAAATCGCTTAATTGAATCTTCATAAAAAGCGAGATGATCAAGTGGATGTTATTGGAGAATAGTATAAAAAGAATATGTCCAATATGACTACCTTCAGGTAGCCCAAATAATATTCTTATTTTTTTGAGGTGGCATTTTTCAATTTAACAAACTAAGTCCTGTTTTCCAAGTATGATGCTATCGAAATCAGTATCCAATATGGAAACTTGTAACGACTTTGTGGATAAGGCAGTATTGAATGGCAAACTCTACCAAACGCTTTACTTAATTCTCCATAGAATGCATAAGTTTGAAGGTCATCGGAATTAAATGAGGCAGTGTTGTTCGTTTTAAACGGGTTTTCAAACTTAAATCATTTCACATAAGCAGGTTTGACTGTATTTCAAATGTATTCAAATTTTAATTGTTTCAGAAATTGCATTATTCTCACTTTTTTTCAAAACGATGCATGTACAAAATATGATTTTAATGATATAATGACAAGCAAAACCTTTTATGTGTGATTCTATTATTCAAATTTAGACGTTATCTGCGCTAAAGCCATGTATTTAATTTCCAAGCACGTTCTCGCATTGAAATCTAAAAACATCCAGACCCCAACTATAATTATGTTATATAGGCAGAAGTAACTAATTCCGTTTTGGTTGCATTTCTCCTTTTTTATTTAGAGTAGAAAAAATAAAAAAAAAACATTTTCATATAAAATTTGTAATGAATCGTCTCACTTACAAAATTGAGTTCCACACCAAAGACGGAGACGACAACGATGACGACGACGACGATACGGACGATGAAAAAAAGAACTACTCCCGCGAACGGAAGCTGGGCGTTGTATTTCAATTGAATATGGTGGTTTATGTATGGGGCAAATTGTTGTGCGTTTCTTTCTTTAATCTAGAAAAGGAGTTTGGAATTTATTGTGTGCTTCAAAGGCTTTTTGTTGATACATACGAGTATAAACATACATCAAGGCATTCCGACAATTTCCTTTTTTCGAGTGGCATAGTCTGATGGTGTTTTGTTTTTTTGGGCTTATTTGGTGTCCACTTGAGAGCTATATTTTTATCTGTTTATGACTTTAAAATGCATCAAGTTCCATCTTTTTATTTCAATTTCACTTGCGTGTTTGCATTTAGTTTAGTTTTATTTTATCCAAATATTTAAAAGGCTTGCTTGCACAGTGATGTGGAGAAAAATTATTGCTTACTTAATAACTTATCCGGTTACCAATTACAACACTCGTAGTCTAGAACTAATGCATATATCTCAACACCGTACCAATTATGGAATGCATGAGCCTTTTACCCGCATGTGCATCATTCTGAATTTGAACTCTAATTTTTTTGATTTTAATATAAGTAAGAATAGACTCAAAGCTTCATTGAAGACCAGTGTACCACGCTCTTAAATGTTTGTAATTGTTAATTTTTTCAATGTCATTTTTATTTGTTATTTTATAATTATTGTTTTTAATTTTATTTTGTAAAGTGTATGTTTTAAGTAGTTTGTTGCTTACTAACTACTAACACTACACTAAGTGATGAGCCTGATAAGCACTTAATTTGTGTTTGGCAATTCTTTGGTCGCAAGATGTTGCTTGTACTAAGCTCTCTTCGGCAAAGATCTGATAGTGTAAAAAAAAAAAAAAAAAAGAAAAAAAAAAAAAATCCATGAAGGGTCGCAGACTGAGACACGGCAGCTTTTTATCCTCTTCGATCCCGAGCACGCTGCTTCCAGTCATCTAGACCAAGCTTTCTGGAATCTGCGATGGCTTGGTCTTCAAACTGAAGGTTCAGTCTTAGTCGTTCTCCGGAACCTGGGGCCTGGGATTCAAAGACTCACTTGGCTGGTATATTGTCCATTCACTCGATGTGGTCGAGCCAATGTAATCGGTTTGTTTTGGTTTTATGGACTACAACCACATTTTGATACAGCTCATAGAGTTCGTGGTTGAATCTTATTCATTCGCCCTCCTCGCGCAGAGGACCAAATATCCGTCGAAGAATTTTTCTTTCAAGGGAGCCCAGTATCAGCTCTTCTTTTCTGCTTATCGCCCAACACTCGACCGACGCCATAAGACCGGACCGGCAGTATAAAGGTTTTATAGAGCGTGCACTTCGTCTTTCGTGTGAGGAGTTTTGAACCCGTCTGTTGTGCCTAACTAAAGTAGCATCGGTTTGCTAGGGTAACTGGCCGAACAGAATGGTGTAGCTGTAGTTGCAGCGTGTAGCACTGTCAAAGTAGAAAGATACGCAAATAGTATACAGTGCCACAATGAGAAGCTGTAAATGTAGGAAGAAATGTATGATGTAGAAGAAGTTAAACAAAATTCAACTCTTGCTATAAGCTGCAGCTGCATTCATTCTGTTCAAGGGGTAATTCTTCGTCGGATCTCTACTAAAATGTCGTTCGGGGGATTAATATTTACTCCGACGTTAATGAACTCCGTAATTACTTCAAAATTGACGTCTGTGAAGTTAGCAGGGCAACTTTCACCCACGCAAATGGGACCTTGACAGGAATTTGCAGTTTTTTTTTGCATTCTTTTGTATTTCTATTCCCGATCTTGCAGTTCCCCAAATAAGGGTGTAATTTAGTGACCTGATAACTTCACAGTGAAGTTAGCAGGTCACATGGTGTATCTCAGGAACCAAGCGTGCTAGGAACTTGTAGTAAGGCTCCAAATTTGCAGTTTTTTTTGCATTTCAACGATAGGCTATGTTCAAAATTTGAAGTCATCAATTTGAAAAAAATTTCATACTGAAATGCAAAAAAACTGCTAATTTGGAGCCTTACTACAAGTTTTTAGCACGCTTGGTTCCTGAGATACACCATGTGACGTGCTGACTTCACTGTGAAGTTAGCAGGTCACTAAATTACACCCTTATGAACTGCAAAATCGGGAATAGAAATGCAAAAAAAAGTGCAAAAAAACTGCAAATTCCTGTCAAGGTCCCATTTGCGTGGGTGAAAGTTGCCCTGCTAACTTCACAGACGTTCAAAATTGTTTCAATCAACAGTGACGCTTTGACCTAGCCACTTCATAGATATTTGGATCATCGTGTACTTGAGCACCAACAAGTTTTGCCTGTTCTTCAATTAACGTGAGAGCCCTTATAACTATCTGTTGAGAGCTGCTGATGATGATGATGATCAGATATGTTGGAAATAGTGCCTTCAGTGTTAATGCCTGCCCCACGTACTATCTGTTCCAGAACGAGATTAAAGAAATCACATGATAGTGCTTCTCGTCTTAAATTTCGCTCTACCTGATGCCCATTCGGCCATTCAGCAGATACTAGAAATGCTGCTTAAATACATTTATTATTCCCTGTGCTTCGGTGACTACGTTCTCTTCGCTCTTTTGGAGAGCCTGCATTCCGGTTTTAAAGGTAGCAGCCAGTTTCTTGGCCTTTTTATAAAACCTCCTGGTGTTGTTTCGATTACGAGACTCTTCGATCTTTTTGAGCTGAGAGGCTGCATACGCCCTCTTCTTTCTACACAGAGTCTTCTTATCCTCTCTTCTCCCTGCTCGATACTTCTCTCTCACCGATCTTGTTTTCCGTTGCAGCATATTCAAATGTGAATCTTCTGTCACCTTTTCAGCAGTACGTGTTCATCATGATTCCACGGGTTCTTTTCCGGGGGGATTGGTAGCCTATGGCTATGGCGTTAATGATATCGCGATAATGGGACCACTGGTTTTTGGCGTCTGTTACATTGGGATTCACAGCAGAGAGCTTCTCGTTGAGATGCTGACTGCTGGTTCTGGTTACTTCAGGATCCGAATTACCACTTCAGTAACCGTTTATTCAATCACACATAGCGCTCACTCGGTACCATCAGTGAATAAATGAGTAACCATTTCCAATTTTGGTATACTAGATTGCTCAAAACGTGAGCAAAACTTACACAATTCAGTCACGTATTATACTCGATAAAGCGGGCCATTCACGATAAAACTGTCGTAAGGACTGTCCGACAAATTTCAGTCGTATACGATAAATAAAAAACAAATTGAAGGAATTTTTTGTCACACTGTTCGTAAGACTGGTTCGCAACGTGTGTGCGTACTTTCGACAGTCGTTGCAACAGTCCGATCGACAGCCTGTGTGACAGTCTTAACGTGAATGGCCCGCTTTTGTTGTACCAGATTCGATTGTTTGCGGACCAGTTTATGTTTAATCGAACATTTCGGTCTAATTTTGAGTAAAAATAAAAACAAAAATGTCAAACAACCTGAATTAAAAACAAAATAAATGTGACAGTGAACTATGTGAATATAAATCGTAATAATGGAGTTCGAGTAGTTTGGTTTCTGCTTGGTTTCACTGTCTGCGGAGCTCATATATGTTCACTCGCACCATGTTCGAGCGTCTCCAAAGCCCTTAAAATCACTAGCGCACCATTTTGTTTCCATTTTTTTCTTGAATTCTCTCCTAGCTCATTACTGATCGTTGGTCAAGTAATTTGGTTCGAGCTATATGCTTAGGCAACCGACAATGAGTTCCTTCTCTAGGGCGGTTCGTAGTTTCTTTTAATTTAACAGTCGAACTCCAAACCTAAACAATTTCCTAAAGGCAACGGCCAGAATCGACGTTTGCCCCTCGGAAAGTATGAACGTTTAGATGGAGGCGTGTCTTCCGTCGATTAGCACATGGTCGATTTTGTTGGCGTATCAACTATTTGGGGAGCGCCCGGTTGCTTTGTGGTTCTTTAGCCGTGAAGTGCTACTAATCAACGTATTGCATGCTTCGGAAAAGCCTAGACGGAGTCAACTCTTCGTGGAGACTGGGCTTACCAACAAATCCGCAGAAGGAATGTATGTATCTTCCATTCTTCCATTTCTCCAGTTCTCAAGCTTAAACTTGCCATATTCACTTAATAAGTTGAAATATTTCATTCAACAATTTTACAAAGTGAATACAAATGCCCGCTTTTAGATGACGGAAACTAGTATGCGTTAGTTTTTTCTTAGTTTTATCTGTGCCAACAAAATTACGTGATGATTCTACTATTTTGATTCCGCAAGTTCCAGTTTGATTTTTTTTTGACAGAAGCTCACAATAAAAAGAAATACAAGTTCAGGAAAAAGTACAAGTTCATGTACTACGGGAAAAGCCCACCTGAATTAACATACTTTCAAATAAAATGAAAAAAAAAATCATGAATAGAATTTTCCATACAGCACTGTGTACCTATGTATGTTTGAGATCCAAACGTGCTTTTGCGTATCATGCAATTGCAAGAATTTAGTTATAAAGATGATTCACAATCTGATAAATAAGCAATTTCATAGATAAATTTGCGGAAAAGTATATTAATTTTTTGTATTATTATTTGTGGCGAGATTGAAACAGTGACTAGCTGCGCTCTGATTTCTTCTTTTCTAGCTTTGGATTCAATGACAAGAGTGAAAAGTGAAATTAACTCACGTGCGCATAATAAGAACCGCACCACAAGTGAAGTTAGCATCAGCTAAAATAGTTCCAGTAGTTGTTGCCATAAAAGCGTGTTAAAACAGATACGCCCAGATGGATAGAAAAGATGCATGTTGAATGTTTTTTAGCACGCAAAGTAAGATGATGTGATGTGATACGTATTTTATTTCAATCTAAAACTTCACAATTGATACAATTTTTATGTGAAAATATAGTAATTTCTAGTGCTTGTATTTTATTTTATGTTTTCCAAGTGCCAGCGGTATTTTGCACGGTAGTAATTTGAATTTGTAATTAGATAGCTCTGAATGAAAAGACATAGATAATGACTTAATCGTGAGTAAATGACATCAAGCATTGACAAAACGAATATATAATTAGCACGTTGTCTTAAAACTAAATCAACTCTCACTTGAAAGAAATTGTAAGATCATTTCTAAAAATAAGGTTAGTGTAATAAATCTGTATTTGTTTTTCTCTACAGGTGATAATTGATTTTTTCAAGGTTGGCAAGTCTGAAAAAAAACCGCAAATATTTTTGACCTCAAGAACGGGAAACAAAAAACTCAGTAGGTGGTGAAGAGAATTTAATGTTTCTTGTTTGGGCAGTGACAAGTTATTGTAATGTTGGTGATTTAACTGTATCAATTATTATATTTTTATCGTTAATTGTACCTCTTATGGCCATTTAAGGATAAATAAGCAATGTTATTGATACTACGAAAATATGAGTCAAGGTCAATTCCATTATAATCCGTTTTGTGTTGTGCAATTCACAATAAGCTTTGCCGAGCTCAAAACTGATGGAAGCTGGTCCAAAACTCAACACGAATGTGTTATAAATCGTTGAAAAGGTTGTTGAATGTACTTCATTTCATTTTATTGCCGTAAGGCTTTATTTAAACCATGGGGTTGGAGAGATATTTGGCTTCAAAACACGGAAAAGAACAAAAATTCAACTCGGCATTTAGATTTTGTCTTCCTACTAACTCAACATCAATGTGTCGTACATCGTTGAAAAGGTTATTGCATGTACTTAATTTTGTTATATCACCTTTAAGCTGCAGACCATCAAGAGATATTCAGTGTCAACACACCAAATGAGCAGTAACATAATTTGCCGTTTTTGATATGAAATATCCTTCGAACACCATATCCTACAGCTCAGAGCTCAACGGCCATTTGACAAAATGAACTTCATGAAATAACCTTTCAAGAATTTAGGAGACATTGATGCCAAAGAAAATGTTTTATTTTCGTCTTCAAGTATCTCAGGACTTTTATTTTTCACTGTGAAATTGAGATCGATAGTTCATAGCGAGATTTTCTTATGACTTAGCCCTTAGGTGGATTTAATCTCAGCAGCTCATTGATTCTGATGCCTAGAGACCTGGTACTGCGTTTGGCTGTTAATCTAGTTCCATCTGGTACTGCAAGGGTGAATCTTCTGCAGCTTCCAGCTGAGCAACCACGTCTGCTCCCACGCTTTCTAAAGCAGACAAGCTCCGATTTGGATGAACTGATCCGTATACCCCACTTGGTGTAAAACTCAGAGTTTGCGGGCGTGGGCTTCGACTTCTCGGACAGCTGTCAAAGGAGATATCTAATGATAAGTAATATTTGAGCGAGCTCTCAGCGATGAGAAGATTCTCGCATTCGCTTGAATCTGGTTTGCCAGAGATCATGATGTTGTAGGGAAGTGGTCCAAGTTTCGAGCCTTGGGCAGCTTCAGCTATGATGCTCTTCATTGTGGATTTTCAGTTCTCCGGTTACACGAAAAAGTTCCTGGAAGAAAGAGAATATAATTTTTATTAATGCTGAAGGAAAGTCTAGCATGTGAAGTCAGTGGACTGTCGAATGATTTATCAACATCAAGGAAGCACCCAAAAGTAACGCTTTTGTTTTTTAAGGCTATGGTAATATCATGATGAAACTTAAGCAACGGCTGATGGGTGGAATGCTTTTCCCGGTCACTGAACTGCATGTCTAGTATGATATTGTTTTTGCCATAGAACTATTAGAAAGATTCAGGAAAATAATATGTTCTTTCGTATCTTAAAGGAAACAAATTATGTCGAATGACTTAGAAGCCGGAATGAAAATTTAATAAAATAGAAAAAATATTATTAATAAGGATATATTCATGCAACAGCGTAAAGTCGTCGTAAACGTAGTAAAGTTGTAAACTGCGTGAAACTGTCAAATTTTCTTAAAAAATTGTGACAGAATTATGAAGTTTTAAACTCTACTACGTTTACGATAGCTTTACGCCGTTGTATAAATAGAATATTAGAATCTAACAAACAAGCAAATTTCTTTCTTTAATACTTTCAACAAGAACTTCTTAAGCTTTCTGAGTATCAGCTCTTCCAAGAACTTACTTAGATTGTTGAGGAGGGATATTGACATATAAAGGGTCCGCCAAATAACTTTTTTTGTTTGAAAATGCTATAAAAAAAACTACTGAATATTTTCTCAAATTTCTTTTTTTATTTGAAAGTACAATCCTTTCGGTTAATAATGGAAAATAATTTCATTCAAATGGCTGCTTCGCTAAGTGGGCCTGCGATCGACTTAGAGAAGATGCCGATTTTGCCAAAAAAATCATCTTTTCAGATGAAGCTCATTTTGATCTTAGCGGGTATGTAAACAAGCAAAATTGTCGCATTTGGGGCACAGAAAACCCGCACGCCATTGAAAAGCCGATACACCCAAAACGAGTCACTGTTCGGTGCGGATTTTGGTCCAGAGGCATAATTGGGCCATTTTTCTTCGAGTGGCCGTTACAGTCAATGGCGATCGTTATCGGGCCAAGTTGAACCAATTTTTGTTCACAAAAATTGAAGAGGAGGATATTGGCAACATTTGGTTTCAACAGGGGCACTACGTGCCAAACAGCCAAAGCTACACTCCATGTAGTAGTAGCATTTTCAAAAAAAAAAAAAAGTTATTTGGCGGACCCCTTAAGTTGGTGAGCATATTCTTTGCACCTTTCTTGGGGATCACCATGATTTTTGCAGTTTTCTCCTTCTGGGGGATATAGCTGTTGTTGATGCTTACTGTTTGTTGAAGCCTCTTTAGGACAAAGATGGCTACCCTCTCTTGCTCAGCTATCTTCTCTGGGGTGTTCAAGTTAAGGCTGTTGACTTGTTTACATGGTATCACATCAGTGTCTGCTGGATATATGCCTCAGATTCGTCAAGGAAGACTGGGCCATGAGATGGTTTGCGCGTGAAGTATGTTCAATTTGGACCACTTACGAAATTAATAATGGTAAAAGTCCAACTTTTCCAATTTCACCGTGGCATTCAAAATCACAAAACAAACGAGTGCTTTCAATATATTTTTTTATCAGACCATTGGAGGGTGTTTGCAAAACGTTTTTGTGCTATGAAAATATAAAGTATGAATGTTCATATAGTATTTATTTGATTTCAAAGATTTTTTATTTCCGTGGTAGGTGTAAAACCTTCAAAAGGCTCTATGAGGACCGAAAAACACATGCTCGTAGGTGTGGGAGACTCTAAATGCACTAAAACCATCTCCACTTCCCGATTGCAACTAAGTTTAAACCTACCTTGCAATTTATTTTTTACGAAGTTAAGTAAAGTGTTGCAGGTAACTTTTCTCGGTGAAAGTGCCTGCTTATCGAACAAATTTTCTTATCTTCAAAAGCTTTCCCGATTACATCAGTAATCCTGCGTACTTGATCAATTGTTGAATGCTTGTTCTTAATTTCGAAATGATGTTCAGGTATAAGCCGTTTTTTTTGGCTGTAGGCGCAGAAGTTATATTCTCTCAAAAACCCGGAAGGTCAAATATTACTGAACTCAGTTCAATTATTATTTATCCTCTTTCCAACTGTGGCACCCACGTACCCAAGTTTCTGGGCTCAACCCCAGTGCTTGCGTGAATTTGCTTCAATTCATATGATCCAGTTCGGGACAGATAAGGAACAGGTATACTATTTACATATGAACTGTAACTGTAACTCATTAATGTTTGTTTCCATTTATTCACCAGTGAAGTTTGGAACACCCTGTAAGTAAAGACGATTAATGCAATCATAAAATCAAAAAAAAAAAACTATTTTCAAAAGTATCGTATCGAAATTCAACCTTTCTCTATTAATGTCACATAAATATAGAAATTAAATTCTTCCATGAGCGATTCAAATAAAAACAATTATGAAAATACGTTGCCATTAATTCAGTTAAAAAGGGAGGATAGAAAAGTTCTTACGTATTAATATTAAGGTTAAATATTTAAAGAAAAAATGACACAATTTTGTAAAAAAAAAGTTGAAGTGTTATAAATTTAACTTTCCACGTTCTACTTCGCTTAAATTGGTAGTTAAATCGGGAATCCAGAGATTTTACATATACAACATCTGGCTGAAGAAATTGCTTGTCGAACAACGACACTAATTGAGTCGCTCAAAAGTCAACACGTCCATAAGAACTTAAATTTAAAATGAAATTCTGTTCTAATTCTCCAAACGACCGACTTTTATAGGTAATTTCCAGAATATTTTTTTAGATTTTTAAAAGAATTTTCTTTAATGACTTCAATCAACTCCAAATAGGTACCCTGACTGGGATCGGCCATTTATGTTTTGGGAAAAGAAAGAATTCACACGATGCTATAGATGCGATGAAAATCATGGTTGATTATTATCGATATAATTTCCATATTTTAGTTTCAATTTATAAAACTTGTTGCTTCACGAGTAATTTCCACAAATAAAGGGCCGATTTTCGGCTTCAGTGGACAATTGGGTCACTGTCATAGGTTATCGAACTATCGAATAAGCCTATTAGGATGATATGATATACAAAGTAGTTTTTATTGTTCTATCTAGGTTAACACTAGTACATTTTTTTAAAACACCTGTTAAGTACCTATAGAATACAAGTAATATTCTGTATTTTGTCAAGTCTGCATGTTATAACATAAACTTTGGGTGCTCTCTAGGTATCAGTATACTCAAACGATGCCAAAACAAATGTTGAGTTAATTGCACTCAAATTTATTACAGAAATGTAATAGGACGAGGTACGTTCATATAATTATTTTTTTTTTGAGATTTCATTAATATTGAATATTCACCAGTGAATGTAAAATTCCAGTATCAAACCCCAAAGGAAGAAAACTACCTCGTGCTTCGATAATTCAATATGATGTGTCTTTATTACAATGTGTCAATTCAGATGACATTTTATAGAAATTAAAGTACATCTTACACTAAATACAAATAATTAAAGGTTCGTGTCTAGAATATCTAACAGTCTTCCCCTCCATTAGGGCTTGTGCTGGTAGGGAACGTTTTGACGACGTAATCTGCTAGACCTCCTCAATTCAATTTGGTGCCCTGGCCTCCCAACACCTGATATACTTGTCACTGCAGGGTTGGACGTCAGATCCGTTACTAATGGTGAAGAAGCTGGAATGGTATCCTGATGTTGTGGTTGCGGTGACATGGCTAGAACAGTAGTTGGCTGCTGTGTTAATTCTCCATCCATTGTAGTAACTGTGGGACTCTCCATCACCTCTGAATTTGCATTGGATTTTACCGGCTGAGAATCTATAGGAAGAGATTTTGGAATATAATCTGGAATATTACCTTCAACATAAGTAGATCTCATTTGGTCAATATGTCTTCGGAATGGAGTACCATCTACATCTACGATGTAATGTAAATGGCCAACCCGATCACTAACTTTCCCAAACTTCCATTTGCACTCCTTGTTCTGGTAATAACGAACTTGAACTGAGTCCCCAATTTCGAAACTCCGCCTGGTATCCTCGATTTGTTTTGTCTGGTCTGGGCTGGTGTATCGTAATAAGTCCATCCTGGAGCGAAGATTAAATTTCAGCATCATATCCGCTGGACTCTTGCCTGTAGTGGAGCTTTCTGTCTTACGATATTGCATAAGAAGTCGTTGTAATTTTGTGTGAAGGTCACCTGGATCATTCATGGCCGATCTTAATCCATTTTTCAGGATCTGAAAAAATCGCTCTGCTTGTCCGTTTGTTGATGGATGCGCTGGTGAAGTAAGCTTATGACAAATGTTGTTAGACTTAAGGAATTCTTGGAACTCCCTTGACGTAAAATTTGTTCCATTATCGGACACAATAGTTTGAGGAATACCAAATCTAGCAAAAAGTTCTCTCATTGCTCGTATTGTATAAAAACTGGTGATCCGATTCATCGGGAAAACTTTCAACCACTTCGTCTTTGCGTCAACCACAATAAAAAAGTATCGTTCCATGAACGGTCCCGCAAAGTCAATATGTAATCTTTGCCACGGCTGTGCAGGGATTTCCCAGGGGTGCGGTAATACCTTTGTTGGTTCCTTTTGAACTTTTGCGCAGTCCCGACAACTCTTCACTAACTCCTCAATGTCGCGATCAATTCCAGTCCAATAGCAGTAACTTCTAGCTAAGGCTTTCATTTTCACGATGCCGACGTGCGCTGTATGTAACTCTTTCAGAACTCGGGTGTGTAGACTATGAGGAATTATGATTCGTATTCCACGGTAAATACACCCTTCATTTATCATTAGTTCACTCTCCATCTGTTTGTATGGCGTGGTCTTCAAACTTGCTCCTGTCTGTAAAAGGATCCAAAGTGAAGACAACTCCTTATCCTGTTTTGTTTCTTTAGCTATATCCGAATTTGTTAATGGTAAGTGTTCATTCCAAAGTTGAAATATTTCGTATGTATCACCATCACTCCTGTAATCTTGAATTTCAATAGGATTTCTGGAAAGAAAATCAGCGTTAATATTCTCTTTGGAACTCTTGTATTCAATGTTGTAGTTAAATCCGCTGAGAAATTGTGCATAATGCAACAATCGCTGAGCTGTAAGTAAAGGCAAGTGTTTATTTGGGTGAAATATTGCAGTTAAAGGTCGATTATCTGAAATAAGGGTAAATTCACGCCCATAGCAGTAATTAAAAAACTTGTGTAATCCCCAGTAAATGGCTGTCGCTTCCTTGTCTAGCTGGCTGTAATTAGCCTCTGCCTTCGTCAAACTTCTGGATGCAAAAGCAATCGGACGCTCCCCCTCCTTTGTACGATGTGATAAAATCGCCGACAACCCAACAGGAGATGCATCAGTGGCTAAGATGAGGGGTACATCTTCATTGAAAGGTACTAAAACGTTATCGCTCATCATCTCTTTTCTTATAATTTCAAACGCATGTTGACACTCATCATTCCAAACAAACTTTTGATCCTTCTTCAGAAGGTGGTAGAGCGGGTGTAGTTTAGTTGACAGGTCTGGAATAAATTTATGGTAATAATTTACCATTCCCAAAAAATGACGTAATTTGTTTAGATCTGAAGGAGGCTGAATTTTCGAAATTGCTTCTACCTTCTCTGAAGTCTTGTGTAAGCCTTCCTTGTCGATCTTGTGACCGAGGTAAGTGACACTTTTTTCAAACAATTTGCACTTCGATTTGTTCAAATGTAGATTGAACTTCTGTAACTTATCAAGTAATTGCATGCATCTATGAAAAAGTTCAGATATCGATCTAGCCACTACAATAATATCATCAATAAAACATGCAGTACCTTCAAGGTCATTCGTGATATTTTCATCCATAAACCTTTGCCATATGTAAGGCGCAGTTTTCAGACCAAACATTAATTTATTTACTCTGTAAAGACCCTTAATGGTGCTTCTTGTCTGCAAGAGTGAACTATCCTCCGTCATATTGAGGTGTAGATATGCTTTGTGTATATCAAAAGTACAATAATATTCACCATCTTTTAATTTTTGAAACAAATCTTCTATCTTGTGAATTGGGTAACCATCGTTCACTAAATATTTATTGAGTGTAGCTTTATAGTCAGCACATAACCGAATGGATTTGTCAGCCTTGATGACGGGAACTACTGGAGTTCCCCAATCTGAGTATGCAATTTTCTCAATAATACCACATTTTTCCAACCTATCTAGCTCATTTTCGATTAATGAGCGAATTGCATATGGAACTGATCTTGGTTTAATAAAGGTAGGTGTAGCACCATCGCGTAATTTTAACATACCTTTAATATTTGGTATACTTCCAATTTCCGTGCTGAAAATCTCTGCATATTTTTCAAATATCTGCTGCTTTAAATGCACTATATCTCTCTCCGTATATATCTCCATGGAATTTATACTTAATAATTTGAGCTTGTGTACCCATTCACGTCCCATGATTGTGTCGAACTTTCCTTTGACTATATATAAGTCGCAATTTATAATCTGGTCGTTGTACTGAACTTGTTCCTCTGATTTCCCATACGCAGGGAATATTTCATGGTTGTAGGTCTTAAGCATGACTTCTGTTGGCAAGATTTTGAAATTTGGTCAATGCATTTTAAAAGTTTCGTAATTTATGATAGAAATAGCTGCCCCAGTATCAAATTCCATCTGGAAGGGCTTCCCATTAATTTTCAATGTCACATAGTACTTACCGCGGCCACCTGTACCAACCAGTTTTTGGTGTAATTGGATAGAATGCATATCGTGTTTCTCATATTCCATCAAATTGATAACGTTGATTTCATGCATGTTATCAGCAGCACCCTGGGTAATTTCTATGGTATTCGTCTCTCTGGCTGACGATCGCGATCTCATACAAACGGAAGAAACGTGGCCTCTCCTACGGCATAGGGAACAATGCAGGTTATTTGATTTGCAATTGTTTGCCATGTGGTTTTGTTTGCCGCATCTGTAACAAATAGTCTTATTATTGTTTGTATTTTTGGAGCTATAATTTGTATGTAAATTTGTATTATTCTTTGATGTATGGTTTTTTTTCTTTTGAGTGATCGCTTTGAATTGGAGCTGGTGAATGTTACTGTGCATGGCGCGGCTTTCCAGTTTTGATGCTTCCATTGCCAATGCACTCTGTATGGTTTTCTCTAGAGATATATTTGTCTCTTGTAGAAGTCTCTCCTTGATGTCCGAGTCTCGGAGACCGCGGATAAATTGAGACCTAAGATGTGTATTCAGTGTAGATTTCTTGCATTCATACATTCAAAGTTACAGTAGACGCTCAGTTTTTTTCAAATCAGCCAAAAAATTGGCGATAGATTCCCCTTCATGTTGCAGTCTAAGCAGAAATTTATGTTGCTCAGTTATCTCATTGGGCTTGGGACTTAAGTGGTCTTTGAGCGTTTTAACTAGATCTCCGTACGACTTCGTCTCTGGCTCGTCTGGTGCTGTCAAGTTCGAGAGTAATTGGTAGTATTTAGCTCCGATACAATTTATCAATACTTGCCGCTTTTTGGTACCATCAGTAATGTTTTTTAATGCCAGATAATTTTCTAACCTTTTGATGTAGTTAGGGAATGCTTCTTCGTGTTCGTTGAACTGGTCAAAGTGTAGGTTGGGCGAACTCGGTGAATTTTGTAAGTTTCGTAGGGCATCGGCTAAGGCTTGTAAGACTTCTTGTGTAACTTCGGTCATTGTAAAGATTTTCCTCAATCTTATAATCCTCGTCGCCAATATTGAATATTCACCAGTGAATGTAAAATTCCAGTATCAAACCCCAAAGGAAGAAAACTACCTCGTGCTTCGATAATTCAATATGATGTGTCTTTATTACAATGTGTCAATTCAGATGACATTTTATAGAAATTAAAGTACATCTTACACTAAATACAAATAATTAAAGGTTCGTGTCTAGAATATCTAACAATTAACGAGAATTGTCTTAATGTGTCTAAGCTTTGGCCATAAACCCGAAAAAGCAAACCATGAAGATAATAACTTATAATTATAAAAATAGCATTTGTTTTTTAACGAAAATCGAATGCCACTCACAAAGGCTTTAATTTATTATTCTCCTTAACTAACTGTTAATTAATATTCTTAAACAATAAAACATTTAACTCACTAATCCATTGTGATTAATGGAATTAAACCTTAGGGCTAAATAAATATCGAATCACAGTTCGTTGACTCATTTTTCAATAATGGTTCTGTGAGGAATAAATAGTTTGCCGCTAAAATATTACAAAAGAGAAAAATTCTACACTCTACGGTAGCGGTGATTAGAAAAAAACACAACAGAAGAATACAAACAACAAACTACTATAAAATTCGCCAAATTAAAGTTCTTTAACCTTTTTTTTTTCTCTTACCATGAATTTCACTTTCATTACCATTGTTGTCAATGTGTTTGTGTAAAGTCAGATGGAATGCTGATGCTGACATTTTTACATAACCTCTCTCTACAGAGTTCAGACCTTGGTCGTTGGTTGTACAAAAAAAAAGAAAGAATCCATACACATGTTTGTTGCTTGCTGTCGTTGTCAGTCGTCAGTTGTTGGACATCAAATGCATGCACATTGTTTGTTTAAAGACAAATATACACAAACTGAATACTGAGAAGTTTGATCACACATATAGACTTATATGTATGTATGTATTCGTTGTAATAAAAGAGCGCAACTCTTCTTCACAAGTAAATGAAAATTCCAAAGAAGTCATTGCATTTTTTACAATGCAGCAGATGCACCCATCTTATATTGCATTAAGTGAAAGTTTCACTTGAGTTTTATGAAAAAAAAATCATGCTCAACTTTGACATTGAATAGGAAGTATAGTTAGTAGTTATGTTTATTTTTGCATAGTGCTATGCAAATTTACTAATTTAAAAAAAAAACTGATGTAATCGTGGTGTAATTTATTGCATTTTATAAGCTGAATTTTTAACACCAACAACTTTGTAGAAGAAAATATAGTTAGCGCATCACTATGCTGGATTTAGATACATGACATCTGTCAAATATAAAGATTGTGGCTGTAAAAATGTATATAGGATCCGAGAAATGGTGCTATTTCATCAGCTGTATAAAATTTTATAATAAAGCCTGCTGATGTGAAAAGAGATTTTTAGTTGGTCTCCAACAACACAACGAAAAGCAAGAAAACACAGCGGGAAATATTAATTGACAATTTCACCAATTCAAACAAAAATAAAACAAATGCAAATGCAAAACAAATCACAATCACAGGCAGCCATGCTGTAATGAAAAAAAAAACAACAAAAATAATTACGAAAAAACATAAATGTCATTTTTCCGCAAACAATAAATGGTCTGGGTAGTTAATTGTATGCGAAAAGAGAGTATACATAGATTTTACAAATAATCTACTACAACTATCGATTTCGCTCGTTGAATAGCGTACTGCAGAACGAAAAGTAGAATTATAAATTTTTAGTTTATGTTTTCGCTGTGTTATTTTTGTATGGGATTTTTCGTTTCGCATACCTGCCGAGATTCAGCTAATTCGAAATCGCAGGGAGTGAGTGAGATGAAGCGAGTGAAATGAAATGTCAGATTACTCGCCAAATATTTCCGCCGTGGACTTGGTGTATGTGTTGGTTAAGTTCCACTTAGAGATTGGTGTGCTTTTCTCAAGAATTTTGTCACACCTATTCATGGATGTTAAAGAAAATAATTAAAACCAAAGATACTCCATTATTAAGATTCCAATGTTTACATTGTTGTACTTGTTATTTCATTTCACGTCCATTAGTGGTGATGTGAAACAGAATATCAAACGTTATAAGTGTAACAAGGAGGTAGAATTAATTTAAGAATCAATAAAAGGGTAGTTTTTTATTTCCTATCCATGAAAAGGAATTCTTGAGAAAAGCACACATATACCTATGCAAAACTGGAAATTTACCAATACATACACCAAGTCACTGCGGACATATCTGGCGAGTAACCTGACATTTCATTTCACTCGCTCACTCACTCACTTTTACCAGGTGAATCGACTTTCGACGAAAAGTGACACATCTCACTCACTCCCTGCGGTTTAGAATTAGCTGAATCTCGGCCAGAGAATATGAAATAAAGAAGTCAATCCTCAGCTGTCAATTTGATTTGCCTACAAGCTGGAAGTGAACAGCTGATGTATTAGATTTGCAAAGTATTAGTGAAAAGCAGTGCAAAACGCACACAAAGAATCAACTAGTCATTCAGCACATCATTCAGCACAGGTCTTGTTGTTGTTGAAATTCACATCTATTTCTTCGACACGAAATGAAATTACAAAAATACAACAAATGGGTTTTGGGGGGGTGAAACGTACGAAGGATTGGCTTCTTTATTTGATATTCTCTGATCTCGGCAATGGACTGCTAGTTGCCAATCTTTCGATGGTTCCACTTTAGGCTCAGCCATTTCTGGCGACACTAGCCCACAGTACTCAGCCATTTCTGGCGACACTATCCCACAGTACAAAGTATTAAAGGTAACCTACTGCAACTAGTGGGAAAAATTAAACTACAAATTTTGACGACTTTTGTTTATATGATCAGTGTTGCCAGATTTAAATTTGTATATTGCTTAGGCTTAGCTCACACGGCAAAGCACCGCGAATTTTAGTACAATCATAACTGTAGTAACTATCACAATTTTATTTTTTTATATGAACTTTGACAAAACTTTGAACTAAATTCGTGCAAATTCGTAGTACATGAACAGACATAATAAGGGTATTCATGCAACAGCGTAAAGTCGTCGTAAACGTGGTAAAGTTTTAAACTGTGTAAATCTGTTAAATTTTCCATACAAATTGTGACAAAATTACGAATTTTTAAAACTTTACAACGCTTACGACGACTTAACGCTGTTGCATGAATACCCGTAGTGTAAATTATTTTTCACGACATTTAAACATAAAATATAATTAAGTTTAAATAAATTATAAGAACAAAATTTAGGATAAATGACATACGACTTTTTCCAATATCATCGACAATATGAGCTGCGAACTACAAAATGTTCGTGAATTTTGACATTTCCTTCATATGAGTCATTTGTTTGGTCGCCGACAGACTCGAATTATAATTATTAGTAAAATGGGTGCTCACAAAAAAACTATATTTTAAATTCGAGCAAATATTTCATTCGCAGCTTGTGGAATGCGTCCTCATGTTGTGGATTGTGAACACGTGGTTGACAATTTGCCGATAATTGGTTGCGTAGAAAATATAAAAATGCTAAATTACATTTACAATTTAAGCTAATTTTAGGCATTATTTATTTTCTTTTTAGAATTATAGATAGGATCGTTTTTTCACTTGGTCGAAAAGTTAAAACGAGAATTTGCTGCTATTTGCGCTTGGAATTGTCTAAACAAATTTATTCAAATTTGCAGGTAGCTGCTCATGTGAAAGACACCTTAAAGGTTCTCCCAAACTAACGCGAAACATTTGCCGAAGACAGTCTTTTGTTGTTGTGTATCGGGTATCTGTCATATTTTGTAGCGTTATGAATAATTCGTTATGATTTTGCATCCATTATAAAGAGATTTCCCGTGCACGAATTTTCATATCAATGATTAAAAAATAAAAATTTGTCTGAAGTTCCATTTCGCTGTCACAATTGCGGCATAGCAAGCGTAACGAAACTTTGTATTTTGGTTGTGTGCCGTGTTAAGAGGCATTGTAACTTTACGCAGTCTCTAAAATGCGTTTATTAATAAGGCTGAAAGTAAATGGTGCTCTCTTTATTTTTCAATTGCAGCCATATTCATAAGAATTCCCTACAAACACTTCTCATCGGGTGAATAGTTGCGCTGTGTATAAGCCCTTATTAAGTTTTTTCAACTTTGTGTAAATCGTTACAAATCCATTTTAGTCACAATGCTCTTATATAAAATATAGTAGAAAAAAGATAAATCTATTAAGATGTAGCCACTATTCAACGTCTAAACGCGTTCAGCTTAAAATTACTCTATTTAACGTCAATCAACTTTTATAAATAACATTTCCGCTTTGTAACTTTATGCAGTCTCTGAAATGCGTTTATGAATAAGGTTGAAATTAAATAGTGCTTTCATTATTTTATTATTGCAGCCGTACGTGTTCATTATAATTCCCTAAAACACTTCTCAAGGGGTTAATAGTAACGCAGTGTAGAAGCCTTTTTTAAGGTTTTATTCAACGTTACGTAAGTCGTTATTCATAAAAAATATTCCAACTTCCTTTGTGTCAAATAAACTACAAAAAAGAGAAATTTACTACGCTTATATGTCAAACTAAAATATCCTTGTTTAGCCACCACCTATAGCCACTATTCCACCCCTAAACGCATTTAACTTAAAATGGCTCTATTCAACGTCACAGAGCTTTTATGAATAACATTTCCGCGTTTAAAGGCATTGTAAACTTACGCATTTTCTAAAATGCGTTTGAGAATGATGCTGTTTTTGTATAGTTAAACACTTTAAAATTCAATTATTTCATAAAGTCATGCAAAAAAAAATAATGACAGATTCGTTTTCAACACACACAGCTAAATTTTCAAGAAATTTAAGGTTTCATTTCAACCGAAGAGAAGACTATATTTTGGAGTCTATATAGACTTTAACATGATATTTTATCTGAAATTCCCTAATACTTAACTTTTCCACGCGGTTAAGTTTATAAATTTGTTTCATATTTAACTTTATTTTCTTTTTTTATTGCAGGTCACATTCAATCCCAGCACCGATTTCTTTGATCTAACAAAAAGCTCAAAACAACGTCTAACTAAATGTAAGTTTTATTGCAATTGATTTTATTGTATTAAATTTAGTTTCTTTTTTCAATTTTTGATAACTTTTTTTTTGTTTGATATTAAAACAAAAATATGACTTTGAAGTTATTTTGAAGTAGGTATACATATTTACTAATATTAGAAAGAACCTTCATGCTTGTTTAAACAAATACGAAGATTCACTTATTATATGAGATTATGTTGGATTTTTATCTACAAGTTTTAAGTTCCTTCTCATAACTAATACCGATTCAACACATTCATTTGGATTAGTATCTAAAATGTGAAACCTATAAATTATAGTTATTGTATTCAAATAGACACGCAACGATGCAACCCATATTACTTTTTGACCTTCATTGGATGGTCAAATTGAACAGGGACAAAAGGAAATAAAAAACCAAACAACCGGCCGGATATTAAAAATATTTCCGACACAATGATTATTCTCTTATGTTCATGTTTGATGTTTGATATTTTTGTTTATAAAAAAATATAATGATGCACATAATGGAGTTAAATCAATGAGAAGTCAAGGTTTTACGTTTGCTTATGTTTGTTAGATAATTACACCTTTGTCTTAACAGCAACAGCAACAACTATTATGTATTAGGCCTAAATAGAATCGACAGTAATTCGATTTTTACCTTGTAGTTTATTTAGAATTGTCGTAGTTTCTTAGTTAATGTTTTAACATAGATCTTGATAGTAATGGTGGATTTTTATGACACAATTTTTGCGACAAGACACGAATGACAAAAAAATGAATTTGTCAATTTTTATGTTGGTTTTTGACAGAAAACTAATAGAATACCTTCTACCAGTTTGTTTGTTATGACAATCCAGCTTAACTGCCGAAACAAGGCATACGAAATTCATGAAGAATGAAATATTAGGCCTGATCCTTTACTTTGAATTTTTGTGATTTTTAGTCCAAACTTCTGTCAAATTTCTTTTTTATATTAACTTTGACATAACTTTGGACCAAAATGCTCAAAAATGCACAGATTACACAACTCAACTAAATAAAAAATTATTTTTGTGCCTGGGTTTATTTCATAATTTTTTTATTTGTCATACTCCAAAATGATGGAAAAAAACCCATATCCCCCCTAAATTTTGCTTTTGTAGAGTTGGTAGTCAAAATACAGTTACCATCATAGTTTTCATACAAATAATAAATGTTTCCTTTAATATTTTCTTTAAAAGAGGAAAGGGGAGGGCAATTGTTACGCCCATTTGCTATCTCTAAAGTATATTTGTGTCACAAACTACACACATTTTTTTTATGAAATTTAAGGACGTAAAAATGTTATTAAGAATGTGTTAAAGTGATGCTAATGCATTTTGCTAAAAAATTCACATTATTATCATTTTTGAAAATATGTCGATACCTTCCCATAAGAATGTATTGAGCGACATTTAAAAAAATTTAAACGCATCGTAAAAAACCTCTTGTTCAGTTTATTTTTTGTGTATTTAATGGAATAAAAAGATTTGGCACAACAAAATACACAAATAAATAATCAAGCAAGAGGTTTTTTAAAATTTTAATTAAAAATTTACAAAATGTCGCTCAATACATTCTTACGGAAAGGTATCGATGTTAAGAAACTAAAGAGACATGCAGGATGTCTCTTAGATTGAATATTCTTCACGGTCATTTAGTAAAAAACTAAAAATTTCATTGGGATCATACACAGAAGAAAAAGGAAAACGTTTAAGCTACGACTTAATGGACTTCAAGAGTAATCGTCATAACCAAGGTCAATAAAATGAAACAATCATGAGAAATTATTCTATAGGTATAATTTAAGAATAGCGTTTTGATGTATCTAAGTCTTTATATCTTTAAATATCTATTTTAATTGATTCTAACATAGCACATTTTCATGAATTTTCAAAAAAATGTGCTCCTGACTACAAAAGCAAACTTTTTCAAACAAGACTATTTTTTATTTAATAAGTAATATGTAAGGAATAAGAAAATCATATGCAGAACCCAGGCACAAAATTTGTGCTGACCAGGGCCCAGATCACGTAGCGCGATTCGATTTAACGATCGTCGTTTTGACTCTACCTGTCTCTATTCACATCTACAGGAAAATATAGAGACAGTAATAGTCGAAACGATGATCGCTCGATCGAATCGTGTTACGTGATCTGGGCCCAGTATTATCACAGAAATTCAAAGTAAAGGAACGGACCTATTTATTTATTTTTAATTTTCTTTAATAACGAAATGTTATAATTTCCTCTATAATAAAAGAAAAATAATGGTTCATCCATTATTTTGTAATTTTTTTCAATCAATGCATTAATGATATGGATTCAAATAACGGCTTTTTGATCATCTGTCAGAATACTGGCAGTACACCAGAAATAAATGTAAATGCAATAAATGGGACTCATACTCATTTGACTTTCTGCTCCTCCATAAGTGCAACCAATTCAATATACGTAGAAGCTGACAAACCGCAAAATTTATTATTACCAAACACCGCCAATCCACAGACCGGTATTCCAGCAAATGAAACGAAGCAACCAAAGTAGGTAAATGTAAATTCGTTGCCCCCAATGCGCCCCACATTCAAATCGATTTGTCAAATGCGTTGACATTTCGCTCTTTCAAAGGAACTGCACGTAACACATTCAATTTAACGGTTTCCATGTTTGCATCTAATAAATGAAATGCCTCTGGGTGGGCATATGGGCAGCATCAATATGCACAATATACATACATATAGTAATAGGTGTGACGTGTAAGTAATATTCCCATCCTACAATAACTTCTTCGATTATTCGTGCAGTAAATGTCAAATAATCACTTAAAAATGCATTTTATGTTATGTTCACACTTAATTTGTTTTTTTTTTTTTTCTAAACGACACGGCGACATCAACTTCTGATTGCTTTTAAATTAGAATAAATACTATAACTTGAATCTGTATATGTTTTTAATGGCTATTTTTATATATTTTTTTTAAGCTAGTCCCTTCAGATTGTGGAAGCTTTTTTGTTGTTTTAATTTTCATAAGTGTCAAGTGTCATCCCCATGAGGTTGTCTTGAAGCTTGAGCTGTTATTGACTATTTAACATAGAAGAGAAATGAGGTATAAAATGAAAATTGTTGAATGAATAGAGTGGATGTATAAAAATAGATTTCCACTAAAACAATATTCAAGATGTTTTATAATGCAATATATCTGCGGTTGATTGAGCCCTGAGGCATTTTCTATTTTATATTACGACTGCACAAAAAGAATGCTGTCTAGACATAAATACATACTCGTTTATAGGGTGTCCCGGACCTGAGTGGAAGTATTTTAGGATGTGGTTCTTGGGGTTATTCTAAGAAAAAATTTGCATGGGGGGAAAGCTGTATCTCAGCAGTTTCTGAAGAATTGACTTTAAATGCAAAAAAAACATTAAAAATCAACGAAAACACATATAATAATGTGCTATATTTTTTTTTAAGCTTATACTCCATTCTTGCATTTGTTTTTTAAATCAAGTTGTTTAAACGAATAGTTTTTGAGAAATTAAATTTCAAAGTCAAAATCTAAAAAAAATGTGATTTTTTTTCTTAAGTCGATATCTTTCATAATTTTACGTTATTAAGTGCTTGTTTTGTGTTCAAAATGTAATGCCCTCATTATTGTTTAGTCCATTACCGAAAACCAAATGCAAAAATCTCTCTTAGTTTTTGAGAAATTTAGAAAAAACAAAAGGTACTTTTCCCAAATAAGCCCGAAAAATTAATTTATTCATGAATTATCCATAATTTAACCCATTTTTCGGGCTTTCTTGGTAAAAGTACCTTCTGTTTTATCTTAATTTCTCAAAAACTAAGAAAGATTTTTGCATTTGGTTTTCGGTAATGGACTAAACAATAATGAGGGCATTGAATATTGAACACCAAAAAAGAGCTTAATTACGTAAATTTTTGAAAAATATCGACTTAAGAAAAAAAATTACAATTTTTTTTTTCAAATTTTGACTTTGAAATTTAATTTCTCAAAAATAATTAAAGTCAATGTTTCGGAAACTGCCCCTCCCTGCCTCAGGGAGGGGAGATTTAACTTTCCCCCATACAATTTTTTTCTTAGAATAACCACAAGAACCACACCTAAAAATACTTCCACTCAGGTCCGGTACACCCTGTATATGTACATATGTAGATTTGGAATGTGCGAAGAAGTAACGCAGTATTGTATATAAAAACGTTTTGTTTCAATTGGTTGGGTTGTATGTAGGTTTCAAGTTAAGTTATTGCGTTTTTCAACAAATTTTGAATTCAAGATCGCAACTCCCTATGGAGATTTTGTTTATCAAAACTTACCTAAATGTGCATTTATAGGAATTTCAGTTACTTAGAATTACCTTCGTTTAATTTAAGGCACTAAATTATTATAGCCCGATGCCCGAGCGCAAACGGCATAAAAAGTCAAGTCGCTTGCGTAACGTTCTAGTCATAGCCTTTGGGGTGTTGAACCAAGAACTGCTTGTCTACCTACCTGAAGTGACTCAACGAACTTTTATTAAATCGATTTATTTCAATACCTATTGTTTCTTTAGTTAGACCCTAAGAAGGTAGAAAGCAACTAAAAATTTAACTTACATGTATAAAATAAACTTAATTCCTCTAGGGAATTGAATAAAAATGTTCTGTACCAAAGTCGAAACAAATCCACCTATTCGTCTTAGCTCTATCTCAATGTTCACTTAGATGTTTACAGGCACTGACGCAACTGACAGCATGACGGAAACAAATCATTGGACTTCTCCATCATCGTACCGCTAGATTTAATAAAACCCTCAATTTTGTACGCAAAACTAAAGCTTAGATTAGATAGTCTTTGACGTCACTAAAAAGACTGTCCTAATGCATGAAACGTTGACAATCATACGAATGACGACACTTGGTCAATTTTGCCCCAAAGTGCGTTGACGTGTTATCTGTGTCAATGCAATTTGTACTCTTTTGATGTCAACGTATTGACAGGTAAAACATTGACGATTACACTACTTGACCATATCCGAACACTATGAACGTTGACGTTGACAAGAGTAAGATTGACTAATTTTTAATTTTTAATTTGACAAACCTATTGACCCTAAAGTTCGTGTCACCTAGAGTGAATAGCATGGATAGTATTCTGTGTTGACGATAAGACGACAAGACAGCTTTGGGACAGAATTTGACGTCTTTTTGACAAACCCAACCACTTTTATAAAATAAGGGATATATTTAATCCTTTGACGAAAATGATAAAAAAAAAGTGGTAAGGGCCACTTTCAATTTGATGTTTGATATGATTTTGTTCAGTTTTCTAATGTAAAACTCGTCGCAACAGCCAAAAAAATCAGTCCGATCATTGGTATCTTGTAGAAGACAGTCTTAGCTTTCATTTGATATCCCACCTATAGAAGTTGCTTATATCATAGGTAAACTTAGCCAAAAATGCAACCTGAAAAGTACATTTGCAGGCCACTGCCATAGGGGCCTATAACACAGAAGAAGAACAAGTCAACTAGTTCAATAAGTGGAAATCATCTCTGTAACTCAATAAAAACCGTAACTATTGTGAACTGAAAAAAATTTCCCTCGGCTTGTTTGGTTCAACAATAGTAGGGGCGTTAGTGCACGATATGAGGGCATACCTTTCATTTCTTTTGTCCTTCTGAAAGTGTTGCCAACCTTGGCAACACTTCTTAAAAGTAAAGTTAGGACATGAACTATTTCTATGCTAAAGCTCAACCCGTCAGTTCAAAATTAAAGGTTTGCCTCACTAACAATCTCACTACAAATAATTCTTACAAGATGAGGCTCAGAAAAAAAAAAACATTTTGTATAAAATCAGCGCTTTGCTTTTATTAGTGGATGAACTTTTGTAGGAGGGACTTTCAGTAAGATAATCAACATTTTGTACACAGCACACGGACACCGCATATGGCTCTATTTCAAAGTCAATTTTAGTATTTGAAATATATTTGTATATTTTTGAATCTCATTGTCACTAATCGATTCAGAATAAGAAATCAAAACATTTTGTAGACCAAATTCTTTAACACTAAATAAATTGCAAACAATTTTCCTGATTCCATCAACTGATAAACACTACTGCAAGTGTAACTTGTTGACTTCGAACAAGTCCGCAAATGTCCTCGGTTGAAATTTATCAACTATTCAACAAGTTTATTCTCTATTTTTTTCAAATCTTGTTTTCTCCAGTTACAGAAACAGTGGATTTATGAAATTTTCCACTTGTTGAAAGAAGCAAAAACAATTGTTGAAGTTCTCTAAGAATTTTTGTTTCGTGTTACACAAATTTTAAAAAAATTTGTTGAACTTAACTTGTTCAATAAGCACTTTTGTGTTATAGGCTCAAGATAAAGTTTGTCCGACCAGTAGTGTTCTAAAATTTATGGCATCATCTTTTCATGCCGCCGACGTGGTCATTATGAGATAGGAAATCAAACAAAAAAGATTACCGCAGAATCTCGAAAATATGAACGCTTCGGAAACATGAAGAGTTCGGAAAAATGAACGCGTTAAAATTTGGATAATCAAAAAGTTAAACGCTATTTTTTAATTAATTTGAGGTAAAACTTCAGCCATCAACACCTGGGGCCTATAACACAATACATAAAGTGCATATTGATCAACTTTTTTTAAATTTGTGTAACACGAAACAAAGAGTTTAGGGGAACTTTGGGAAATAAAATGGTTAAAATTCAATAATATACCTTAATTTAATTCATTTTAGGAGAACCAAGGCCTAGTGACTTACAACTCTCAAACATTCCTGTGTGCGTGTTGTTGGCAGGAATGGATAGACTAGATGAGAAGCACTTTTCATGACAACAAATACTCTTGGAGGGTTTGTTAGTTCCTCGCAAGAGGCAGTAAGTACATCGCAAAAAAAATGTTTTTTTTAGGTGGTAAAAATGTTCCACATACGCCACAGTGCAGTGTACCAAAATGTTTGAATGGTCATAATTTTGGCATATTATTTCAATAGATTTAAAGTTAAGATGAATTTGAAGAAAACTAGAAAATAATATTCTTCAGTTTAAGTGGAGCGAGTGAATAAAGTTCAAAAAAAGAATTTGAAGTCATGTCTACTTCATCAGATAGAAGCTGTTGTATTATTTTCTTCAAATTCATGATTATAGAAAGCCTGAGCACTGGCATTTGTTTTAAAGGTGTCTGAATATAAACAAATTTCTCTGGATAAATAGAATTCACAGTGTATTCATGCTGTGAATTTCTATATGAGTCGTGTAATGGTACTTTGATGTTTCCAGCCGAGGTAGTGCTCAAGTCGTACCCAGGGTTCACGCTAAAGAAAAATACTCGAAACTTAAGCTCCTTTGATTATTCTTTTTTATTCTTCTACATTTTTTTACAAAGTGTATTTGTATTTTTATTTAAATAATCAAATCGCGATAAAAATTTACTGGTTCTGGTTCTGGTTAGGTGTCAGCAATTAAGTTTAACAAGCTTAATCTTGCCGGCTAGATCACAGTTAAAAACTGGCAGATCTCAGACTTAATGTCTTCAATGCATGGTCCAGCTTGTGTGCTACTTGCTTATCGTTATCACTCAAAGTTTAGCTGCTTGCTGTCTTTGGAGCCTGACACAACTCAATTTTGTGCGTGATCAGCTGGTGCTGTTGCGTATGCGCTTCGATATGCAATGTAATGCATCATTATAGTCGGTAAACATCGATCAAAATTTGCGTCTTGAGCCCAACTTTGATAGATTCAAAGGATCAGTCTGTTTAAATTGGTTTAAATATTGACTTTGATTTTTACAGGTCCTTGTGCTTGGTTTTGGCTCTGCCAGAACTATATCTAGTTATGGATTAGATAATTAGCTATAATTCTGGCAGAGCCAAAACCAAGGAATTAAAAAAAAATTATTTAATGGTGCTTATCAAATCAAAACAAATCAAATCAAAATCGATTGACAAGTGATTTCAATGAATAAATAATCATGGATTTAAGAAGATTATTCATGAAGAGCAAGTAACGCAGAGGCAAAATGAATTAGTTCTTTAAGATTGCACATGCCTAAAGTGACAAAAAAAAAACCAGTTTCTATTTTCCATAGGTTTTTTATGTCAGTTCTTAATCAGACTATTAAGCAAGTAGGTAATTTGTGATAGCATTCGAAGCTCTGAGCCCTTAATATGAAAAATAAAAAAGTTATGGGGTCAATGCAAGTTTTACTTAAAACCCTCGTTTTCTAAATGTGACGTACCTTCATGTGTTGCAAACATTTTCATTTGTTTATGAGATAGTGACAGTTTGCAACACCAGCCATTACTCCAACTGACAACTGACAATATACATAAGTGTGATTCCAACTGAAGAGATATTAAAGAACTGCATTCATATTTAAGATTAAAATGATCTTTTCCATTAATAATGGACAAATTATTTTCAAAACAATTTTTCGTGATGTGTAGGATGCTGCATTATCTTGCTGGAACCACAATTTAATTTTTGTTTCAAGCTATTATTTGACGTTTGAAACACTTGTCTAAATTAAAAGTTGTCTAACAGTGTTTTCAATATAGAAAGCCAACATTGGACCACCCTTTTCATCATGCTGTGGCAATTTACTGTCCTTTTCTTATAGCTTTGATATGATAAGAGGCCCTACTAGTGTATTTATAACATTCCTTCCAACAATTTTCTGTTTTGTGAAAAGACTTACGATTCAATTATTTGCTCTAAAATTTCAATAACTTACATAACATCTTGAAACCTTCTTCAAAAATTATTATTATTATTTCCATGGGGGTGTTTTCATGTTGAGCAATGTACATCTTTTATTGTTTTAACTTTTTCAATTTTATCAACAATCAAACTAATTTAATATCTTTATTCAAACACATATTCACAGCAGGTTAAGAACCTCATTTGTTTTGATAAATTTGTTTTCATAACAAACTTTAACGTAAATGCAAACAAACTTGTTGAAATGATAAAACAAATAACTTGTCTGCTCTCATTGTTTACAAACTAAAAATTATCAAAAAAAAAAAAAATCTCTTCTAAACAAAATTGCCTTCAATTAAAATAAAAGAAAATAATATAAATCACTTTCTCAAGTGAAATTATATCGAGGTCGCTTTCGCACAAAACAAAGAATCTCATTTTGAGGCATTAATTTTTAATTGCAACCTGTAGATATACTGATGAGCTGCTTATTATAAGCAAGACCATCAGACCATGATGGTTAATTCTTATTTATTAATATTTTGGAAACGAAAGTGACACAAATCATGTCATTATGAATAAGTAGTATCTGTGTGTGTGTAGGGGAGATCACATATATATTTTGTAGAAGGTAGCTAGATCTATAAAAGACAAAACATATAAATGGGACTCTTATGAATATCTCCGTTGAGTTTCTATGAGCAGCTCTTTAAATAGAATTTAATCACAACAAAAACATAAATGTTAAAAAAGGAGCCAAGTTCTTATGTGTACAAGAAACCTGTGCGTAAAAAGTCAGCCAAAAAAAGTAATGAGATCTAAAATATATGCCAAGTTTAAAGTTCATGAAGCTTAATATCAAATATCTTAAGAAGAGTTATATCGAAACAATTTCAAATCATGACAGAAATTTGGTATTTAATGATTACAGATTAAAATTTGGTGGGTTCACTGGTCAAGTTTTCAAACATTTTAAATTTGTGATTAAGTAAGTATTTAAGAGAAAACTTGCCAAGTTAATCCACCAAATTTTAATCAGTAATCATTAATTACCAAATTTCTGTCATGATTTGGAATTGTTTCGATATAACTCTTCTTAAGATATTTGATATTAAGCTTCATGAACTTTAAACTTGGCATATATTTTAGATCTCATTACTTTTTTTGGCTGACTTTTTACGCACAGGTTTCTTGTACACATAAGAACTTGGCTCCTTTTTTAACATTTATGTTTTTGTTGTGATTTCACTCCTTTTTGCAAAGATTTATTTTGCCAGGTGAAAGTTAAGCCCTACCGCTCTACAAAGTTTCATAATTCGATTTTTTTCCTTTCTAAGTACTTCAAGTCCTACCGACCTACCAATTTTCACCGTTCTACAACAATCGGAAGTGCTTCACATAATTTATAAGAATTTTTAAGAGTGCGGGTGGATGCCACCCCTGAATGCAAAATTCCAATTTTTCTTTCTAAGTATCTCAAACCCAACCAACTTACCAGTTTTTATTTTTATTGTTCTACAACACTCGGAAAGGCTCCATATAATTTATAGAATATTTAAGAAAGTGGGTGGATGCCACGCCCCCTGAATAGAAAATTGCAGATTTTCGATTTTTTCCTTTGTATGTACCACAAGGCCTACCGTTGTGCGAAATTTCAAGTTTCTACGATGTCGGGAAGTGCTCCATAATTTTGATGATCTGTCAGTGATTCAGTCAGTCAGTGAGTCAGTGAGTCAGTCAGTTACGGTTTTTGCGATTTTTGAAGTCCTATATCTTGGGAACTACTAATGCTAAAGAGTTGAAATTTGGTAAGCCACCTCTGTTTGATCAGTTCAGCAAATACTCCGAATTTGAAGTTTCTGACTTTATTGGTACTGAAGTTAGAGGGGGGTTGAAAATCGCCTGAGTTTGTTCCTGTAAAAAGGGTGTAGTGCCGCGAACTTGGCTGGGCACTACCGTGCCCTTTGATATTTACGGAGACTTAAGGGAAACTTTGTGCACAGTTTATAAATTTTAATTTTATTTCAACTGGAAATCGTTGAATGTTCTTGTTAACAAAAGTTTTTATCAATGAATCCATAGTGTGAGTTGTTAGTTAATCATAGAAAATGGTAATCACAACAAAAACATAAATGTTAAAAAAAGAGCCAAGTTCTTTTATGTACAAGGAACCTGTGCGTAAAATGTCAGCCAAAAAAAGTAATGAGATCTAAAATATATGCCAAGTTTTAAGTTCATGAAGCTTAATATCAAATATCTTAAGTAGAGAAATATCAAAACAATTCCAAATCATGACAGAAATTTTCACTGGTCAAGTTTTTATACATTTTAAAATTGTGATTAAGTAAGTAATTAAGAGAAAACTTGCCAAGTAAATCCACCAAATTTTAAACAGTAATCATTAAATACCAAATTTCTGTCATGATTTGGAATTGTTTTGATATTTCTCTACTTAAGATATTTGATATTAAGCTTCATGAACTTAAAACTTGGCATATATTTTAGATCTCATTTTTTTTTTGGCTGACTTTTTACGCATAGGTTCCTTGTACATAAAAGAACTTAGCTCTTTTTTTAACATTTATGTTTTTGTTGTGATTTCACTCCTTTTTGAAAAGATTAACTTTACCAGGTGAAAATCAAGCCTTACCGCTCTACAAAGTTTCATAATTCTACGACAACCGAAAGCGCTCCATATAAATAATAGCAATTCTGATAAAGTGGGTGGATGGCGCGCCCCCTGAATGGAAAATTCCAATTTTTCAATTATTTTCTTTCTAAGTACTTCAAGCCCAACCGACGTACCAATTTTCATCATTCTACAAGAATCGTAAGTGCTCCTCATAATTAATAAGGATTTTTAAGAAGGTGGGTGGCTGCCACGCCCCTTGAATAGAAAATTGCAGATTTTCGATTTTTTCCTTTGTATGCACCATAAGGTCTACTGTTGTGCGAAATTTCAAGTTGCTACGATGTCTGGAAGTGCTCCATAATTTTGATGATCTGTCAGTGAGTCAGTGAGTCAGTCGCAGTCAGTTACGGTTTTTGCGATTTTTGAAGTTATATATCTTGGGAACTACTTATGCTAAAGAGTTGAAATTTGGTAAGCCACCTGTGTTTGATCAGTTCAGCAAATACTCCGAATTTGAAGCTTCTGACTTTATTGGTACTCAAGTTAGAGGGGGGTTGAAAATCGCCTGAGTTTGTTCCTGTAAAAAGGTTGTAGTGCCGCGAACTTGGCTGGGCACTACCGTGCCCTTTGATCGGAACCTGTGAAAATCATTTTAAAGATTCAACCCATTGTGAACAAACTGGCCCTTAACTTTAGAAAAGAAGGTTAACTCGAGAATTTAATTCATTTGTGCACCAAGGACAAGTGTTTCTTATTAGAATTTTCATTAGGTTCTTCCTTACAGTACCTCTTCAAGGCTTTTTTTTGTCAATGATTGCCAAGAGAGCTCAGAAAAAATATGTACCCAAGTTGGGTTAAATTAATTTGAGAACGGAACTTGCATTACAACAATTAAAATTCGAAACCAAACTAATCAATATTGGAATAAACAAACATCCAAGTCCATGTTATGTTAGTTCTTTGACTCCGAAAGGAAACAAAATTCCCCAAACATTTTCCACAGCGGGTTTTTATGAAATTTGAGATTTGCACTAAAGAGCCACAAGGCTGTATACTCATAAATAACACTTTTGTGTGTTTTGGTAATCAGTAGTGCGGATCTACAAAATTTTGAAGTTAATTCTTCCCCGAAAGATATTTCATCGATTTCAAGGCTGCATTTGACAGCATCATAATATATTCCTGGCAAACTTGTTTGTTTGAATAGAATGACGATGGAGAAAGCATTTTAATCTATGGAGATTGGCAAAGACCTCACTAATATCTTTGATTTCAAAAGGCTTAAGCCAAGAATATGAGCAGTAATCAGAGTTGGGAAGTAATGATAAAAAAAAGTTCAATTTCAATTCCTTGTAATTGAAATCTCCGATCACTTTTTCAATTACTTTTAAATGTAATTGAATAAATTAAATTACTAATTACATGTAATTGAAAAGTGTCAATTACTTGTAATTCAATTACATTAATGTAATTGAAAACAAAAGTAATCATCAAAAAATGTGTAATGATTACTTTTTTCAGTAATCATTACACAAAATGTAATTAATTAATTGTTTTGTCAATTACATTTTCCTTGGTATTGCACAAATGGTTCCCTGAGTGTTAAGTCTCTGTACGTGTGTTGTTTTTAACTATGTATTTAATATATATTTTATTCACTTTTATCAAGTTTTTAATTGGCAATCGTCAATCGCCGGCTGCGACTGCATTAAGAACCTGAAACTTGTGCAGGCTCGTTTGTGTTTAATCAGTTCCAAAATATTTTACGATTCATTCTTCACAAACTAAGTATAGTTGAAATAAATTTGTGCTAAGATGAGTGACTTATAGGCTTTTCACACCAAACCCCAAAACCGGTTTTCGGCGAAAACTTGTCCAAAACTCGAAAACCATTCACACTGAACATTACACGTTTTCGTTTGACATTCCAGTTTTTTCACACAAACCACACAAATTTTTTTTTATTTTCTTCCATTTTGTTGAAATAAGAACGTTGATATATTTTATAAAGAGGATCAATATGAACAATTTGACTTGCCACAAACAATTATTTATCAATTTTAGATAAATTAATTTGTTTTGAAATTCGAATTTAATGACAGAATTCCGTCAGCTGTTTTCAATTTCTTTTGAAAGCATCCCATCAGCTTCTTTTTTGACACTTCAATAGGCGCTGAACTTATTAAAAGGTATGTTTGTTTTGTTCATCTCTGAATTCGAACATGTTTTCGACTGGTTTTATATAAAACATAACCCTGTTCCTTGGTTTAGTCCCAAACAGTTTCAAACAGTTTCAGACCGCCAGATTTGGTGCGGACCAGTACAATTTTTCAAGTGTGGAACGACTTCGGACTAAATCTGGCGGTTTCAAACTGTTTGAAAGTCGGCAAGGAACAGACCTCATGTGTTTTACGAAAACCTGAAGCTACAAAAAATGTATGAGAAAACTTGTGTTTTCGATTAGGTTTTTCTCCAAAACCGATATTTCCGCGAAAACCGCGTTTTGGGTTCGGTGTGAAAAGGCTATTACTTCGAAATGTTAGTGCTAACCATCAATTTTGCCAAAGGTGGGTACTGTACAGTAAAATTTTATATTTTAGGCAAAATTTAATTTTTTTTTTCATTTTAAAGTTTTCAAAATGAATATATTGTATTAGTTTGGTAGTAAGAATACCTTTTATTTACTTTTATTATTATTATTATGATTTTTATTTAATTAAAACATGTAATGAATTACAATCCAAGAAATCAATTACCTTCAATGTAATTAACTCGGTGTTTCTTTCAATTACTTGCAAAAATCCATTACTATTTTCAATTACATGTAATTTGTAATTGAATTTTTTCAATTCCAATTACAAGTAATGGAAATTAATGTTTTCTTCAATTACAATTACGTGTAATTGTAATTGAAAAAAGTTCAATTACCAATTACATGTAATTGAAATGAAAGTTGAAATAAATTACAATAAGTAATCATTATTTCCCAACTCTGGCAGTAATGCGGCTTCTTAGCCATCTTTCTTGGAAAAATAGTGCATAACTCAGCCTGGTGTTCACCTGTTCTACTCAACTGGTCTCTTCCCGAGTGGATAAAAACAGCATTTGTTCAGCCTGTCCCTAAAAGGTGAATCTTCGTCTGACTCCAACTATCGACTTACGTCCCTTACTCTCAGTCATGGAAATGCTGATTGAAACGGAAAACGGAAACGGAAGCTTCTTAATGACCGGCAGTACAACTTTCGTAGCAATAGGACCACTGGTGATCTGATGGTAGATATCTGTATCTCACCGAACAGTGGAACCAATCTTTACCTCGTTTTGGAGAAAGTAAGATTATTGCACTTGATATTTCCAAAGCGTTTGATAGAGATTGGCATCAAGCTCTCTCATTGAAAATGCATGCATTTGGTATCGATGAATCTCCTTTTCGTTGGATTAGAAATTACTTTTCGAACAGATAATTACAAGTTTTATTGGAGGGTTTCAAGTCTGATATTCAGAAAATAAATGCTGATGTGCCCCAGGGCTCCGTTTTGTCTCCTACCCTCTTTCTCATTTTCATAAATGATCTCTTATCTTAAACTTCTAATCCCTTAAATAGTTTTGCTGACAATATCACCCTCAGCTTTTCATTTGTTTCTAGATTCACATCCCTGCATTTCGGATGTGGAACTTGAACGACAGCGTATGATTAACTCATTAAATTCTGATCTTGACAGCATTGTCCAGTGGGGAACTAAAAACCTCGTAGAATTTTATGCTTCAAAAACCCAATGCTGTCTGCTGTCGTTAAAGCAATACCATCTCTTGGTCATGCCGAAGGTTTGGGTTCGATTCCCAGTCGTCCCACCTAAAAACTAAAATGTTTTATCCGAGGTACTGCCTTTTGCAAATCCTCCAATTAAGTAAGTAGGTCACTAGGCCCTGGTTCTCAACGAGCAGTTGCGCAACCCAATTTTTCTTTTTTTTTATCTCTTGGAATGTCAAGAAGATTTAACTCTGTGGACCTGCAACTCGAGTACTTTTTCCTGAGACAAATGATTTTGCCCGCCCCAGTTTCCTCTTTTGCAAATCTCATGATGGCTCCTTTAGCAGCACTTTCTATGGCCACGTGTATAGTGGGATCAGGTCAGGAATGATTTCCATAGCTGCTGGTATAGGACAAGGTCTAATTGCACCGATGCACATAGGAGTATTTGTATGCAAAAACTGGACAAAATTATTTCTTGTCTTGATTGCAATATTTTCATCTTAAACCATGTAATAAATACCGTCTTTAATAAATTTACCTTCTTTTAAAACAAAAAAAAAATTCAAGTTTTTTTTTAATTTTTCAACTGGAAACAAGAAAAAAATGCATACAATCGGATATACGATATGACCAAAAAAGATAAAAAGGATCAAAGTTGCAGCCAATATTTTTTTTTAATCAATACTGGGAGCTTTGCTTAACCATATTTTATACAAATAATTACCAAATAACTCCAAAAAATAAAAAAAAACTGAAATCCCAAAGAAAAATAACAGCAGTTTGAATGGGCATAAAAGTGGGAATACGATATGACAAAAAACAACCACATCCGCAAAAATCCGCAGCCGATTCTTTTTGAAAATGAAGCTTGATGGTTTATTTAATCCACCTATGTACAAGTGAGAACCCAATTCCACCGACTTCTATTAAAAAATTACTTCCAAATGAAAAAGAACCAACAAAAATAGTGTTTTTTTTTTGCATTTTTAGAACAAGATTCCAAAAAAATATAAATACTAAAATATTTGTCGTAAAAATGGCTCAATATAATATTGAACATCTGTAGTTGATTTTTATATACCAAAAATTTCATCAGTCTACACAAAATTTTTAAGAAATAATTTAATAAAATTAGTATACTCCTATGTGCGATGATGCAAATGCATGCGAGCCTTGTAGTAAGTTCGGTTCTTTTGTGCCATCTTACAATAATGTTGTTTACATCTTAGGATATTTGATTTACAGCCCCATGATTTACCTCCAAGTCTCTTGCAAATGAGGTTACAAAAATTACACGTGACCTTAAGAAATTTTAAGCCTTGATTACAAGTTTCCTAGGGCTGACCAATTTCTGAGACAAGTTGACTTTTTTTGACCAATAACTGACAAATTGAGTTATTGGTAAGGCACTTAAATTCCAAAGCCCGAAACTTTAATATAAAAGTTTAGCTTAAACTCGTATAATATATTACTGAACAGAATGGGAGACGGAGCTGAAATAGATGTCACAAATGCTGCAGTAAAAGTTGTTCAACTATTGCAGCTGCGGATTTTTTGACATTTTTATTCCAGCTCCAGCTGTCCAGCTCCAACTGTCAAATAAGTGCTTGGATGAAATTTAAATATTTAAGTTTCGTTTAAGCGAATGTGCCTTAGTTAAGTTTGTTGAATTTGTGTCATACCTGAGTTGTTAAAAATAAAAAACACCTGGAATCAAACTAAGTCCCATACCTTATTTGATAAATTTCTTGAATTATCGACAAATCTTAAACATATACCTTGTAAATTTTCTCTATCCTGTTTCTACGTAGTATTCAAAATTTATAGACTGGATACATACAATTTGTAAACATCGGAAAAAAACTATATAGAACTTAATCTAAACCAGGTTTCAGGTACACAAGAATTTTATTATTATTATCATAATAATAATCAATGTATGTACATATGTACATGTTGAATGGGGACTACTTTTTTACCACATCAGAGTTTGATTGCTACGTGCACCAAAGATAATAACCTATTGGAGCTTTAAATCCTTCACCAAAGAATTTATATGATACAAAACCAGTAGGTGAAATGTGAATGTTGCATTTTACCAAAGTAGATTATTGAGAAATTATGTGGATATGTGGTAGCTAGGTCAGTTATACTTCTTGATTGGAATTCAGCACAGACATCAAGAATGTTATTCAAGGTGTTCTGTATTAAGATGACGTGTTTGATTGTACAAGGCGTTTCTTACATTACTTGTATAGAATTATAATTTGAAAAATAAAGGGTGGGTCCACACTGTATAAGTTTGAGTTATTCAAGACGGATAAAAATAGTTTTTGTTTAATTTATACAACTTTAGATTCATTGTTGTAAATAATCCGGTCGAAATACAAAATTCAACAGGCAAACAAAAATTAAAGGACTTTATTAAGCTTTTCATCTAATATAATTAGATGAACTCGTCCTAAATAATGACAGCTCGTGCAAAATACAAAACAAAAATCTTTTTTAGATATTTTACTAACGTCACTGTGTGTGTGTCATAATGGATCCTGTTCGAAACAAAACTCTAAACTAAACTCCATTTTAATTATCTTTTGTAACCAGTACTTACGCTCTGTAACTCTCGCATCAAGAAAATCAGTTAAGGAATGTTGAAAAAATATTCATGCGAGATTTACAGAACGTAGGCAGGACTTCCGAATAATTGGCATAAAGTTAGTTCCGAGTTTTCTGGTTAATTGAGGGTCAACCGTATCTTGCTTAAATAGTTTCAACATCATACTAGTTTCATTCGCTGAACTTTACCCAGGTTTGACATTAGCTAGACAAAGAATTTTTGTGCTGTGATAATTAAAACTTTTTTGATTTAAAAATTCATAAAAACAAACCACATTTTTCAGCATATTGCAAGGACAAATATTTACCTGCATCACACTTCAAAACATACAAGATGCTTCACAACACATGTCACTTAGACAGTTTATTCGTTATCAAAAAACCTAGAAATACTTCAGGGCGGGTTCAGCGTCACCCCAAGTCTAAAAATAACAAAAATTGCTGACCAGGGTCAATTCAGGTTCTTTAAAAAAGTGCTATGTTGCTACTCCAAGTTGACTTCAGGCCCCAACGAACAAACCAACTAATTCGGTTTAAAGTCATGTATGCCGTAGTTAAAAATAAATTAGGTGGGCTTGAAAACTCGTGAAGGCTTAATGCCTAGTGGCCAAAAACTCTCAACCTGTAAGAAACACGCTTGTCCCAGGAATAGAGAGGACCTTAAATGTTAAGCCAAAGACAAATGTCTTAGATGAGAGGCAATTTTTAATGACAGGTAATACTTTTAAGAGATTTGTTATCATCTCGCAAGAGACAATACCCAAAAACATGATTTCTGTATCATAGGCTAGAATTCGATCTTAAGACCTCTGGAGTGACATTCAAATACCCTAACCATTACGACAAGCGATACTACTAACAATGCATAGCATAAGGTCTCTGATATTTACCAATATCGCAAGGTTCATCCTGAAGAAAGCACGAAACTTCAGGTGAGTCTTTATTAAAACACTTATCTTTGTTACAAATGGGGTATTTCTTTGTCTATATATATATTTGGCTAACAGTGGCCTGACAATGAGTGTTTCACTCTCTTTCTGGTGTACGGGTACTCCTATGATTTGCGTTTCTGGATTTAGTCCTCTGATTCTGGCATCAGGTTTGGAAGAGGATTGCCAGGTATTACACCCCTGGCCGCAATATGTCTTAAAACAGTAAAAAACAAGGTTTATATGCCCAGAGAAGGACTTGAATTATATTTATTTAGGAAACCTATGAGCCGAGAACCAGTCATTGAAACCCAATTTTTTGTCCAAGATATACATCATATGTTGATTTAGAACAAGTCAAATGAAAGGGCTAACGGTGAAAAAAAAGGTAAACGTGTCCCATAGTTACTTATTTACTTTACTTTAGATGGCGCTCACAGTCCAGGATGGACTACGGTCTACGACCTCAACCAACAAGCCCCTACAGACAGCTCGGTTCCTAGCTAGCTGCCTCCAGTTACGCACCCCAAGTTGGTTGAGGTCTTCCTACACTTGTGTGTGCCACCTAAGGTGGGGTTTTCCTCTACTGCGCAGACCATCAGGGGTAGATTCGAAGACTCGTCGGGCTGGTGCGTCGGTGTCCATACGCTCCACGTGTCCCAGCCATCTCAGCCGGTGTATTTTCAGCTTTTTTCCAGGGACGTTGCAGTAAAGCCCATAAGGCTCATTGTTTAATCTCCTCCTCCATACTCCAACGATACGGACTGAACCGAAGATCACCCGAAGAATTTTCCTTTCAAAGCACCCAAGCAGATTCTCATCCGTTTTTGACAGAGTCCATGATTCTGCCCCATACAGTAGGACCGGGATGATTAGGGTCTTATATAAGGTCTGCTTGCTTCTTTGAGAGAGGGCTTAACTACTCAAATGCCTTCTTAGCCCAAAGACAAAGCGGTTGGCAAGAGTAATTCTTCGTTTGATCTCTGAACTGATGTTATTTTGCGATATAATAGTGGTGCCCAGGTAGACAAAGTCCTTGACGACTTCGAAGTTGTACCTATCCATCGTGACGTTTTTTCCCGAGTCGAAGATGTTGAGATTGCTTTATCGATGATAGCAAATACTTTGTCTTGTCCCCATTAACAGCCAAACCCATTTTCGCCGCCTCCGATTTAATACAGTAGACGCTCGATTTAGTGAATCTCGAAATAGTGAACTATCCACAATAGTGAACACACAAAATTGTATATAAAAACGTATTTTGTACACAAATTTCGCGCAAGCATTTTCCATAGTTTGAGAGCTCTGAAAAATTGTTTCTGTTTTTTGTTTAAACCTGAGTGAAAGCCTTGTTTAATGCTTAATTAAAATTAAAAACATTCACATCGAACGAAATGTGCATTTTGGATTAAATTCGCCTTTAGAAAGCCTAAGAAAACTCCCGTGAACAATCTCGAAACAGTGAACAGGCCTGGTTTTTATTACTCGGCCATTCCAAAAATTTCGAAACCAAGCAACTCAATTTCAAATTAAGGAAAACAACATATTTAAATATGCCAATATTTACAGTATATATTAGAGCTAACGAAAATATTGTAAATATAAAATTTTGCTTGTTGTTGTAAAATAGGCAAGTGATCAAAAAAGCTCATACTTTATTTTTCGTATCTGGGCATTTTTCGGCATTTTTGTCGCTATAAGTTCTCTATAAATTGTGATGCAAATGGCGATGTGCAGTTGGGTTTTTATAAGTATTTTCAATACACTACTTAAATTCGGAACTATTTTTCTGATAGGAGTGCTGTAAAAATAGTATTACGCCTCAAAATGACAGAACATTTCATGTCTTCTCCGTTACCGAAAAATTACTAAAGTTGTTATAAATGGTGAAATATATTAGTGTTTGTAAAATTATTCCACATACAAAGCAAGACTTGAAAAAGGATTATGGTGGACTTTTTATAGATTTTTAAATCATGTCTTAACGGAGAAGAAAAAATTGCACTTTCTCATCCAAATTTCAACGACTCACAAGCACTTTTTTTTTTAAGTCTCAATTTCTTTGATCCCTTTGCTTAAAATGGATCAAGGTAACTAAAAAAAATATGTGTTAAATTTCATTGAAATCGGTTGACATTTACACGTGCTAGCGAGCACATGAAGTTTTTCATGTTAAAAACATGGTGTTTTGACAGTTTTTTACTCAAAGGGCCCGTAAAAGTGTAAACGTTGATGGAAAAACTTTATACTTGGCAAATATGCTAAATACCACAAGGAGTACACAAATATATTTTTTTTATTTTTGTAAACAACAGTTACTCCATTTAAAATAGCAACAAATGCACACAAACAACGATTTTTAATGAATTTTTTAGATGGGGTTAATATTACGCAAAACTATTGAAAATATTTTTTTTTGATACTCCTAACAGTAGTTAATTTATGTGCCAAGTTTAAAGATTTTCCATCAACTTTTACAATTTTGCTGATATTTTGAGTAAAAACTGTGAAAACCCCATGTGTTTTGAATGAAAAATTTCAAGTGCTCGCTAGCACGTGTTAACGTTAACCGATTTCAATGAAATTTTACACACATTTTTTCAATTCCCTGAATCGCTTTTATCATTGATGAGAATAATTTAAAAATACGAATTTCAATATAACTGAACAAAAAAGAAATCTTTAATCGTACGTGTGTTCTCCGTTACCATTAGCTGTCTTCTCCGTTACCATCTTTCATATTTTTTTCTGTTAGTAAAATGAAACTTGGCATTAAACCAAGGATGGTTTTTGATAAATGTTGGTATTATGAAAGTATGTAAAAAAAATCAACTTCATATCTTAATGGACGGCGCAGAATTTTAAACTTCAAGGCAATGGTCGGAAATCTCTAAATCGTACGTGTCTTCTCCGTTACCGTCTATTTTTTTGAATAAACTTACTAAATTTCATAATTTTTTGGTGAAACTTCTGTGTCGTGTACTTTGTGATGAATTCTTAAAAATCACTGAGTTTCATAAAAAAATATTAATTTCTTAACAAGAAAAACCTTACTACAAGCGTCCGATTGTCTTCTCCGTTACTTTGGAATGGCCGTACTTCACTATATCGAGCGTCTACTGTAAATGCAAACGCGCCAGTAACAGCCCGCTTCGTTCTCCCAATGATGTCAATATCATCTGCATAAGCAAGTAGTTGAACGGACTTTTGAAAAATTTTACGTACGCATCGCCTTGCCTCAAACCTTTCTTGACATCAGAGTCCGGTGGTGTTCTTACCAAACTTTGACAGAACAGCGAGATTTCGCCAACGTCATCCTGCACAAGTGGACGAGTTTAGCAGGGATGTCGAGGAGCGACAAGGCTGTATAGTTCTTTTCTATCTCCGCAATTATATGCTACTTTGAAATCGATAGAGGTGGCGTGTATAATTTTGAAACTCCTGGGTTTTTTCTAAAATCTGTCAGAGTGGGAACATTTGATCGACGGATGAATTGGCAGGCCTACAACCACACTGAAAGGGGCCGATCAGATCGTTGACAAACGGTTTGAAGCGATCACATATTACAGATGACATGATTTTGTATGCGATTTGTACCTCTGGAGTTGGCACAGATCAGAGCATCTCCTTTCATATAGATGGGCCAGGGGCCACACTATACCGAGGTTCCACTCATTGAGCATTCATAGGACAAAATTTTTGGAGATAAGTTGATGTATACTCCCTACCAAAGCCATCTAAATTAATTGGGATAAAAGGCAAATTATTGAACGGAACACTCTACTTATCTTTTCAATACGTCTGTGGATCTCCTATCTGCCTCTTTCCTTCTAATACCGTGAATTTTCTTCAGTTTTCTCCAAAAATGCTTCACACCTTGAATCACTAATTTTTTCTTTCAAATTTACTCGACAACTTTTCTTCAAATTTCAACCAAAATAACTTTTTTTTCAATTTTTATTCTCTTTCAAATTTTACTCGAAAAGTTTTCCAAAGGCTGAACTTTCCATGATAAACCTATTGTCTACCTCGACCATACCCTTTCAAGTAAATTATTCTGAGAAAATCTCAAAAAACCAAAATCGAGAAAAAATTTCTGCTAGGCATTCTCCTTGTTTAGAGTCCACCTGACTCGCTTACATCTTCAGCTCATCCGCTATTGATATTAATAGTTCCTGAATTTTGGAACCAACTGTTCCACTCAAATCGCAAATTGATCGGAATCTATTTTTGTTAATTTTCCTAAATACTTTAAGAGTTGATCTCTGGTTGAGGGACATAAATTATCTACTGACTCTACAAGCATTTTGGAACTGTAAAGGAAAAAAGGAAGGCTAAAAATGGACAATTATAAAGAATAGGTAGGTGAAACTTGTTGTGGTAAATTTTACCGCAAGTTGTACGCCCCTGGTGGTACTGGAAACAGTGGGCTAAACCCTCTGGTAGATTAGTAAGCACCGAATCCCTTGGCTGCAATTAGGACGTTAGGTGGGAGAAGCCTTAGTAAGAATTGATAAAAAATCTCTCTTGCCTGAATGTGTCTTTCAACGACATTATTTACTACTGGTTGGGGGGTGGGGCGGTATGCTTCGATTTATAAACCCAAGTGATATGACCTTGAGTATGCCCAAACGGGTAATCGTCAATTGAAGCTAGTACTCATATTTTATTTTCAATAAAGACTGATATTGAATGAAAACTGTAAGGGTATTCATATAACAGCGTAAAGTCGTCGTAAACGTTGTAAACTTTTAAACTTCGTAATTCTGTCACAATTTGTATGGAAAATTTGACAGATTTACGAAGTTTAAAACTTTACGATGTTTACGACGAGTTTGCGCTGTTGAATGAATACCCTTTGTATCATTGGCCGTATGCTTGATTTGACGAAAACATTATGATCTTAAGACAGTTTTGCTAAAGCTTTTACTGTATTTCTTTGAATTCGAGCCTTTTCGAAGTTTGGAATCACTTCGAAATCGTTGAGGTAATAGTCTGAAATTTAAACTATTTGTCCTAATATGAGATTTCCAAAATTCAGGAAATGCAAAATTATGGGTTTCGATATTCTCTGAATGAGTTTCTTATTTTAATTAGTTCATTCCCTTTTGTCTTTTGTTATTGTTGATGCGAGAACTCGGATTGATAAGGACTTAAAAGAAGTATCAGTATTTATATTCACCTTTAATTCTTCCTCAAAAAAAATTCTTTTTTGTGTAATATTTGTATTTGCATTTATTTTTAATATAAATTTGTTTCTTTTCAGAAAATGGTAAAATAATTCATACCACCAAACACAGAGTTAACTCATCAACAACAGCCGCTACAACAGGCAACAAAAACACAATGTCTTCATCAATTTGTCCACATTTTGCCCAAAATGCCTGGAAGAAAGATCTTTGCTCGAATTGTTTTAAATCAAAAGAAGAACACAAACAATCAGCTGTAACTTCATCAAAAAGTCGACGAGCAGCAACTATTGACACCACAAAGACTGATTACCCTAATAAAAACAAAAAGCCTGCTCGAAGCATCATCAAAGGCACAAAGCCCAAGTCCAAGAAGACCAATAAAGTATGCTTTCCCAAACAAATTTCTGAAGTCATTGGCTATGGCGGTGATTGGTCAGAGGATACAAATAGTGATGATGATGACTTTATGAACATTTCCAATAGCAATGATGATCAATCGGCTGGAGTTGCGGACGAAGAAGAGAATCTTGAGTTGAAGAAACTAACAAAAGCCAATACGGACTTTAACATGAACAATGGTAATCTTCTGGGTGATCCTCAAGAGAATATCAAAAAATCATTTGCAGCACTTAAGCTGGGTGCTCCACAAGTTGATAAGGAAGGTAAAAAACAAACATTGAAGATCAATGTGACACCTTTTGGTAGTTCGAAGAAACTAAGTTCTGCTTCCAAAGCTAAGTTTGAAGTAAAAGAAGAACCAGTGCAAAAAAAGACAGTGTCTAAAATAAGTGCGATGCCTTCTAGTAGTTCGTTGGAGACAAAAACTCCAGCTGATGGGAAAAATAGTCCACCTATCGAAAGGGCCATGGAAAAGTCGCTATTGGAAGAGATATCAGAGACTCTGGAACAGAACAAGAGTGACCAAAAGAAAAAGCTCCAAAACAAGTCTGCCCCGACAGATACAAAAATCAAATTTGAGATCACCAGCCTTGCAGACACTCAAGAGAATAAGACATTTCTCGACCTTAAGAAGCCAATCGCAAGGAACTCCCCTATTACCAAGGACCAGATCAAGCCCAAAATAAGCATCAGTACGATGCAAAAATACTCAGACTCCGAGAGTAATTGTTCGGATAGTGAAAATGGTGTTTCGGCTTATTATGATGTTGTAGAAACAGATACAAGCTATGAGAATGTTCCCGATGGCAAGAGCATCAAAGAAGAAGATCAACCCGATTGCGGAGAAGTTGTGACCAAACTTGATTCAGACGATTCAAACTCTGTGTATTCAAGCTCTCAGTATATCACTGATATTCTATTGTCATCCAAGACCCGATCAGCTACGTACTCCTTGCATGAAGGAAACTTTATGACCAGCAAGATCACTTCCGATGGACTGATTGTGACAAAATGCAGCTCAGATGATGCACTCGATTCGACAGGATCAAGTTTTGATGGCAGCAGCGATGAGGAGACGTCTTCATACAACATGACCAGGAGTGAATCGGATTCAGGGATTGGTATCTCAATCGGAAACGACTACAAGAATTTGAATGAAAAGTCCGGTATTGAAAAGAAGCTTAGTGCAAGCACAAATAATTCAGACTACGAGGACATCCAGGTGACGGATCAAGTCAACTCAGTGACATCGAAGACTTTCTCACTGGAAAAGAGCCGAGAGTTGGCTGGGGAGCCAGATGGCAGTGCTGACCCTGACGGTAGTTTGGAAAATCAACAACAACAACAACTTCCAGCGTTACCTAAATCACCACCACCTACAGCGGTGTCACATGAGGCTAGGCCATCATTCCTACATGGCTTACAAAAGAACACTCCAGCCAAAAAACCTGAGCTACCAGCTAAGCCATCAGTGATGAAAACCTTCACGACAAAGCGACAACCAACCTCTGCCGAACAACAGGTGATCATTCAATTGCAGCAGGTAATGAAGCCATCAGCAATGCCAAACTCAACTGATGCACTCGACACTGCCTTGGAGGAACAATCAAAGCTTCTGAAAAAAGGGCGAGCACCAAGTCGTCCACCAGGCGATGAAAAGTCTAGTGCACCTCCGACTCCTGAAAGAGACTACAACATTGCAGTTGAACTATCTCCAGATCCAGAGAAGACTCCAGCCGAGGAATGCAAGATTCCTGCCGATGAGAGTGCTGCATCATTAACCCCCCAACAGCAACTTGCCTATGCCACAAATAGTATCTATACAAGAAAACAACAGACATCCATTACCGTAGGCGTCAAGAGTACAGCTTCGCCCGTAATTCGAGAGAAAGATAAACGTGAACGCGCCACAGTCAATCCCAAGTTCCGGTCCTTGAATACATTTTCTTCCCATCGTAAGGCTCAGCTGACACAGCAACTCTCGGCATCACCGCCTTCGTCGCCAGCAGGTCAATTTATCACCCTTTCACCAGAACCATGTTCAACGACAGTCCAACAGTCGCGCAAGAGCTTCTCCCTTTCTGAAGAATGCCTAACCCTGACAGATGATATGAAGAAGCAACAGCAAAAGAAGAATAAATTCTCCATTAGGAAATTCCTTCGCATGGGAGCCAGCAAAACCACAGACAATTTGCATAAGAAGGATGGCATTTATTCGGAAATTGTGACGGGCGATGAATCGGGAGTGGTTGCCATGGGTAAGCCTCGTCTTGTGATCATACATCCGATCGATATAAATCCCACGGCTGTCGAAGTGGTTAAGGATATAACGAAAACTAATGACAGTGTCACATCGCAGACAATTGTGTTGACAACGGCTAGTGCGGGAAATAGCAGCAATAGTAATACTACAAGCAGTAGTAATGGTGGTGGCGCAGGCAAACCACCAGCTCCACCATTGCGTAAGACCGATTCTGGAGCTGGGCAAAAGAATCATGAGGCCAATAAACCAGCTAGGCCACCACCACCCAAGAGTGCTGAATTGCGCAGGAAACAGCAGAAGATCAGTTTTGATATTAAAACCGGTGCTGGTGCTGGAGGATCAGTCAAGTGCAAAGTGGATAATGTCTATGCGAATTTAGGTATGTGTGTTGATATACATCTATATGTTGAAAATTGATCCCTAAGCAGTTCATTAGCATTTTAGCTTTATGTAAGGCCAAAGCAAATGGGGGACAAAAATCTTGCGATTTTATTTTAAATCTTTAAGTATATGATATGATCATTTTCTATGCAACTCGAACTCATAAGAATACATGTGACGGAGCATGGCTTATATGGTATATCGGAAGGGGGCTTTCCCTCTTTATAAGAAGTTTTTCGTAACAACCATTTTATTTGGGGTTTTCTATAAGTAACAATATTTCACTTATTTCCCTTTCGATCTGTCAAAACACAGATTTTGACAGTTGAATCCTTCGAATAGACAAACAAATAATTTGTGCGTTTATTAGAAATCAAAAACGGCTATGCGCAATTTATTAAAGAAAATTAGAAAACTTTGATTTTTCTATGTTTTTGTTGGTTTTTGTTTAATTTTTTTTGCTAAAATGTTGGCACATAAAATTTTAAAATATCCATTTCGATAGAAAATTCAATTTTGAATAAAATTTTTTCAGCATAAAATTGTCAAATTGGGGGCTTAGTTTTATAGGCCAATCGGCAGAGATTTTTGTCTTGCCAAACTATAAGGATCAATTTTTTTGATTGGAATTGATGAATGGGTCGTTTTTGATTAGATATGTATAAGAAAAAAAAATATGTGAGTACCGCGACTCGCCTTGAGGATGTGTAAACATAGGCTTTGACCTAAGGGATTGGGTCTTTACCACGTAATGCAAAAATTGGGAATCTGTAATACTCATATGATGAATCACCATTATTTTTAATTAAAAAAACAAAAACCCTTCCGCAAATCAGTTTAACAGTTCCGGTGCGAAAAAAAATCAAAATTTTCAAAACGATTTTCCACCTTTTCTGTGCACCAAGTTGAATAATATTTAAGGCGAAAAACGTTTGCATTGGCCTAAGCCACAATTGAATCATTAATACTTACTTACTTACTAATCCGGCTCCCGATCCATGAAGGGTCTCTGCCTGAGATATTGCGGTCTTCCATCGGTTGCGGTCCCTCGCACGCTCCCTCCAGTCGTCGAGACCAAGCGCTCTTGCGTCTGTGACCGCCTGGGTCCCTAAAGCGGAGGTTTGGTCTTCCTGGTCGTCTCGAACCTGGGAGCTGGGATTCAAAGATTTTCTTGGCCGGAGCGTTGATGTCGATGTAGCCGAGCCAGTGTAGTCGACGTGTTTTGGCTCTTTGGACTACATCAACATCTTGGTACAGCTCGTACAGTTCACTATTGAATCTCCTCCTCCAATCACCGACCAAATATCCGCCAAAGAATTTTTCTGTCGAAAGTGCCCAGTATCAATTCCCTTTTTTTTACTTATCGTCAAGCACTCGGCACCCGTAGAGTAGAACTGGTAAAATATGCTTTTTGTATAGCGTGCACTTTGCCTTTCGAGAAAGGAGTTTTGAACCCATTTTTTGTTTGGCCAAACCGAAGTAGCAGCGGTTCGCTAGGGTAATTCTTAGTCGGATTTCCACTAAGGTGTCGTTCGTGGAATTGATGTTTGTTCCGAGGTAGGTGAACTCCTTGACTACCTCCAAATTACTGCTATACCAACAGTGACGTTTTGTCCTAGGTGATGGACAGATGAGGCTTTGTTTGTTGATAGCATATACTTTGTTTTGTCCTCATTCACTTCAAGACCAACGCGTTTCGATTGTTCATCAATAGCTGTGAATGCTTCAAGTACAGCTCTATTGGAACGGCCGATGAGGTCGATGTCGTCCGCATAGCCAAGCAGTTGAGAAGACCTGTTAAAGATAGTGCCTTCCATGTTAACACCACTCTTGCGCACTATCTGCTCCAGGACTAGGTTGAAGAAATCACATGATAGCGCATCTCCTTGTCTGAACCCTGTACACGTCTGGAATAACTCGGATAATCTGTTACCCATTTGCACGTTGCACCGCGTATTTTGTAACGTCATGCGGCATAGCTGGATCAGTTTTTTCGGAATCCCGAGTTCCGACATCGCCAATAGAAGCTCTTGGTGACTTATACTATCATATGCGGCTTTAAAGTCGATGAATAGGTGGTGGGTCTCGACTTGAAATTCATTGATCTTTTGCAGAATTTGCCTCAATGTGAAGATTTGGTCTATCGTTTATCTGCCTGGCCTGAAGCCACACTGGTACGTGCCGATCATAGTGTTGCAGAAAGGTTTTAGACGCACATAGTACGTTGGATAGGATCTTGTAAGCAACATTAAGCAGGGATATGCCTCTGTAGTTCTTGCAGGACATTTGAATTTTACCTCAATTATTTTTAACATGTATAGATTTTTTTTTGCGCACGGGAACTGTAAAGGAGGCGTTTAGTTCTGGATGAGATACCAGATACTCCACAAGCAGACCGAGGCGATCTGTCTCTCCAACTAAATGTCTGATATCTAAAGGGTGTTTTTTTTAGGCGTGTCGTTTTCAATCTGGCAATACTTTTTTCGGAGATGGTCTTTTTGACGGATGTCATTTGATTTATGCTCAGTTTGGTTTTCCATTTTATAATGAATAGACTTACTTCTGATAAACGTTTACAAATCGTGCAAACTTATTACAAAAATAATGGTTCGGCTCGCGCGCTGCGATGAAAAATGATAAAAAATGAAGCCGGCCATAATGTTACAGTCAATGGGGAACGCTAAGGAGCCATGATTAATGACTTTTTCGTGTCTGAATTGGAGGATGTTGATGTCAACGACCCTTTGTCCCAACAAGACAGCGCTACATGCCATACAGCCAATGAATTTAAAGAAGCTACTTTAACTTATTACGTCACAAAGTTTTCCCTAAATTCAAATTTAGTGTCAAAAAGTAACTTTGAATAACTTTTAATAACTTTTTCCAACTCGTCTCCTTGATATGAGTTGAAATGGTTAATCCGTCAAAAGCTGCTGAAATCACGATTTTTTCATTTTCAGTTATCTTTTGTTTGTTTCTCGATCGTTCTGTTTGGAATTGATCGCATTTTTGCAATAATAGCTTCATTTTATTATCCCTTAGATCTGGATCCGTATTAGATTATCATAAGCAAACAGGATCCCAGTGCGACCAAAGTGTCATATACCTATCTCAGTTTATCCTGTATTTACTCTCTACTCTATTCTCAGTTTTCAACACAAAAAGCCATCGACCTGTCAGAGAAAAAAACTGATTTTTGCAAGAAAGTGCTAAGGGTGTATGTTTAGAATGGATATCACAAACAAAAATTGCCACCCGCGAATGCAGAGATTAACATCTAAAGCAGCATAAAGGCGAAGTTATAGCCAATCATTCGCACAGTCTTTCACTGTATGTGTATATATTTCATATTTTGTATCGTTGCGTATGATTCTTTATGATTTCACGTTGGTTTGGGAAAGCCTTAAGAATACAAAATAATGAAACAAAAAATGAAATTTCTAGACATAAAGCAACAAAATCTTTATCTGTCAAAATGTATGTCAGATATCGCTGTCAAGATATAATCACAGAGAGATATCACTGACATCCAATCAAGAAATGAAAAAGAGTGACTCCATTAGATATTCCATGTTCTGAGGGAAATTATCTCCTGTGGTGTCAGGGTGTAAAAATTGTACTCCAGTTAGCAAATACCAAAACCATTAGGTATCAAACGAAAACTTCCTTATAGCCTTGTCACAGCGAACCCAAAACGCGGTTTTCGCGAAAATATCGGTTTTGGAGAAAAACCTAATCGAAAACACAAGTTTCCTCATACATTTTTTTGTTGCTTCAGGTTTTCGTAAAACACAAGTTTTATATAAAACCAGTCGAAAACATGTTGGAATTCAGAGATGAACAAAACAAACATTCCTTTTCATAAGTTCAGCGCCTATTGAAGTGTCAAAAAAGACACTGATGGGATGCTTTCAAAAAAAATTGAAAACAGCTGACGTAATTCTGTCATCTCAAATATAAAATTCGAGTCTCAAAATAAAATATTTTATTTAAAATTGATAAATAATTGTGGCAAGTCAAATTGTTCATATGGATCCTCTTTATAAAATAAATAACCGATTTTATTTCAAAAAATGGAAGAAAATAAAAAAAATTGTGCGTGGTTTGTGTAAAAAAAATTGGAATGTCAAACGAAAACGTGTAATTTTCAGTGTGAACGGTTTTCGCGTTTTTGAAAAGCTTTAGCCGAAAACCGGTTTTGGGTTTTGGTGCGAAAAGTTTTAGCCGAAAACCGGTTTTGGGTTTTGGTGTGAAAAGCCTATTACCTATTGTAGTTTACAGAGTTCTACCTTAAGCCTAGTTTACAGTTCCCGTGTGCAAAAAAAAAAACATACGCAAATATTCTCGCATGTCAAAAATAATTGAAGTGAAAGACAAAATTAATTTTTGCATGATTAGATTACAGTTTCATGCAAAAAAAAAAAAAAACATTGCTGTCATGGAATGTCATGCAAAACAATGGACAGACAACTGTTTTGCATGCGAAAAAAGTGTGGTGAATAAAATATTTTTTTTGGATGGTCGGTCTACACTTCCAAAAAAAAAAATTTTTTCACCTCAAGGCCTTATTAGCATGCAAATTGTTTTTGCATCCAAAAATAATTATTTGCCATTTTTAGGCCTATAGTTTATTAATTAATGACTCAATGGGTGGCTTAGGCCAAGGCAATCGTTTTTCGCCTTGAATATTATTCAATTCGGTGCACAGAATAGATGGAAAATCGTTTTTAAAATTTTAATTTTTTTTTCGCACGGGAACTGTAAACTATGCTTTACCTGTAACAAACAGAATCACTCGGAACGGAGCTTGAAAGCCATATCCACCCAATACGACTTTCAATTTTCCCCATACCGAGAGCTAAGATTTTTTTTTTTAATACCGAGCGCTAAGATGTTTACACATCAAAAATGGCGAGTTGGTAAGTGTTGTGCGTCAGCCACCATTTTGAAAAAACGCGTTTTAGCCAATATCTCGGCAATGGTTTATCGTACAAGAAATATAACAGTACTTTTTTCATAGAAAATTTAATTGTCTTTATTCATGTATACAACATTTTTTTAAATGTTTACACTGTCATAGTCAAAGCGCCTTAAAGTATGCTTTTTAAGCTTTCACCTTATATCTCCTTGATGGTTGCTGTTATGGAAAAAAAAAATGTAGAATATGTAATTTCAAATAATGGGGGCTATCGTGAATAAAAATTTCCCATGGAATTTTTCCTATCGTCGAAAACTGGGAACGTGAATTGTGGTCGCAGTTTCTCTCGGAACTTATTGGCATCGAAAATGAATATTCCATGTCTACTAACTAGGCTACCATTTTGATCGACCAAATTTGAACCTGCAAGGAACAGTGAAAAATTGTTGGCATTTCCAATTTTAGAAGATGGGAGAAATTCCGTGGGAAATTTTATCCACGATAGCCCTAAATATCTGAGCAAAGATTTTTATTCTTATAAGTATGGTTCAAAAGTTATTGTTGTCTAAAGAGCTGGTGAACATTTAGCTCAAAGTGCTTTAAACTGCTCCAAATTTTGTGGACGTACTGTTTGCATCAGTTGAAAGTCCATGGTTAACACCTGGTAGTGAAATCGCGACTCTTTGACTGCCATAATGCACTCTCAAAATGCGAACAAAAAATTGCAAAGTTATAATTTTTGAACCATACTTCGTACGTTAAAAAATTATTAGAAATTACATATTCTACAAATTTGTAAATCTGTTTTCTTTTTCATAGCAGCAACTGTCAAAAAGTATAAAGCAATGTTTTATACAGGAATAGAGATAATTAAATTTCCTACGGAAAAGGATTTAACATATTTTTTTAACGATGAACCGTTGTTGAGATATTGGCTAAAACGCTTTTTTCAAAATGATGGCTGACGCACAACACCTCCAAACTCTCAATTCTCTATACTCAGAAACGACCCATCTATCAATTCCAATCAAACAAATTGATCCTTATAGTTTTGCATTATGGAAAATCGTTTTTCTTCTGATTACTGGCCTAAAAAGTGGTCAGTGTGACCACTCACTTAGACATGCAAGGGTAAATTTAGTAGCATTTGCGGTTTTAAGCGTAAGTAATTGTTCCTTTTAAAAAAGCTATATGCAATAACCTAAAATAGCAACTTTAATCTTTGATAAATTGTTGAAATGTGTTGTAAATATGTAATTCACTACTTGAGCTATTAATTGAAACTTTGTTTTTTTGTATAAACATACTTTTAAGTTTTATGTTTATAAAATATTTTTCATTCCTCAATAAAATTTGTAATGTTCAAGATTGAATAAAATATATTCTCTGAAACTCTTATTTCAAAAGGTTATGGGCCCAGAGAAACGCTAAGAAGAATAATTATACCGAAAGAAGAATTACTCCGAAGATTTGTTGTGTACAAATAAGTAATATCTTTTCATTTATTATAATATTTTTTCTTTTTGCTTAATCTTGAATAAGACCAAAAGACATTGTATAAATATAATTATGTCGAGCAATTTTTTGGCCACTATTGAAAAGCTTAAGGGGCGTGATAATTATGCTAGTTGGAAGTTCGTTATAAAAACTTATTTAGAACATGAAGGACTTTGGAAAGCTGTTAGGTACTGAAGAGAATGCTCCGAAAATTTCAAAATGCAGAACAACTCTGATTTTGTCCATTGATCCAACTAATTTTATTCACGTTCAAGAAGCTGAAACGGCAAAAGAAGTTTGGGACAAACTACAAACTGTTTTTGAGGACAAGGGTAGGGTTCGTCGGATAGGTTTAATTCGTCAATTATCTCAGGCGAAACTAGACGAATGTGAATCAATGCAAGTTTATGTTAACACAATCAGCTGCACAACGTTTGAATGCTATTGGCTTCAAAGTCGATGACGAGTGGCTGGCGTGTTTTTTATTAGGAGGCTTATCTGAAAAGTATGGACCAATGGTGATGGCATTAGATAATATCGAAATTCAGCTTTCAAGTGATGCTGTCAAGACAAAATTATTACCAGAAATTCCATCGGATAGCAAAAATAGTGCATTCTTTAATAATGCGAAACAGAAGCAAAGGAAAGGTGGCATTCGTTGCTACACATGTAATAAGAAAGGTCACAACTCACAAATCACCTGACTGCCCAGACAAGAAAAAGGATTCCAAAAAGAAACCTGATTCAGCTTATAATGTGAAGCCTGAGTATAGTTCAGTGTTTTTGACTGGACAGTTCAATAAATATGATTGGTATATTGATTCTGGTGCAACACAGCATCTCACAATGAATAGTGATTGGATTTTCAATGAAAAGAAATCTACTATTTCCGAAATATTAGCTGCCAACGATACAAGAATGAAGGTCGAATTATGTGGCACTGTTAAGTTATATGCTGATGTTAATGGAACACCAAATCCGATTGAAGTACGTGATGTTTTATGCGTTCCAAATTTAACTGCCAATCTTTTATCAGTAAGTCAATTAACGAAAAATAATAACTATGTTGATTTTAACGCAAATGGTTGTAATATAAAAAACAAATTTGGTAAGTTGATGGCAACTGCAAATTTAGTTGATGGTTTATATCGCTTGAATGGTGCAAGATGCAAGAGCTATGTTGCTGTATCTAAAAGTGAAAAAATTGAGACATGGCATCGTAGATTAGGCCATATTAACATCAATGATTTGTTAAAAATGAAGAAAGAGACAGTGAACGGTGTTTCTTTTAATGAAGAAAAGTTGACTGATGTATGTGTTACCTGTTTACAGGGCAAACAAGCGAGATTTCCCTTTAAACATGCTGCAACAAGAGCAAATGAGATTTTGGAACCTGTCCACGCTGACTTGGCAGGACCAACTCCAACTCAATCAATTGGTGGAAGTCGTTACTACTTTGTTTTAGTAGATGATCACTCAAGAATGACTTTCATATATTTTTTAAAAACCAAAGATGAAGCTTTCGAAAAATTCTGCGAGTTTAAGGCATATGTCGAGAACCAAACCGGCAAGAAGTTGAAGAAGTTTCGTTCAGATAATGGAACTGAATTTTGCAACAAAAGGTTTGACAATTTGTTTAATGTTTGTGGTATCGAAAGACAAACGTCGACACCATATACTCCACAGCAAAATGGACTTGCTGAAAGAACAATTCGAACATTGACAGAAAGAGCTTTATGTATGTTCACAGATGCAAATTTAGGTAAAAAATTTTGGGCTGAGGCCGTTGCTACTGCAACATACATAAAGAATCATTCATCTTCACGGGTTTTGGAGGACAAGTCACCGATTGAAGTTTGGTCTGGATTTAAACCAGATTTATCTCACTTTAGAATTTTTGGATCACCGGCTATGATTCATGTTCCTGATGAGAATCGAAAGAAGTTTGAAGTTAAATCAGTTGAATATATATTCGAAGGATATTGTAATGGCAACAAAGGATATAGGTTGATAAATCCTGCAACAGACAAGGTGGTTGAAAGCAGAGATGTTATCTTTTTAGAATCTAAAAAAATCAGTAATCCAGCTTTGTCATTTACAAAATCAAATGAAAGTTCAGATAACGGTTGTATAGTTGTTGAATTGGGTGATAGTGATTCATCTGATGAATACTGTGATGCTGTGGAATTACCACCATTTCAAGAAGATCAAATCGGTGAGGAGATAATTCCACCAAATGAAATGGTAACATCAGATCCAGGACAGATCAACAATTCAAATGAAACTACAACTTTAAGAAGATCAACTCGAATAAAAAAAACAATCAACAGACAAGACGTTCAATATTTTGTACAAGATAATGTTAATGAACCATCATCTTTTAGTGAAGCGATTTCAAGTTTAAATAGTGAAGATTGGAGGAGTGCAATGAATGAAGAATTTCAATCACTCTTAGGAAACAAAACTTGGCAATTGGTAGATTTACCAACAGACAGAAAAGCAATCAATTCAAAATGGGTATTCAAAATCAAGACCGATACAAATGGAAAAATCCTTCGATACAAGGCGAGACTAGTTGCGAAAGGATGCAGTCAACGTGCTGATATCGATTATGAAGAAACGTTTTCACCAGTCGTTCGATATTCTTCAATACGTTTAATGATGGCATTAGCAGCTAGATACGACTTAGATATCGAACAGATGGATGCAATAACAGCATTTTTACAAGGTGATGTCAATGAAACTATTTACATGAAGCAACCCGAAGGTTTTGATGACGGAAGTGGTCGAGTTTGCCAGCTGAAAAAGGCTATTTATGGTTTAAAACAAGCAAGTCGACAATGGAATATCAAGTTGAATGATGTGATGATAAAGAGTGGATACAAACGTTCGCAAATTGATTCGTGCATTTATTTTCGTCGTCAAGGAAGAAGTATGATTTTTGTTGCGGTCTATGTGGACGATTTTTTAATTTTTTCGAACAACAAAGGATGGACAAACCAACTCAAAGCTAATTTGACGAAGAATTTTAGCATGAAAGATTTGGGAGAAGCAAGTAATTGCATCGGGATGAGAATCACTCGGGACAAGGAACAATTACACTTGACCAAAAGAAATACACGGAACAAATAATTGACAAATTTAAGATGAATGATTGTTATCCTGTGAAGAACCCAGTAGATTCAAATCAAAAATTAACTAAGGACATGACAGCTAATACATTGGATGAGACCAAGGAAATACAAAATATACCTTATCAAGAAGCAGTAGGAAGTCTACTTTATTTATCTGTTTGTACTCGTCCAGATATTTCGTTTGCGGTTGGAAATGTGAGTCGTTTCAACAACGAATTTGGAAAAGGTCACTGGAAGGCAGTTAAAAGAATTTTCAAATATCTCAGAGGTACAACAGATTATAAACTTCAATTTTCGCGTGATGGAAACCAATGTTTGATTGGATTCTCAGATGCAGATTGGGCATCGGACATTGAAAGTCGAAAATCATGTACTGGCTATTTATTCAAAATTTAAGGTGGAGCAATTTCATGGACTAGTAAACGTCAACCAACAGTTGCTTTATCAAGTGCAGAAGCGGAATACATAGCTTTGTCATCGGCTACACAAGAAGCTATTTGGTTGAAACAGCTACTACAAGAAATTGGTGAGAATATCGATTCGGTTGAAATTCATTGCGACAACAAGAGTGCCATAAATATTGCACACAATCAACTTTATAGTCCAAGAACTAAACACATTGATATTCGACATCATTCTATAAAAGAGAAAATAACAGATGGCTTAGTTAAGATCAAATATCTCAACACTGAAAATATGGTTGCTGATAGTTTAACAAAAGGTGTTACTAATGATAAACATAATTTTTGTTTAGAATATATGGGCTTAACTTTTTAATATTTTGTTTATGTTTTTAGTAATATTTAAATTGAATTATTTTAACCATTGATGTTAGTGTTAATTTTTTGTTATTTGATTGTGAATTAAGGTGGAGTGTTGTCAATATGTAATTCACTACTTGAGCTATTAATTGAAACTTTGTTTTTTTGTATAAACATACTTTTAAGTTTTATGTTTATAAAATATTTTTCATTCCTCAATAAAATTTGTAATGTTCAAAATTGAATAAAATATATTCTCTGAAACTCTTATTTCAAAAAAATGGAAGCAATCACATGCAGAAATTTTGGAATTCAATTTTCAAGTCTATTTTCATGTTAATGTACGTTGATTGCTCTTGAACTTGTATGCGCTAAACATTTTTTAATCGACAAAAAGGAATTTCAGTTAATTTTATTATGTCCTCCATTTACTAGTCAAATTTATTGTGCGTTTAAACTCGAACACCTACATATGCTACAAGTGCCACATAGAATATTAATTGAAAATGTTTTTACTCCTCCTACATAAGACATGACAAGAGAGTATTCTTGCCGGGACCGGTCTTAACTGGGACACATGATAATTTAACCCAAATTTTGTTTGTTCTTGAAAAACATTCTGGTGCAATGTGAATAATGGCCAGAATAAACAAGTACTTATATTACCTACAATCCTACATACATACATCACAAGTGACACAAACAGAATACCATAAATAAATACACAAGCTTTTATAAAACAAGGCATTCAATTATTGGGATAGCACATATTTTATAGGAAGACGTTAACGTTCCTAAGCAACAGGTGTAGGTTTATAAAATGGATGAAATTAAATGGTATTTATTCAATGGATGTAGGTTAGGGAAAAGATCTCACGATTTTATTATTTATCCAAGAAAAACTAAACTCTTATATCTGTTTCGTTAGAAATAGTATGACCAAATTTCTTGAACTTTTCGTAAAAAAAAATATTTGAGTTTTTTTTTATTGTCCATGTCCATCAGTCAAATAGTAGTTTGTACATGGTTCATCGAGGTTTGAATTGATTCAGAGTCAAGAAATTTGATACTAGGAGCTAGCAACACTCAATTTGAAAGTAAAAGAACTGCAAACAACTCTCAAGCTGCTCCCGAGAGTAAGACTCGCATGGCGAAACAGTCACTAAATTAGCTCACAGAAAAAAATAAATAAATAAATTGGGTGGCGCAACAGCTCATGGAGAACCAGGGCCTAGTGACTTACAACTCACAACCATTCCTGTGTGCGTGTTTGTTGGCAGGAATGGAGGGGACCTACAGTTTTTTGCCGAGTCCGAACGGCTAAAATGAGAAGCACTTTTTCATGACAAGTATACTCTTGGAGGATTTGCCAATTCCTCGCAAGAGGCAGTACCTCGAATAAAACATTTCTGTTTTTAGTTGGCACGGCTGGGAATCGAACCCACACCTTCGACATGACAGTCCTACGCACTAACCATCAAGCCACGAGGTACTACTCACACAGAAAGCTTGACAGCTATTCGAGAGTCACTATCGAGTTTTGTAGTCAAAGTACTCTCAAATGGAAGCGCACCTTAAAAGCGTTGTCTTTTGGTCATCCGGAAGCAGTCTGATTGCTTCTGAAATCGTTCGTTTGTCACAACATGACAGTTCTTCTTCTGGAAGAAGAGCAGACAATCGATTCTGGATTTGAAGAAAGTCAGTTTGTGTCAGTTAAGTTTACGTGTTTTTTTCCTTCCTTGGACGAAAAATACGACGTCGGGGTAACCAGTTTATATGTTAAATACAACAACAACTAAGCCCGTTCGGTCTTCGCTAAGCCCAGAGAATTTTCGGGGCTTAGCTTTAGCAAAGATAAAAGCTGTAGTACCGACATAAATTTCATGCTTGTTTTCGATAGCTTGTATGGAAACTCCATTTTTGTTTCTGTAATGGCGTTGCTAAGACACGAAGTCGTTTTTTTCGTCCAAGCCCATTTGGGCCTGGAAAAGAACACACCTTTTATCATCCTCGGGTGCTCTATCCCGGCTTACTACTGGACGATTTTGGTGTGGATTGTTGGCGTGGTTGACATTTAGGTTGACCCTGTGTCAATGCAGGAAACTGCTTCCTCGTTGTCGATGGTGATAATGTTGTTGTCCAGAGTTTCCATCGCACTGAGGTTTCTCGGCTTGGGTTGTCGTTGCTGGGTGGCCATCTTTCTCATTAGCTAATTTGGGTGACCGTTGATTTTCTCTACTAGCTTCTTTGCAGAAAACAGTAGGTAGGTACCTGTCCAGAGGGACTATGTTTATTTCTGTGTAACCGTTCGTTCCTTTTAGTCCAGTCATGATGTATTTTGACCATGCAAATTGTGAGGTAGTTTTGATTTGTTCGCTCATTTATGTTTTCGGGGGTGCTGAATCCGAGTCTGAGGTGAAAATTTCGTGACGCAACATGGAAAAAAGTGCAAAAAATGATGCAAAAATGTAGTTTTTGGGAGTTTTTCACTAATGGCTTGAAAACTACAAACTATTCGAAAATTACATCAAAGTACAATTGAAAGTATACACAATTTGCAATTAATCCCTATTTAAGGTTTTTTTTCTGCGACAACCCATTTGGACTCAAGTGCTGAAAAAAAGTTTACAGTCATTCTGAAGTATGAACATTTTATTTCAAAATTCTTTTTGAATCTTTCAAATACCTCCATTCGTCTTGGAGAAATCGTTAGTTTTCGTCATACTATGTAATTCGAAAAATCCCACAATTTGCCCTTTTGAGCACAAGTTGACTGGATTTTTCGAATTGGGTAGTAAGACGAAAACCAACGATTTCTCTTAGATGAATGGAAGTATTTGAAAGATTCAAAAAGGATTTTGAAGTAAAATGTTTGTACTTCAGAATGTCTTCAAACATTTTTTCGAAAAAAATTACCTCGAGAAAAAATATAACAACAAATATGTATATTTAGATTCGAATATCTCAAAAACGTGACGTGATAGAGCAATTTCGAACGAATGCCAGATTCGAACTCAACGCATCAAAAACCATCAGAAAAGTATATCTTAGTTCATGTTACAGACGAAAATTCCAATTTTGTCATACAAAGTATTTTCTTAGAGCTTTCGATTGGATTTTCGAAAACAGTAAAAATACGTCAATTTTTGAGTGGCGTTTGACTCCAAATGGGTTGTCACAGAAAAAAACCTTGAAAACTCAGTGACCTACACCAGCAAATTGATTCCCTGCAACGCGAAAAGATTTGTGCCGATGCTGTATTACGTGGAGTTCCAAAAATACCAAATGAGAATTTAAAGGAAATGTTCAATACACTATGCACTTCAGTTAAATTTTCTCCAGCACCTGTGCTCAATGATATTTTTCAAGTAAAACCAAAAGGCACATATGAGGATACAGCCATCATCATTAAATTCTACACTGCAGCCGATAAAAACAAGTTATTGTTTTTAACTAGTTAGTCAACGATTTAAAATGTCAAAGAAAGCTCTTTCCTTGCACGATGTAAATCTTGATTCTGACAGCCCAATTCATGTCAACGAAAGTTTAACATCATTGAACCATATGGTTCTGCGCAAAGCTTTCCACCTCAAACGTGGGAAACACCTAACAGCTGTGTATACTCGAAATGGAAAAGTTTATATTCATGCAGTAAACAATCCCACAAAAGCTCAACTCATTAATTCTTGTCAAGATCTGGATTCAATTACTCAATCGCAACATGTTGAGCTTCTGCCTGATACTGGAGGTATACATACAGACTAATTGATTTTATCAACTGCAGTCGAATTTCACCAGCACCGATGATGCTACATATCATGTAAAACCTTATAAAATCTTTTTAACTTATTATTAATATTTTTGCTTGCGATATTTAAAATGAAATTGTTATTGTAATGCTCGATATTAATTTAATTTTTTTTTCAAATTATTCATTTTATTGATTTATTAATTTATTGTATTTTAAATTTTTATTTTCTTTTTTTCTTTTTATATAGCCAAATACTTAGTTTCTCATTTGTCAAGGTCATATTTTTTGATTTCGTGTCTACATCTTGTATGCTGTGTGGTATGTTTTTGCGATCTTTAAGCTTTAATCAACGCAATTGATACAGTTTCCCAATCTGGTGGTAGGGATTTAAGCCTTCTTTTAAATTTAAATATTTTGTGTAAACAAGAAAAGGGATTTCATGTTTGCCATTTCAATGCACAAAGTTTGTACAGGAAAATAGATGAGTTTCGTAAAATTTTTGTAAACTCCAATGTTGATGCTATTTGTGTTTCCGAGACGTGGTTTAGAGAAGGAGTAAATGATGAAATTTATAGATTGAACGGTTATAAACTTTTTCTTGTTGATAGAAAATCCAAAGGTGGAGGCGTTGCAATATATGTCAAACAATGTATAAATTGTCGAATTATTGTTGAATCACCTGGAAATAATCCCATAGAATTTTGTTTTATTGAAATGTATAATGGTCAAGTAAAGAGGTTACTAGGTTGCGTCTATCGGCCTGATAGTTATACTAATTTATCTAGCTTTTATAACGTTTTAGAAGAGAACTCATCATTGTACGGGGAAATTTTTGTTTTTGGCGATTTTAACTGCAATTTGTTATGTAGTGAGACATCAAGATCATTTATTGGCAATCTGAAAAGCTTATCCCTAGAACCAGTAAACAAAATACAACCAACCCATTTCACGAGCACGTCCAGTACTCTACTTGATTTGTTGCTGGTAAATAAATTAGAAAACGTTCTATTTTTCAATCAATTATCAGCGCCATGTTTTTCTCGCCACGATTTAATTTTCGCTACATTAAAAGCAGACTCGTTGGAAAATGCAAACGAACTTTGGTGCAATAGAGATTTTAAACACATCGATTTAGGGCTACTTGAAAGCGATGTTGCTTGTACTGACTGGCAATCAATTTATGTTATGCCAACTGCCGATTCCCAAGCAGCTTTTCTTCAAGAAAACATTCGACAGCTTTTCAATTCACACGTTCAGGTAAGAACAAAACGAATAGCTAACAATTCGATACCTTGGTTCACCATCGAAATAAAAAACTTAAGTAAAAATAGAGACATGGCATACATAAGGTGGAAGAGATACAAGCTTCCAGAATTCCATGACGTTTATCGCACTTTAAGAAATAACGTAAATTCCAAAATAAAAGAATCGAAACGTTTTTATTATTCTAAAAGGCTCGATATAAAACTTCCTGGGAATGAAATCTGGAAGAACATTCGCGATCTTGGTTGTGGACGAACAAAATCAGGAGTACCTGAGAATGTTGACCCCAATAAATTAAATAGTGATTTCACAAAGATACATTCGATGGTACCTTCAAATTCATCTTTTCATTTCAATTATCACCACTTTGAATCTTATGATGATAATGGATTATTTTGTTTTTCCAGAGTTGATGATTGTGATGTTTTAAGTGCTGTTTTGAGAATTAAGTCTAAGTCAACCAGTTTTGACGAGATACACCCTACTTTCATCAAAATCATTTTACCTTATGTCCTGCCATTTCTGACTCATCTTTTCAACACTGTCATAACTACGTCTTCTTTTCCTGTGTTATGGAAAGAAGCTAAAGTGCTTCCAATCGTTAAGAAAAAAGCTGCCTGTAGTTCATCAGCTGAGTATAGGCCCATCTCGATCTTACCATTTTTTTCTAAAGTGATGGAAAAACTGTTGCACCAACAAATTTCCACGTATCTTCACAGAAATAACTTAATTAATAGTATTCAATCCGGTTTCCGGGAAAAACATAGTTGTGTTACTTCATTGATTTAGGTAACAGAAGATATAAGAGATGCAATTGATAAGGATCAAGTAACTTTTCTAACTTCACTAGACTTTTCAAAAGCATTCGACACAATCAACCACAATCTTTTATTATATAAACTGAAAAATATATTTAGTTTTACCTCATCTGCATGCAGGCTTACTTTCTCGTATCTGTGGGGAAGATCTCAAGCTGTTTTTGTAAATAATAAGACTTCCAATAACTTGCCTATACACAGGGATCAATTTTGGGCCCTCTTTTGTTTACACTTTTCATAAACGATCTGCCTCTTTGCACAAATAATTGTTCCAAACATTTATATGCTGATGATTACCAGCTATAGGTACTTTAGCTGCAAACTGGGACTGATCGAAGATGGTATATGTAAAATAAACGAAGATCTTGTAAGTGTCAACAAGTGGTCTGCAGAAAATGAGCTCAAAATAAATTCGTCTAAATCAAGCTGCCTTGTTGTCTATAAAAACGAACTTGACCTAAGCTATTTCCCTCCAGTTCTTCTTGGTGATAGTCAGATTAACTATGTTGAAAAAGTTAAAAAATTAGGATGTGTATTTCAACAGAACTCTAAGATGGGATGACCACATTCAACAAATTATCGGCAAAATATATGGAGTTCTTAGGAATCTTTCATTTTCGCAACATTTTACACCTCTTGGTACCAAATTATTGCTGGTTAAATCACTAATAGTTCCTTTAATAACTTATGGTTGCGAGATTTTTTGTTATCAAAGTGCTGAAACTAAGCGTAAATTAGTAATTGCTTATAACAACATTGTAAGATACGTGTATAATCTTAAGAGGCGTGATCACGTAAGTAGATTCTCTAAAACAGTATTGGGATGCACGATCCACACATACATTAATTACCGAACACTTATTTTTCTGTACAAGCTTATAACCATGAAAGAGCCCTTATATTTATATAACCTCTTGTCTTTTGCAAGAACACCGCGTTCTATTACATTAATATACAACCTCGATTTACATGTCGTATAACAGAAATGCAATTTTTCATCCATGCCATTAGATTGTTTAACTCGCTACCACAAAGCATCAGGAGACTTATTGACACACGTAACTTTGAGACCGTTTTGTTTAAGTATATGGCTACAAATGAAAACTGATTTCATAAATATAAATTCAATATTAAAATTTCTTTAATAGGTACTTATGTATATTTCTTTAAATTAATTTCTTATTACATAGTCAGATTCAATTAAAATTCATTTTTAACATATTACACTCGAGCAATTAAAAGATTGTACAGTCAATTTGTAAGAGATTTGATTTAACTGAATAAATATCTAAATATCTAAAAAATAGGGATTTATTGGAAATTGTGTATACTTTCAATAATACTTTGATGTAATTTTCGAATAGTTGGTTGTTTTCGAGCCATTAGTGAAAAACTTCCAAAAAACGCATTTTTGCATTTTTTTCCATGTTGCGTCACGAAATTTTGTTGGCAAACCACAGATTCGGATTCAGCACCCCCGAAAACATATAAGGAGCGAACAAATCAAAACTACCCCACAATTTGCTCGCAAAGAGCCTTTTTCAGCACAAATTGACTGGACTATTTAGTGTTTCCGTCGGTGCTGGTTGAAGTGTAGTCCGGTGCAAATTCTAAGCATTTTCCTTTCGAACACTTGAAGTTCCTTCATGGTTGTCTTGGAGAACCAGAATGGGAAGTAATAGCTTATGACTAGCCGCAGGAGTTGATTGTACATCAGTATTTTCGTCTGTTGTCTTAGTCCGGTTCGTTCTCTCTCGTCAGGGGGTGTAAAAGAGTGGAAGGCCCAGCTGGCTCTTTAGAGGACACTTCTTGAGTGTATGTAGGTTGAACCATTGAAGTGGATTCCCAGATACTTTACGTTCCGTTGGGCATCTATGGTTGATCTGTCTAGGAGTTTCAGAAAAATGTTTCTGCGCTTCGCTAATGTGCAACTGCCTCTGTCCGTTGAGGGTCTCCTGAAGCAGACAAGTTCTGATTGAGTAATTTAGATCTTTTTGAATTCAATTTTCTTGAATTGATCCTCTACTTTCCGGACGGCTAACAACGGCGACGTTGATGTGACGTAGGTGAGCGAGTCATTAGCATACAGAAGATTCTCGCATCCAGTTGGGACAGGTTAGTCAGATTTCATCCAGCTATAGAGGAAAGGGCCACGTTTTGATACTTGACTGCCTCAGTATCTAATGGTTTTTATGAGAGATTTACAGTTGTCTTGTTGAGATTTACAGTTGTCTTGTTGAAGGAAATATTTTATAAAGGAAAGAAAAGTAAAAAGAAATTTCATGGTGGAGGTAAATTTTATAGATATAGTTTTTGGATAAGAGCTTCTACCCATTCGCTGTCAAATCCTCTCTCGACATCCAGGAAGCATCCAATGGTGAAACCATCACCCGTATTACGGTTGTCAATTATCAATTTGATAGTTGATAAACCTCGAAAATTGGTTTCTTAAACTCAATTTATTAATAAACTGGTAAGCAATTCTTTAATATTTTTTAATTTTCTTGTTATTAGCAACTGTCTGCATCATTCTCAATGATCAAAACTTTTATAAGATGGATTTTTAAACATTGAATTTTAAATTTATCAACTATCAAATTGATAATTACCAACCGTAATAGGGGTGCATGACTGTGGAGCGCTGAGGTGATATCGAGTTGGAACTTAAGTAGCGGGTGCAGCGTCGAGTATTTTTTTTTTTTTCGAAAGCCAAACTGCATTTCAGAGTACCTCTTGAGCCTCCTGAGGATAACTTTTTCCAGTATTTTGCTGATGGTGTGAAGTGAGGTAGGCTTGTAGTTGATGGACACTAAGTTGAAAGTTCCTTTCCTCGAGATCGCCTCTGTTAGTCCGGTCAGGAAACCGAATTCCTTGCGCTTTTTGGCAGGGAACTTCTTTTTATGAATGGAATTCATTCCTTACACATAAAGGATGACATTTAGCTTAGGAGTCTTTTTCTATATTTGTTATTTATTTTTGCCATGCTAAGGACGTAATTTAGCTTGGAAGTCATTGTTGTAATCCTGTAGCCTCTGGTCAACTATTCAAAAATGGCACTCAATCAGTGGAAAATGGTTATTAAAAAAAAAACTCGTAAAAAACTTTTTATAATTAAAATAAGGATTGATGTCTTAAAAGAAAGGTGTCGAGTAGACGCACCTTCAGGTAAGGTTTCAGTGCTGCCACTTTTCGGGAACATAGCTTTTTTTATACCAACGGGTGGAACCTCCACTTTTTAGATAATTTTAAATTGCGGAAACGGATCCAGATCCCAAACTCGTGTGGGCTGTCAATTGGATCAGTTGCTGGATTGGTGTCATCGAATGTGACTTCTTCCGGGTTAGGCTGCAGAATATCCACAACGGAGCCGGATCAGCAGTAGGGTTTGGTATGAAGTTTCCTTCGAAGCACATAATTGACAAACGCTTCCACTTTTTCTCGTGTTGATATTGCTTCTGCAACTGGATTTTTTTGTGGTGTTTTATTTCATTTCCGTCTCCTTTGGATATGTGTCCTCAGTCGTTGTCTGTGATTATACAGATTGTGCACGTATTCGGGAAGGTGCTGGTACCTATTCTATGTGTTAAGGCTAATTTTGGTTGTCCAATTCATCAGATACAGCCTGTTCCAAACCATCTATAGCTGCTTTGATTTCATTGTCCAGCAAGTTCATGCTTGAAGGTGGAAGTATTATGTTTTCTGCGATGTCCCTAGGAAGTCTTTTCACATCCAGCCGTCTGTAGTTAATGAAGTTCTCTGGTGTATGTATATTTAGTAGAAAAGGTTGGTTAATGTTGATCGATAGTTCAACAGGTTCATGGTTCAAATCGTTGGTACAGAAATACATAGTTTCGGATTTCCGGAAAAATATGCACCAGGTTCGAAAAAGCCAGCAAAAAGTATTCCAACTCGTTCGTTTGGGATTCTGGGAGTTTTGGAGACGATATCCGGATTACGAAAACGCTATGAGTTTCGTATCGAGTTGATGATCGAAATCCAACAGACTGTTAATGTTTGGTTTCCACTTGTCATTAACCGACTGACGAAAGACGCATTTTTGCGTCATTTCACAAAATCACAAATAATAAATAAATAAATTGGGTGGCGCAACAGCTCATGGAGAACCAGGGCCTAGTGACTTGCAACTCTCAACCATTCCTGTGTGCGTGTTGTTGGCAGGAATGAAAGGGACCTACAATTTTTTATGCTGACTCCGAACGGCTAGATGAGATAAACTTAGTTAGAATGTGATTTTGAAAATTTGGCCAGTTCTGTTATCAAAAGTGAAGGAACAAAAATTAAAAATCATATAAGACTGTGAAATGAGTGACCAGAACATAAGCAGTCCTGCATACATTTCAGAAGCTGATAATGTTTTTGATAACCAAACACAATTTTTAAAAAATCTAGAAAGTCAACTCTGAAGTGAACATTGAAAATGAACCAAAATCTCTTATACAAAAGGTACAGAAGTTCGATAATATATGGGACTCAACCACGAATTCTTTAAAAATAGACAAACAAAATAATTCATCGCACTACTTAAAGCTTGACAGTGTAAGTTCATGGAAATAGCTGTTAATAAACACGATCTGTCAAACTGTGTCAATTCGAAGACAAGTTTAAACCTAGCATTAGGTACGCTGTTAGCTCTTATGTGTGCAAATCTTAAACTTTGGAATTTTTTTAAGATATCTAGCTCTTTACAATTTTCGTCATATTAGGTTCGTTCCTTTAATTTGAGTCTCTGTGATTTCTGCACATTTTGGTCCAAGTTTCTATCAAAGTTCATACAAAAAAAATTTGTTAGAAGTTTGGAGTAAAAATCATAGAAATTCAAAGTAAAGGATCAGACCTTATTTTCCACTAATGTAGGCACGACCAATTGCTATTTGAGATTATTGAATTCATCCTTTTCTGTCGAGGATTTTTACTGGATTGTCTAATGTCTAAAAATTTAACGGATAAGGTTTTTATTCGAAGCTTAAAGAAACCCCTTTCATCCTTTAAGGGTGTCGGGTTTTCTACAGAAGGATATACGCACATGACAAATGATATATTTATGCACCAAACTTTCTTTGATTTTTGTTTCATTGCCTTATCACATTCAATTAAATGTCGAATTCCTTTCCACCATTTTAGATCGATTGGAATTCGAAATTAAGAAAAAAATTTATTTCATTTAGAAAATTGGGCTTTTACAATCATGTAAGGATCTAGACATAATTTCTGAAAAGTCTCGATTTTTGTACATTAACGAAACCATTTTTATGTATTTATCTAATCATTTTATTATTTTTTTTAACATGAAGGTGAAATTCGCTCATCAATAGCGCCACGTAAACCTGAACGTACAGCTAGTATGCGTGAACGTGAAGCTCAACTAGAGCTAGCACGTAAACGTCAGGGAAATAACGAAAATGCCGATAACATCTCCATTTGTTCATCAAACGGTGACATTGTCACGGCAGATATTTCTCCAAATACACCAACTCAAAATACTCCTCAAACATCAGCAAGTAGTGCAGAAGCGAGATCATCTTCTGGTGCAAGTCAAGGCTATTCCAAAGAGTCTGACACCAACAGTCAGACTAGTTCATTTGAAAGGCTCAAAAGAACCGATCAGATACCAAGTGCAACTTCAACCTTAGACTCGACACGACCAAGCAGCTTAAAAGATTCAGTACGAAAGATCAATAGTACTATTGATAGTTACTTAAAGGACAAACGGGACTATGAGAATTTGTATGAATTTGTTAAGACTGGACCGGGTGCAGAGGTATCTTCTTCTTCACCGCCTCCACAACCTCCAGTCCGATCTATGGATGCAGCATCAGCAATGGCTCGTGCTGTGTCAAGACGGCCACAACCATTTTCGGATAATGCTTCGATTTCTGGTGCTAGTTATACACGCAGCGAATATGGGTCTCCATCTCCGCGTTACGGCCTCAACAATAGTCTAGGTTGGTTAAAAAAAGATGATGCTAGATAAAGAATTACTTAACCTTTGTTGAATGTTTTTTTTTTTTGTTAATAATTTACTTTTTTTTCAGCTAACATTCCAAGGGTAATATCGGCGTCATATTGCGGCAGTGAAATAGGCGAATTTGATATTTATTCACCATATAGCTATTATGGTAGTGAGGCTGGCGGTGATGTTGCTACGGATATTAATGATAGTGTTTGGGGCGTACCATCGGTAAGTAATTAATTTTGTTTTTTATTTTATAAGAAATATTAATAAAATTACCTTTTATTTTCTTAAGGCCATTAAGAATCGAACCAAAGCAACTAACCGTCTCCGCATGCGCAAAGGCAGAAGTGTTGTGCACAAAACCATTGAAGATAATTACACTGCTGTGGTAGTAGCTAATCACGAGGCTTTGGCGCAAGTCTTGGATCAGGTTTGTAAATATTCTAACTTCTTATTAATTTTAACAGCAGGAATTGTTTTGAGATTATTTATTGTTTTCGCAGCTTTTTTATTGAATATTTGTCTTAATTTATAAAATAGGGAATCTTACGAATCTGTCAATTTCAAGAGTGACAGCTTCCATTGGGGCGGAAGTGTCAAATTCCAAAGTGCAAAGCAAAAAAAAAAACAATTCCAGCAATGCAAATGCACAAATGTCAATATGATATTTCCGCCCGAATGCTGATTTTGACGTTTCTAAATGAAAGAGAGAGTGATATATTGCTATTTGTTAAAGAGCTCTATACTAATTATTTTGACACTAATGTGTGCTGGGGGAGGGTTCCTCCCTGACTCATCCTGAATTCTGAATGAAGTTCAGGATGTTTCTTAGTGGTAGAAAAGAGAAGCTGGCTCAGTTTCTCGAATAAGTATTCTCCTAAGGCTGTTTTTCTAGTCTTGGCTAGACTGGGATATTCACAAAGGAAGTGAAATGAGTCCTCTTCCATCTCTTCGTTTTGAAACCCTCTGCATAGGTCAGATGACCATTCTGCTCATGAGTTGTGATCCGTGAGATCCATGAGGAAACAAGAGAAATGGTTGGGGTCCTCCGAGCTTAAGTAAATACTCTTTTTTTTTGTTGGCCATCTGTCGTTAGCGGCTGTGAGGGAGCTTTGGGGAATTTCACTCTTTTCCTGCTCGCGTGGCATGAAACCCAATGGTACAGTTTGGCTCGGTTCACTTACGGAAGAAAATAGAGACAGAACTACAACTGAGCACACTGAGCTTCTAACTCTTTTCAATCTCTCATTAAGACCTTGAGTGATTTTAGCTTCCATTTCATAATTATCCAATTTTTTTTTTGTTTTCATTTTCGATATTTCTTCAAGTGTCAGAAAGCTCTGCAGCTGCATTGTGGGGTGCGTAAAAATTAAGTGCAAGATTTTTTTAACAGCTATTTCATCAAAGATATTAAACCTGATTCACAATGCGACGGGAAAACGAGACTAGAGCGTGACGTGATTCGCTGTCATATTTTTTATTTTTCTAATTATAAAATCGTTTCCCAATTCATATGCGGCGAAATTCTTTGCAGCGAAAACTATTTTCTTAAAAATAAAAATAATAAAAATTATCCAAAAAAGCTTTAAAGACAACAGATTATGACTTACTTTGTCTTTTAATTTCAAGTTATCGTATTTTTACTTGCGATTATATGTAGGTACTATAAGGCAAGTTTTGGATTCGTGCAAAAAAAAATTTTGAGATAACAATCAAACATGATATTACGATGATAGAGAACACCAAAAAAGTGGGTGGCAAAATTCTGTCTGTCTGTCTGTCTGTCTGTTCGTCTACAGCCTAAACGGCTCGATCATTTTTCTTCAAACTTGGTACTTAGTGGTTTTTGGTGATTCTGCCGACACGTTTTTTTCATTTTTTTTTAGAACCAAAAATAACGGTACCTGTCATACATTTTTTTTGGCAAATTTACATAATCGTATTTTTCTCAAAAACGGCTCAACAACTTTTCTTAAAAAAAATTCAATAAATTTATTTTAGTAAAGGCTTTCTTTGGGTGGAAAACCATTTTTCAAAAATGGTTATTAATGGTACCTCTCAAAGAACCATTTTTTTGATTTTTGATTTTCTTCAAAACGGTACGACCGATTTCAATTATTTTTTTTACACAGAAGCTTCCAAAAAATATAAATAGTTTTGTGCACCAAAATTTTTGAAAAAATGTTTATTGGATTTTTAAAAAATGTTTCAATTTTTTTTTTTGAAAATCAAATATTTCGAAAACGACATGATCGATTTTTTTGAAACTCGATATTTAAGAGTTTTTTAGTACTTTCTAAAATATTTTTAGAAAAAATTTTACATTTATCAAAAAATAACGGTTCCTTCCATACAAAAGTTAAAAAACCACAAAAGAAAATATTTTTTTGCTTAAAAACGGCTCCAACGATTTTGATAAAACTTTTTCTATATACTAAAATTAGTATGATCTACTACAAAAAAATATAAAATTTTACACTTAGAAACTATTAACAGTACCTGTCATAGAACGTATTTTTTTATTTTGAATTTTCTCGTTATCAGCTATACGGATTTAGATGAATTTTTTTAAATACGAATTTCGGATAAGACTCAATAATATTGCATATCAAAATTTTCAAAAAAAAGTTTTTGGATTTTTAAAAAAAGTTTCAAATTTTTTTTTTTTTAATTCGATATCTCAAAAACGGGTTGACAATTTTTTTTCAAATTTTGTTTTTATATACACATTGTATTTACTTAAGATTTGCATACCAAAATTTTTTCTTAAAAATGTTTTAAGAATTTTATATATAAAAATTAATTTTTTAAAAAACCGCTCCAACGATTTAAAATTTTTTTTTTCCATGCAATCATATTCAATCAAGAATTAAGATGGCATTCTTCTTTTTAACCTCAAACTGTGAAAAGAGTTGTTTTAGCCAATTTCAATGACGTATTTCATGCTTCTCTACATTTTTCTCTCATAATTTCCATGTTTTTATATACAATTTTCTTAATCCCACAGTGTCTTGAACATAAGAGCAAGTACGTGCGACCCAGTCGTGCATTTTATTTCTTTAAAAAAATACTTCAATTTCGTATGTAAATAACTTGTCAAGAAAGAAAATCGTCGTCTTGTCGCGTCTTTTTTTCAGTTTTTCGAACGTGACGACGAGAAACGCTTCATTGTGTATATCCTCATATACTTTCATTGTTTGAAATTCGTTTGACAGCACCGACGGGACCTCGTCACGCTCACGTCTCGTTTCCTCGTCGCATTGTGAATCAGGCTTTAATGTTCTTTTTTGTCAGTACACATTTTGAAAGATATTTTGCGGTGTCGCAAACTGCCAGCACTTCCACTTGGAAAACACTGCCAAAGTTTGTGAGCTTCAATGATCTATTTACGGATTTCCTTCTATAGGTCCCTTGTTGGAATGTATGTTAGTGCGACTGGGTTATAATCTATGTACGGTAAAATTATAGTCAATTTAATTTAATTTAATTTAATTTAGCTTAATTCAAGCATATGACTTAAAAATAAGTAACAAGAAATCTTAAAACTATGAACTAAAATAACTTAATGATAATTAAAAAGAAATTAAGGATGGAATGTGGGAGAGGAAAAGAGATAGTTACTGGAGAGCATTCTTAAGGGTGATTTTAGAGCTGTTTAGGTCAAATAAGCTTGAATTGTTGGCTTTTCTTAGCATTCTTGTGAGTGGTTCATTTTGGCCGTACTCGGTTCGGTGAAAGGGTATATGGAACAAAGGTACTGACCTAAGACAACGATGATTTTCATTGAATTTAACTTTGTTAAGTAAGTCAACACAGTCAATACCTCCAGTTATTAACTGATGTAGAAAAAGTAGGTCAGCATTATCACGACGTTTGCTGAGGGTTTGCAAATTGATCAGTTTAAGACGATTCTCGTAGGGTGGCAGAATGAATGGATCGTCCCATCCAAGGCCCCTCAGAGCAAATCTTACAAATCTGCGTTGGACGGATTCAATTCTCTGAATGTGGACATGATGATAGGGTGACCAGACCTGAGACGCGTACTCTAGCAGAGGCCTAACGAAGGTTATATATAGAGATTTTGTGACGTAGGGATCTGAGAATTCCTTGGACCAGCGTTTAATGAATCCTAAGGTTGAGTTAGCTCTGTTAATAATAGAATCATAATGAGCTCGGAAATTCAGCTGATTGTCACAAAGAACCCCCAAGTCGCGAATGGAAGTAACGACAGAAATTTGTTCATTATTCATGTAGTAACAACGTTGAGGAAGAGGAGAGCGTTTACGAGAGTAAGTAATAGATTGACATTTACTAATATTTAGCTCAAGGAAATTGTGGCGACACCAAGTATAGAAGTTATTTAAGTCTTCTTGTAGTAACTGAGAATCTTCCGTGCTTTTAATCAGTTTGGAGATGCGCATGTCATCCGCATAAATCTCCAGATTAGATTCTACTAAAGTAAGTTCAACGTCGTTAATACTTAACAAGAAAAGAAGAGGGCCGAGGTGACTCCCTTGCGGAACGCCTGATTGTGAGTATATAGGGTTGGAGGTGTTAGCCCTAAACAAAACTGTGTATATCCTATCATCCAAATAAGACTTGACCCAAGATATAAAAAGAGGTGGGAATCCATACAATTTTAATTTGAAGATTATTATACTGTGGGAAATTTTATCGAATGCTTTGCTAAAATCGGTTGCAATTGCATCGACTTCATAACCTGATTCCATGGCACAAATACTATTTGATATAAATTCAGTAAGATTAGAAGTTGTCGATCTTCCTTTGAGAAAGCCGTGTTGTTTTTTAGAGAAGAGTGGTTTACAGTGGAGAAGTAAGCTATCATTAACTATACTTTCAAATAATTTGGGAATACAAGACAGCTTAGCTATTGGTCTGTAGTTTGAGATTTCACTTTTAGATCCTTTTTTATGGATAGGGATAATGAAAGATTCTTTCCACTGTTTGGGAAACACACCGCGAGAAATAGATAGTTGAAAGAGAACAGCGAGTGGTGGAGCCAGTTTTGTAACACACTTCTTAAGGACAATAGGTGGGATCCCGTCAGGACCCGATGAGTAATCATCTTTGAGCAGGTTAATTTTGTTAATCACTGATGTTTGGCATATGTTAATCGATTCTAATGATGTTTGGTTGCAACCGTTCAAATATCTAAAGAAGTCGAGATTTATTTCGGAGTTGTTTGAGGAAAAGGCTCGACCAAAAAAATCAGCAAAAAAATTAGAAATAGTGAGAGGGTCAGCGGATGAGATACTGGAGTATTTCAGAGTTGAGGGATAACCATCTGACTTTTTTTTAGAATTTATAAATTGAAAAAAGTTTTTTGGATTCCTGATGAGGTCAGATTGGGTTTGAATAAGGTGGTTTGAGTAAAGAGAATCACATAAGTATGAGAAGTCGTTGAATGCGGAGACATAGTTGGAAAAATCTTGATCTGATTTTGTCCTAAGATATATGTTCCATAGCTTATTTCTTTTATTGCGAAGAGTACGAAGATCTTTGTTGTACCATGAGGGAGAGGTTGTAAAATTCTTTTGAGGCATGAGTGGAATGGATTGTGAAAAGCAGTTTTGAAGTTGACCGTAAAGATTTGTGATAATAAGATCTATACTCAAGTCGTTCAAGATAAAGTCGAAATTTATTTTCCCTATAAGTTCGTTCAATTTATCGAAATCAGCTTTGCGAAAATTATATTTCTGTAATGTGAGAGAATAAGGAAGTATATTTTCGCAATCAAAGGCAAAGGTAATTGAAATAGGTGGATGATGATTGTCAAGTTTAGACAGGATTTGATTATAGTGCGTAATGACGGTATTATGAGCGTCGGTGGAGAAAACCAAATCTAATTGCCTTTCCAGATAATTTTTAACACCACTAATCTGGGCGAGACTAGAAGACAGAAATCTATCAACAAAAAGGATTTCTTTTTCGGAGACTGCATTGGAACAGATATAATAGTTCTCGTCCTCAGAAGCTTCCCTTTGAATGTCTATCTCAGTAAAATTCTTTATAATTCTATGACCACAGTGGCCCCTTTTCCAATTTACAATTACACTTTTTAAGTCGCAGAGCACTTTTTGCCCCCAACTCTTTCGTGAAAAGACCAATTTATAGGACTGCGGATGGCGTGGTTTCCATGGCACTAGTTGCGCCGATACACGCTAGCCTATGAATTTTTGTCACAGTCTTAAGATTGGTTGCCTCGATCAATGCTGGATCTGCGTACGCCACGACTTTGACGCTACTGGGACATATTTTAACTAAAATCTATTTGACGACCAGAAACCAAATCAGAGGAAATAAGACACCTACCTGCATCGTACCCCTTATAGCATGCTATCGCCCATTACAAACATCGCATTACCAATTCAAGTTTGAAACATGGAGTCAATCCAGTTTGACAGCATTGGATCGATGCAGACGGAGTCTAGGGCTTGTTGAATTGCTCCAATTTTAACATTGTTGAATACTCCTTCTATGTCAAGGAATACTCTCAAGGTACATAAATTCTTTGAACTGGTGCCGTACTTTTCATGAGGTGCAATCTCAACAAGATTTGCCCTTCATATAGGGCCTGCGAGAGAACACTTTCATTAGTCCAGTAGAAATAGGGGGGTTACCCTACAAAAGGTCGGGTAGTTCTAAATTTTTGATATGTTATATGGTATGGTTGGAAGATGAAAATTCCAAATTTCCACAACCACGCCCCCTCCACCCCCTTCAAAATCCTGGAAAAACTACAAATAATCGGCACTTTTTTCAGTTTTTTGCTTATATTTATCTTCTTTCCGGTATATGTTTACGGAAAAAAAATATGATGGACATTTGTAGACAATAAAATTTTCTACAAATATGACTTAGAAAGTATATTGGTACAACCACTATTAACGGCACTATGGACCTCCAATAAAAAGGCTAAAATTTCGTATTTTTTCAAGATTTTCAGTTTCTTCCCTCTTTACAGCTGAATAACTCCTTAACCGTCAAGTTAAGGGCAACATTTTTATAACCGATCTTGTAGATAGTTTAATTTGCTACCAATTTCATGTAATTACAGTCAACTTCCTCTAAGTCGAACTCCCCCTAAGTCGAATTTCCCTCAAACAAGAATTTTTTCACTATGTTTGTTGTATATTCCTCTCAAATTTCCAAACTTATTTATTTCTCTCTAAATCTAATTTTTGTAAAACTCTCTCTAACTCGATATAATTTGGATATCCTGTAAGAGTTCGACTTAGAGAGAGTCGACTGTATTTTCATTTTGTGACCATTACAATCGGAAAATTTATGCAAATTTTGTCCACGTTGTTTGTATACGGAGCGAGTCTTGTCATCCATCTTCCTCGGTGAAATAAAAATTTTAGGTAGTTATGATAAAGGAGATTAAAACGAATGCCAGTAAAAGATCAAAATCTTAACCCTGAGGAAAATTCTGGAAATGACCAATGAACTTCAAGACACAAACGTGTGCTCAATGACAATGTAGTCCAAAAAGTCGAAATACGTCGACTTGGCTTAGCTAGATTGTGCGAATGGGTAACAATGCTCCAGCCTTTTGAGTTTCTGAATCCCAATTTGAAGGCAATAAAGAAGATCGAACTTCTGGTTTAGAGGGTAAGCCATTTCCAGAGCACTTGTGGTTTCGGTCCTTTATGGGTCATCTGAACAACACCCGAATTTTTATAGTTTTTTCCGAAAATTATGTTTTAAAAAAGTGGGAGCGGCAGTGGGTGGAAATTAATGTATATTGCTTTTTCATCTCGTCAATTATATATTTCATCAAAGCCAGTACCTATAGTGGTTTAGTTTTTATAGAATTTTATGCACTACCTTTAAAAAATAGCGACTAAAACACCGGGTTCAGAGTATCGTGATGGTTATTCCAGTTTCTGACTCTACTATGAATAGTTCAATCGATTCTGGTGGTTAGACAAATTGGTAATAAAATTTCTACGAGACTCCAATACACTGTATAAAACAGATAGGAAAAACTCACCCGATACAATCGGGGTATTGGTCACAAAATTAAAATATAGTCGACTCCCTCTAAGTCGAACTCTCACGAGATATCAAAATTATTTCGATTTAGAGAGAGTTTTGCAAAAATTCGATTTAGAGAGAAATAAATAAGTTTGGAAATTTGAGAGGAGTATACAACAAACATAGTGCAAAAATTCTTGTTAGAGGGAAATTCGACTCATGGGGAGTTCGACTTAGAGGACGTCGACTGTATTTACATGAAATTATTTACAAGATTAATTATCAAAAATTTTGCCCTAAACCTGACGGTTAAGGAGATATTCTGCTGTAAAGAGGGAAGAAACTGAAAATCTTGAAAAAATACGAAATTTTAGTCTTTTTTGGGAGGTCCATAGCGCCGTTTGTAGTGGTTGTACAAAAATACTTAAATCATATTTGTAGGAAATTTTATTGTCTACAAATGTCCCTCATATTTTTTTCCGTAAAAATATACCGGAAAGAAGTTATAAGCAAAAAACTGAAAAAAGTGCCGATTTTTTTGTTGTTTTTCCAGGATTTTGAAGGGGGCGGAGGGGGCGTGGTTGTGGAAATTTGGAATTTTCATCTTCCAACCATACCATATAACATATCAAAAATTTAGAACTACCCGACCTTTTGTAGGGTAAAACCTCTCTATTGGACTACATATAGCTTTAGGCAAATGTATGTATCTATTAGCCTATCCAGGGTCTGTAGAAGAAAGGAGGATAGGCTAATTGGTCTAAAATCTTTCGGTTCAGTGTGGGTGGGCTTGCTAATTTTCGGAATGCAAATTACATTAACTTCTCTTGAACCAGATGGAATATAAGTGATATTTAAACATTCTTTGAAAATTTCCAACAGAAGCGGTACAATAACAAGAGCTTTGAGGCATCAAGCCCTGTAGATAAGTACGCTGAGAAGGAGTCTTTGGCACAAACCGCTTTTTGGCTATCTACTAGTTTTCAATTTTCAATCAAAATTTTCCCCAGGCTGCTCTTTTTGCGTAGGTAGTTCAGTTTGTATATTAATTTTTGCTGATCTTGAACAGGTCCCAGTCAGCGGGTTCATATCTACCTTTAGCTCTTTTGTAAAGTCTCCGGGATTTTTTCCTTAGATCACCAAACGGGGTTAAGTTTGCGTTTTCTTTTAGTAATGAGGCAAGAACTTTCATTAGCACTGCGAGTATCTGACGTTTTGTCAATGTCCAAGAAGTAATACATAATTACACTAACGTTGTGGATCAAGGATGAGGCCAATCTTGCGTTGAAGGCTTCCCAGTCTATTTTCTTGGGGTTTCTACAGGGCTTTGGTGTGTCTATTTTTGAACTGTCTTCTTGGAATGTTATCATTGTATGGTCTGAGAATGTTACATAAATTGAGACTTTCAAGTTATTGACTGCAGAGGAATAAGAATTATTCTTCTTCTTCTATTTGTCGTTATAACAGTTGACCCATTACCTCTGTTTAAGACGAACATACAAAATCACATCATTCGGTTCCATCTGGCACCTCTTGCCTGTTTTTCGAAATTAAATTAATTGGGGAAGATGATTTTTGAAGTGAAACAAAAAAAATTGCCTTCGTTGTGTTAAAACTAGATTATACTGGAAAGATAAAGAAATAAATATATTTTTTGAAATAATTGAAACATTAAACCAAAAATTTGTATTCAATTTTAGTTGCAACAAACTCCCATCATACCTCCAGCACTTCGTCCTCTTGCCAACGCCATAAATCTACGCTTCGAAGACTTCACTGTCATTGAAGGTGTCCAGGCATTTGTCGTTGGGAAGAAAGCTTTCCATGCAGCCGTTTGGACAACAGCTCCCGTCACATTAGCTCTTTCCGGTGATTGCAATCAACTATCCGGTGTTGGCGGTGAGCTATGTCAACTTACTGGTGGCGTCAGTGGTGTCCTTAATCCAATAACAGAATTCTGCGATCTTGTGCCGAGTTATCATCTGCCTCTTATGCCAACCACTGAAGTGCGCATGTTGCAAGCGACAATATCAGTGTTGCCTCGTCTGCAGCTTGAAACTCTACAATCCATTGGAACCATTCTTAAGAATAAGTCACAAATGCTAGACAAATCCATGTATAATTTCCGTGGTTCGATACCGAATTTGTCAGGTTTGAAAGAGAACGGCATTAGCTTGAGGAACGTGTGCTCCGTACAGAATCTGAGCTCACTTACTGAAGACACCACCACGGCTGGAGCAGAGAAATTGGAGGAATCTCAGCTTGTTCCTGGGATGCCATCGTTTGACGATGTTATGTCCCGGGAAGTTGCATTCATTATGCTACAATTGGTCAATGGACTGAAGAATTTGCAAGCAAAGGCCATCGAAGAGATGCCGCTTAGCTTGTCGAATGTGGTGCTTGCAAAGGATAATGAAAACAAAGACGCTCAGGCTAGACTCTGTGTTCTGCAAGGGTATGTGCTAAGAAAACGATTGTATTCAAATAAATAATTAATCTCTTATTGTTTTTTTTAAGGAGCAGCAACAACGAAGAAGACGAACCTATGGGCACCCTGTGCCGTTGCGCACACATTGCCCTCAGTGAAATGCTACCCTCTACAAAAATGACTTCAATTCTGGCCGATATCTTACTCCAAGAACGGTCTGAGTCCTTGTCGAAGGCAAAGTCAGTGCTAGAATTTGTACTATGGGGTCCTTCGGACGTCATCCTCTCCGGATCAACAAAAGAGCGTGAACTTGCCCTCCAACGCTGGCTGGACTTGGAAAGAGCTACTGTTCTTCATGGCTTAGTGCGAACTCGTGTAGAACTTACTATCTACGATGAATGTCATTTGATGTTTTTGGTGCGATCCAATGCAAAAATGATGAACGATGCAGCAAAAATTGTCTCCAACTATCAAAGTGGCAAAGAATAAGGAAGAAGTGATTTTCATAATTTTTTTTTCACAAACTAAAGAAATTATATAATTTATTCAAGTGCCAATTTTTTTGTTTTGCTGGATTCAGTTTTGATTAATGTTTGCTTTCATGTGTAAAAAATAAATATGTAATAACTTAACTTGTAAAAACAGAAACGTATCAAAGCAGATACATAAATGTAGTGTAATCGAAATATTATATTTTTGCTTTGTATAATTAAAAGCAAAACAAAAAATATGTAGAAAAAAAATTACTTATGTACGGATATTATTAAATATTTATAAATACATGCAATTATAATTTCTTATCTTTATTTCATTGTTAAAATATATAATTCATATTGTTTGGGTGTTTGATGAACAAATTATAATAATAAAAATAAAAAGCTTATTTTAAATTGACTATATGTATAACGATTTTTATAATATTTTACTTATTACCTGTCGTCAATTTTAAAATTCTGTTATGAACTCTATTCGTTGTTGGCCCTACGCAGAACAACGATCTTTATCATAAGACCAAGATTACACGTGTAAGTTTTACCTACCACTTAGGTCAGTCTTACATAAGCAACTTACATACTAGTACTGTCAAATCCTCCATGAGTATCTGTTGTCATAAAAAGTGCTTTCTCATCTAGCCATTCGGACTTGGCAAAAAATTGTAGGTCCCCTCCATTCCTGCCAACAACACGAACTCAGCAATCATTGAGAGTTGTAAGTCACTAGGCCCTTCTTCTCCTCGAGCATGATGTGCCACCCAATTTACTTATTTATTAAAAAATAAAATAAAATAAAATAAATAATAATTATTTTTTAAGTTGATAAATTAACTGTAAGTCACTTACAAAGCTTTTTACACAAGTAGCTTTATCAAAAGTTGCTTGCTTAAAGCTTAGATTAGACGGTCAAGCCTAGCTTACAGTTCCTGTGCGAAGAGAAATTCTATAGAAATATTTTCGCAAAAATTATTGAGGTGAAATAAAAAATAATTTGTTTGCATGATTGGTTTACAGTTTCTTGCTAAAAAACCCCATTGCTGTCATGGAATGTCATGCAAAACAATTTACCGGCAAATAACGTATCTACAATCTACATTAGGGTGGTCGTTATATGGATTTTTTGAGTCTTTATATTTGGATGGGCCCAAATCGGCTCTAAATGAAGAAAACCAAGTCTCTCATTATGAATAGAGAATCGAATGTTCGCTTAAAAGCGAATGATTTAGCGAATTCCCTTATCACGGTATTATCGATAGTAAGCTTCCACATTCGCTTCAAAAATCAGAACTACCAACAATAGCATTAATTTTTGAAGCGAATGTGGAAGCTTGCTATCGATAATTCCGTGATAAGAGAATTCGCTAAATCATTCGCTTTTAAGCGAACGTTCGATTCGCTATTCATAATGAGGGCCCAAATTCCCTAATTTTTTCAGATTTTTATTTTCATCCCTTATAGTCGCTCTAGGAGAAAATTTAATTTCTTTTTTTGCATACTAGGAAATTCGCGTTAAATCTGCCAAAAAATTCAGAGCCTGCGTGTGGGAAGTAGACAAGAAATAAATCCTATATGAGGGGGGTAATATCTAAGCCCGCTTGGAAGGGGTAATTTAATAAAATAATAATTGCATAAAATAGAAAAAAAAACAACTGCAACACCGGCTGTAATGTTTTTAAGGTTTTTGGAAAGAAGTTCATTCTTATGGCTTGTTTTCAAATTAAGTTTATTTGATGAACAGTTTTGGCAAAAAATTGTTTCAAACTCATCATTTTGAAGAAAACTTATTGTTTTTATTCAAAATTTTAAGTTTGAAAACAGTTTTTGCTGAATTAGTTTAGTCCAGTCAACGAAGACTCAAATTATAAAATAAATGCAATAAATCATGCTCTCTGGGTTATTATTTTATGTGGTAGAGGTGAGCCCCAGGTATAACATACTAAAAGTCCCCAGCCCAGAGCCGCGAGCTTTAGCCAGGAGGGGGGTTGCGAACTAGTTGAAAAGCTTTCCAGTTATTTTAAATCTAAGGTTCATGTGTGCACCTCGCGCTATAATTTCTTTAGAAGCCGAATGCAAAAAGACCAATCCTATGCGGAGTGGATTGCAGAGCTACGAGGGTTAGCAAAGAATTGTGATTTCAAGTGTTCTAAAGAGGAATGTACTACTGAGTACATTGATGAGATGATTAGGGACTCCATTATCTTACACACGCCGCACGATGCAGTGCGTACAGCAGCGCTCCAGAAAACAAAGCCAACTCTCGAGGAAGTGAGAACAATGGCAGAGGCATTCGAAGCCACACAAAAGTCAATGCTGGTGCTTAAAAGTGATCGCTTTGAGCAAACAGTAGAAGTAAATCAGATAGCGAGCTCATCGGGTCACAGCAGCCGTCAATTCGTAAAGGGAAGAGGCCGAAGCAAGCACCGCAGCATCAGCAAAAATAAGCAACAACAAAATCATAGCAGTTCTAGTATAGAATAGAGAATAGAATAGAAAATTACTTTATTGCACCGAAAAAAAAAACCTTGGTTGATTCAAGCATGTTTCGTGTTTGACCAACAATTGGCTATATTGAGTATGTTTGTAGTTGAAACAACCAACGCCGCGTGCTCAAATCAACTAACGAGCCGTTGTTGATATTTTTTTTCTGAAGTATCACGAAAATATTTGAATTGAATAATATTATTTGTTGATTTGAATAAGATTTTATTTTAAATCAATAATGGCATTGTTGATTTTATGGTTAATCAATAATAAACGTGATAAACCGAAAAATTGGCAAATAATCGTGAAATTGAGTATATTTGTAATTAAAACAACAAACGTTTCATATTCAAATCAACTAATCATGCGTAGTTGACTTTTTTTTTCTCTTAAGGATCACAAAAGTGTCTAATTAAATATATTGGCAGATATTTTCAATATGAAAACATTTTGATTAACTACAAAAGTGCTGCTATAATTGCCAGTCAATCATAAACGTGATAAACAAAAAAACTATCTGTATTTTTTTATTGTTTTCATCTTTGTACAATTGTATTGTTGAGTTTATAGTTAAACAACAGCAAACATGATACAACGATAGGTTCGCAATAAACTAAAATTGATGATGTTTGTGGTTAATTCTACAAACGATTCGTATTCAATTCAACTCACCATGCTTTTGTTGATTTTTTTTTTGCATAACGATCACAAAAATGTTGGATCAAATATGTTTGCAGATATTTGCATTATGAAATAATTTTTGAATAACAACTAAAATGCTATTTTTATTGCTAATCAGTCATGAACGTGATTAACAAAAAACTATCTGTTTTTTTAATTGTTTTCATCAGTTGCATTGTTGATTCTATAGTTAATTAACAACAAATATAATAGAATGATAGGTTAGCAATAAACTTAAATTGATTTTTTTTGTGGTTAAAACTAAAAACGTTTCGTATTCAAATCAACTAACCATGTGTTGTTGATTCTTATTTCAATAAAGATAATAAAATTTTTTCATTAAATATGTTTTCAGATATTTCCAACATAAAAGATCACAAAAATGTTTGATTAAATATGTTTGCAGATGTTTTCAATATGAAATAATTTGTCAATAAGAATTAAAATGCTCTTTTAATAACCAATTAAACATTAACGCATAACTAACCAAAAACTTTCTTTTTTCTATTGGATTCATCTTTAAACAATTGTATTGTTAATTAAAAGTTGTATTTGTATAAAAAGTTTAAAAATAATCCAGAGCATATCAAAAATAATAAAGCACGAGAAGTTTTTTCGTTCGTTTCGTCTTTTTGACAGGTACAATCGTGATCACACACAACTAAAAAAGTCCATTCGTGTTTTTGACGTTTAAACATTTATTTCATTTATTGGAAAATAGACACTAATAATAATTAAAAATATTTATAAATCGCTTCTTGTTCAAATTTATACCTAATTAATAATGAAAAAGCATTCCCCATCTCTACTCGTATATCATAAACGTCAAAGTTCAACCAGAAAATGATTAAAATCTTCATACGTGCTTTCGTTACTTCGTTCCTCCTACACGAAATGTGTCAAAAAGATGAAACACGAAACAACCGAAAAAACGGATCGTGAATTCAGGCTAGATTAAAAACTAAACTGTTTTGCATCTACCATCTCAGATTGATTTCATGGATAAAACGGATTTTTCGCAGCTAGCGCATGTCACAATTTGTGCAGCAAATTGTTGAATTTAGTTCATCTTTAAACCTGGATTTACACCTTCGTTCTTCATTCGCTGAACGTTGTTCCACAAACAACGAACAACGAGTAAAGTTCATCCAAAATTCAAAACGGCTTTGAATTTCTTCGTTGTTCGTGTTCGGTGTTATCATTTACACCTTAGTTGTACCGCGTACGGGCGAAAACGAACAACGTACACGGACGATAACAACGAAGGTGTAAATTCAGCTTAAGAATAAATGTATACCTTTATATTTTTCAGCGTTACTTATATATTAAGTTTAAAATTTGCGAAAAAACTGTTCACGGTCCAAAGCCCTCCCAAACTTTGTGTACACATTCACTGACGGCGAAGAAACAGTAACAACAACACGTTGTTTTCATTGACAAGAACATGTTGTTATTATTGTTTCAATGTCATCTGCGAATGTTTCGCTGTGGTTTGGAAGAGCCTTTATATAATTTAATTAAACAAAAAATATGAGGATAAATATTGTCGCGTTGTTGTCAAATATAATACTTCTCCTAAATTTATACAGATAATTAGTTAAATACAAATATTTAAACCCATTTCAGAAAGCTTCTGAACTAAACTAATTCATGAAAACAAAAAAATTCACTTTACAACGCAATTTTTTTTTTTATCTGTATCTAAATCCAACGAATTTTCTAAAAAAAAATACAGACAGAAGCCCTGTTTTTTAGTGCATTTTTATCTTCGCTTAGAAAAAAGTAGCATGTTAATTACAACAACAAACTGGTATAATTCCGTATTGTTGTTGTATTTAACATGCTACTTTTTTCTAAGCGAAGATAAAAATGCACTAAAAAACAGGGCTAGAACTACGCAGTTTATACCACTTTACCATGACCTTACACCGTGACATGAGTACACCTATTGTATTTTAAACATTATTATATAGACACATTCCAGAAATTTTCTGAATTTACATAAAAAGTTTACCTACATATTTAAACATTTAGTAAAAAACAAATCATCGAAATTGGTGCTCAAATGTAAAAGATTTAGTTTTGTTTTATTGTTGGCTTTATTGATTCGAATAAAACTATTTCACACATATTAATTATAAGATCTGTTCCTTTACTTTGAATATCTGTGATTTTCTGTGCATTTCTGCGCATTTTAGTCCAAATTTCTGTTAAAGTTCATATAAAAAAATTTTACAGAAGTTTCGACTAAAAATCACAGAAATTCAAAGTAAAGGATCTGACCTATTATTTTCAATTTTTCTTTTAACTGTTCGGTGTAAACAAAGCTTAATATGAACATATCTCTCTTTTTCCTTTCATAATAGCCCTGTTTTTTAGTGCATTTTTATCTTCGCTTAGAAAAAAGTAGCATGTTAATTACAACAACAAACTGGTATAATTCCGTATTGTTGTTGTATTTAACATGCTACTTTTTTCCAAGCGAAGATAAAAATGCACTAAAAAACAGGGCTAATGTTGCTTCTGATGAGAGACGCGAACGGAACAGAGCTCTTTGTTACAACATGAACATCAAAAAGTCGTAGTAAGCAGCTGCATTCTAAAAAAGCAGTAACACATACTTTGATAATTTAATCCAAACAATGTTGAGTCATCAGAAGCGTCATTAAACTGACAAGTTTGTGTCTCGGATGAAAATTTTCGTGATCAAAAATATAAGACAACTCTTTTGTTCATGGTTAAGTAATCATGAACGTTATTTTATTATCACACATACTTTGTAAAATGATTACAAACATTTCCTGATGGAAAAATAAATGTAAATGCAAATTTGCGTTCTCATGAATACAAAGATGTTGTATAAATATAATAGTCGATAACTCACTGAAGTGGTCGGAGCGCACCTCACTTAAGTAAAACTGACATTTGGTGAAAGAGGAGTGCCAAAAAGAGATAGATGATAGTTACATTATGGGTGTGTTCCCCTTTTTTCTGTACGGAAAGCTACTTTTCGTTGGTTTTTGACATTAGCTTCAGTGCCCTTCCGACTATTATAGTTCTACCTTAAATATGCACTAAAAAACAGGGCTCATATCAATTTATAGCTATTCGTTGAGTGTCGTTAACTTTTGCGTTAAGAAGTTAAGAGCGCTCCCGAACGCACCCTTCGAAAGTGAAACTGTCATTTGGGGAACTAGGGACGAAAAAAGAGGGAGATGAGTCATTTTACTTGAGTGGAATATGGCTCACTTTTCTGTTTCACTGTTTAGAAAACGCTCTAAATATACTTGCAATATTTTTGCCATAAACAAAACTGTCAGAGGAAGTTTGAAATTTTGATCAATCATTTCAGATTTATTTGACAGATCAAACAGCTTTTCCGCACCCAGGGATCTCTTGCACATGTTTTTGTTTTTTAAATGTTGTTGAGCCTTAAGAATTTATGAAAGTATTGAACAATAAATGCCAAAATCAGCACTTTGTAACGCAACTTATCAAACAAAAATTTGGAAGATAGGTACCTATGCATTTATGTACATAATTTTTCATCTTTTGAAATGTGGTTTTCAATTTAACGATCACGATCAATTTCTTAACTTGTTTAACTAGTTAAACAAGTGGCAGATTGAGTTTTGACACACACACAAAAAACAAATCGGATTAATTTGGTATTCGATTCACCTCGACTGATCTGAAATGTTTGCCCGAATCTGAAACCACTTACAATGTTAAGTTTGAAAATTTGTGCAAAAACTTTTCATGGTCTTACATAACTTAATTTTAAAAAGAATACATGAAAATATTTTTGTCCGTTGTTTTCAAACATAAAAGTATTAATAGTTTTTTAAATCAAACATTCATTTAAAAAATAAAAATATTCAAACCTCAAACCTTGCAACGCAAATTATTTCCTAGTCTGAAGCTTAATCTGAGCAATTTTCATGAATAGGTTCACATAATTCATGTAAACATAAACATTCAGCAAAAACAAATCATTAAAATTGGCGTGGAAATTTAAAAATTCAAGTTATTGATTCGAATAAATCTATTTCATACATATTAGCTGCGTTTTTTTGCATGTCCATATAGACTTTGGCGAAAAGAGCGACTTGGGGACATTTCAATATTTATTTACCTTTTGCTTTGGTCTGCCATTTTATATTTAACTATCTTACCAACAAACATTGGACATTTCTATATTAAATATCGATAACACAACGACAATAGTAGTTTGGCAATACCGTTTTTATCGGGACAAAAGTTAAATCCACTTAATTATCTGGACATAAGACCTGTTTTTTAGTGCATTTTATCTTCGCTTACCAAAAAGTAGCATGTTAAATACAACAACAATACGGAGTTATACCAAATTGTTGTTGTATTTAAAGTGTTACTTTTTTTAAGAGAATATAAAAATGCACTAAAAAACAGGGCTATAGCTAACTCTATATGGACATGGACATAGTTGTTGTGGTATTTGACATGTCAATTGCTTTGTTTTGCTGTCGTTTTTTGTTCAGACAATATTATTTTGACTTGCAAACAAACACAACTATAAATCTTTTTTTTTTTAATTTTTATCCTTTCGGTGTAAACAAAGCTTAATACGCATCTCTCTATTTCCTTTCATCATGTTTGTGTTGATGAACGACGAGAACGGTACGGAACTGAGCTCTTTTACTACGTTTACAAGCAGGATCGAGAGCTCGAGTTGAAATAGGATCTTCATTTAGAGTTGAATTGAAATGGTATTGTGATTCCAGGAAAATTAATGGTATACATTTATTTATCTCAATGCAAATCAAATATAATTTAATTAACACGAATACTTGCTACACGTATCTATTAAAACAAAACTATATTTGTACACAAACATGCAAATAAACAGACCATAATGCATTATCTGCAAAACCAACTCCTCGACCCAGGTTTTTCGTCACAAATTTCGACTCGACTCCGCTCCCTCAAGCTCGCTTCAACACCACATGTAAACGTAGTATTTGTCTCAACATGAACATCAATAATAGCCATTCCACACTATCCCACTGAGTATTAATACATGTCAAAAAAGTGTGAAGAAATCATGTATAATAGTGTGGAAACAAAATATGAAATTTCATCATACACAACTTGACAGCGCATCCGACACGATTTGACATGTGTTAATACAATGGAAATATTTAGGATCGGTTCTAAAACCATCACACTTTCTATCCCACTTTGGGCGTTTGAGGTTATGGTGAAACTGATTTTTTGATGCAAGTGTGGAAGAAAAATATGAAAGTCAGATACATCACACAAATTTGGCAGTCGTATGAAATTTCTTCCCACTTTATTTTGACATGTGTTAATACTTTGTGGGATAGTGTAGAGGCACTTTAAGTCGTAGTAAGCAGCTGCATTCTAAAAAAGCAGTTCCTTTTCATACATACTTTGTGAAATGAATACAAACATTGTGAAATCATCAGAAACGTCATAAAACTGGCAATTTTGTGTGCTCGGATACAAATTATCGTGATCAAAAATATAACACAACTCTTTTTTTCATGGTTAAGTTATCATGCTATAAGCACACAAACATTTGTGGAGACATCTAAAGCGTCGCAAAAGAAATGAGCTTATATGCTTGAATAGTAGGTTACATAGTCAAGTAGTTTATACAACTTTCTAATGGAAAAAATAAATGTAAACACAAATTAACCCATTGATACAAAGATGTTTCATAAAAAGTTTGAACTATAATAGTCGATAGCTCGCTGAAGTGGTCGAGGGTAAACAAGCGAATACAAGGAAATCATATGACGAGCCCATAAAAGCCCTGTTTTCAAGTGCATTTTTATCTTCGCTTGAAAAAAAGAGCATGTTAAATACAACAACAAAAAACAGGGCTGATCAATTTATAGCTTTTCGTTGAGTTTCGTTAACTTTTGGGTCAAACAGGTCAAAATTCAGCTTTTTTTCATTCTGTCATTCAAATTTTTTTCAAAAAACAAATTATCTAAATCGGTGCTGAAATTTAAAAGTTCAAGCTTCGTTTTATTGTTGGCTTTATTGATTCGAAAAAATCTCTTTCATACATATTGAGTGTGTTTCTTTCTTCATTACGGAATAGGAAAAGAAAAGATAGAATAGATGAAATATTTATCCAGAATATCCAGAATGGAATGAATAAAGAAACAAAACTGGGAGCAAAATGAATAGCAATCAGTTGTTCGTTGGTTTGTCAAAAAAATTGAATACAGATATATATTTGTTGAACGTAATTAATTATTGCTTTAATATTTAATCATTACAAAATTACATTTAAATGCATAGCAATGTGGTCCAAGGCGTGTTTTTGTTAAGTTTAAGTCAATAACACCCGTGCGTATCTACCATAAATGAGAATACAAACGTGAATAATTGCACTGAACGCACCTTATTCCTTTTATTCTATCCAAATGGAATATAAAAAAAGCATTCCAAATGTTCCGGAATGAATAAAGAAGCAATAAAATGATTTATCCGGAATATTCCGTTGAATAAAGAAACGCAAAATACTCATTCCGAATATTCAGAAGGTTCAGAATGAATAAAGAAACACACATTAAATATTAAGTATTTTCAATTTTTTTGTTTACTGTTCGGTGTAAACAAAGCTTAACATATATGTATCTCTCTTTTTCCTTTCACCATGTTTGTGATGATGAGAGACGTGAAGGGAACACAGCTCTTCTCTCTACATCAATATCGAAATTGTAGTAGTAAGCAACTGCACCAGGGCTGTCGAAGTACGGCAATTGCAGCACTTGTACTGCTTTTTGAAACTCCGTACTGCCGTACTGCTATTACAACCAAAGTACTACTTTTTTTAAATGTTAGTTATTTGTAAATATCTTGAAAGCCGATAATTTGAAAAATAAATTATTATAATTAATATTGTAGCTCATGAAATTCTTCCAAATATATGTATATTATAATATTTAAAAGCAACAGATTTTGAGAAAAATGTGGAAAAACATAAGAAGAGTTTTTTATAATGAAATCTTTTCAATACCAGCACTGCAGCAGTAGGTACGCTAGAGTTAAGTAGGTAATGAGCACGTTTGTGGTTCTATAATTTCTTATGAAAAATATTTCCATTAAAAAAAAACTAAATGTATGAGAAATGATATATTTTACTGCTGGGTACTGCTTTTTTCGAAGTACTGCTTTCTGAAAAGTTAAATGACAGCCCTGAGCAGCATTCTTAGAACGTAATCACACATACTTTGTTAAATGAATACAAACATTGTTGTGTCATAAATAATCTTCGCATACTGACACATTTATATGCTTATATACCAACGTTCGTGATCAAAAGGACGCGTTAAGTATTGATTGTAACGGACTTGGATGCAATCATTTTCATTTCGTTCGTTTCAGTCCAACAGATCAGAAGTTAAAGTGAAAAGTGCCACCAAACGAAAAGTAAATTTTATACGCGTGTTGTAAGTTAAAAAGAATTTAATAATAAAAAGGAAATACCTATTATACAACAATTATAACGAAACTATTGTAAAAAGTTAATAAAGGTAAGTCATAACATTATCCTATTGCTTGAAACTATATGTCGGTAGCTTACTTTAGATAAATGCATGCATCCACATATAGGTTTTCAGAATTTTCTATCCAGACGCCCGCCATCTTAAAAAAATATAATTTCGTGAAGAGTTGGGAAAAATAATATTAAAGTTTGCAATCATAGTTTTTTGATAAAAATTAATTTACAAAAAAAGTCTCTCATGGAAAACAGGGAATTTTCATGAAAAATGTTTTTTGGTTGGAAAGATAATTCTCTCTCCAAGCCAAACAGTTAAAGTTAAGGAGATTATTTCGACTTATTTTGAATACATTTATAGCCCTCTTAAAATTGGCACTAGTTGTTTTTCGATTAAAATTAATTTACAAAAAAAGTTTCTCATGGTTAACATAGGGCATTTTCATGAAAAATTTCTTGTAACTGAAAACATAATTCTCTCCCCTAGCCAAACGGTTAAAGCTAAAGACATTATCTTAAATTATTTTGATTTCATTTATAACCCTCTTAAAATTGGCATTAATAGTTTTTTGATTAAAATTATTTTACAAAAAAAGTCTCTCATGGTCAACATAGGGCATTTTCATAAGAAATGTCTTGTAACTGAAAACATAATTCTCTCTCCTAGCCAAACGATCTAAGCAAAAGACATTATCTAAACTTATTTTGATTTCATTTATAACCCTCTTAAAATTGACATTAATAGTTTTTTGATTAAAATTAATTTACAAAAAAAGTCTCTCATGGTCAACATAGGGCATTTTCATAAGAAATGTCTTGTAACTGAAAACATAATTCTCTCTCCTAGCCAAACGGTTAAAGCTAAAGAGATGAATTAAACGTATTTTGATTTCGTTTATAACCTTCTTAAAATTGGCATTAATAGTTTTTTGATTAAAATTAATTTACAAAAAAAGTCTCTCATGGTCAACATAGGGCATTTTCATAAGAAATGTCTTGTAACTGAAAACATAATTCTCTCTCCTAGCCAAACGATCTTAGCAAAAGACATTATCTAAACTTATTTTGATTTCATTTATAACCCTCTTAAAATTGGCATTAATAGTTTTTTGATTAAAATTAATTTACAAAAAAAGTCTCTCATGGTCAACATAGGGCATTTTCATAAGAAATGTCTTGTAACTGAAAACATAATTCTCTCTCCTAGCCAAACGGTTAAAGCTAAAGAGATGAATTAAACGTATTTTGATTTCGTTTATAACCTTCTTAAAATTGGCATTAATAGTTTTTTGATTAAAATTAATTTACAAAAAAAGTCTCTCATGGTCAACATAGGGCATTTTCATAAGAAATGTCTTGTAACTGAAAACATAATTCTCTCTCCTAGCCAAACGGTTAAAGCTAAAGAGAGGAATTAAACGTATTTTGATTACGTTTATAACCCTCCTAAAATTGGCATTAATAGTTTTTTGATTAAAATTAATTTACCAAAAAAGTCTCTCATGGTCAACATACATAGGGCATTTTCATGAGAAATGTATTGTGACCAGAAACATAATTCTCTCTCCTAGCCAAACGATTTAAGCAAAAGACATTATCTAAACTTATTTTTATTTCATTTATAACCCTCCTAAAATTGGCATTAATAGTTTTTTGATTAAAATTAATTTACCGAAAAAGTCTCTCATGGTCAACATAGGGCATTTTCATAAGAAATGTCTTGTAACTGAAAACATAATTCTCTCTCCTAGCCAAACGATCTAAGCAAAAGACATTATCTAAACTTATTTTGATTTCATTTATAACCCTCTTAAAATTGGCATTAATAGTTTTTTGATTAAAATTAATTTACAAAAAAAGTCTCTCATGGTCAACATAGGGCATTTTCATAAGAAATGTCTTGTAACTGAAAACATAATTCTCTCTCCTAGCCAAACGGTTAAAGCTAAAGAGATGAATTAAACGTATTTTGATTTCGTTTATAACCTTCTTAAAATTGGCATTAATAGTTTTTTGATTAAAATTAATTTACCAAAAAAGTCTCTCATGGTTAACATAGGGCATTTTCATGAAAAATTTCTTGTAACTGAAAACATAATTCTCTCCCCTAGCCAAACGGTTAAAGCTAAAGACATTATCTTAAATTATTTTGATTTCATTTATAACCCTCTTAAAATTGGCATTAATAGTTTTTTGATTAAAATTAATTTACCAAAAAAGTCTCTCATAGTCAACATACATAGGGCATTTTCATGAGAAATGTATTGTGACCAGAAACATAATTCTCTCTCCTAGCCAAACGATTTAAGCAAAAGACATTATCTAAACTTATTTTGATTTCATTTATAACCCTCCTAGAATTGGCATTAATAGTTTTTTGATTAAAATTAATTCACCAAAAAAGTCTCTCATGGTCAACATAGGGCATTTTCATAAGAAATGTCTTGTAACTGAAAACATAATTCTCTCTCCTAGCCAAACGATCTAAGCAAAAGACATTATCTAAACTTATTTTGATTTCATTTATAACCCTCTTAAAATTGGCATTAATAGTTTTTTGATTAAAATTAATTTACAAAAAAAGTCTCTCATGGTCAACATAGGGCATTTTCATAAGAAATGTCTTGTAACTGAAAACATAATTCTCTCTCCTAGCCAAACGGTTAAAGCTAAAGAGATGAATTAAACGTATTTTGATTTCGTTTATAACCTTCTTAAAATTGGCATTAATAGTTTTTTGATTAAAATTAATTTACCAAAAAAGTCTCTCATGGTTAACATAGGGCATTTTCATGAAAAATTTCTTGTAACTGAAAACATAATTCTCTCCCCTAGCCAAACGGTTAAAGCTAAAGACATTATCTTAAATTATTTTGATTTCATTTATAACCCTCTTAAAATTGGCATTAATAGTTTTTTGATTAAAATTAATTTACCAAAAAAGTCTCTCATAGTCAACATACATAGGGCATTTTCATGAGAAATGTATTGTGACCAGAAACATAATTCTCTCTCCTAGCCAAACGATTTAAGCAAAAGACATTATCTAAACTTATTTTGATTTCATTTATAACCCTCCTAGAATTGGCATTAATAGTTTTTTGATTAAAATTAATTCACCAAAAAAGTCTCTCATGGTCAACATAGGGCATTTTCATAAGAAATGTCTTGTAACTGAAAACATAATTCTCTCTCCTAGCCAAACGATCTTAGCAAAAGACATTATCTAAACTTATTTTGATTTCATTTATAACCCTCTTAAAATTGGCATTAATAGTTTTTTGATTAAAATTAATTTACAAAAAAAGTCTCTCATGGTCAACATAGGGCATTTTCATAAGAAATGTCTTGTAACTGAAAACATAATTCTCTCTCCTAGCCAAACGGTTAAAGCTAAAGAGACGAATTAAACGTATTTTGATTACGTTTATAACCTTCCTAAAATTGGCATTAATAGTTTTTTGATTAAAATTAATTTACCAAAAAAGTCTCTCATGGTCAACATACATAGGGCATTTTCATGAGAAATGTATTATGACCAGAAACATAATTCTCTCTCCTAGCCAAACGGTTAAAGCTAAAGAGATGAATTAAACGTATTTTGATTTCGTTTATAACCTTCTTAAAATTGGCATTAATAGTTTTTTGATTAAAATTAATTTACAAAAAAAGTCTCTGATGGTCAACATAGGGCATTTTCATAAGAAATGTCTTGTAACTGAAAACATAATTCTCTCTCCTAGCCAAACGGTTAAAGCTAAAGAGACGAATTAAACGTATTTTGATTACGTTTATAACCTTCCTAAAATTGGCATTAATAGTTTTTTGATTAAAATTAATTTACCAAAAAAGTCTCTCATGGTCAACATACATAGGGCATTTTCATGAGAAATGTATTATGACCAGAAACATAATTCTCTCTCCTAGCCAAACGGTTAAAGCTAAAGAGATGAATTAAACGTATTTTGATTTCGTTTATAACCTTCTTAAAATTGGCATTAATAGTTTTTTGATTAAAATTAATTTACAAAAAAAGTCTCTGATGGTCAACATAGGGCATTTTCATAAGAAATGTCTTGTAACTGAAAACATAATTCTCTCTCCTAGCCAAACGGTTAAAGCTAAAGAGACGAATTAAACGTATTTTGATTACGTTTATAACCTTCCTAAAATTGGCATTAATAGTTTTTTGATTAAAATTAATTTACCAAAAAAGTCTCTCATGGTCAACATACATAGGGCATTTTCATGAGAAATGTATTATGACCAGAAACATAATTCTCTCTCCTAGCCAAACGGTTAAAGCTAAAGAGATGAATTAAACGTATTTTGATTTCGTTTATAACCTTCTTAAAATTGGCATTAATAGTTTTTTGATTAAAATTAATTTACAAAAAAAGTCTCTGATGGTCAACATAGGGCATTTTCATAAGAAATGTCTTGTAACTGAAAACATAATTCTCTCTCCTAGCCAAACGATCTAAGCAAAAGACATTATCTAAACTTATTTTGATTTCATTTATAACCCTCTTAAAATTGGCATTAATAGTTTTTTGATTAAAATTAATTTACAAAAAAAGTCTCTCATGGTCAACATAGGGCATTTTCATAAGAAATGTCTTGTAACTGAAAACATAATTCTCTCTCCTAGCCAAACGGTTAAAGCTAAAGAGATGAATTAAACGTATTTTGATTTCGTTTATAACCTTCTTAAAATTGGCATTAATAGTTTTTTGATTAAAATTAATTTACCAAAAAAGTCTCTCATGGTTAACATAGGGCATTTTCATGAAAAATTTCTTGTAACTGAAAACATAATTCTCTCCCCTAGCCAAACGGTTAAAGCTAAAGACATTATCTTAAATTATTTTGATTTCATTTATAACCCTCTTAAAATTGGCATTAATAGTTTTTTGATTAAAATTAATTTACCAAAAAAGTCTCTCATAGTCAACATACATAGGGCATTTTCATGAGAAATGTATTGTGACCAGAAACATAATTCTCTCTCCTAGCCAAACGATTTAAGCAAAAGACATTATCTAAACTTATTTTGATTTCATTTATAACCCTCCTAGAATTGGCATTAATAGTTTTTTGATTAAAATTAATTCACCAAAAAAGTCTCTCATGGTCAACATAGGGCATTTTCATAAGAAATGTCTTGTAACTGAAAACATAATTCTCTCTCCTAGCCAAACGATCTTAGCAAAAGACATTATCTAAACTTATTTTGATTTCATTTATAACCCTCTTAAAATTGGCATTAATAGTTTTTTGATTAAAATTAATTTACCAAAAAAGTCTCTCATGGTCAACATAGGGCATTTTCATAAGAAATGTCTTGTAACTGAAAACATAATTCTCTCTCCTAGCCAAACGATCTAAGCAAAAGACATTATCTAAACTTATTTTGATTTCATTTATAACCCTCTTAAAATTGGCATTAATAGTTTTTTGATTAAAATTAATTTACAAAAAAAGTCTCTCATGGTCAACATAGGGCATTTTCATAAGAAATGTCTTGTAACTGAAAACATAATTCTCTCTCCTAGCCAAACGGTTAAAGCTAAAGAGATGAATTAAACGTATTTTGATTTCGTTTATAACCTTCTTAAAATTGGCATTAATAGTTTTTTGATTAAAATTAATTTACCAAAAAAGTCTCTCATGGTTAACATAGGGCATTTTCATGAAAAATTTCTTGTAACTGAAAACATAATTCTCTCCCCTAGCCAAACGGTTAAAGCTAAAGACATTATCTTAAATTATTTTGATTTCATTTATAACCCTCTTAAAATTGGCATTAATAGTTTTTTGATTAAAATTAATTTACCAAAAAAGTCTCTCATAGTCAACATACATAGGGCATTTTCATGAGAAATGTATTGTGACCAGAAACATAATTCTCTCTCCTAGCCAAACGATTTAAGCAAAAGACATTATCTAAACTTATTTTGATTTCATTTATAACCCTCCTAGAATTGGCATTAATAGTTTTTTGATTAAAATTAATTCACCAAAAAAGTCTCTCATGGTCAACATAGGGCATTTTCATAAGAAATGTCTTGTAACTGAAAACATAATTCTCTCTCCTAGCCAAACGGTTAAAGCTAAAGAGAGGAATTAAACGTATTTTGATTACGTTTATAACCCTCTTAAAATTGGCATTAATAGTTTTTTGATTAAAATTAATTTACCGAAAAAGTCTCTCATGGTCAACATAGGGCATTTTCATAAGAAATGTCTTGTAACTGAAAACATAATTCTCTCTCCTAGCCAAACGATCTAAGCAAAAGACATTATCTAAACTTATTTTGATTTCATTTATAACCCTCTTAAAATTGGCATTAATAGTTTTTTGATTAAAATTAATTTACAAAAAAAGTCTCTCATGGTCAACATAGGGCATTTTCATAAGAAATGTCTTGTAACTGAAAACATAATTCTCTCTCCTAGCCAAACGGTTAAAGCTAAAGAGATGAATTAAACGTATTTTGATTTCGTTTATAACCTTCTTAAAATTGGCATTAATAGTTTTTTGATTAAAATTAATTTACCAAAAAAGTCTCTCATGGTTAACATAGGGCATTTTCATGAAAAATTTCTTGTAACTGAAAACATAATTCTCTCCCCTAGCCAAACGGTTAAAGCTAAAGACATTATCTTAAATTATTTTGATTTCATTTATAACCCTCTTAAAATTGGCATTAATAGTTTTTTGATTAAAATTAATTTACCAAAAAAGTCTCTCATAGTCAACATACATAGGGCATTTTCATGAGAAATGTATTGTGACCAGAAACATAATTCTCTCTCCTAGCCAAACGATTTAAGCAAAAGACATTATCTAAACTTATTTTGATTTCATTTATAACCCTCCTAGAATTGGCATTAATAGTTTTTTGATTAAAATTAATTCACCAAAAAAGTCTCTCATGGTCAACATAGGGCATTTTCATAAGAAATGTCTTGTAACTGAAAACATAATTCTCTCTCCTAGCCAAACGGTTAAAGCTAAAGAGAGGAATTAAACGTATTTTGATTACGTTTATAACCCTCTTAAAATTGGCATTAATAGTTTTTTGATTAAAATTAATTTACCGAAAAAGTCTCTCATGGTCAACATAGGGCATTTTCATAAGAAATGTCTTGTAACTGAAAACATAATTCTCTCTCCTAGCCAAACGATCTAAGCAAAAGACATTATCTAAACTTATTTTGATTTCATTTATAACCCTCTTAAAATTGGCATTAATAGTTTTTTGATTAAAATTAATTTACAAAAAAAGTCTCTCATGGTCAACATAGGGCATTTTCATAAGAAATGTCTTGTAACTGAAAACATAATTCTCTCTCCTAGCCAAACGGTTAAAGCTAAAGAGACGAATTAAACGTATTTTGATTACGTTTATAACCTTCCTAAAATTGGCATTAATAGTTTTTTGATTAAAATTAATTTACCAAAAAAGTCTCTCATGGTCAACATACATAGGGCATTTTCATGAGAAATGTATTATGACCAGAAACATAATTCTCTCTCCTAGCCAAACGGTTAAAGCTAAAGAGATGAATTAAACGTATTTTGATTTCGTTTATAACCTTCTTAAAATTGGCATTAATAGTTTTTTGATTAAAATTAATTTACAAAAAAAGTCTCTGATGGTCAACATAGGGCATTTTCATAAGAAATGTCTTGTAACTGAAAACATAATTCTCTCTCCTAGCCAAACGGTTAAAGCTAAAGAGACGAATTAAACGTATTTTGATTACGTTTATAACCTTCCTAAAATTGGCATTAATAGTTTTTTGATTAAAATTAATTTACCAAAAAAGTCTCTCATGGTCAACATACATAGGGCATTTTCATGAGAAATGTATTATGACCAGAAACATAATTCTCTCTCCTAGCCAAACGGTTAAAGCTAAAGAGATGAATTAAACGTATTTTGATTTCGTTTATAACCTTCTTAAAATTGGCATTAATAGTTTTTTGATTAAAATTAATTTACAAAAAAAGTCTCTGATGGTCAACATAGGGCATTTTCATAAGAAATGTCTTGTAACTGAAAACATAATTCTCTCTCCTAGCCAAACGGTTAAAGCTAAAGAGACGAATTAAACGTATTTTGATTACGTTTATAACCTTCCTAAAATTGGCATTAATAGTTTTTTGATTAAAATTAATTTACCAAAAAAGTCTCTCATGGTCAACATACATAGGGCATTTTCATGAGAAATGTATTATGACCAGAAACATAATTCTCTCTCCTAGCCAAACGGTTAAAGCTAAAGAGATGAATTAAACGTATTTTGATTTCGTTTATAACCTTCTTAAAATTGGCATTAATAGTTTTTTGATTAAAATTAATTTACAAAAAAAGTCTCTGATGGTCAACATAGGGCATTTTCATAAGAAATGTCTTGTAACTGAAAACATAATTCTCTCTCCTAGCCAAACGGTTAAAGCTAAAGAGACGAATTAAACGTATTTTGATTACGTTTATAACCTTCCTAAAATTGGCATTAATAGTTTTTTGATTAAAATTAATTTACCAAAAAAGTCTCTCATGGTCAACATACATAGGGCATTTTCATGAGAAATGTATTGTGACCAGAAACATAATTCTCTCTCCTAGCCAAACGGTTAAAGCTAAAGAGATGAATTAAACGTATTTTGATTTCGTTTATAACCTTCTTAAAATTGGCATTAATAGTTTTTTGATTAAAATTAATCCACAAAAAAAGTCTCTCATGGTCAACATAGGGCATTTTCATAAGAAATGTCTTGTAACTGAAAACATAATTCTCTCTCCTAGCCAAACGGTTAAAGCTAAAGTCATTATCTAAACTTATTTTGATTACATTTAAACCCTCTTAAAATTAACATTAATAGTTTTTTCGTTAAAACTTAACTCATTCAAAAAAAGTTTTGGAAAAAAAATCTTTATTTTAAATGCTTTCAAAAGAAGACAAATTGAATAATGTATGAAATATATTCTGATTATTGGGAGGCAATCGCGCCTACCTGCCCCCCCCCCCCCTTGCGGATGCCCTTGCTTAAAGCCTTGTGTACAAAATAAATATAAAAATGTATGAGAATATACGCCAAATTATTCTAAATTAAATTATTCTCATTATAGGTTTAATTCAAAATAACCGAATGATCCTACGTTTAGAATTTCTCTATTTGTTTTGATACTAATAAAATTTTTTTTCACAGTCGTATTTCCACATTAAACATGGAAGAAAATTGCAATGAACTCATTGATGTGAACAACTTTATGCATCCAAATCAAGAAATACACGAAAATATGAATGAGAATAAAGTTGATGATCTTCAAGATGCTCTTACATATACTTTGTTGAGAAACAGATCTAATGATGATTTAGATTATCTTGAAAAAGATCTTGAAGAAGTTGATGATCCAGAAATGTATAATTTGCTCGGATCTTGGGGATTTATTGATTTGTATGATTATTTCTTATTCCAAAAACTCGATGTTAATATCTTAAAATACATAAGTAATGATGATTTGAAAGATATTTTTGCAAATAAGCCAGTCGGAATTAGAGTTGAATTCAAGCATAAACTAAATCAATGGCGAACAGAAAATGTAAATACCTATTCATGTTTCTTATTTTTATCAATGGGGCTTAGGAGAAACATGATATGGACACATATGTACATAAGGGTGGTCCAATACTATTTTTTTTTTCGTATTTCGAATGTCCCTGCTTCTTATTATTAACTTATATCTACTTTCTAGGTATAATGCAAGGGGTGCTCAAAAAACTTAATTTCTTTGATTTTGAAGGTTTCTTATCACATTTAAGGCAGTAAGGGGAATCAAAACACAATTATTTGAAATTGAGAGCAACATTTAAAATGGCATATTGTTACAAACAGGAATCTGGGGCCATATTCCGTATTTCATTACGAAAGTATGTCCTGTTCGATGCGCTTTAAGTTGCTCTTCAAAAATGTATGAATTGAAACAAAAAAATAAACATATTCAATTATTTTCCACTTGCCGGCTAGTTTTTTTTCGAATCTGAATTATTTCCTTTGAGATGAAAGTAAAAAATAAAAACATATTCTTTCTCTAACAGAACTGAACGGAAATTAATATTTACAATTGGTTCTTAATACTATGTATTTGTATATTATTATTACATTGACATTTTAATTTGTTTTAGCACATAAGGGGCCTAATTTTATACATTGTTTTATTTTTATAAAAATTATTTAAAAGATTGTGATTGATGGTCTAACAGAACTAAATATCGAGTAGTCCTTTATTTCTTTTTTAAATTTCGTAGGTTAGTTCTCTTAATTAATTTTGTAAGAAAAATAGAAAATTAAATTCGTACTGATTTGTTCTCAAAATTGTACGTTATAAAGTACTACCCTTGCAACGGCGAGTGGTATTTAGGTCTATTCTGTTTTACATACAAAAATTGATGACGTTTCGGGCGTGGTTACACCCTTCTTCAAACCTATTTAGTAATTAAACATTTATTTAATAATCACCTATACTAAATACAAATTAAAATACTTACACCTGTTATTGGGTTAATTATTATAAGATGATCTATTTTTTTTAATTGTTTCAATATCTTTAAAAAGACGTCCACAAATTTTGTTGTTCAACTCAAATATAAATATTCCAATGTATATGTTCGGAAACTAAATCAAACAGGAAAAAATATACTTATCAAACTAATAAAAACAAGAATAGACCTTAAGTCCACTCAAGGTTAATATAATATTAAAGAAATATCACTTAAAAGGAAATAACTAAATGTACTAGCTTTGCTTCCAGTTTTCATTGTAAACACATATTTAAAGTAAAAAAGTCTTGGTAGACGCTTTTCCTGCATATACCACCTTTTTGAAATATTTGTATGTAAGAAATGACACCAGTTACATTCATTTGCCATATTTCAGGCTTTTTTACTTCGGATTTTCGTATAATTTTCGAAAATAATTTCTGTTGAATGAGCACCCCTTTCTAATCAAGATACAGCTTTCAAATTTAGAACACATACATACTAATAAAGTTACGTGTGGCAATATAAGCGGTGGGGATGGGGATGCAATGAAGATATGTTTAGTTTTTGCTCAATAACGTGGACCACACTAATGCACCTCTAAAAACTGGTTTGCTTTAAAACTAGTACTATACCTACATATTCCTTTAAAATTAAAGCCAGATCAGCAAAAGCTGTTTTAAACAATTTAATTCATATTTAATTTTTAGAAGTGTCATGTTTCTCTCAAAAACCAACCACAAATAATATTTTTAAGAAATTTATGATCAATTTATTTTAGGGAATAAAGACTCCATTAGATCCATCGGAAGAAATTCTATTTAATGTCAAAAATTTAATAGAAGACGAAGTAAAAAAGCATCTAGCGGATGTTTTAAGGTCTTCTTCCACAGAACTCGAAAGATCTTCAACAAGGTCACCATCACCATCACCTTCTTCGAACGCTTCAAACAATTCAAATCCTTCATCACATAGCATTAGCTTTGGAAACTTTGTAATATACTGTTCCTTTAAACTTGTTTTTAACCCTTTGCTGCCCGAATTGATTTAATAACACTTTTTTTAGTTTGAAAAAAATTATAATAAAAAAAATAATTGAGTCTAAGCTAACTAATATTGATGATTCAATTGCTATAGCTCAATACATAAGTTTTTTTTAATTAATCTTATCAGTTTTTTTGTAGATTTTAAAATCGAAAAATCCACAAAATTGCAATATCAAAATTTAAGCTTAAAAAGCTTTTATCTTAGATTCAAATTTTTAAGTTGGTGGTCTCTTGCTGTTAACAATGTAGCAACAAAGAATTTTTAAAATCAACTGTGCACCTTTTGTTTGAATTTAAACTGATTTTATTTTAAAGGATATAGATATGATTCTTCAGGCCTTTCCTTCGGGCCACTTCGTCATCAATGATTTTAAGAAGAATAATAGAATTGGAGAAACTTCTCGGGGAATATTAATGGACAGTATAGCAACATTTCTCACAAAAAACAACACAGCTGTATCTCGTAAGGATTTCCAATACATTGCTTCAAGAATCCATGATCGATTTCATGAAGATTCTGTAAGTATTTATTTTATATTCCCATTCATTTTTCATGATTTTGTTATTTTAAACCGAAGTGTTTTTATGATAAAACTATTTTCTTTTCTATAAAGCTATAAGACATAACAATTTTTGTAAACCATTGTTGAGTTTGAAAGTGCTAAGCTTCTTCTTTGAAGTATACTTTTTTAATATTTCCGGATTTTTGTCCTTATCGATTATGTGCTAAAATTTTTTCGAAAGCTAATAATGCATTTTTGTATTCGGTTTTTAATCAGAGATGTAATTTTCTTCATTTTTTTAACAATTTTTTTAGCAAAAATGCTTTCGTTACCTAAAGAATTGCAAGAATACAGTTTTTCCTTTTCCCTTTTTAGAATGTTTGACACAGTTGACAAATTTCAAAAGCAAATAGCATTCTAGTTAGCTTAAAAAAAAAGAACTTCAATGTTTTTAATAACCCCGAATTTTGTGCCTACTAGATTTAGTTGATTCAGAAAAGCTTGGGTCCCAATAGTTGGTTTTAAGTTATAGTCAAGTAAATCTATGGTTTGACCCCAGACAGATTGTTACAAAAGAAAATTTTGTGCTAATAGACTCAGCCCACTGGTACTTAAGACATATCCAAAATTAGCCCATGGGAACATTGGTATTTTGCAGTTTCCAATGTCGCATATATGAAAAAATGTATTTCGTTATAAAGCAGACCCGTGATACATCTATTTATAATGATTTTTCAAGCTGATTGGTTTAGTTATTTGTTTATATTTTGAAAAATAAAAGTCCTAGGACCATTTGGTTTTTTGTGTTTGACTAAAAATTGACAAAAGCATTGAGTATTGATGTCAAAAATAATACTTAATAACATAAAATTTGGGGAAAATCAGTTTTAACGATTTGTTTTTTTATTACTTTTTCAAAATTTTGAGTTTGAAGGTTAATTTTTCAAAAACTATTTTCTTAAACAAAAAACGGGAAGCAAAAAGATCCTTCTTTTTTGGTATAGCCTACATCCCCTCATGCATAAATGCAATCAAATTTAAGCCATTTCCCGGTGGCGGACTGTGGCTAATTTTGGATATATGTTTTGGCATTTGCCATTGAACCTTACTGCAAATGAATTTCTTTTGTTACAATTTGTCCGGGGTTAGCCTTATATTTTCCGTAGATTTACCTGACTTCCTGACTATTACTATAATCGAGATTTAATTAAAAATTTCTTACCAAAAACGAATTTGAATCCTCTAGAAGAAATACAATAATTTCAGTTTTTATTTCGGTAACATTACATTCTATCAAAATTCATAAATTGCAGAGCATTTATTATGCGGCACCTATGAAAGGTTCAACAGAAAATCCATCAGGAAGGTTATACAGCCGCTACTACAATTTAAAGCGCCGGCATCGAAAAATTGGCCTTGACAACATATGCGAAAATAAGTTCAACTCAAGTCCAAGTCAAAGTTTTTTTAATCCAAATTTGACTGAAGAAGAAATGGAATTGTTGCATGGTAATTTTTTATCTTCAAACAATGAAATTTTTTTTTAAAACTTTCTTATTTTATGATATGAATTTTTTTAATTCAGACGATACCTCGGCAGATAAAAATTGGCTTAAAATTCACAAAGAGCCTTGGGATGAGGTTAAATCTAAATGGAGAACAACTTTCAAGACAAGACAACAAGAAATTGCAAACCAAAATTTTTCCACAATTTTGAACAACTGGCCCTTGATCAAACACTCTGCTGGAGTGACATTGGTAATTTATTGATTTAATACTTCAATTCAATAAATAAAAATGAAATTAAGAGTTTTTAAAGCTAAAGTCATTAGTGACTGCAGAGCCAAGTCATGATTTAGTCTTATTTTAATAGTCTTTTGACTTCCAAAATAACTTTAACTTTTAAAATAATAGTCATAAATCATTTTGAAAATCGTGACTTGAAGTCAATTGAAGAGGTCAATTTGATGGCAGTCTCTTTGAATTTTTAAAATCTTTTAAGTCATAAAAAGTCAAAATTACATTTTTAAATCCAGTTAGTCATTTGACTGCAGTATTTTGAAATAAGTCACTTGGGTACTTTTAAATCAAAATAAAACATGAAAAGTGGAAGATTCTAATGCTTTAGGTTAGAATTAAAGACTCACAAATGCTTCTAGAAAAAAAAAAAATGTTTGCCATGAGGGTGGTAAAAAAAAATTGTTTTTCAGTTTTTTTTTTTAATTGCACCTTGTGTCATTTTGCCCCCGCGCCGTCTTGTTTTTAAAATTTAAAAACTAAATTAAATTTTAAAGCATTTACTATGACAGTTATTGCTTGTTAACCTTGTAAACTAACCAATACAAATAAATAATAAAATATGTATATTTATTATTGAAGAATTAATTTATCTGGGTTCTTTGGTTAAAAACTTACTTATTTAAAAATTGTTTTTTGCAACATATACTTACTTTGTACTTTTATCTATTTTTATTTCTTTCTTAAGATAAACATTGATTTTGGCATTCTTTTTCCTGGGAAGCAGAACTGTCTCATTGAACTATGGGATGAATTTAAATCCACCATAATCCCCGTTTTTAACGAAAAAATTAAAGACCAAAATAGCCAAGAGCAGCTTGGTTTCTTAAATAAGAAACATTTTGTAAATGGTATGTTTAATTTTCAGTATGCTTTTATTTTATTAAGTAATTAACTAAATTTTTACTTTTTTTTAGACCCAGAAGACGTAATAATAACGAATCTCCTACATTCTATCCTCCCACCTTCTGCAAGACAAGCAAACATCGCATTAAGTAGCGAAAGCAGAAAAAGAAGGTATTTCAAGCCAACCATAAAAGACTCACAAACATCAATGATTGTCAAAGTCTCTCAAGCAAATGATTTAAATCCAACTATCGACCAGCTGGCAATAAAGGTGAGAGAACTCGGACAAAGTCTGCAACCAGTAGTAATTTATTGTGAATTTGAAAAGTCCTTCATAGTTTATTTCAACGAAATCAAGTACAAGTTTGATACATTACTTCCTGCACTTGATACATGCTTTAAAGTTTTTTTTGTCTTAAATCTTAAATATCCAATAGCATGTAGGTCAGTATGGCTGTTTTTTCAGAAATATTTTTTTAAAATTGAAAGTTCGGAAAGAGTTCCACCAAATGTTCTTATTTTAGACAACATTTTGAAAAACTATAATAATGTATAAGTGCCATTTATGCCCCACAACGTCCTTACCTGATGTAAAAGGACTTGTATTTCATTATAAAACAGTACATTATTTCAAGCAAACTGATGACTTTCACTGCTTTAACTGTAAACAAATTTTTAGCTTAAAAAGTTTTAAGAGGCACTTTCAACGTTCTTGTAAGAATCTTTCACTTGACTGCATCTCTAAATCGACTGCTTCCGTAAATTGTTTTGGAACTGAAAATCTTAATTTTACTCATGAATCCTCAGATAATGATGAAGATGAAAACAAAGAAAAAAGTATAAGTATAAACGAAAATGGCGACATTATTAAAATTATAGAAAAATCTTCAATTAATTTTTTATGTAAGCTGTATGGAAACCCTAGCTTGTCACGAAAAATCACTGAAGAAATTATTAGCGATTTAACAGATGGATTTTTCAAAATTATTTTTACAAAACTTTATAAAAAATTTTCTTTATATACTAAAACAGAAAATGATGAAGAACTTAAAAACGTCTTAGTTTTTTTGCAAAACCCTTTCGAAAGTGTCAAAACTTTCTACAGATTCGTTCAAACAACAAAAAAATACGACTTCTATCGAGATCCTTCCAGTTTTACTATAAATAACGAGGTTTGCGTCAAAAGTGGAGTAACTCCCTCTTTGGATGTTATCGAATCTGATGGTGTTATATTGCCCTTAAAATTTCAGTTCAAAAAATTTTTTGAGCTTCCTGGAATTTATATGTCTGCAATTGGTTATTCGAGATATCTAGAAATTAATGCTGTTCCACATTTGGTAACAAGTGAAATATGGAAAGATAGGATTTCAAGATTTCCAGAAAGCAAGCGTGATAAAGTAATTCCATTTAACTTGTATTTTGATGACTTCGAATCGAACAATCCACTAGGATCTCATGGTGGATGTCATTCCATTGGAGCAGTTTACTATAATTTTCCTAGTCTTCCTCAATACGTTAATCTAGAATTAAACAATATTTTTGTAGCAATGTTGTTTTATTCAAAATATAAATCTCATGGTGAAAATTCTATATTTTATCAACTTGTTGATGAAATTAAGGACCTTGAAGAAAACGGAGTTTTAATAAACATCAAATCTGGTGAAAGTTATCACTTGTACTTTGTATTAGGACTTATTACAGGTGACAACCTTGGGCTTAATTCAATATTAGGCTATACAAAAGGTTTTAATTCGCAATATTACTGTCGTATTTGTAAATGTTCTAAAACTCAAAACTATTCAATTTGTTCCGATGATAGCAGTAATCATAGAACAATTGAAAATTATAATACTGATATTAATTCATATCCACAAGTAAGTGCTAGAATGGCAAACACCGGCATAAGAGATGAATCAGTTTTTAATAACATACCTTCATTTCATGTTGTTCAAAACATTACTGTAGACATAATGCACGACTTATTTGAGGGTGTCTGCCATTATGATATATGCAAATTGCTTAATCAGTTTATAATCCATGACAAATTTTTTTCTCTAGATGCTTTGAATAATAGAACACAGTTTTTTAAATATGGTGAATATGAAATAGGTAATATTCCACCAATAATTAAATCGGAGCATATCCAAAAGCTTAAATTGAACATGTCGGCAAAAGAAATGTGGACATTTTGTAGATTTTTGCCCATAATAATTGGTGATTTAGTTCCTCAAAAAAACATTCATTGGAAATTGATAATCCTTCTAAATAAAATTTTAGATATTGTTTTAAAATCAAATTTACAACCAAATGACATATCTATCTTAGAAAACCTAATATCAACACATCATTCAACATACATTGAGCTTTTTCAGGAAAATTTAAAGCCTAAATTTCATTTCATGGTTCATTATCCTTATGTTTTGAAAATGCTTGGTCCCTTTAAACACTTTTGGTCTTTCAGGTTTGAATCGAAACACAAAGTACTGAAAAGCTATTGTAATAACATCACATCCCGTAGAAACCTACCATTGTCCTTAGGAATTAAAAGTTCTTTAATGTTCTGTAAAAGAATTATTTCTAATGTAGGAATTTCTCCCAAACTTTCAAACTTACCTAATGATAAGTTTTTGCTGAAAAATCATTATTGCTTTCCTAAGATACAAAACCTTCTGTCGCTTCATACGACTAATTTTAATGAACTTTTTTGCTACAATACTGCCACATTCTGCAAAATAGACTACAAAAATAATAATTATGTTAGTAGATCTTCAGTTATTTATCGAATTGAATGTTTATTTCTTTTAAACAAAATTTTGTATATTGTTTGCGAAAAGTTTATTACATCGGAATACATTGATCATTTCAATTCATATGAAATATTAAATAGTACTCAAAGTTTTTTTGTTTATAACATAAATAATTTTGATGGTCCTCCTGTTTGCTTACATTCTAATCCAAATGGAAAGAATTATATTTTCATCAAGTTCTTTTAAAGCTACACCAATTTGAAAGTTGAGAGAGCTTCCAAACCTTAGATAGTTTTTCTTTGAAATCCTTTATTGATACAAATCCATTTTATCTGTTAAACCGTTTTTTTTTTATAAATATACCAAATAATTTATCACTTTTACTGATAATAATTGGTATTAGATTCCTCAAAGCTACATTGGGAAATTATTAATACTTCTTATTGAGCTAGTTAAACAAAAACTTTTAAAAAACCAGCTGGAATTGAGACAATTCTGACAGACGTTTCAATTATATTTACTGATAATAATTGATGTTATAGTCTTCAATACTACATTCATCGGAAATGATTCTACATGAGCTATTTCAAGAAATGTTTTCTCTTAAAACTTAACCAATTGGCAACCAAGTTGAGAAAATTTTGACAGAGTTTCCAACACATACATATGTATGTACGTATATTTTCTTTGAAATCCTTCATACCTTCTTAATGGTCGGTAATAAACTTTTGCTCAAGAAACATTGTTTTACATCATCGACTAATTTAAATTATTTTTTTGTTTTAAAACATTCTGCAAAATAAAAAATGATTATTTTAGTCAATCTTGAGATTTTAATCTAATCGAAACAAAATGATTTAGCTATGCAGTCTGTGAAAATATATTACGTGGGCTTAAGCGGTCCCTAGACGCTCAATATTATTGTGCAATATATTGCACAACCTTGCAATATTATCCATAGACGGACAATAATATTGTGCAATATGAAATTTTGCACAATAATATTGAGCGTCTAGGGACCGCTTTGAGTTATCCATTGCATTTCAAATGAAATATTAAATGGTACCTACTTACATTTTTTCTTGTAATATTTTCTGGAGACCTGTAAAAATATAGCTTTGCAAAAAAATATTTATTTTGAACTGGTACCTATATGCGTTTATTATTAAAACTTTACAACAAAATAATTAAAATAAAAATTAAATAATTAAAAATAAGTCCAAATGGAAAAAATATCCTTTTATCAATATCTTTTACTATTGTACTATTTTTAAAGAAAGATTTATTGTGAATGTATGTTAAAACGGAACTTTTTTTAAAAGGTTTATTCTTAAAACATGTAAAAGTATTGTTTAAAAAAGATTTAGTTTTGACTAGTACGAGTATCTTGGTTTATTATTTTTTTTTAATTATGTTTTACAAAAAATAATTTAAAAAATGTTCCAACGAATATTAATCAATTCCAAATGAGAAAAATTAAACTTTATCAAGTTCTTTGAAAAAGTTCCCCAAAGGAAGAAATTTTAGAGACTTGTAAGAGTATCTATGGCACTTAGATCTCATCAAAAACATTTTCTTGAAACATGTGCAAATACTATCAAATATTATTTTTAAAAGAATTTTTTAATGTAAACTAAGTATGAAAATCTAAGTTTATTATTATCTGTATACGCTAATTACTTTTGTTTTAAAAAAGATTTACGAAAATATAAATAAACTCAATTTGAATACATTCAAAAACTAACCTGTTTTTTCCTATTATTTAAAAAGTTCATAGAGCATAAAAATTTAAAAGTAAGTATACAAAATAGTGGAGAGAACACATCATTATGATTCAATCACAAATGATAGTATACTAACAAGGAAAATAGTGTACACGATTATGTTTAGCTACACAGAATTATGGTTATCTGAGCACGGACATTTAACTCCAAGCACAAATATTTTACTAGATTTTCAAGCTTGGTGAACAACGAAAATAATTAGCCAATCACGAATGTATATAAATAACAGCACGGTTATTTTTGCCTAAACACTAAAATAGTTATCTAAGCACGGACATGTAACTTCAAGCACAAATATTTTGTAAAATGTGTCTGCTTGTTTAACAACAAAAATAATGAACCAACCACGAATGTGTATAAATAACAACACTGTTATTTTAAGCCAAACACAAACGTAGTTATCTAAGCACAGACATTTAACTTCAACCGCAAATATTTTAGAATATTTTCTTGCTTGGTTAATAAGGAAAATGATAAGCCAATCACAAACATAGCCATTGAAGCATATTAATTTTAGTTCAAACACAACAAATATTTCCAAACTACCGTGTTCGATTAACAATGAAAATGATTATTCTATCACGCAAATGCATTAATTGTACACCGAGGTATATTCAGCTTAATACAAAGCATTGTTCGTTTAAAATGTTTATAGTTGACATATAATCCAGAAAAATATGTTCGTGATCACGAAAAATAATGGCGTTCCTAGAAACGTGATCATTTTTTTTAACACATTTACAATCACTTTGAAATGCGAAGTGTTTGTTCAAACCCGAAATTGATCACGAACATTGTAAAGTTTTGATAAAAAGATTGACAACGCAAGCATAGTCAAATTGACCAAGATCCGTGGTTGACGCAAGATCAACCAAGGATATTGGTTGATTTTACCAACGTTTTTTTTTTCGGTGTGATAACCGTATGAAATATACATATATTAAATTTTACAAGTCTTTTTGACCTGGTTTTATAACCGTCGGTCAGATTGACAAATATAAATAAAATTAAAGAAAGCATGATTTTAGCAAACAAATAATTAAATGAAAATTAATTGAATTAATTTATATAGGTATGTACGAAACGAAAAGCAGTACTTTAACAATGTTTAATGCAAATAAAAAGTAATTTAAATTTCTGATGACTTTAACTTTAAAAATTCTCTGATATTATTTTGTTTCTATAATCGGCGGCTGATTTAATATAGGTGTATAGTTTATCCCAGCCATTTGACCCATTCATGATATGTAAAACTTCTTCTTTTTCCAAATAGTTTGTTCCAAAAACAAGTCGCCTATATTCTCGCAGGACCGGACAGGAACCCAAAAAATGAAAAATGTCTTCTCTTTCCCTTGTATTGCACAATTCACATAGAAGGGGAAGGTCTGGTCTGTGTGGTACAAAATTTAATTGTAATATTTCTCCTCTAGTACGGAAAATTGTCGAAATCAATTCTGTTGAGTTTTTATCGTGGAAATAGTTTGCTGCACCAAGATCAAACTGAAGCTTACTGTAGTAATCCCTGTATTGCGATGATTTAGCCTGATTTATGCAGTCCTCGTGATGTTTTATATCCAACTTTGATAAAATGATATAAAGAGTTTTCTTAAGGTCAGGTATAATTATTGTTCTCAGATTGATTGTTTCTCCCACCGATGCAGACATTGTTGACCAATCTTTTAGAAAATTCAATTTATTTATGATCAGGTAGTTTGCAATTTTCTTTACTAGCCTCATCGAGTCCATTTGAAGTATTCTTAAAATATAATCAAAGTGAATCTTTAACGAATCGATGAACATTGGTGCTATACCAGTTTCAATGTGAAGCATATAGTTTGGCGTCGTAGATGGTAGTTTAAAAACACGCTTTAAAAAAAATCTTAGCAATTTTTCCATATCATTGTACTGTTTGTAGCCCCAAACTTGTGCTGAGTAAAACATTATGGATTTGGAAACAGCTTGAAAAATTTTGTATTTATCTGAATGATGAATTGATTTGTTTTCAATGCATTTTTTCCAAGAAACACATATTGCAGATTTGGCTTCTTTAAGTTTAGCTTGGACATGGTTTTTAAAACAAAGATTGCTGGATATTGTCACTCCTAGATATTTGAATTCTTTAACGATATCAATCTCCACTGATTTGTACTTCCATTTTTCATACGACGCGTATCTTCCATGCCCTTTTCTGAATATCATTATCTTAGATTTGGCTAGATTTACTGTAAGGTTCCACCTGTCACAATACCTTTCGATGACATTAATCATCCTTTGCAATTGGTGAGGCGATTCCGCTAAAAGAACAATATCGTCGGCGTACATAAGGGCTGGAATTTCTTCCCCTGCAATAGTAACACCTCCACCAATGCACGAGAGCTAAAAATGTCATTGTAGCAGTTTTTGAGGCTAATTATAAATTCTGTTGTGGCGAATTTGAAGAACTCATAGGGAATTCTATCTAATCCTGGTGTTTTTTTTAGCTTTGACACCTTCTAACACGAGAAGAAGCTCTTCAGCAGAAAAGTTGGCATCTAAAAAGCTATCCTCAGTGTATGGCATAGCATATTGGATTCTAAGAGAGGTAAACTCAGTATTTAGCAGAGATGCAAAATAATTTTTCAATTCCGCTGCTTTCAGCTGACATCCAATTGTCGGATTAGATCCGCTGACATTCTTCATTATTTTCCAAAATTCGGTAGATGAGCTCACACCCGCTAAGGAGACAATTATACTGTTGTGGTAATCCTTCTTTTTCTGCACACATAATGCCTTATAGCTTTTATTAAATTTTGCGTACCATTGTTGAAATGTTGTGTTATTGTGTGCTCGAAATAAAGCAAGATAGGCGAAAGAACGCTTTCTGGCCGCTTCACAATCCTTATCGAACCACTTTTCTTTATGAATTTGCGTTTTTCTTCTAGGGTTTGGTTTAGATGGATTTGACTTTTTCACAATATCGAGTAGTTCTTCCAAAGATGGGGTCGGCGTGACGTTGTTGAGTAAATTTAGTTCCATGTTCAGGTTTCGTTGATATTCCTGACAGAATTGGTCGTTCCATTTTAGTTTTGGTGGGAGATTAAACTCCGTACTAGTAACGGATGCGTTGCTACCAAATGACAAAATTAGTGGCATGTGCTCGGAAAATGTTTTGATACCAACATTGAAATCTAAGTTTTTGCTTAACCAGCTCCCTGTGGCGACACCATAATCAATAACAGAGCGAGCTGAAGAGCGAATAAATGTATATTCTCCTGATTGATCACTGGGGCCTCTTCCATTTAGCACAACGAAGTTATAGGAATCACAGAGTTCTAGGAAGTGATTACCTTTGGCATCCTTTCGATTGTCTTTCGAAGAACGAGAGTAGGTGAGCTCATAAGGATATACTGCAGGAAAGAGTGGCCATCCTTGTTCGTTACCCATACGTGCGTTGAAGTTTCCCAGCAAAAGAAGATTGGGTTAAGATAGTTGAGCTAGTAAGTCTTCTAAGCAGGAAAAATCATCAGACCAGTGATTACAATTAAGATAGACAGGGACAATTAAATGTTTTACTCCTTGCTCTTGAAGTGAAATGAACCAAAAATCTTCATGCCTTTCCAATTTTAAGAAGTTGTTATACTCCTTTTTAAAGCCTATAACCATTCCACCACTTGCTCTTCCAACATTATGTCTCCTAATTGCAGATGTCCAAGCTAATTCATATCCTCTTAAAACATTATTAAACATATCGTACTAGTTTTCTACTAAGAAAGTTTCTATTAAAATAAATATATCAAATTCTCGTACAAAGTTGAAGAAATCAGGAAAGATTAGTTTGTTTTTAAGTCCTGTGATATTGTAACACAGTATTCTTAAATTAAAAGTATTATTATTTTTAAAATCATTATTTGAATTCAACGGCTGACCGACGGCGGGATGTTAATGGTGGGAACATCCGGGAGATGATAAGTTTATAGTGTAACTACTAGGTGGCGCTATGTTAGAATTGGAGAATTTTTTGACAGGTTTTCTTGATGACATTTCAGATTCATGTGCTTTGTTTTCTTTCGTCATTAACATAGTTTTCGGCTTGAATTGTAAATGTAATTCATTTAAAACTGGAAACATTTCACTCAAACGCGTAAATCCATCGGTATCTCCATACTTCAGGCCTTGGTTGTTGTCCCAAGTAAAAAAGTTTCCTTCGATGTATAGTCGATCGTCTCTAAGGGAAATTTTAGCATTTGGGAGCTGCAACTTTACTGCTGCTTTGATTTGCCCAAGAATTCTTCTTTTCTGTCGTGCAATGAATGGAAGGTCCTTTTGGACAGACATACCAGTGTTTTTAAGTTGCGCTGACTTACGAAGAATTTGATCGGCTGTGGCACGGTTGGGGAGCTGCACCACTACGCTGACCATGCCTGGTCTGATGCACTTCACTTAACGCGCCTGTTGGACTACATCTTCGTCAATGAGACCACTACACACATCTTTTGCTTTGGAAAGCGGGTCTGTCGAACTATCATCAGGCAAGTGCAAGATAAGATTATTTTCCGTTTCTTTCTTCAAAAGCCTTTCGACTTGTGCTTCCAAAAATGCATTTTGTGTCTCCAAACATGACACTTTGGCTCTGAATTCATCTTGACTAGCTCGTAAAGTTGAGATTTCAACACCCAGAGCAGAGATGCCATCTTTGGATGCAAGATTACTCATCTTAGCGTCCAGAAGACGCTCCAAATCTTCGACGGTCATGTTACTTACACTGCTCATGTTTGTTTTAGTACTTTGGTAACGCTTTTCAGTTCCAAAGGATTCGGGAGATGTCTCTACAATTCCTCTTTTATTCATTCGCCTTTGTACAATCTTTGTAGGTTACGGTGAAAGATGTGCCTTTGCGATTTTATGTTTGGAATTTGCTATACCTATTGTTAAGAACTTACTAGATTTTTCGAGTACTTAGATAGTTTTCAGTCTTTCTTTTGAAACGTAAATAACTTTTAGAATTTTTACTTTAATATTTTATTTTAAAACTTTTTTGGGAGCCAAAATTAATGCTATCTCACAGTTTTGACGTTCAACTTGTCAATCAGTTCTAGTATACAAAAGTCATGTTCAGATTGTTTTTATCGTCACAGTAAAGCGAACTGTAAATTTTTGAATGCCGTTGCAGAAAATGCAATAAAAAAGGGCATATTGCCCCAGTGTGTTATCTATATAACAGTAATAATAGCAATCGTGGTTCATCGTCTAACCATAATAGTTCTGTTAATCAGGATTACGTAAATAGCGTTATGGAAGATAATATTTTTTCTCTTGGCGAATCAATGCAAACACAAGGCAACAAGTTATTTTTGAATTTAGAAGTGAATGGTCGAAAAGTTAAATTTTTGCTTGACACAGGTGCCAGTAAATCAATTGTGGGTTTGTCTGGTTTTAATGAAATTGATAGGCCAAAATTTTTCGAAACTAATCGTCGGATGAAGTCGTATGGTGGGATGGAGGTGCCTTTGCTAGGTGAAGTGTTGGTGGACGTAAAATTTAACGGATTAACCAAGAAGTTATTGTTGCTTATTACAAGCTCGGTTCATGGTGACAGCATATTCGGTTGGAATTGGGCCCAAGCATTTGGGATGCGTGTTGATTTTGAAGGTGCTCAGAAGGCTAATGTTTCAGAAAATGTGCAATCGATAGAGCATATAACAGTGTCTGAGGGCGATGTCAAAGATTTATGTGCCAGATTTGGAGATCTTTTTTCTCCAACGTTAGGACATTGTAACTCAGTTCAAGCAAAGTTGTTTTTGAAACCTAATGCAACACCGAAATTTTTTAAGGCCAGACCCATTCCATTTGCTCAAATCGATGGATTTAAAATTGAAGCAAAACGTCTCGAAGATGAGGGCATTTGGGAGAAAATTCGATTCAGTGAGTGGGCAGCTCCTGTGGTTCTGGTGCCAAAAGCCAATGGCCAACTGCGAATCTGTGGAGATTTCAAGGTCACTATCAATCCTCAACTTGAGATAGATAAGCACCCGCTTCCGCGCCCTGAGGAAATGTTCGTCAAGTTAGCCAAAGGACAACATTTTAGTAAACTTGACATGTCAGATGCTTACTTACAGTTCGAGTTGGATGAAGAATCTCAGCAATACGTTGTCGTTAATACTATTTTAGGATTGTATAAATTTGTGCGTCTTCCTTTTGGTGTAGCTGCCGCGCCTGCAATTTTCCAGCGCACTTTAGAAGCAATTTTAGAAGGTCTTTAGTGTGCTATTTTCTTTGATGACATTCTCGTTACTGGTTCTACTATCCAAGAGCACTTGCTTAATTTAGAAGCTGTTTTTAAGCGATTGTGTGAGCACGGTCTTAAAGTGAATCTCAGAAAATGTGAATTTATGAAACCAGAGGTGGAATATTTGGGCCATGTGGTGAGTGCTAAAGGTGTACAGCCAGCTGGAAGTAAAGTGGAATCTATAAAAAAACTGCCTCGCCCCAATAATCTAAAAGAACTGCAATCGTTCATGGGTAAAATGAATTATTATAATTGCTTTATTAATAATTTTGCACAGATTGCAGGTCTTTTAAATGCCCTCCGTAAGCAAAATGTAGCATTTCGTTGGAAAGCTCCACAAGAAGAAGCGTTTCAGAAACTAAAAACGCAACTAGAGGAAGCTACAGTGTTAACGCATTATAAGCCTGAATTGCCGATTGTTTTAGCAACAGATGCGTCATACTACGGGCTTGGTGCAGTCATCTCGCACATAAATCCAGATGGCACAGAGCAGCCTATAGCTCATGCCTCTAAGACTTTAAGTGACTCAAAGCGCAACTATAGCCAAATTGAAAAGGAGGCCTTTTCAATTATTTTTGGAGTCACAAAATTTCGGCAGTATTTGTTTGGCCGAAAATTCATCTTATATACAGATCATAAGCCGTTATTAACATTATTCCATCCAGGTAAAAAGCTACCCATGATGACAACAGGTCGTTTAACTCATTGGGCTCTTATTTTGATGGGCTTCAATTATGAAATTCGCTACAAAAACTTCAAGCCAAAATGCCAATGCCGATGCTTTATCGCGCCTACCAATGGGTCCAGATCTCAATTTTGACGCTATGGAGGAGTCCTGCCAAGAGTTTACTTTTGAAATCGAAGAAAAAGTTGAAAACTTTCCAGTCAATGCCCATGAAATTGCTCAAGAGACGCGTAAAGATAATATTCTTAAGAAAGTAAAGTTTTATACACAAAATGGATGGCCCGAAAAACTGCTTCCTACAGAACATGAATTGTTGCCATTTTTCAATAGACAAAATTCACTCACTATGCACAAGGGTGTCATATTGCTCAAAACGGATTATCTTCGAGTAATAGTTCCAGATAAGCTTCAAGTTCGAGTACTTAAAATGCTCCATGATGGGCATTGGGGTATAGTCCGCATAAAACAACTTGCTCGACGGTATTGCTGGTGGCTTAATATTGATCAAAGCATTGGGTCCAATGTAAAAACGTGTTCCATTTGCCAATCATCTGCTGTCGATCTTCCCAAACAGTTCTTTCATTTGGATTTTGCTGGGCCATTTTTAAGCCAAATGTGGTTGATTTGTGTTGATGCCCTCTCAAGATTTCCATTTGTAGTTCCAATGAAGGAAGCAACTTCATCATCGACAATAAAAGCTCTTTCGAAAATATTTACATTAGAAGGGTTACCTGAAATCTTTGTAACTGACAATGGCCGTCAGTTTTCATCAAAAGAATTCGAGGATTTTTGTCGGTTCAATGGAACGCAGCACTTACGTACAGCACCATTTCATCCAGCTTCAAATGGAGAAGCTGAGCGGTTCGTCCGAACTTTTAAAACAAATATGCGAAAAATATACGAGGAGGAAAAGAACATCGAGAAAGCACTTTCAAAATATCTCATGACGTACCGGACAACACCGAATACAATTACGGGGAAGTCACCTGCTGAAATGTTGCATGGTCGAGAGCAACGCACCGTTCTAGCACAAACAATGCCATGCACCAAACCAGTTATTAAAAGTCGATCTCACCCTGCATTCACTGTGAATCAAAATGTTTTTGCTCGCAACTATGCCAAGGGCCCCAAATGGGAGAAAGGTATCGTAATCTCGCAACTTGGTGCAATTACTTTCTTGGTACGCACTACAAAAGGCAATTGGAAGCGTCATAAGAATCAGTTACGTGCCAGAACTGATACCACTGATGATAGTTTTACCACAGCTCGGATATTATCGAATGCTATTCCCGCTTCTGATCAAACACCAAATGATCAAATAGGTAAATCAAATGTGTTAAATTCAAACTTTATATTTTCCAGAGATGTTCAGTCTGAAATACCAAGCCGAACTTCTGAAGAGTATCCCAGGTCAAATGTTGGTACCCCAGATTCACCCAGACGTTCAGGCCGCATAAGAAAACCAATCGAACGGTTTCAGTGTTGAGTGTTCGTCTTCAAGAATTGGTGGGAAGGAATGATGAGTATTAACACAAACATCTGTCATCATCACCAGTCAACCACTCATTCAGAGAGATAATCAGTTTATCATCAGCTCTCATCATAGACGTACATTCGATCTATTTTTAATTATTGCCTCTTAAAAAGTAACTGGTATAAATTTCTTACAATCGTGTAGTTTAATTTTAACTAACAATGTATATATCAAATAATGAATTAAAATAATGAATTGAGTTATTTGAGAGTTTTATTCTGTTAATACACAACAGTCCCCTTTGGAAATTTTTCATGAATTTTTTCAAAACAAAGCGTTTAAGCGGAAAAGTGTACACTACAAAATGGAAGAATACTAAATTTCTTACAACAAAGTCTTATTCATATTTTCGGTAGGAGCAAGGTTAACAAAGATACGGGGAGAAGAAAATTCAAAAATTTGAAAAGCAATGTTATTGTCTTACAAAATCAATGGTTTTTGATCAATTAACCCAGAAATAACTGGAAAAGTACGTATATATTGATTCATGGTCATTGACGTCATGAGAGCAAGCTGAAGTGTACATCAGAAACTGGTTGTATTTAAAATGTCCTTATTTATAATTCAAATAATGAATTTTAAGTGAGCTCTACTCCATATATTGCCTTTCGCCCAGGTACAACAGTTGGGCTCATCAGTTAGATGCTGTTGTACCCTTCTAAGACGCAAACTGTGGTCGATGTTTACCGACTCATATTTGAATCACAGCATGAATACACTGTGAATTCTATTTATCCAGGGAATTTGATTAAATTCAGACACCTAGAAAACAAATGCCAGTGCTCGGGTGTTTTCTATAATTATGATGAGTAGAGCTCACTTAAAATTCTTTATTTGAACTTAATTCATTCGCTCCACTTAAACAGAAGAATATTATTTTTAATTTTCTTTAAAATCATACTTATTTATTATTCATAGTAGTTTTCATTATTTTCAATTTTCTCAAAAACTGAAAACCCTATAACCATCTGGTTTTCAGCATTCGACTCAAGGCTAACAACAGCACTAAATAATAAAAGACAAATTACTACTATTAGCCTATTGAATAGACCTTTTAAAAAGAAACACTTACGTGCAAGGGTTTTTATTATTGAATATGTTTGTTTGGCAAATAAGCATGCTTAAAACCGAAAATGCTACTAAATTCACCCATGCGTTTCTGAGAGAATGGTCACACTGGCCACTTTTCAATATTTTTGGTATAACTCGAAAACTAAGCCGAATTTGACAATTTTACATATAAAACTTTTTGTTCAAAATTAAATTTTGTATTGGAATGGATAGTTTAAAAAATTTTATAAAAAAATTAAGAGGGATAAGTTAACAAATTCTCTCAGAAACGCATGGGTGAATTAAGTAGCATTTTCGGTTTTAAGCATGCTTATGGGCCAAACAAACATATTCAATAATAAAATCTTTTGCACGTAATTGTTCCTTTATACCCCTCATTTTCCGGTCTATTCAATAGGCTATTGAATGGGGTAAAATAAAAAATGAAAAATCATTTAAAAAAATGTTTTCAATTTTTTTTATTAATTTTGAGTTTTCAAGCGAATTTTTCAAAAACTGTTGACTTGATTTGATTATATAATAAAAGAATCAGTTTTAAGCTTTTAGAAAAGATCTAGCATAATACTGTAAGTGTTTCCGTTGTTTTTAAATAGCTATTTTTCTTTTTTCAGTCAATGTTCAGGGAATTTGTGTGCTTTCATAAAGTATTAGCCTATAACTTGGAAAAATTCTGTGTACTTCTTATCTTTGAAGAAACACTGTTTCTCATATAAAAATAAACACTGTATCAAAAAAAAAAAAATAAATAAGGACATTTTAAATACAACCAGCTTCTGTACACTTCAACTTGCTCTCATGACGTCACTGAAATTACCATGAATCAATATATACGTACTTTTCCAGTTATTTCTGGGTTAATTGATCAAAAACCATTGATTTTATAAGACAATAACATTGCTTTTAAAATTTTTGAATTTTCTTCTCCCCGTATCTTTGTTAACCTTGCTCCTACCGAAAATATGAATAAGACTTTGTTGTAAGAAATTTAGTATTCTTCCATTTTGTAGTGTACACTTTTCCGCTAAACGCTTAGTTTTGAAAAAATTCATGAATAATTTCCAAAGGGGACCTTTAACCCCCCCTCCTGGCTAAAGCTCGCGGCCCTGGGCTGGGGACTTTTAGTATGTTATACCTGGTGGTCACCCCAACCATATAAAATAATAACCCAGAGAGCATGATTTATTGCATTTATTTTTGAAGAATCAAAGGAAATAACAAAAATATCAAGGGAGAAAGTTGTTTTTGTTGGTTTGGGTATAGGGTGTTATTTGTTTTTGGGATCAATTTTTGTTTTTGGAAAAAGTATTATGCTTTCCTTCACCCATAAAAACATCATACTACCTAAGGGTAATTTTATAGACTCTTTTTATTCTTCGTTCTGGTAGTTCATAACAAATTTTTATAAAGTTTCATGAGGGTACCATTTTTGTAACAGGTAATAATCCCACGATAGCCGCAACCCTCCAAAAAAACACCCTTTAACCACAGATATTTTTATAAACTCTTCTTATTATTGCTTTTCATGACAAATGAACCATTTATACCAAGTTTTATCGACAAACTACCATTTTCAACTAGTTTTCGGTAATATTTGACTTTTTTACTGAAAATATAGTCATCCTAACACAAAAAAGACAGTAACTTTTTTCACGGAGGTCGTATCAACTTGGTTTTGGTGTTATTTGATTCAACATTTAAAACTATCTTGAAAACATGTGTCATACGCTTAGGCTTCACCAAAGTTTATTTTTCCGTTTGATACACCACAACTTACGCCCCTTCCCCCCACAAAAAACACCCTTCCATATGAAATATTTGTATAGACTCTTTTGATTCTTCATTCTCATAGTACATGAAACGCAGGGCCGTTCCCAGCTCTCAGAGCACCTGGGGCAGATATAGATTAGCCGCCTTTCTCGCTACAAAAATGTTTATACAGAGTTAGTAAAAATCAAATAATAAATCGTGTCACTTCGTATTTATACGGACTCCAAACCAGTACCAACATATTTTAGTATAGGTTGCGTACAAAAAAAAAAAAACAAATGAAATATCGGTGCGACTTTCTCACAAGTTAAAATACCTACTTTTTTTTACTGATTCATTACATTTTGACCTTTTGATATTTTGACTTGACAAAAAGTCAGCTGCCTAGAAAAAAGTCTAGAAAAGGATCGACATTTATCAACTTGTCGATATTTTTTCCCAATACTTACAATTAGTACATAAAAAACAGTCGATATATGCGTATCAATATTTTAACATGTCGATATTTTAACAATTCACCATTTTTCATTCTTACGAAACTTTAAACACAACGCACGCTCTGCTGGGAATGTTTGCACGGAATCAACACAAGCTCGAATCATACATTTTTGTCATATTTTTAACACAAACTTAATAGTTTTTTTATGCTACGGATTATTTTAGATTCTGTTTAAGACATATTTTCTTCCGGTCCCTTAATTTGATTAATGACAATCCAAAGCAAGTTAAGCGCACTTTTAAACATCATTCCCCAAATTATTAACTTTTTCGAAAACGTAAAAACAAAATAGGCGTGTTTTTTTGGGATTTTATATATAGTACAGTGAGAAATTTCCATAAAAACGCATCCGCAGCGGCCTATATTTTTGTATTTGCAATATGGTACGCCTGAACAGCTGTCACGACACAAAAGTGAATTTTGTGAAAGTTAAAAGTAGAAATAAACCAAAATTATTAACAAAAACGAACATATTTGCAAGTTAAATGGGAAATATAACTATATATTTATATAATTTAATGTTTTCAATCAAATGTTTGTGTCCCTTTTTTCTTTATTTGCCATTTTCAGATACGAAAATTGATTTTGCAGCTATAAAAGAAAAGAAAAGGGGTAGGGGTGTGTTGGTAGACTATGGTCAAAGTAAAAAGTCATGATTTAGTCTGCTATTACACGAAGACTTTTAAGTTGAGATTTGTGAAAGTGAAATCAAATTTTGTTTTCTCATTTGCACTCATTTAATTTTGAAAAAAGTCATGACTCAAAAGTCGTCGTATAATAACAGACTCAATACACATGGAGTAGATGACTTTATTAGCGATAATTTTATAAATTAAAATAAGGACATGATTGTATGGCTAATTTTAATGCATTTACCTAGTTTTCCACTGGAAATTTTTTAACTCACCAATTTTACCGGATAAACTGAGTACATTAGTAGCCAAATAAGCCTGAACCTTCCTTGAACTTCAATTAGTTTCCGCTGTACTAACTGGTTCAAAATTTGATCCATGGTTCAGCATTTGTGACTCATCGATTTTATCGGATCTACTGAATGATGTTGTAATAACAGTTTGAAGCTTGACCCTTGTTGAACCTCAGTTAAACTGCCGAAATCAGTGAGCTAAAATAATTGAACCACGCATCAAAGCTTGAACCACGTTTGTACAAGTAGCCTTTCCACCAAAAGCAGTGACTTAAAATTGCTGAGCATCGGATCAAAATTTGAACAGACTAACAGTGGTATTTATAAACACATTCTAAGCAATGTCTAACTTTAGACACCTGTCCAACTCCAAAATGTTATTTATAAACATTTAGCACCGACTGGCTAACTTAGCCACTGAAATTGGTTGTCGAAATCTTATTTCAAAGAAGACACGTTTAATGAATAAGGTAGGCAAATATTTCTGGTTTTTTAATTTTCTAGTTTTGAAATGAATGAAAAGCTAGTTGAACGTGTCCCAAGGCGTACTAAAATTCATTACTTCATTCAAAAATGAATAAATACAGGCATGTCACTGAATAAATGAGGTCACATTTGGGCAATCGTTGGAATGCGTTTATAAATAACCAGTTGCGTAAACTATTTGGGCATTGACTAGTTGGACAGCTGCCCAAGCGTGTTCTAAGAAACTCTAATAAATACAACTGTAAAGGTTTACAAAAAGAGCTTTTCATATGAGCTGCGAATAGTGAATTTTGAAATGGGAATGATCGTGAATTTTGACCTTCCATTCCCTTGAGTAATTTGTTTGGTTGCCTATAGAAGAAAATGTGAAGAAAAATGCTTTGTGAAATGCGTCTTGATGTTGTGGTTTGCGAATGATCGTTTGACAGTCGGCAGAATATATCTTGTTTGTCACTTATAAATAAAAATGCTAAATTTTTCACTTTGAACTAATTTAAGGCAGCATTTTTTTTTTTGCATAGCATAGGATAGGATCATTTTTTCATTTTGTCGAAAAGGTAACACAAAACAACCATGCACTTACAAACGACCCTGTTTAGACTGTAATTGCTCACTACGCCACCATGACGTAAATTTATCTTCACCGATTTCTTCTACAAAAACATGGTCTTGACTAAGGTGCCAGTTATAGCTATCATTGAAAATTTTGTATTGATTTTGAGACGTTTAGGAGGCAAAATCATTTATTATTTTGATGGACGATCAAAGCTTAAGACTTCATTAATATTTCTAGTCAAAAAAAAATTTCAAATAGGCCCAACTTTCCACAAAAATTGACTTTTAATTTTTCAATGATCATTGGTAAGGTAGTTCAATCATTGAAATAAGAAAAGTCTTTTTATGTGGAAAGTTGGGCATATTTGAACAATTTTTTTGGCTAGAAATAATAATAAGGTCTTTAGCTTTATTTTTCCATCAAAAGAATAAATGATTTTACTTCCTAAACGTATCAAAATCAATCATTAAAATGTTCAATGATGAGTTTCAATGATAGCTATAACTGGCGCCTAATGCTACACTTCCACCTAACGCTAATCTGAGATTTAATAAGATTTACCTCTAATCTTTTTTAAATCTTGAAGATTAACCATACAAATATATTTCGTTAATCTTGGAGATTAGAAATTAATCTTATTAAATCTCCCTAGGACAAATAGTTTTACAAATCGAGCTAACCTATTTTAACATGGTGCTGAACAATTCATTCGAGACTCGATTCAGTTCTTCATTGTTTGACACGAATAAAACATTCTGTCTCTTTCGCACTTCATAAAAAAATTGAAGCGCCATTTGCATTTTCGAAAGTTTTGTCAGATTAAATCTTTTTGTGCGGTGGAAACACCAAAAAGATTTATTTAATCTAAACTGAGATAAACCTTAGGTGGAAACATAGCATAAGTAAAAAGTTACAGTCTAAACAGGGCCATTCATTCAACATAATTCTACTCTACGAACATAGCCATCGAGAATTCGAGACACATAGTCGTACCAATGACGACACACAAAAATCCTATTCAATTGAGTTCGATACTCGAACAAACGTCAAAAGTTTATCGGCAGTGGGATTCTACTTTAACTTTTATCGGCAGCGATTTTGCTACCGATACTGTTTTTGTAATTCATATAAATTTTCACTGTGCTGCGGATAGCTTTTCCAATAAAACACACTGTCAGTTGGATCGTCAAATGAGCGCTATCGCCAAGTATACAATCGTCCTATTTGCAGAAAATTGGTTTGATCAAGGCTTTTCATTATATTATTCGTCAACTCGATTTTCATACCCAATCGCCATTCCTGTTTGGGCAGTATAATAGCAATTGTAATTTTTCAATGTTTCCTACGTAAGTTCGAGTTCGCCTCGTATCGGCATTCATGACGCCTTTCACGGAAAGTGGTGTGCCATTTGCGGTACGGCGCCTTTCATGGTTAGGCGCCTGGGGCATTTGCCTCACTGCCCCACCCCTAGACACGGCCCTGATGAAACGTTTTCACCAAGTTTCAAGGTGGTACCAATTTTTTTGTTTTATTTATCCTATTTTACCTGTACTATAAGGGGGGAAATACTATCCCCTCCCGTAACATTTTTCCTTGTCTACTTTCCTCCTTCATGCTCTGAGTTTTTGGCGGATTGTACGTAAAAAAAGGAAGCGATATTTAATTTAGGAAAAAAATAAATGAAAATAAAAATTTGAAAAAATTGGGGTTTTTTTTCTCATTGAGAGCCGATTTAGGTCCATCCGATTTTTTTAACAACCACCCTTATACATATATCTAATCTATGTTTCTGGCATTTCGAGACATACATGTTTATATTAGCAAACAATTTACTTTCTAAGGTTATTTGCTTTGAGTGGCAGTATGGTGGTAACGCCCTTCGTCAATACACTGTCAACGTAGACTGTGTTAACGCATGAAGTCATTGACGATCACACAAATGACGCCGCGCCTGCCGCCGCTCAGTCAATGTTGTCCCAAAATGCGTTGACGTATTATGTGGGTCAACGCTATTTATACCCTTTTTGTCTCTCTAAATACATATACTTTTAGCATCAAAATATAGTTCGTCCACGGTCCACCACCTGTCAAGCCATCAACTATCAAATTCCATAGAAGGATGGCTACGATGTCAATGGAATACAAAACATCTAAAAAATCTGACATTTTTTAAATTTTTTACTGCTCCGGAAAAAAGGGATTTGAGGGTAATTGGATGACATTTGGATTGAAATATACTTTAGCCGTCCAAATATAGTTTGTCCCCCTCATCTGTCAAGCCAACAACAACTGTCGATGCACAAAAAAATCCTCAAAAATGCAAAATTTTCAAGATTAAGATGAAGGCCAAAGCAGGGTACGTTGACATGGCAAGCAGAAAAATCCGCTGTGTCAACGTAAGGATGCAGTCAACGCGTTGGTGAGCAGCATGTCATAGTGCCTTTACTGCGTTGACAGGGTGATTACACGGCCAAAGAAACTAGCAAACGCATTGGGCCTTCAATTCATGTCAACGAGAGTGTCAACACAGCCGTCAACGCATGGACAGTATTCTGCGTTGACGATCACACGACAAAACAACTTTGGGACAGAACTTTACGTAACTTTGACGTCATAGAGTCAGGGCGTTGACCATCTTATCATAGATTAAGTAATGCTATGTTTCCACCAAAGGTTTATCTCAGTTCAGATTTAATAAATCTATTTGATGTTTCCATCGCACAAAAAAATTTAAAAAAGATTTACTTTCACAGCACCTTTAAAAATGCAAATGGTGTTTCATTTTTTCTTATGAAGAGGAAGTGAGATAGAATGTTTCATTTGTGAAGAACTGAATTCAGCCATGAATGAATCCTTCAGCGCCATACAAGAATAGGTTATTTCGATTTGTGAAAGTATTTGTCCTAGGAAGATTTAACAAGATTAATTTCTAATCTCCAAGATTAACGAAATATATTTGTATGGTAAATCTTCAAGATTTAAAGAAGATTTGAGGTAAATCCTATTAAATCTCAGATTAGCGTTAGGTGCAAATGTGGCATAACTTACGAAAGAAAATCTTGCATAGGTAATCTTAGCCTAAGACTGAACATGAACAAGAATAGGAAAGAAATTTTGAATTTTAAATCCAGCTTTTGTTGCGGACCATAGTGACAGGGAGATCTCTAAGCCATTTAATTAGCCTCGTTTAATGTTCATATCACAGCTACATTTATACACAATTGATTTACAAATATACATGTATAACTACGGTGACCATCCGTCCCTGGTTTCCCGGGACTGTCCCGTATTTCTATAGCCTGTCCTGGTTTATTTTTTAAGAAACCCGGGACGAACAAGTGTCCCGTATTCAGATATTTGCCGATTATTTGTCCCGTATTTGCACATTCTCTATTCAACGTAGCGTAAATCCTTATTCATAAGACGGTAATCACATTGGACTGACTCCTCCGACTAATTTTGACATTGATCCAACTTCTTTTGTTTAGACACAAACTAATGTGAACACCAACAGACTCACTTTGAAGTTGAGAAGTCGTTTAAAGAAAACACAAATCCGAGCTTGTTGAGGGATTAATTAATTTTTTTTTCGTTCCAAAACTTTAATTTCATTTATTTCAAATATTTTCAAATGAAATAAAACTGAATTGTGTAGTATTTGTTTGCCACAGAAAAAGTACAGAGAAAGAAAGCAGTTGTCCAAATCCATACATTTTCAAAAAATTTAAAATATTCTGCCTGTCCTTCCCATCTCTTTCTCACCATCAAGAGAGAGTGAGATAAAGTACAGAGACGTATAAAAAAGTCGGAGGAGTCAGTCCAATGTGAACACCGTCTAACATATTTTCCGACTCATTTTAGTTGCAATGCTCTAGTGTCAAATAGAGTACGAAAAAGATAAATCTATTTCCTTTAGATGTCAAACAAAAATATCCTTATGTAGTCACTATTCTACCTGTAAACGCGTTAAGCTTGAAATGACTCTACTTAACGTTACATAAATTGTATGAATAATATTTTGAGGTTTGGAGGTAACTCCAAGTTAACTGGCGTAGTTTGATAAGTTGGCTCAGGGACCAAACTCTCCCGCTACTTCTGAAATAACTCAGGGTTGACTTATCCTTAGGTCTAGCAAACTCTGATTTAACTCAGAATTAACTCTGCACTGAGAAACTGGCCCTTATTTTAATAGTGTAATTAAAAATGTTAAGTTTATTTTTTTTTTAAGTTTTTAGTTATTTTATGTTATGCTTCCTTCCTTTTTCGTTTGTTTTTCTGTTAGTATGTTTTTCTTGAATTTTTATTTTAGATACATATTACAAAAAATTATTAGAAAATCAAATAATTTTTTCACGTTTTTAAATTTTTCATATTTTGTCCCAGGTTTTGCTCCCAGAAATATGGTCACCGTATGTATAACGCTTCCGCTTGGTTTGCAGGAAGATTTGGTATGTAGTTTAAATGAGGATCCAATTGGTCATTCCAAAATGGTCTTACGCAAAAGTTCCAACTCATCGTCATATCCAAAAAGCAGTTTGATACGTAACTTCTGCCTCCAATTTTTCTACTTCAATTTCAGCTTGAATTTATCGACAGCGTAACCAGTCTTGATATAAAGGTAACAGACCAAGAGCTAGCGACCGATTTACTCACCTCATTTTAGTAAGGCTAAAACTTTAGTCATAGAAAGATTGAGGCCCGACAGTTATAAAAATGCCCGTCTTACACTCCGGTACCGTACATGAGGCCTTAATTTTAAGGCTTGAAGTTGTAAAAAAAAGTGCCCATTCACTTAATTTTAGCAAGGCTCATCTTTTAATACATCGTTCATTGATTCAATATATAGACGAAAATAACAATGCAAGACGTTTTAGCCCTCCATAACATGCTGTAAGACGCTCGTGTATATGTACAAAAACTGACCCCATTCACCTTATTTTAGCAAGGCTGGTATTTACACATAATTAAGATGACATACAAACAAACACACATTTCAAGTGTAAGACGTTTTTTCGGTCAATAACCCTCCGTAAGACACTGAAAACTAAATTTTGTCAAGATAGCCCAGTAAAAATAGATTTTTTCAAGGAACAAATTTGTAACAGGCAGATTTTTGGTTTACACGTTTAGTAGGGAAGCCCACGATGCTAAATGTGGATTTACTCGAGCGTCGTTGGGACCTAATGGATTTAGAAGATTTGATGATAGAGGGAAAAAAATGTTAGTAAAGTATACCATTTTATCGGTGGGGGGAGCATCTACAGGTGTTCAAAAATGTTTAAAAAAAATAGTCACATGGACATATTCGAGCGCGTCAGATATTGATAGTGTATATGGCCTGGGTCTTTCTAATAACGGTGGTATGTTAATCTGCCGGTTTGGGTGGTGGGGGTGGCTGTATGCGAGTGTAGAAATTGGAAAACAAATGGATTTACTCGAGCGCGTCAGATTTTAATACGGGATGTTAGGTGACGCCCAAGGATGCTCACATTCAAAAGACTGACGATTCGGATGTGATGCAAGCTTGCGGCAGCTTCTTGAAAATGCAAAAAAAAATCGCCATTTTGAAATACTCGAGCGCGTCAGATTTTGATATATATGGTTCAACTTGATGTCCTACATGTGCTGAACCTTAATCTGACAATTATCTGGAGGGGTTTTCTTAATCTGACGATTTGAAAAGCAGAATCATTTTTATTCAGGATTTTTTAAATCACTGAGGAGAGCATAATAACTTGCGCGCCAAAAATTGAAAACGGATTTTTGAAGAAGGCTCAAATATGTACAAGCATTTTTTACTATGGGAGGGGGGGTCAATGTCACCCTATTTAGGAGGTGGAGGTGATTTTCGAAAAAAAAAGACTTAAATGGAAAAATAAATATTTAAAATCAACAACAATACTTAAAATGCAAAACAATAACGGTTTTAAAAGCTAGAATTCTGTTCTTTAATTCTAAATTTAAATTAAATTATTTGTGTCATTAGTTTTCAAAATATTTGCATTTTAAGTTAAAATATTGATAAAAAAACGCAAACAAAAATTTTTGGATCAATTGTTCTCAAAATTGTGAAATTAAAAACTGAATTTTCTTCTTTTGTCAATGCTGTGGCTAATTTTGAATCGAATACAAAAAACCAGAAGCTTTTATGTCTTCTAGTTTTTGAGAAAATTGCAACTACTTTTTTGATATATTTGTAATTTGCTTGCAATTACGGCAGCATTACGGCTGCGTTTTAAAAGAGATTTATGTATGCAACCGCCCTGCTTGGGCTCACTATAGGATTTGGGGTATGTGCGAAGTTCGGTGTTTGCCTAATTTCGTTTGCATTTAAGGAACTTTGAATGTATTCTCTGTTTCCAATGTCAATAGCTACTATTGAGAACAGCTACATAATGATATAATATTATTATCTCATGAAAAAGTAGTATCAGTAATTTTCAATTTTCTTAGAAACTAGAAGACATAAAAGCTTCCAGTTTTTTGTGTTCGATTCAAAATTAATCTGAGCATTGACCACAAAAATAAAATTTAGTTCTTCATTTCACAATTTTGAGAACAATTGATTCAAACATCTTTTTTTGCATTTTTTTATCAAGATTTTGAGCTTAAAAATGCAAATATTTTGAAAACTATTGACACAAATAATTTATTTTAAATGTAGGATTAAAGAACAGATTTTTGGCTTTTAAAAAAGTTATTGTTTTATATTTGAATTTTTTGTGTTACTTTGTAATATTTGTTTTTCCATTTAAGTCGTTTTTTTTAAATCGCCTCTACCTCCTAAACGGGGCGAGAAAAACGGCAGATTATACTTTTTCCGTTATCCTAGAATTATATACTTTACAGTAAAAAAAATTCAACCGCGCTCGAGAATGTCCAGGACCAGGTGAAGATTTTTTTTTTGCAAGTTTGTAACCCTCCCATTACCTTAGGTCACGCTCAAATCGTCAGATTATTGAAATACACACATTTCAGCATCTAATTAACCTACCCTATCTTAATCTGACGCGCTCGAGTATTTCGAGCTATCTATTTTTTTTTTTACTAATCTGACAACCTGCCCTAGGCGCCCGGCCCTACATAGAGGACTGATATATGGAGGAGGTACTCAGCAGGGTGCAAGGTACCCCCCTTTATACTAATCTGATGCACTCGAGTAAATCCCAAAATCCCTTAGTGGGCTCCCCTACTATTGGGATTGGCGTTACTTATAACCTGTCAAAAGTCCTCAAACAATTAAATATATCGAAAACGGTAAGTTTTAGAAGAAAAAAATTTTCTACAAACATGTAGCTGAGGTAATTTCCAACAAAAAACATATACAACAAATTGTTCTTAGCATTAACCATTACAAAGTTACAGTACTTCAAAGATTCACAGTATTCCAAAAGAATGCTCGACCAGAATGGTCGAGCGCTTTGTGCGTTTTTTTTATTGTGGTATCCCCAGGAGGCTTTTTCCACAACGTTTGATTAATGAATGTGTATTTTTAAATTAATTTTTCATTAAAATAATATAAAAAATATGCATTGTATGATTTTTTACAGCCAGTTGAAGATGACATTGATTATAACAATGTGATATACATACATCATAGATGGAGGATTTTTGCTGCATCGTGTTGCTTGGAGCCGGTTTGCAATTCTACATTAGTTATGTTCAAAAAAGTTCTGGAAAAAAAGTTATGGTTGTTTTCGATGGTTACAAGGATCACTGAGCAGCGTCGTGGGTATAGATCAACTACATTATCAGTGGATATTTTATTTGATGCATCAATGATGGTTCCACCTTCTCAACAACAATTTCTTGTGAATGCAAACAACAAAAGTAGTTTAATTGCTATGATTTCGGAGAAATTTGAGGCAACGAATATTTCCACGAGGCTGGACGATGCCGATGTTTTTATTATCGAAACAGCTAAAGAGCAATCTAAAACGCGCACTGCAATTGTTGTTGGCGAAGATATTGACTTGCTGGCAATACTGATAGCAAGAGCTCTTCCTGACAAGAAAATTTATTTCAAAAAACCTGGCAATGGTTTAGCTGAAATAAAGGTATATTCGTCGCAAAGCTTACTCATTTACCCAAAATGTCAAGTCAAAATTCTATGTTTGCATTCATTTACAAGATTCAACTTCGGCTTTATACATTAAAACCAAACTAAAATTCTTTATAATTTAAGTTGGGTCTTGTGTGTAAATGGAAATTCACACACAAGTGCAGTGCATACTGCGCATTATAACGGGTGATTTTTTAGCTGGTTTGGTTTTGGCAACACTGGTTTTGACAGCTGACGTGTGTTTAGTACCTTGTGTCACTGTCAAACAGCTTCAGTTTGGTTTGCAATTTAACCATGGATCGTCTTACAAATGAACAACGCTTGCAAATTATTGAATTTTACTATCAAAATTCGTGCTCGGTTCGAAATGTTCATCGCGCGCTGCTTCCATTTTATGGTCGGCATTCTCGACCTTCTGAGCAGTCTATTCGGAAGATTGTGACCAAATTTCGCACCAAATTTACTTTGTTGGACATTAAACCACCAACACGTTTACGTACTGTGCGTAGTGAAGAAAATATTGCGGCCGTATCAGCTAGTGTGACAGAAGACCGCGAAATGTCGATTCGGCGCCGTTCCCAGCAGTTAGGCCTTTGTTACAGCACTACGTGGAAAATTTTGCGGAAGGATTTGGGCGTAAAGCCTTTTAAGATACAGCTGGTGCAAGAACTAAAGCCAGCCGACCTACCACAACGCCGAATCTTTGGTGAATGGGCTCTTGGAAAGCTGGCCGAGGATCCGCTTTTTTATCGAAAAATTGTGTTCAGCGATGAGGCTCATTTTTGGTTGAATGGGTACGTAAATAAGCATAATTGCCGCATTTGGAGTGAAGATCAGCCAGAAGCATTGCAACAGCTACCAATGCATCCCGAAAAAGCCACTGTTTGGTGCGGTTTATGGGCCGGCGGCATTATTGGGCCATATTTCTTCAAAGATGATGCGAATCGCAGCGTTACTGTCAATGGTGAACGCTACCGAGCGATGATAACAAACTTTTTTTTGCCCGAAATGGAAGTTCTTGACTTGCATGATATGTGGTTTCAACAAGACGGTGCCACATGCCACACAGCACGCGAAACAATGGCGCAATTGCGAGGCGAGTTTGGTGAACAGTTAATTTCACGTTTCGGGCCGGTCAATTGGCCGCCTAGATCGTGCGATTTGACACCATTAGATTATTTTTTGTGGGGGTATGTCAAGGCTAATGTCTATAGGGACAAGCCCGCTTCGATTGACGCACTGGAAGCCAACATCCATGCATTCATTCGTGAGATACCGGCCGATATGTGTGAAAGAGTATGCCAAAATTGGACTCAGCGGATGGGCTACCTGAGACGCAGCCGCGGTCAACATTTGCATGAAATTATCTTTAAACATTAAATTGCAAGGTTCAAACTATCGATTCAAATAAATATTTCATTCATTTTTTCGAATTTTTTGTGTTTTTTTTTTTTAAAAGTTCTAAACCTCTTAAAAAATCACCCGTTACATCAATTTATAATGAATAATTTTGAATGAACAACAACTTGTGTGTGTTACCACCAAGTTTATAGGCTGGAGTTATAGCTATTTCACGAGAGCCACCTCGATCATCAGACTCAGCGCGGTGTGTAGTGCATCGGCCTCTGAATCGCAAGGTTCATGGTTCGCTCCCATGTGACGGCAAAGAGTTTTTCAATTAATACGAGCATAACCAGACTAAGCACCACTAAAGGAGTCTGATGATCGAGGTGGCTCTCGTGAAATAACTATAACTCCAGCCTATAAACTTGGTGGTAACACACACAAGTTGTTGTTGTTCATTGAAAATTATTCAATAAAAATTCTTCAAACTATTTGAAAAAAGTGAATATCTAATGAAATATGGAGAAATATTTGCCAAACCCAATTGTTCTCAAAATATTATTTCCGAAAACGGCTTAAATATACCTACTCCTTGCATTTAACTAAGCACCAGCAGAAGTTAATTTCATCGATACTCCTATACATACGGTGACCATCCGTCCCGGTTTTTCCGGGACTGTCCCGTATTTCTATAGCCTGTCCCGGCTTATTTTTTAAGAAACCCGGGACGTACAAGTGTCCCGTATTCAGGTGCTTATAGATTATTTGTCCCGTATTTGCACATTCTCTATGCAACGTTACGTAAATCCTTATTCATACATAAAATATTTTCCGACTCATTTTATTTACAATACTCTTGCGTCAAAAAGAGCACGAAAAAGATAAATCTATTACGTTTAAATGTCTAACAAAAATATCCGTATGTAGTCACTATTCTATTTAACTCAGAGCTAACTCTGCACTGTAAAATTGGGCCATATTTTAATAATGAAATTAAAAATGTTAAGTTTATTTTTTTTTTTATTTTTAGTTATGTTGTGAAGACATTATAATTTATGTTAATGTTGGTTCTTTCTCTGTTATTATGTTTTTCCTTAATATTTATTTTAGAAATTACATAAAAATTATAGAAAAGTCCAGTCATTTTTTCACGTTTTTAAATTTTTACTTCTTTGTCCCGGGTTTTCCTCCCAGAAATATGGTCACCGTACCTATACACCATTTCAGACCGATTTTAAATCGATTATTTTTTTGGATAGAAGGAATTTGTAAAAAAGTCGAAATTTTTGTTTGTGATTGTATGTGTGCAAATTGCCAGCAGTTTTGAGGCAAAGAGTAAACAAATTAATTTGCATACAAATTCATAAGTTATTCGTGTCGTTTTGTACGATTAAAAACAAATATATTTTCGAGAATAGTTGCAAATATAAACGAAAATTGTTGTGCACTCTCGTTAAAGTTAAAAAAAATATTCAAAAATCCATTAATAAACACATCAATCGAAGAACACATCGGCGAACGTGCGCTTCTTATCACAAATTGACTTTGGGCACTTGAAATTGAAATTTATTGATATTTTGATTACTTCTTATTAATTATTCACTATTTTTAATCAATAAGAAACTTTTTCATAAATATATTTAATCCACTCAAACGAACGACGAACACTTTAGAATATTTGTTAAATCCGCGGCAAACTACTTTCAACTCCAGAGAAATGTCAAATCTTTCTAGTGTGTGTGCAAGTCTGTGTAAATCTTGCTTCAAATCCAAGATTTGGTTTTTCTAAACAAATCGAATTTTTTGGTTGAAAGGAATTCAACATTAGGTATTCAACATTTATCAGATTGAAAATGCTAAATAAAGCTGTGCAATTATCTTCCCTTCCTCCAACTTTTGGTGCTGCTAAATAAAATTTATATATACGGTATACCATATAAGAAGGTTTTATAATACAAATTCTATATACTACTGAAATAAATCAGCCAAGTAGAAGACTTAGCATTAAAAAGACTTAGGCAAAAAAACTTCCAGCTTAATGATTAGGAATTCTTATCTTGTTGGATATAGTTTACAGTGGATTTTCGTTGAAAAATTCATGTAAGTTGAACTGAACTTAATACAAATTGCGTCTGACAAAGCCCTCACTATGTCACTGATGAGTTCAAGTGAGTAAGCCGAACGAAACGCCAATTTGTAGGACTAAAGGCCAAAAAAAGCTATTTTGAATCAATAATTCAACAAGTCCAATCCTTAATGCTAAGTCTTCTACTTGGCTGATTTATTTCAGTAGTATATAGAATTTGTATTATAAAACCTTCTTATATAGAAACTATGCCTGGCCCCGGGCAAAAAAACTTCCAGCTTAATGATTAGGAATTCTAATCTTGTTGGATATAGTTTACAGTGGATTTTCGTTGAAAAATTCATGTAAGTTGAACTGAACTTTATACAAATTGCGTCTGACAAATATACGGTATACCTTCAAGTTCAAACTTGGCTTGGGCACAAAGGTATGAAGCCAGAAGACTGGGGTTGGACGTTAACAAATAATATTTTGGACCCTATAACAACTTTGCTTCAACCAGCTCCAGATGAACTCCTTTGTACAATATTTTGTAACTGCCGTAAAAGTTGGGGTTGTCGAAAAGTATGACTACATTGCTCTCTTGATTGTGGTCACACGGCCGTAGCCAGACCTACGCTAGGGTGAGCTCAGCTCACCCAAAAAAATATTGAGCTCACCCAAACAATTTTTTAAGATCTTGGACATCTTTAACATAAATCAAAATATTGCTTCAAAATTAAATTGAAAATGTGCACCAACTGAAAAATATTGATCAATTACTTAATTATTCGAAGATGTTTAATAGCCTTTTCACACCGAACCCAAAACGCGGTTTTCCCGAAAATATCGGTTTTGGAGAAAAACCTAATCGAAAACACAAGTTTTATCATACATTTTTTGTAGCTTCAGGTTTTCGTAAAACACAAGTTTTATATAAAACCCGTCGAAAACATGTTGGAATTCAGAGATGAACAAAACAAACATACCTTTAAATAAGTTCAGCACCTATTGAAGTGTCAAAAAAGAAACTGATAGGATGCTTTCAAAAGAAATTGAAAACAGCTGACGGAATTCTGTCATATCAAATATAAAATTCGAATTTCAAAATAAATAATTTTATTTAAAATTGATATATAATTGTTTGTGGCAAGTCGAATTGTTCATATGGATCCTGTTTATAAAATAAATCGCCGTTTTTATTTCAAAAAAATGGAAAAAAATAAAAAAAATGTGCGTGGTTTGTGCAAAAAAACCTGGAATATCAAACGCAAACGTGTAATGTTCAGTGTGAATGGTTTTCGCGTTTTTAGAAAGTTTTCGCCGAAAACCTGTTTTGGGGTTTGGTGTGAAAACCCTATAGGAATGCATCAAAAACAACCTTAATGCAGTGTAGTGGTATACATAATTGAGAACAATTTTGTAGCTTGAACTAACAGAGATAGAAAACAACTTCAAATCACAGATACTATAGTTACATATGTAGATATCGCACGCAGAGCAAATAAAAATGACTACTTTTTTATCGTGGGACGTAGAGCTACATCCCAGTTATATCAATATTGTGTGAGTTATGGACCACATATGATGTTAAAAAATATAGATTTACATACATAGATATAAATACAAAATGTCAACAACAAGTCATCAGTAGTTTGATCAACCGATTCGATTTTTGAGGACGAAACAAAAGAGCTTGCAATCACAAAATATTGAAAAAATGGTCATTTTTATTTGTACTGGATGTGATATCTATGTAACTCTAGTATCTGTGTTCAAATGTTGTATTTTTTCAACATATTAAAGCTGGTTTTTAAAGCAATCGATACATTAGGGATCAGCATCAGCACATCTACAAAATGAGACATCATTTTCAGCACTTTCGCAAATAGAAGCTATACGATGGTCATCAATGACCGATCAAAGCCTGTGCAGTCTTTATTTTCTTGCATTGAGTTTATGAAAATGGATTATTTTTGGGTAGCTTTTACGAAAAAAAACACTGAGCCCAACTTTTTCAAATACTTTTTGGTCATATTTGTGATTTTATATATATTTGGAATCAGGTACATTAGTGCAGCCTTTTTACACATTTCTAAAAAAAATTGTTAACAGCTCAGTTTAACGACTGAAAATGGTGAAGGGGGTTATAAGGAATGTAAAAAAATCTATTTCCCAGCAGCGGAATTGGAGGGGCGATTTGGAGAGGTGAAAAGAGGGGGAAATTGTATAATTGCGTTTTACGAGTAAAGTTGACCCCAAAATAAAAAGTGCTCAATAGAAATGTTGTAGATCACGCAAAAATCTACAACTTAAATAGTTGAATTTAAATGAAACTTTGTGAAAATATTTCTTGTTGTATCCTTAATAACCACAATTTTTTCAAGTAAATCCATTAATTAGTTTTTGAGATATTCAATTTTGTTTGGAAAAAAATACTTTTTCTTAAATGAAAAATGTACTTCATAAAATCAGACAGAGCATCATTTCCTATTGACCATAATATTTAAATAGGAAACCAAGTTGGTTTTTAACCTCCATCCCCATCAAAAGTTGAGAAAAAAATTGTCGAACTTTGGTATTTGATATCGGAATACATGTACCTATAAACTTTCATACTCAGATTCTGGTTAAAAATCCACTCCCAAGATTTGGTGTCGGCTCTTGTTATGTACTATGTGCAAATTCACAAACGTATCGTTGCAGAAATGATGCACAATCATTTCCGCCATACATTCATAAATGCATCAAACTCGCATCACTTTTTGCGTATCATGCTCATTATTGCAAACTTGCATCAAGTGATGCGCAAACTTCAAACAAATTAGAATCAAGAAAATTCTTGATGCGTTGTTGCTGATGCATTTGTATCAGCATCAGCTGCGTTGCGCATCAGCATCGCAAAAAAGCAGTGATGCGGAAACATTTGACGTTTATGAATTTACACTATTATTTTAGTTTTTCATTTAAAACTGTATGTACTGAAATGAATATTTCTAGCAATATCGTTGCGGCATCGGCAAAACTTTTGTCTCGGGTCAGATAGTAAAATACTGTTTATGTATTTTTTTTTTTCCTAGAATTCAAGGGTGTGATTGGTTTTTGCATTTTCCAAAAATTTGAAACAATTTATCAACCATAATTAAAAAATTTACGTTGAAAAATGATTTGTATAAAAGTTGTAGATTTTTGTGTGATCTGCAACATTTCTATATTGAACACATTTTATTTTGGGGTCAACTTTAGTCGGAAAACGCAATAATGAAATTCCCCCCCCCAAATCCCACCTCCAACTCCGCTGCTGGGAAATAGATTTTTCTTACATTCCTTATAACTCCCTTCATCATTTTCAATCATTAAACTGTTGTTACCAATTTTTCTTTTTTTCAAGTAAAAATATGTTACTAAACCTGCACTACATATTGTATTGTGTGCAAAAATTTGTGTATTTTATACACAATAAGGGTATTCATGCAACAGCGTAAAGTCGTCGTAAACGAGGTAAGGTTTTAAACTTCGTAAATCTGTCAAATTTTCCATACAAATTGTGACAGAATTACGAAGTTTTAAACTTTACAACGTTTACGACGAGTTTACGCTGTTGCATGAATACCCATAATATGTATTATGATTTTCGTTAAAAAATGTCAGCTCACCCAAAAATACCTTGGGCTCACCCATACGATTGATCCTGGCTACGGCCGTGGGTCAATGTCATGGACAGTCATGTACAAACTCTATCAAAATTGATGTACAAGAAGAAGAATTGAATGATGACATGGAACAAATACATTCAATGCCACAAGGAAAGACGGATCACCAAATATTAAATGACGATTAAATAAATTTAGTTCAAATTTTTTTTATGAAAAATGAATTTTAATACACACCTTCACTAAGCAAACATCGTGGAATAGGCCTCCTGGGGATACCACAGTAAAAAAAACGCACAAAGCGCTCGACCATTCTGGTGGTGTGGAAGAAAAAGCATTCTTTTGGAATACTGTGAATCTTTGAAGAATCGATGAACGATGTATTAAAAGATGAGCCTTGCTAAAATGAGGTGAATGGGCACTTTTTTTTACAACTTCAAGCCTTAAACTTAAGGCCTCATGGAGGGTACCAGAGTGTAAGACGGGCATTTTTATAACTGTCGGGCCTCAATCTTTCTATGACCAAAGTTTTAGCCTTGCTAAAATGAGGTGAGTCAATCGGTCGCTAGCTCTCCGTCTATAAATAGTTAATAAAATTTGCACTGGGCTCCGTAAGCTCTGGTTATTTTCTGACCTATCTCCAGTCTCCCTGACCCTATTTTTTTAAAATAAGATAACCGCTAATCTTTTTCTTCTTTTTTGATAGCACTCAAAATTCTAAGAATTTCTCATTTATAATTTTGTATCTCGCTTATCACCTTTAAATATGAGCAACGAATTCTTAATAATTCGGAAATTAATATAAAATTGGGGGATTTCAATTTCAGAATTCAAAACTCTTATGCTACAAGCTTTAAAAGAGAGCCAGGCTCTGAAAATTTACACACATCTTCGGCTTGTTCGTACGAGTTCAATTCATAGAAATTGTTGCATTATTAAAAATGGAATTGTTTATTGGATTAATTCTAATGTCTATCGCTTTGGTAAGATTTCATATATGCATACATTACATTGGCTTTAAGTATTTTCATGTCTAAATATATTATTTTTAATCAATTCCAGGCATCAGCTGGTCCGATAGTTCAAGATAAATATACGCCAGTTGAGGGCATTGTCGAAGAGTGCGCTAAGAAATTTAATTATATTTCAATTCAAGAGATTATTGCGAAGCTCTATACTCGTACACAATCTGACGATGCGGGTTTCCATTGCTTGACAAAATGCATTTTTGAGAAGATCGGAATTTTCGAAGAGGGCAAGGGTTTTAACATGGAAAAGATAACGATAGCTAATCCAATTCAAAGAGATCAAATTAAAGTTGCTGCTGAGAAGTGCGAAAAGGATACGCATATTAGTGCAAACTCTTGTGAACGTGTTTACAGGGCAGTAAAATGCTTAAATATGGAAATTCAAACTCTGATGTCATAAGATTGAGTCATGTTTAGTATAATATTAAAGTGTCAATTTATCATAATAAAGGGAAAGGGAATAATGGAAGAAGACGAGTTGTTTTTACCACCGGCATAAGGATGCTTAGGTTAGGTTAGGTTGAAGTGACTGCCAGTCGTGAAGACTGCCACACTTAAGGCCTGGTCAAACAGAGCGCGGTCCGGCGATCTTTGTAAAAATTTACAAAGAAGATTTTCCCGTCGCGTTCTTACTTTCCCAGTAAAGTATTGACCGTCCCGTCGGACCGCGTTCTGTTTGACCAAGCATTTAGACCATGAGTTGATCGATTGTGACATCACATGAATCTGGGAAACCCCTTTCCTTACTCGGTGAACCATTTGGAGCTTCTTATGAAGCGTAACAGACTGCCTTTGTCTATTTTTATTAGATCACTGGGATCATTGAATTAAAAATCACTGAGGTGAAGTCTTCGTCTATGAGATAGAGCAGGACACGTGCATAGAAGGTGAGAGAGACTCTATCTCTCTCTAGAGAATATGCGTTGCGTGCTTACATATAAGACAGTGTCCGGTTATAACACCAATCATGGAGCTAATATGCAATCTACTTAGAGATATCAAACCCTTAGATCGCTCTAAATCCATTACTTGCCAGATTTGTTTTGTTGCCAGACAAGGGGTGATATTAGGTGTTTTTTGTTTGCAAGCGCAGGGGAATAGAACGAAAAAAGCGACATGGGGGCTTAGAGACGCCATTACAGAAAAAAATGGAGTTTACATAATATCTATCGATAACATATATGAAATTCGTTCCGGTAATACAGTTTTTATGTGGGCTAAAATTAAGCCCCGAAAATTCTCTGGGCTTAGCTGAGCCCGAAGGGGCTTAGTTGTTGTTGCTTTTAACATGTAAATTGCTTAGCCCCGACGTCATTTTTTTCGTCCAAGCCCATTCGGGTAAGGAAAAATACACATCTATTTTTCCACCCAAGGTTTGTTCTCTCTAATGCATCCTGCTTCCGCATAAAGTTTGCATGTAACGATAGGTGTACCAATTTCTTCCCCGCTTAGCAGTAGAGGTAGAGTTGTTCCACTTTTAGCGAGTTCATCGGCCTAACAATTACCTGGGATATCTCTAGGCCCAGGCACCTAACACAGGTGAATGTAAAACTGCTGCACCATCTCCATTGAACGGAAATTTAGGGCTTGATAGCTGCTTGACTATCCGAGAAGATGCGGATATCTGTGGTTGATATCACGTTTTCTTTCAGCCAAGATAAGGCTTCTTTAATCGCCAAAAGTTTCGCCTGCAACACGCTACAATGATTAGGAGGACGGAATGAGAGACTTAAATTTAGTCTTTTTGAGTGCACACCGCCACCCATCCCTTAATCAGTTTTCGATCCGTCTATATAGATATGAATCGATTGATCCTCCAAGCCATATCATCCCAGAGTTATATTTAGAAGGAATGGTGACTTGAAAGTGTTTGTCGAATTATGGTTTTGGCATGGTGATGGTGTAATCAATGTGACTTGGTAGTTATCCGAAAGAACTCAGAATGATGGAATGACCAAAATTATTGTTGGTGCATTGTGAGGAAACTTTTAGTCAAATGGCTGTATTTGCAGCCACCTGTTTGCTAAAAATATCGAAGGGTGTCAGATGTAGTAGAACGTTTAGAGCCGCAGAGGTTGTGGTACGAAGCGCATCACTTATACATAAACAAGCCGAGCGTTGAACTTTGCTTAGTTTGTCACAGTTAACTACTTTAGCATTCTCCCACACTGCAACACCATAAGTGAGAATCGGTCTAATCACCGAATCGGTCTAATCACCGAAGGTTGAAAGCCCCATTTATTCCCAACGGCTTTTTTGCATGAGAAGAGTGCCACTGTGCCCTTTTTAACTCTTTCTTGTATATTAGATTTTTGGCTTTTATCTAAAATAAGATCCAAATATTTTGCCTGATCAGTGAATGTTAATGGAATACCTTTAATAGAAGGAGGATCTATACATAGGGGATTTTATAATTCCTTGAGAATAGAGGTCACCTTTCTTTGGCAACTTACAATCACACCATCCTTCCAGTCCCTGGGATAGATTTCGTTTTCCCACACAGCTTACATCAACGGATGTAGAATACTAGCCGTTCTGACGGGATCAGCTTTCAGGAATTCGGCTGGTATTCCGTCAAGTCCAGCTGCTTTGTAGTTTTTGAGAAGAGCTATCAAAGATTGGGGTTTTGATGTCAATATCCCTATAAGATCTACGCATTTCTTTTGGCTGGGACACTTCAGCACTCTGCTCAACGGAATCCTCATTAAACAAGGCACAAAAGTTTTCCTTTCACCTGCGTAGCTGATCCTCAATTGATATAAAAAGTGTGACATCCACATTCTTTACAGGATGATTGGGGTTGCTTTTTTCCCAGCAGCGAAAGATATTTGGTACAATTCCCTCATATCTCCTCTTCTTGTACCGTTTTCCTAATATTCGGCGAGACCGTTTAATCTCATCCCCCTGTCACGTTCCACACAGCGATAGACCATCTTATGTGCTAGGCGATACTCGCTTCGCAATTCAGCATTTCGTTGAGGATCTTCGGCATTCGATTTTATCCCAGGTGCCTTGGGATATCCAAGAGTCTCTTAATCTCGTCCGCTTGGGTACAGTTTCAAATCCAGCAACCATAAAAACACATTTTATATCACCCATATGTTGGGATCACTTAAAGCATTCATATTGAACTTCGAACTCCTTGCTGCACCCATTGTCGTTGTACAGCTGCGGTTCGTAGCTTGAACTTCTTAGAAACCAAATGGTGGTCGATGCCCATGTCAACATTTCTTATACTTCAAACATCGCACATTAACTTCCTCCTTCGCTGCTGAATCATATCTATGGTCCCACCCAGTACAAGACGATTACCGTAACAAAAGTCGACCAGCAAATCGCCATTTTTAAACCATTACCCCAAGCCATTTTTCCCCATCACGCATTCCAGATTATGTCAGCTCTCGGAAGACCTCTGTAAACTAAGTTAAGACGAGGGTGGAAAGCGGATTTGTCTGCCCTGAATTGTTGTGACGTTACGAATTTTTGAACGGAACCTTGCTGGCATTATTCTTGCAAAAATTAGCACCCAGAAAATAAGACTACTCCTCGCTTCTTTGTTCAACATAATTCCGACCTTTGGCCATCCTCTCTCTCAACCTCCCCGGAATACAGCATTCTCGTTTTCCCAATATCAGATCTGTATTCGACTCTTCCTCTCCACTTAGTTTTGTTGATGCCCAGGATACTGATCTTAAGATGGAGCATTTCTCACTCAACTTTCTCGTATCTACCTTTTTCGAACGTTCCATGCTCTGATTTCCGTACGTATGCGGTAGCCAAAGTATTATTTGCTCTTCTGGAAAGACTTCCTCTACTTGATCATTTTTTGTTATAGCGTCTTGATTGATCCTGTTACACGAAAGATATCCCAACCCCAAATCCGATGTGCGTTTATTTACTTACTTACTTATGTTGGCGCTAAAGTCTGATGTGGACCAGGGCCTCAAACAACAAGCTTATTCTAGCCGGCTCGGTTTCTAGCTAGCTGTCTCCAGTTTCATCCGGCAAGTTGGTTGAGTTCCTCTTCCACTTGCGTGCGCCACCTTTTACGCTGTCCACCTCTACTGCGCTGTCCCACGGTGTTGGATTCAAAGACTTTCCGGGCCCGAGCTCTACGTGACCCAGCCATCACAGTCGTTGGCTTTTCACTTTTGTGGCTATATCAGTGTTGCTGTACAGCTCGTACAATTCGTTGTTGTATCTTCTTCTCCGTTCCCCATCGATTATGGTTTCAGTTTATGGCGGATCCTAGGTAGACAAAGTCTCTGACCACTTCAAAACTATAGCTGTCTATAGTGACGCTATGTAAGAGACGTCGATTTTGGGTGTCCTTACTTGTTAATAGTTTATATTTCGTTTTGCTTTCATTCAACGTTAACCCCATTTTCTTGACTTTGTTCTCAATACTCACGAAAGCACCACTGACATCTCGCTTTGTTCGTCCGATTATATCAATGTCGTCAGCGTAACCAAGTAATTGGACGTACTTTTGAAAGATTGCCTGGCCTAAGGTCTTTTTTGACGTCAACGGTGTCGGTGAGGTCTTTGCCGACCATGATGGAGCAGCGTGCATTCTCCATCGTCATCCTGCACAAACCGACGAGTTTGGGAGGGATGCCAAAACTAGACATTGCTCTATATAGCTCGTCTCTATAGACGCTGTCATACTCGGCCTTAAAATCGATGAAAAGGTGATGGGTATCGATTTGAAACTCCTAGTTTTTGTCTAAGATCTGCCGTTGTGCGAATATTTGGTCGATGGTGTAGTTCCCTGGCCTCAAGCCAACAACACTGATTGACGAATGGTTTCAGGCTTTCACAAAGTACGGTAGAGTAGATCTTGTAGGCGATATTATAGCCCAGGAAAAATGTACAAATAAATTGCCAATCTGCGAAAAAATTCCAAGTGAAGATTTTTGAATGCAATTATCTTTATTTGTGCCTAAGGAATACGCATGCGAAAGTCTACAAGCAAAACTGGCTTGCGTTAAAAGTTATTCAAGGTTAAATGTCGAACATACCGGTTTTCCACGTATAACTTTGAAACGGTACATGGTATTAAAAAGTAATGTATACAAAACTTGTAGATAATATGATTATCTACAAGAAATGTTAAAACATTTTTTTTTCTCTGACTGATGGTTAAGAAGATATTGGCGTTTCAAAAAACGTAAATTGACGAAAATATCCCTTTTTTGCGTATAACTCAGAAATGGTGAGTGTTATTGAAAACATTTATATGCAAGGTTTGTACACTATATTACCCTCTATTAAAAAAAAATTAAATTTTTTCTAAGAGTAATAATTTTAAAGATATAATTATTTGAAAAATTTCGTCAAAAACCTGAAATTCCAGACTTTTGCTTTTAAATCTAAAATAACGAAATTGTCAAAAAATAATTTATGTTCAGCTTATAGACTATAATGTAATCTACAAAAAAATTTACACACTTTTTTCCACACGAGTGACCAGTAACAAGATATTGCTACTTCAAAAAGGTTAAGTATTGAAAATAAAAATTTTTTGTAAGTTTTTGAAAAATAATTTATACTTTTTGTATGAACAATAATATTCTCTATAAGATTTCTTATGAAGACTTTTTCGATATAAGGCCCCAATAAAAAGATATTGAGACTTCAAAAAGTATCAATTTTCGAAAATGCTGTTTTTTCCGGCCCAAAATGATTCACCCAGCGACATAAAATAATAATAGGGTTTTTTAGAGAGACATAGTACAAACATTTTTTCATACTGAGGGGGGGGGTCTATCTCCCCCTAATTAACCGGGAGGAGCAATTTTCTGAAAATAGTACTAAAATTAAAAAAAAAAATTTGAAACAAATGGCAACACTTAAAATAAAGTACTATATTTTTTTTGAGATTTTCAAGCTTGTTCTTTAATTATTTTTTCAAAATAAGTTATTCCTGCCAATAGTTTTCGAAAAAAAATTCCTTCAAACCCAACATTAAAAAAAAAACTGAAAAAAATTATATAGGTACCTACTGTTCTTTTTTCAAAATATGAAATCAGGAATTATGTTAGATTCTATTATACACTTTTCCTGTAATTTTTAAATGAACATTGAAAACCAAATGGTTTTATGCCATCTAGTTTTCAAGAAAATTGTAAACTAAGAAAACTATTTTTTTATTATATGTTTTTTTGGTAGTATATCTAGGAAAAATGCATTACCACTTCGGGAAAATTCCAAGTTAAAATTTTTAAGCGCAATTATCTTAAAACTACCGTAAAGAATACTCGTGCAAAAGTCTACACACGAATCTGGCTTGCGCTGAAAGTTATTCAAGGTCAAACGCCAGCAGAATCTTCTTTTAGAGCATTACCTTTTTATTTTGGATAGTATCAAGGAAAAAATTCATTTCCACTTGAGGAAAATTCCAAGTTAAATGTTTTAAACGCAATTATCTTTAAATTGCCATAAAGCATACTCGTGCAAAAGTCTACACACGAATCTGGCATGCATAAAAAGTTATTTAGGGTGGTAAGCGTGGTAATGCCAGGGGGGGCAAACCATGAACTCAATAAAGAAGCTGTAAGGAAAATGTCCATATTTTCCAACAATATCGAAACAAAGGATATTTTCAGATACATTTGGCATGATCCAGAGCCAGGGGGGGGGGCAAATCATGGAGAGAAGGCAAATTATTTGTTAAAATTCAAAGAAAAAAATGAAAAATTTCTTAGTGGTGTGGTATTTTCCAGAGCCAGGAGGGACAATTGCCCCCCTTGCCCCCCCCTCCGGGCGCCTATGGGTGAGAGTAGGAGTTGATAGACAGAGGTTCGCTTTGAAAAAAAGCTTGTGGACGCTTGTGTCCTCTTGAATGCACCGTGTCTACCCTTTGAACAAAAAAACTCTTACAAAATCTGAAATGTTTGAAGTCTTTTTTACTGCTCCAGAAAATGTGATTTAAGACCACTTGGGTGACATTTTAATCTAAATACACTTTTAGCATCAAAATATAGGTCGTCCACCATCTATCAAGCCATCAACTATCAAATTCCATTGAAGGATGGCTACGATGTCAAGGGAATACAAAACATCTAAGAAATCAGACATTTTTGAAATTTTTACTGCTCCGGAAAAAAGGGATTTGACTTGAGGGCAATTTTGGATGACATTTGGATTGAAATATACCTACTTTAGCCGTCCAAATATAGTTCGTCTCCCTAATCTGTCAAGCCATTAACTGTCGTATAAAAAAAGACCTTAAAAATGCAAAATTTTCGAGATTGAGATGAAGGTCAACGCAGGGTACGTTTACATGGCAGGCAGGAAAATCCGCTGTGTCAACGTATGGATGCAGTCAACGCGTTGGTGAGCAGTCTGTCACAGTACCCTTAATGCGTTGACAGGGTGATTACGCGGTCAACGAAAATAATCAACGCATTGAACCTTCAATTCGTGTCACCGAGAGTGTCAACACAGCCGTCAACGCATGGACAGTATTCTGCGTTGACGATCACACGACAAAACAATTTTGCGACAGAACTTTATAGGCCAGGAAAAATGGGTGCCGAGGTTGAAAAAATTAATTCATGAAATATTAAAATTGGAATCGACGCAGAATTGCAACCTCTATAACATATCCAAAGTCCCCCAAGATCCCCGCATTGGCTTTTTGTGTAGATGCATTTGAAGAGGTGCAGACGGGGGGAATTTGGAGGTCTATCAAACTAAAATATTTATTTGGGTAAAACCTGATCATATGATACATGCTTTAAGGGTAGTTTTTAACGCTGAATCTAATGAAACCACATTCAAAACGATACAACCACCCAAAAAGAAGTTATAGTCCTTTTTATGTAATGATGACTTTTTTTCAGATACAACAGGTAAAATATTACCGAAAACCCTTTGAAAATAACGGTATGTTAATGAAACTTGGAATGAATATTTCATTTATCATAGGAACTAAGAATCAAGAGAGTCCCTTAAAATATCCATGGTGAAAGGGTGTTTTTTTTAAGGGGGAGGGGCAAGTGTAGAATGTTAACCATAACACCCACGAAAAAACTCTTACACTCATGAAATTCGCCAAAAATATATAATTTGTCATGGCAACCAAGAATAAAAATAGTCCTCATAAATATATTTGTTCTGGGTTTTTTTATAAAAGAGAGGGAAAATCTGGGAAGAAGTTGGAAGTTTTGAGCCAAAATTCCGATGTGGTGTAATTGAGGTATATACACAAAGTATGGTATATGATTTAAGGGTATTTTTTAACGCTGAATCTAATAAAAGCAAAACTAAAATGATACAAGCACCCTTGACGAAGTTATGGGCCTTTTCAAGCAAAAATTAATTTTTGAAATCGTATTTTCCGTAGAACAAGTCAAAAGTTAGCAGTCACCAAAAACACTATTAGAACAAAGATATTTGTATGGAGTATTTTGATTCTTGGTTGCCATGAAGAGTTTAATATTTTTGGCGAGTTTCATGAGTGTAAGAGTTTTTACGTGGGTGTTATGGTTAGCGTTCTTTGTTGCCCCTCCCCCTTAAAAAAAACACCCTTTCACCATGGATATTTTAAGGGACTCTCTTGATTCTTAGTTCCTATGACAAATGAAACATTCATTACAAGTTTCATTAACATACCGTTATTTTCAAAGGGTTTTCGGTAATATTTTACCTGTTGTACCTGAAAAAAAAAGTCATCATTACATAAAAAGGACTATAACTTCTTTTTGGGTGATTGTATCGTTTTGAATGTGGTTTCATTAGATTCAGCGTTAAAAACTACCCTTAAAGCATGTATCATATGATCAGGTTTTACCCAAATAAATATTTTAGTTTGATAGACCTCCAAATTCTCCCCGTCTGCACCTCTTCAAATGCATCTACACAAAAAGCCAATGCGGGGATTTTGGGGGACTTTGGATATGTTATAGAGGTTGCAATTCTGCTTCGATTCCAATTTTAATATTTCATGAATTAATTTTTTCAAGGTTCCCCATACGATTTGTGCTATTTTTCCTGGTCTATTACGTCACTTTGAAGTCAGGCCGTTGACCATCTTATCATAGATTAAGTAACTTACGAAAGAAAATCTTGCATGGGTAATCTTGGCCTAATGCTACATTTCCACCTAACGCTAATCTGAGATTTAATAAGATTTACCTCAAATCTTCTTTAAATCTTGAAGATTTACCATACACATATATTTCGTTAATCTTGGAGATTAGAAATTAATCTTATTAAATCTTCCTAGGACAAATAGTTTAACAAATCGAACTAACCTATTTTAACATGGTGCTGAACGATTCATTCGAGGCTCGATTCAGTTCTTCATTGTTTGACACGAATAAAACATTCTGTCTCTTTCGCACTTCATAAAAAAAATTGAAGCGCCATTTGCATTTTTGAAAGTTTTGTCAGATTTAATCTTTTTTAAATCTTTTTGTGCTGTGGAAACACCAAAAAGATTTATTTAATCTATACTGAGATAAACCTTAGGTGGAAACATAGCATAAAACTAAACATAAGCTAGAATAGGAAAGAAATTTTGAGTTTTAAATCCAGCTTTTGTTGCGAACCATTTTGACAGGTAACCGGTGTGTTTCGGAATCAAATTATATTATGTGTAAATGTGTGTGGACTGTACAAATTGTTAATTACTAAACAATATATGTATATATGTATATATGTATACATAAGCTTTTGATGGAATGTGATACTTATCCGTGTTGTTTTGTTTGTTATACTATTTCTAAAATGAAATATAACATAATTAAAGTACTTTTTTACTTTTGAACCATGATAGAAAAGATACAAAAACAACCGATATATTCCCTTTTCATATATTGAACAAGCAATGTCTTTATTGTTTTAAATGATGCACACTTCGTGATGATTAATAACTGACTGACTGACTCCAATTCAAAATTCATATATCATTTAAGTACAGTAGTATAAAAAGCAAAAGGAAAAGGTACAGTTTGTTTCTCTGTTAGGTAAGTACGTTATGTTAAGGCGAATTCAAGTTCAAGCAAGAGAGATAACTAGAGATAAGTATTAAGCAGTTTTAATGTAGGGTGAGCCACAGCATGTTTGGCATTTTGTCAATTTTATGATGCATTATTCAACACGGTGACAGAGAGATCTCTAAGCCCTTTAATTAGCCTTGTTTAGTTTTCATATCACATGTTGCGGGCTCCTTTCTTGCCGTCGGGGTCAGTGCTGGCATGCTTGACCGGCCTCACGCTCGTCGGAGGGTGTTGGTTCTTGACCCCTATCGGAACCGCGCCGACAAAAATCATGCCAGGCTCAACGTCGAGGTGATATGACGTAGCGAGAAACATTTGTCATTACCCACCCTGCCATGGTTACCTATCTCGCCTAAGCAACCCCTTAATTCGCCATCTTTCATCCCCTCATCCCACTCTTACCATCGCCATCGATCCTCATCCCTTATCCTCTAAATTAAAGTCCCATTTTATAATGATTCTTTTGTTCAAACGTTATAATTATTTTCTTTATTGCCCATTTTAAATAAAGATTTAATAATTTATAATAATGTCGAACATACAAATAAAATTTCAAGAAATTTTGCCAATTATAAATTTAATATGGTCTACTGTAGACCGACAAAATAATCAACAAAAAAAACAATTAAAGAATTTAAAACAAAACGTGAAATTAAAACATTAAAAGGCAACGCACCGAGTATGTTTAATTATACATATATATCCTCGAATATATGCGTTTGCGTGCACTGCACTTAGAATAACTAATATTTGCAATGATCCCCCGCCCCTTGAAAACCCTTTATATTTAAATACAATTATCAGAGAAGCAGGTTAAATTATGACTCACCCCTTGCTTTTTTAGAGTTTATGCATCCAGCTGTAGATGTTGTGGCCACTGCATCCAGGCTGATGAGATGTTATGTACCTGTTGATGTTATTTTCTCTAAAACTGCTAAATTAGATATAAAAGGTTTCAATTTGTTTGCCCTTAAAAAAGTGCTTAAATCTCAAGTGCCTGCAAGTAGCTAGCATATAAATGTATAATTATACCTACATATGTATGCTACCTGTTGCTGGTTTTTAAGCTACGTTAGAATTTAAGTTAAGTTATTAATTTAAAAGCAATTGGGCAAATTAAGATGAAAAATATACAAATTTATATAAACTCAAAATAAAAAAAAGAACAAGATGCTGACGGCCAGAATCGAACCCAGGACCCTAGACTTGGCGGGCAGTCGCCTAGCTGACTGGGCTACGGAGGTCCTTGTTGTACGTTCGGTATAAAATGTATTTATCTTGGATATTTTTGATATAGCTGGTGATCACAATTATTCAGGTTAGCTGGTTGCAATACTTGTTTCACAATAAAAACTTTGCACCAAACCGAGCTCTTTTGCTGATCGCAGTTTAAATATTCGGCCACCCACTTTGTGGGGGCCGTGACCACAGCGCTGCTTTAGTTTTGAATAGCAGATAAAATTCCTACACACAAATACAAAAAAAATAATCACTATTTGGAACTGTATGATTCTTAGTATGCTATATCGATATAATATATACCTTTTATTCTCGAACGAGCTTCTAAGGATTTTGTTGAAATAAAAGCTAAAAGTTTCCTCTTTACTTTCTCACACTTGCACTGTTTTCCTACTCAAATTAAATTTGTTATATAACCTGTTAAAATATGTTTTAAAAAATATTTTTTTCTTACTATTTAATTTTAAATGTAAATTTGTTTAAATTAATTTTTATTCAGGCACTGGTGAAGGGAAACTTTCGCGCTCTTATGAGTGTGGATTTGATTTTGGGCATCTCCATCTATGTTCTCCTGCATGTTGCCGGGAAAAGTGCCACAACTTTTCAACCGTGACGACTCATTCTCACACATAAACGCTTTTCTCCTACTTTAAGTGAAAAGTTAGGGGAGTAGTGGCTTATTTGAAAAATTAAATCAAACACGTAAATGCATTTCGTTACACACAGCTACATTTATACGCAGATGATGTACAAATGTACATATATATCGCGTCCGCTTGGTTTTCAGGAAGATTTGGTATGTAGATTAAATGAGGATCTCACAGCAATATCCAATTTGTCATTCCAAAATGGTCTTACGCAAAAGTTCCAACTCAAGCCTAGTACGCAGATCGGGAAAAAATTTGTCTCCCATACAATTTTTTTCTCCGGAAAAATTTTGTCTTCGATTTTTTTCCAAGCAGTACGGTGTTCACGCGCAAAATTGTGACGTTTGACTTAAAGGTGTGTTTGGCAAAGTGAAATTTGCTGTCAAAACCCATACGAAAAAAACCCAAGTTTAATGAAACTTGGTGAAGATTTCAAGTTACCGAACAGGCATAAAAAAGTCTCCACTTAATTTTTTTAATCTAATGATGCCGCTGTCAAAATTTGTCCGGAAAAATAATGATTGGAACATTATTTTTCCGAACAAATTTTGACAGCGGCATCATAAAATAAAAAAATTTCAAATATATATTTACAAAACACTGCATTACATGTTTTAAATTAAAAAAAAAACAGTAAAGGATCTCCAGAACCAACCCGAAATCAAAGCGAATCATTCGCAAAGTTTTGTTTAGCATTGTGTACCTTTCATATTTTGTATAGTTGTGAATGATTTCGCATCGTCGTCCAGGACATATCCTGTAGGAAATGGACAAAATTGATGAAATTGGTAAGTTGTTTTCATTCATCAAACGACGATTCCCATTGAAACTTTTTCAATGCCTCTCTGGCTATAGAATACGTAATAACAGAGTTATTATTCCCAGTTAACAAGAGAGAGTTTTTAATTATGTTCCACTGCAGCACACCGATAATCCTGAACACCAGGCAGACCTGAAACAAAAGGAAGTCCACTACGAAAAGAAGTTCCTAAAAAAGCAACAATACTACGAGAGTGTGAAGCACGCTCAAAGCGTTCAAATCGATGAAATTCCTCTTCCAGCACAGGTAAGTACATCAAATGTATAAAGTAAATAATTTATAAGGCCATTTGACCAGCTGAAAAGCATTACTGAAAACATTATGAAAATTATTGCAAAAATAACTTTTTTTTGGGAAGGTTGCAGCTTCAAAGAAGAAGATGTTGACACCTCACCACTACTGGCAATCAACAACACAAAGAATCAACGTCTAATCGATGAACAGAAATTGCGAGTACTCAAATGGACATTCACACAGCCACGAGAGGAATTTACTGATTTATTGCGTGAACTGATGAATATAGCCAACGTTAATAAAGGACTTATGGCAAATATGTTTCATGATGATTTTATAGGTAAGATATACTTTTTTAACTCATAAATATGATTGAGATGATTATAAAATTTAATTTTTTCAGATATCACTCAAAAGTTACTGAATTCCTGAACGAAGATTTGCCCAACAACAGCAAAGCCCTAGTTTGTTAATTGGATTTGATATTGAAATGGTTATCGCTCCGTTTCTATGATACCAATCCTTCGGTTTTGCTCAAGGGATTAGAGTATCTTAATTTAGTATTCCAATCGTTGGTTGAGATGGAGTAGGTATTTTTTGGCCGACAATGAAGGCAGTGCTTTTATTTAATATTGAAGGTAATTGTTTTTAATTTATTCTTTTAGAGAATATGAAAATAGTGTTTGCCTTAAAAATTTCAGATTGGTGACCCCAAAAGGATTCGGTGCGTAATGTGGTTCGAATACTCCCTCGGCAAATTTGTCTTGTTTATCCATACCAGTCTTTGTCTATGTAATGGATAGCTTGAAATCCAAAAATGCCCGTCCGAGGACTGACTGTTTGGATGAGCTGGGATATCTAATTGAAACTTATGGCCTTTCAGTGTGTCAACCCACACAACAAGTTGCAGTAAAAGAAATTGCAAAACACATCTCTGATCGTGACAATTCAGTTGGAAACGCAGCATTGAACTGTGTTGTTCATCCGTACTTTTTAGTTGGTGAGCGTGTCTACAAACTCATTGGCCAACTTACTGCAAAAGATCTTTCGATGTTGGACGAACGTATCAACCATTGGAAGTTACGAAGGTACAACAAACATCAGCAAGACAGTATTGAAATCGAAGATCCTGTGGCCAATACCAGTGATGAACTTCCTCTGCCAGACGAATTTTTTTTATTAAAAAGGCAATAATTACTTAACTAATTAAAAATATAAATGAAGCATGTAAATGAGAGTGTTGAAAAAGCTTGTTTTTATTCTCTACTTTCAGAAACTTGAGTGCCGATGTCACTCGTTTTGTTTCATCTGCATTGAGTGCTATGCGCGAAGACAAATTAAGGCCACAAACCAAGATAAAGCAATTTACACAGGAACTAAAACGAGTATCGAATAGAGGTGCCACAAAGGATGATATGTTGTTATGTTATTATAAATGAAATGTAAGGACTTTAGTAGTTTTATTTGTGAATAGAAATAAAGAGAACTCAAAAATGTATAAGATATAATTTATTTTACATAAAATTATAATATTGTTAAATATACTATTATATTTATCTTACTAAGAAAGTCCAATTCCCTTGGGTACTTCCGAAGTTACATAAATATGCAAATTTTTAACATTGGATTTTACATCAACAAAACGACTAAAATCAAAGGTTGGCATATCTGTATTGAACACTAGTTGTTCTGACTCCAGTTTTTGGATCACCCGCATAGGCTTTAAGGATTTAGATCTTTAATTTGCTGCCAATTTGACGAAAAGCCAATTTCACTTAGAGTTGAGTATTGCTATTTTGCATGGATATCGGCACTGTCTGTCGGTCTGTTCCGATTTATTCATACGCATAGTAAGAGCCGCTGGTGTATTACTAGTTGTATGTTGCGAATTTTAAGATCAATAACCGGATGACATAAAAGGATTATAATGTCATTATGTCGGTTTTCAATGGCAATAATGGTGACTTGGGCCGAATTCCCAAACGCATATCTTGCGCAAAATGTGCTAAGCAAAATGTTCCCAAATGTGCCAATGTACCAATGCAAAGGTATTTGTGCAAATTTTGAAATAATTTTGTGAAATTCAAATGCATTTGCTTTATCTGTGTTCTTAATCTGCCTTGCATATATTTTGCTTTGCAAATCTTGCGTTTAGGAATTTGGCCTTGTTTTCCCAATCGAGCATGTTCATTGGCACGGAGCCAATAAGAGTTTAAAGAACTTTAGTAAGTCCCCACTGACATCACAACTGCAATGAAGAGGCTTTATCTTTTGACGTCCATCGGGACCTGGTCCCCAGCAATCTGCATCTACAGCATGACGCACAAGCATGTGACCCATATCTTCATACTCGAGCTCTTTTTAAGCACCAGGCTGCTGTTCGTAGGTCTGCCGAAGAGCATTTTATCAATGGCTTTTAGGGTTTGTCACTCATTCATTGCGTCCTTGGCTGCAGTTTCATGATATGCATCATCAGCATCGGTATTCTCGTCTGCAGGGTGTGTGGCACGATGGACATTGCGGCGGACGGTGCACTATTGCAGAGTGCGTGCAGGAGCGAGACCAGTAAAGACGGGCTGTGGTCGACGATCACGTTTGTAACTATGTACACATGTTTTCATCCTAATTGATAAATGAATAATAGAGAAATTTGAATTCCACGCACAAGTTTATACTACAAAATTGTATAGGAGTTTGGAAAAGTCGATAAAATTAATTAAATGAGGAATTCCAAACAAATTTATATTCTTACACGAATATATTAATTAATGTGACAAACTTGACAGGTTTTTTTTTATTTCTCCAACTTCAAACTTTTGCGCGGCAGTTAGAAAATTTTTTGTAGAGATCAGAGTTGTAGAGATAAATTTTGTCTTTTCTCGATCTGCGTACTAGGCTTCATCGTCATATCCAAAAAACTGTTTGATACGTAACTTCTGCCTCCAATTATTTTTCTACTTCAATTTCAGCTTGAATTTATCGACAGTGTTACCAGTCTTGATATTAAGGTAAATACAAAAGTCGCTTTCAGCTGAAAACCACACTAATTATAAATAGTTAATAAAATTTGCACTGGGCTCCGAAAGCTCTGGTTATTTTCTGACCTATCTCCAGTCTCCCTGACCCTATTTTTTTAAAATAAGATAACCGCTAACCTTTTTCTTCTTTTTTGATAGCACTCACAATTCTTAGAATTTCTCATTTATAATTTTGTTTCTCGCTTATCACCTTTAAATATCAGCAACGAATTCTTAATAATTCGGAAATTTAAATAAAATTGGGGGATTTCACTTTCAGAATTCAAAACGCTTATGCTACAAGCTTTAAAAGGGAGCAAGGCTCTGAAAATTTACACACATCTTCGGCTTGTTCCTACGAGTTCAATTCATAGAAATTGTTGCATTATTAAAAAAATGGAATTATTTATTGGATTAATTCTAATGTCTATCGCTTTGGTAAGATTTCATATATGCATACATTACATTGGCTTTAAGTATTTTCATGTCTAAATATATTATTTTAAATCAATTCCAGGCGTCAGCTGGTCCGATAGTTCAAGATAAATATACGCCATTTGAGGGCATTTTCGAAGAGTGCGTTAAGAAATTTAATTATATTTCAATTCAAGAGATAGTTGCGAAGCTCTATACTCGTACACAAACTGACAATGCGGAAATCCATTGCTTGACAAAATGCATTTTTGAGAAGATCGGAATTTTCGAAGAGGGCAAGGGTTTTAACATGGAAAAGATAACGATAGCTAATCCAATTCAAAGAGATCAAATTAAAGTTGCTGCTGAGAAGTGCGAAAAGGATACGCATATTAGCGCAAACTCTTGTGAACGTGTTTACAGGGCAGTAAATTGCTTAAATATGGAAATTCAAACTCTGATGTCATAAGATTGAGTCATGTTTAGTATAATATTAAAGTGTCAATTTATCATAATAAAGGGAAGGGGAATAATGGAAGAAGACGAGTTGTTTTTACCACCGGCATAAGGATGCTTAGGTTAGGTTAGGTTGAAGTGACTGCCAGTCGTGAAGACTGCCACACTTAGACCATGAGTTGATCGATTGTGACATCACATGAATCTGGAAAACCCCTTTCCTTACTCGGTGAACCATTTGGAGCTTCTTATGAAGCGTAACAGACTGCCTTTGTCTATTTTTATTAGATCACTGGGATCATTGAATTAAAAATCACTGAGGTGAAGTCTTCGTTTATGAGATAGAGCAGGACACGTGCATAGAAGGTGAGAGATAGACTATATCTCTCTCTAGAGAATATGCGTTGCGTGCTTACATATAAGACAGTGTCCGGTTATAACACCAATCATGGAGCTAATGTGCAATCTACTTAGAGATATCAAACCCTTAGATCGCTCTTAATCCATTACTTGCCAGATTTGCATAGAAGGTGAGAGATAGACTCCATCTTTCTCTAGAGAATATGCGTTGCGTGCTTAGATATAAGACAAGACAGTGCCCGGTTATAACACCAATCATGGAGCTAATGTGCAATCTACTTAGAGATATCAAACCCTTAGATCGCTCTAAATCCATTACTTGCCAGATTTGTTTTGTTGCCAGACAAGGGGTGATATTAGGTGTTTTTTGTTTGCAAGCGCAGGGGAATAGAACGAAAAAAGCGACATGGGGCTTAGAGACGCCATTACAGAAAAAAATGGAGTTTACATACAATCTATCGATAACATGTATGAAATTCGTTCCGGTAATAGTTTTTATGTAGGCTAAAATTAAGCCCCGAAAATTCTCTGGGCTTAGCTGAGCCCGAAGGGGCTTAGTTGTTGTTGCTTTTAACATGTAAATTGCCTAGCCCCGACGTCATTTTTTTGTCCAAGCCCATTCGGGTAAGGAAAAATACATATCTATTGTTCCACCCAAGGTTTGTTCTCTCTAATGCATCTTGCTTCCGCATAAAGTTTGCATGTAGCGATAGGTGTACCTATTTCTTCCCCGCTTAGCAGTAGAGGTAGAGTTGTTCCACTTTTAGCGAGTTCATCGGCCTAACAATTACCTGGGATATCTCTAGGCCCCGGAACCTAACACAGGTGAATGTAAAACTGCTGCATCTCCATCAGAGATGAACGGCAATTTAGGGCTGCTATGCAGTTAAAAGAGACCAATTCTAGAGACTTGATAGCTGCTCGACTATCCGAGAAGATGCGGATATCTGTGTTTGATATCACGTTTTCTTTCAGCCAAGATAAGGCTTCTTTAATCACCAAAAGTTCCGCCTGGAACGTCTATACAGATATGAATCGTTTGATCCTCCAAGAAAGTCATATCATCCCAGAGAGTTAAAGAAGGAATGGTGACTTGAAAGCTTTTGCTGAATTATGGTTTTGGGATGGTTTAATCAATGTAACTTGGTAGTTATCCGAAAGAATTCAGAATGATGGAATGACCAATATTATTGTTGGTCCATTGTGAGGAAACTTTTAGGCGTATGGCTATATTTGCAGCCAGCTGTTTGCTAAAAATATCGAAGGGCGTCAGATGTAGCAGAACGTCTAGAGCGACAAGGGGTGTCGTACGAAGCGCATTACTTATACATAAACAAGCCGAGCGTTGAACTTTCCTTAGTTTGTCACAGTTAATCGATTTATCTAGAGCAGTCCCCCACACTGCAACACTTTAAGTGAGGATCGGTCAAATCACCGAAGTATATAGCCAGTGAGTAGTACGAGGTTGAAGGCCATATTTATTCCCAACGTCTTTCTTGCATGAGAAGAGTGCCACTATGGCCTTTTTAACTCTTGTATATTAGGTTTTAAGCTTAACTTTTTATCTAAAATAAGATCGAAATATTTTGCTTGATCAGTGAATGTTAATGGAATACCTTTAATAGAAGGAGGATCTACATGGGGGATTTTATAATTCCTTGAGAATAGAGGTCACCTTTTTTTGGCAACTTAACAATCACAACATCCTTTCAGACCCTGGGATAGATTTCGTTTTCCCACACAGCTTGCATCAACGGATGTAGAATACTAGCCGTTCTGACGGGATCAGCTTTCAGGAATTCGGCTGGTATTCCGTCAAGTCCAGCTGCTTTGTTGTTTTTGAGAAAAGCTATCAAAGATGGGATTTCCAGTATTGTAGGGGGTTTTGATGTCAATACCCCTATAAGATCTACGCATTTCTTTTAGCTGGGACACTTCAGCACTCTGCTCAACGGAATCCTCATTAGCAAGGCACAAAAGTGATCCTTTCACCTGCGTAGCTGATCCTCAATTGATATAAAAAGTGTGCAATCAACATTCACTACAGGATGATTGGGGTTGCTTTTTTCCCAGCAGCGAAAGATATTTGGTACAATTCCCTCATATCTCCTCTTCTTGTACCGTTTTCCGAATATTCGGCTGTCACGTTCCACACAGCGATAGACCATCTTATGTGCTAGGCGATACTCGCTTCGCAATTCAGCATTTCGTTGAGGATCTTCGGCATTCGATTTTATCCCAGGTGCGGGTACAGTTTTAGATCCAGTAAGCATAAAAACACTTTTTATACCACCCATTTGTTGCGATCACTTAAAGTATTCGTATTGAACTTCGAACTCCTTGCTGCACCCTGCGATTGTCGTTGTACAGCTGCAGTTTGCAGCTTGAAACTCTTATAGAAACCAAATGGTGGTCGCTGCCCATGTCAACATTTCTTATACTTCAAACATCGCACATTAACTTCCTCCTTCGCTGCTGAATCATGATATCTACGGTCAATTTGGTTTTCAGTTTGACCATCCGGATTTACCCAAGGGATTTTGCTGCAAGTCTTATGTATAAACACAGTCCCACCCAGTACAAGACGATTACCGTAACAAAAGTCGACCAGCAAATCGCCATTTTCAAACCATGACCCCAATCCATTTTTCCCCATAACGCATTCCAGATTATGTTAGCTCTCGGAAGATCTCTGTAAACTTAGTTAAGACGAGGGTGGAAAGCCGATTTGTCTGCCCTGAATTATTGTGACATTACAAATTTTTGAACGGAACCTTGCTGGCATTATTCTTGCAAAAATTAGCACCCAGGAAATAAGACTACGCCTCGCTTCTTTGTTCAACATAATTCCGACCTTTGGCCATCCTCTCTCTCAACCTCCCCGGAATACAGCATTCTCGTTTTCCCAGTATCAGATCTGTATTCGACTCTTCCTCTCCACTTAGTTTTGCTGATGCTCAGGATACTGATCGTAATGGAGCATTTCTCACTCAACTTTCTCGTATCTACCTTTTTCGAACGTTCCATGCTCTGATTTCCGTACGTATGCGGTAGCGAAAAGTATTATTTGCTCTTCTGGAAAGACTTCCCCTACTTGAATCATTTATTGTTATGGCATCTTGATTGATCCTGGTACACGAAAGATATCCCAACCCCAAAACCGATGTGCGTTTATTTACTTACTTACTTAAGTTGGCGCTACAGTCTGGGGTGGACCAGGGCCTCAACCAACAAGCTTATTCCAGCCGGCTTGGTTTCTAGCAAGCTGTCTCCAGTTTCATCTGCCAAGTTGGTTGAGGTCCTCTTCCACTTGCGTGCGCCACCTTTTACGCTGTCCACCTCTACTGCGCTGTCCCAAGGTGTTGGATTCAAAGACTTTCCGGGCCGCAGCTCTACGTGACCCAGCCATCTCAGTCGTTGGCTTTTCACTTTTGTGGCTGTATCGGTGTCGCTGTACAGCTCGTACAGTTCGTTGTTGTATCTTCTTCTCCATTCCCCATCTATGCAGATGGGACCAAAAATCACCCGGAGAATTTTCCTCTCAAAACAGCCTAACGCGTTCTCATCCACCGTTAGCAGTGTCCATGCCTCTGCACCATACATCAGGACTGGGATGATAAGCGTCTTAAACAGGGACAGTTTAGTTGCTCGAGAGGGCTTTGCTTCTCAATTGCCTTCTTACCCCAAGGAAACAGCGATGGGCAAGAGTAATCCTTGGTTTGATCTCACCACTGGTATCATTCGCTGAGTTTATGGCAGATCCTAGGTAGACAAAGTCTCTGACCACCTCAAAATTATAGCTGTGACGCTCTGTCCGAGACATCGATTTTGGGTGTCCTTTCTTGTTGATAGTTTATATTTCGTTTTGCTTTCATTCACCGTTAACCCCATCTTCTTGACTTCGTTCTCAATACTCACGAAAGCACCACTGACATCTCGCTTTGTTCGTCCGATTATATCAATGTCGTCAGCGTAACCAAGTAATTGGACGGGCTTTTGAAAGATTGCCTGTTCAAAGGACTTTTTTGACGTCAACGGTGTCGGTGAGGTCTTTGCCGACCTTGATGGAGCAGCGTGCACAAACCGACAAGTTTGGGAGGGTTGCCAAAACTAGACATTGCTCTATACAGCTCGTCTATAGACGCTGTCATACTCGGCCTTAAAATCGATGAAAAGGTGATGGGTATCGATTTAAAATTCCTATTTTTGTCTAAGATCTGCCGTAGGGCGAATATGTGGTCGATGCTGTAGTTCCCTGGCCTCAAGCCACACTGATTGACGAATGGATTCAGGCCTTCACAAAGTACGGTAGAGCAGATCTTGTAGGCGATATTAAGAAGACTTATGCCTCTGTAGTTGGTGCAGTCCAGAGGATCGCCTTTCTTGAGGATCGGGCAAATAATGTTGAGGTTCCATTAATCGGGAATGCTTTCCTCCGACCATATTTTGCAGATGAGCTGGTGCAACCAATTCATCGCCAGCCGCTTTCAATAGCTCAGCCGCCATCAGGCCATCAGCTCCAGCAGTTTTATTGGACTTAAGTTTAGATATAGCTATCTTTACTTCATCGAGATCGGGTGCACAGAATTGTTGGCCTACGTCTTCCAGGTGCAATCTGCGGTAGCGGAGTTCGGTTCGTCATCGTCGTTATACAATTTGCAGAAATTATTTTTCCATATCCTCATATTCTTCTACGATGTTACCCTGATCATCCTTGCAGGCTTCGGTTCGGGCCTTGTAACCCTGGGAGGTTCCTTTCACATTTTGGTAAACTTTCGAACTTCATTCCTGCAATGGCATCCCTCTATTTCCTCGATCGCACGCTTCTCATGCTCTTTTTTTGTTCCTTACCAGCACGTCAGAAGCGGCATCTCTGATGGCTTCCTGGCAATTCTTCCACTGGTTCTCGATATTTGCAGTTGGCGGCATAGGACTTTTTAAGAGGGCGCGAGAGACTATTGGAAATGAATCTAGTAATTTCTTAAGACTCTAGCCGTCCGACGTCGAACTTTCTCGGAGTATTTCCCTGCTTTGGCTTCGGTCTGGATATCCGTAGCATTAGGTATCTTGGCTACAAGCAGGTAGTGGTCCGTGTCAACGTTGGTTCCTTAGAGCGTTCGAACATCCTTGATTCTGGAGCAGTGCCTTGCGTCGATCGCAATGTAGTTCATCTGGTTGGCGGTTGGTTGCCCAGGAATTCGCTATCACCTTGTGTAAATCGAAATGCGAGAGCTGCGTACTAGCTACCACAAAGTTTCGCCCCGCAGCAAAGTCGATTAGCCTAAGTCCGTTATCGGAGGTGGTGTCGTGCAGGCTGTATCTTCCGATTGTGCCACCAAGGACGTCTTCTCTTCCTAGTTTGGCATTAAAATCACCCTAGACAATTTTAATGTCATAGCTAGGGCATTGCTCATATGTCTTGTCCAGGAGCTCGTAGAACTCGTTTTTGGTGTCGTCATCTTTCTCCTCTGTGGGGGCATGCGCGCATATCAGGCTGATGTTGGCGAATCTAGCCTTGATGCGAATTGTCGTGAGGCGCTCGTTCACATAGTTGAAACTCAAGACTTCTTGCCTAAGTCTGCCTCTAACGACGAATCCACATCCAAAGAGACGCTGCCCTTGTGGTCGGTAACAGTCACCGTAGTAGATAGATATCGCAGTCTTTCAGTTTTCTCTTGCGCGGCCCATCCCATCGCACTTCTTGGATGGGGGTGATGTCTGCTTTGTAGCAGTCTAGGGCCTCCGCTAAATGTTCGGCTGCACGTGGTCTATAGAGAGACAGAACATTCCACTTGCAAATCCGAAGTTCGTTGTCCTTATTTCGTTTGCTTGGTTCGTCAACAGTAAATCCGTCCGTATCCGAGGCTTGTTGTTGCTTCGCAACTAAGATAGCTTTACGTGGCCGGGAAGTCACCCCGACGGCACGACCCCCAATCTGGAGGACCAGACCCTTAAAATATAACTCCAAGGGCGGGGAGCCGGATTAACCGCTCCTTATAGGCCTGAGCTCCGAATATGTCGTAGTAGCCCGTATAAGGTGTTCACTAAGTAGTTCAGCCTAACTGGAACTGTAGATGCCACCGTTGATTCCATCTTGAGAGTTCTTCCGCTGCCGCCTGGATGAAGGAGAAGTTCCTTAGTGGGAACTCTCCTCCCCCCCTCTCTCGTTTGCTGCCCCCTAAAACCGTCCACAGGGATTGGAACCCCATCTTCAGTTAAAGGTACTAGGCGCCCGATGTTCACCACTTGGAGGTGAGAGCATAGGCGCCCGCAGGATTTTGTCCAGGGGGGGGGCAAACACCAAACCAATTTTGAGATATCGAATTTTCGAAAAAAATGGGTATTTAAAAAAAAAAAATTATTTTAATATGCAATATAAATAGAGCTTTTTGGAAGTTTTTATAAATAATTTCTTTTAAATGTTTCAGTCAATAATGAACTGATAATCTAGCGTAAAATTATTTTATATTTAATAGTAGACCGTCCTTATTTAACCACACAGACATTTTTTGGAAGTTTTTTATAAAAAGCAAGGTTCATAGAACAATAAAATATCATTCGTTCACTCGTGTAAAAATCAAAAGGGAATATTATTTTTGATTCGATTAAAACAAAATTAATTTTCACGATCGAACCAAAAATGCTAGGATGTGGGATCTATTAAATATGGTTCGTTCCGAATTTATTATGCGAGAACAATTGAAATCGTACGGGAGTACAAATACCTGGGAGTTCGAATCTGAACATGAATAAGCACCTAGATTGGAAATAAGCGAAGGCAAAACGAGCGATCTCGGCGGTATGGGAAAGGTGTATAAAGAGCAAATACATTCAGCACAGCGCAAAGCAAAAGATATTCCGCTCCACATCAACAGCAGTTCTTCTCTATGGTGTTCAAGTATGGGGATATCGTTCTTTTGAAGTCGTGGAAAAATGTCTACGATATTTTATTAAAAGGATTTTTCGATTGCCAAGGAGTACACCTAACTATATGCTCTATCTGGAGACAAGGGCACCGCCAATGATTATTGATACTCTTCACATGCATTTAAACTATATCATCAAAATTATGGATATGGAGGAAAAAAGGATACCAAAAATAGTTTTAACTGCGGCAGTTCAAACAAGAGGTGATATGATAGTTGAGTGGAAGAATCTTGCTGCAACATGTGGCATTGATTTAGTCATAGTACCAAACAAGCAGCCGTCTCTATTAATAAGTAAGTTCAATGCGATATTGGAAAAGTTTGGAAGTGATCTCTATGAAAGATTCGGAGCTGAAGCCAGTTCGTCAGAGTTGAGGAGCTACTATAGCCGTTTGAATTTCAATCTGCAGAACAAAACGTATCTACTAAATACAACCCTAGTGGATAAAATAAACATTATTTTTAAGACGAGAGGTGATTTGCTTGATCTATATTATATGACATCGTCCCAGATCTGCCCTTACAATGTAGTCTCTGCAATATGAAAGAACACGAGGATACATATCACTTTATTGCAGTATGCCCGGTTTTAAGACAATTCCGGATGAGATACTTCAATAAACTCAGCCTTTGTGAATTGGAGTTTCTGAACATACTCGATGGGGAAGAACGAAAGGATGCGCTTTATAACTTTACTGTCACTGCACTACGATATAGAAGATGTATTATAGAAGAAGAATTTTAATTTTTAGGTTAATACAGTTTTATGTTTCTTAAAATTTTCTACTTTTTGCCATTTAAATGTATTTATATTCGAAAATGTCAGTCTGGTAGACGGCCATAGGCCATACCAATAAGACTTAAGATTCAATATTCAAATAATTTATAAGTATTTATATTTAATGAAATAAAGAGTCAATAAAACTAACTAACTATTGAAGATCCATTCACGAACCTTTGAAATAAGAAATGAAAATGTAATTTTACAAAAGGAAAAAGGACAGTTTCGAAATCTTTTGACCTTGATAGATTTCAATGAAATCGAATTGAGTGATTTCAATTAAATTGCCACAGGTCATGGTGATGATGGTGCCATTTTTTGAAACACCATTTTGAAAATATTCGTTTCTGTTATGATTCTGTCTCAGCTATCCTGTCATTTAACTGAAATCACTCAAGGAACAACGAAGTTGACATTTTTTTTTAAAGCACCCTGTTTTGAAAATATTTTTTCTTTTTTAATTCTGTATAAGCTATCACCTGTGTCAATTTCATTGAAATCTTTCAAGGAACAACGAAGTTGCAAAATTTTGACATGTTTTTGAAACACCCTGTTTTGAAAATATGCAAATGTCAACGAATTTCCCTAATAGCCTTTTCGATTGGCAATCCGGAAGACCAATTCGATACGTGTGAACGATTCTGAAATCAAATCCGGAACAATTTTCTCTTCTTTCCAAACAAGAACTGCCATTCATTACCCATACGAAAAGGTCATAAAATCACCTCTTTCTAAATGTAAAAATTTCTGATGTTTTAGAAGTTTTCTTAAAGCATCGTAGCCATTTTTCAACAGACTTTGAAAATTAATGGCTTGACAGATGGGGACCATGTATTTTTTTAATAAATAGCTTCACAGCCGCAGTGAATGGATACTTGAAGAAGAAAGTTTTATTTTAAGGACCTTTTCAGATGCCTATTTAAATCCGTTCAGCCAACGCCGCCTGAGTACTTAAATGCCCCATAGACCACTTTTTCGGGAAACTGAGTTAATGATGCAGTTATACTAATTCGAATTTTCTCTATCGTTTGCTGCTATCCACGTTGCTCTATCTCTATTATTAAGGAAGTTACAGAAACCCAGTTTGCTCCATAGACCACTAATTTGTAGGTCCTCTTACTGCTTATTTGCCGCACATTCAAAATTTGTACTATGTGGGGCAGTCTTTGTAGAAGAGTTCTTAAAACATTCATTTAATGCTTAAGTGCCCCATACCAAAGGGCCATGGATATAGAGCGTTTAATTATATCTGGGTCTGGGTCGGGGTTATCTTCTAGCATGCAAGAACAACATATGGGATCCAGGTTTCTATCGGAGGTTATTTCAATAACGCAAAAGTAAGTTTTCACTTTGATGATGGTAAAGAAAAAAGACAACATAAACGTTGAAAATACTCAACCATGAGGTAAATAGAGATGGATGCAAAGCACTGTTTTCATATTAGTCTGCAATGCGGTTATGAGTAAAAATAAAACATGGGTAATACTTATTTAGACAAGTTCATTTACGTACCTTAATGTTCCCAAACTTCAAAACTGCATTTAATGCAGCCTTGTAGGTTTTTTAACGATTTAATTTAAGCATGTTTTTTTATTTTTTACTAAAGTGGATAAAATCAAAAAAGGTAAAAAAAATAATAAATTTGAAGAAAAACTTTAAAAAACAATTAAAACTTTATACAATGTAATGTTGACGAATTTTTATAAATTATTCCCAATTAAAAAAGACGTATTTTTCAGGAAAATTTTAAGGACCAAAGTTAGTTTTAAGTATTTTTCATAATAAAGTATTAAAATACTTAAGCATTTTCTTTCTTATTTTGTTGACTTAGAAATAATCCAATAAGAGTTTTAGTAAGGTATAGCCACTAAATTGATAGTATTTTTTGTTTTATGTACTTATCAATAAAAATGAAATTATAAAAAATAAATAATCCCAGTGCTTTTGAATTTTTTTGTTCTTCTTGCTAACATTGAATTCCCTCCTTTCAGTGCACAAAAGTTCTATATCCATAGGAAATTTTCAATTTGGTTTTCATCGATTTCGCATTCGTATGGGACAGGGTCCTATATCCATTTCTGACTTTTTTCATACTTTTATTTTTTTTTAAATAACCGTTACAGCTTTTAACGTCATGTCTTCAAATTACAACAAAGATATTTTCAAACAATGTATATAAAAATTCAAACATCATATTTCTCAAGGAGAAAGTAAGGAAATTATTTTTCAAACCTTAAAATTCGTTTTCTGGGGAATAATTTTTTTGGATATGGGGCATTTAAGTACTCAGGCGGCGCAATGACAAAATCCAAAACAACTTTGGACGTACTGTTTACAAATTGTTCAGCGTTAAATTATTTTCTATAAATATATAAAATGAACTCCGGATAATAGACTGTATTATAATTTTTTTTATTTTAGTTTTTCAGATCAAATTTGATAATTATTGATTCATTTGCTTTCAAACTCAATTGATTTATTATTTTGCATATATAAAACAGGTACCCAAAGCGCATATAATTTTTTCTGTGAATTTTTCCGATATTTTATTAGTTATTCTACTATTCGAGACGATTCCAACAAATCAGTTATCATTTAAATAGGCCCAGCCGTTCTTGAGTTATAAATGGTGTAACTAACCCGACTTTGTTCAAAACAAAAATTTCGAATTCCGAATCAAACTTTTTCTTTAAAATAAGAAAATCTCCACTTTTTATTTGTAAGCAAAATTTAAATATTTACTTCAACTTCATTATTCAGCCTCATCATGAACGTCATTGTTATCGGACACTTGATTCGAATCCCAAAAAAAAAAAACTATCAAAGAATCCATCGTAGTGCAAAACTTCACCCAAATTACCATCAAGAAAACATTCGGTGATAGCTTTTTTTCGGGATTGTTAAACAAATCCGATTACCATGGAATTCGTGATAGGGCTGATGATCAATTAAAAACATTAATATCAGTTTAAACAACTGACCCAAGGCAGATAAGCTTTAAATTAGAATTTTATGCTAACACAATAAAAAATGTATACATACATATTAACGTTTATTTCCTAAAGACTACGGTGTATGTTAATATTGTGCTTACTTACGTATTAAACATACTTACGTTTTTGTGTCATAAATTATTCTTTAGAGAAAAGGCATTGCATACGCCTTGGCTCTCTACCAATACGATCAATTACTTCATTGAAGAAGTTTTTTTTTATGTATATACATTAGGGTGGTCCTTATATAGGGTTTTTTTGAAATTCCAACTTGGATAGGCATCAAATGACTCTAAATAGAGAACCAAAATTTTCCTAATTTTTTCAGATTTTTATTTCACTCCCCTGGTCTCCCTTTTCTCACCTCAAGGTACAAATAATGGAGTTAGGGTGATTCTTATAAGACCCGAAAAAAAACCAGAACTTATAGATTACATTCAGACGAACAAAAAATCGTATTGGAGGGGGGGTCTTTTTCCCCCCTTTCAGGCGGGAGGGGTAACTTTCTAAAAAATTGACCCAAAATAGAAAAAAAAATATTCAAAAGCAACGGAACCACTTACAACAGCATGCTATAGCTTTTTTTAAAGCCATGAATCCAGTCTCTAATATGTTTTTTAAAACAAGTTTTTATTGTAAATAGTTTCTGAAAAAAATAATTTTCAAACGAAAAAAAATATTATTTTTGTTTTTATTTTTGAGTTTGAAAATTATTTTTTTCAGAAACTATTTACAATAAAAACTTGATTTAAGAAACATATTGGAGACTGGATTCATGGCTTTGAAAAAAGCTATAGCATGCTGTTGTAAGTGGTCCCGTTGTTTTTTAATAATTTTTTTTTATTTTGGGTCAAATTTTTAGAAAATTACCCCTCCCGCCTGAACGGGGGGAAAAAGACCCCCCCTCCAATACGATTTTTTGTTCGTCTGAATCTAATCTAAAAGTTATGATTTTTGTTTCGCATGTTATAAGAATCTTTTCCAAAATTAATGGCAACCATCATTCTGGAGCGGATAAAGGTTAGAATCGAGTCTACACTCAAGAGGCATCAAGCTGGTTTCCGCAGTGGGCGGTCTTGTGTCGACCATATCAACACTCTGCGTATCGTTCTTGAGCAGTCTGCGGAGTTTCAATCACCGCTTTACCTCATGTTCGTGGATTTTGAGAAGGCCTTTGACCGAGTCAACCGTGAATGTATATGGAGATCACTTCTTGGTAGAGGAATTCCCCCAAAAATTGTTGCCATTATAAGGGAGTCCTATAACAACGCAAGATGCTTTGTTTTACACAATGGGCAGCTATCCGACTCTTTCGAAGTGCGGCAGGGTGTGAGACAGGGAGATGTTCTATCGCCAATTCTCTTTCTACTGGCGATTGACGATGTCTTGACGGCCAGCGTTGGAACATCAGAGAGGCAGGGCATTCAATGGAGACCGTTTGAAAGGCTTAGCCACTTAGACTATGCCGATGATATATGTCTCTTGGCAAAAAACATCAGCGGGCTGAACGGGATGTGTCAAGCTCTGAAGTTAAAAGGAGAGGCGAGTTGTCTTAAAATAAATAGCAAAAAGACAAAAATAATGCTCACAGGCCGCTCCACACATCAGCGTATTTTAATACAGGAGACGCCAGTTGAAGAGGTTGAACAATTTAACTACCTTGGAAGTATTGTTTCAGCAAATGGTGGTACTGATCTGGACGTTCAAAGTAGAATAAATAAAGCTCGCGCAGCCTTTGGTTCACTCTCCCAAATTTGGAACTCATGTCAAATCTCCTTGCGCACAAAGTTGAGATTCTTCGAATCCAATGTCAAATCCGTGCTGTTATATGCTTGCGAAACCTTGAAAGTCACGACTACCATCTCAAAGAAATTGCAGGCTTTTGTGAACCGTTGTCTACGCCATATTCTAAAAATTCGCTGGCCACAAATTATATCAAACGAGGAATTGTGGCGCAGGACAAGCCAGGAGCGGCTGGACGTTGACATAAGAAAGCGTAAATGGCAATGGATTGGTCACACACTGAGGAAACCAAACGATGAAATTGCAAAGCAGTCATTTGAATGGAATCCTCAGGGTGCACGGCGGGTTGGAAGACCAAGAACAACATGGAAATCAACAGTTCTAGCAGAAGCAGACTCCCAGAGAAAGACGTGGCCACAGTTAAAATATCTATCTGCAGACCGAGAAGGATGGAAACGATTTGTTGGCGCCCTATGCCCCAACCGGGGTTACAGGACCTGATGATGATGATGATGTTATAAGAATCACCCTAACTCCATGTTTTCTACCTTGAAGTGAAAAAAGGGAGACCAGGGGGGTGAAATAAAAATCTGAAAAAATTAGGGAAATTGTTTTTCAATGTTTTGAATCGAATGAGGGCTATCCAAGACAATGTCCAATTTAAGGACCACCCTAATATACATCATTGCATCATTGCATAAACGGTAGTAAGTGCTTTTACTGGTAAATTTGTATAGTATTAACTTATTGTCATATGCATAAAACCAAAGTAAAGACCGAACAACAAGTATTTACTGGAAGCAAAAGTATTTCTTAGTTTCCGATGAATTAGTCAGTAAATACTTTTAATGGTATGCATAAAAACTAGTAAGTACTTTTTATTTCCAGTATTTACTGCAAATTGTTCAAGTTTGTAAAAACCAACTTGAAAATTTTATAGTAAATACTTTTGTATATGCTGAATGCAAAAATTCACAGTTGTGAGTCAAGTCAAAGCAATCGAATCACTTTATTTCTCAGAAAAAGTGGCTCAGAAAAGTGGAAAAAGGAGACATACCAAACGAATGGCTTACAGGTGTTTGTTCTATTAAAAGTAATAATTTTCCAAGTGCATAATTCTGCAAGCTGCTCTCAAGATCGAAAATCACATGTGAACACAGTTATGAGAATAGCTAGCAAAATGGTAGACATCTCCGCGAGAAAACCTCTCAAAAGTTTCCTAATGAATTCCCAAACAGAAACACACATTAAGCCCATAAGTATAAATTAAAAGTGTTTACAAAAGAAGAACGGTAAATTATAAAAGAAATTCAAAACACCAGCTTCCAATTCCGCGTAAACACATTTAGTCAGTAATACTACCAATTTCGGGTGAATCAGTAGCATTTACTTGGATGAATTCAGTATTTACTACTAGTATATTGTGGTTACCAGTATAAACTTTATTTCATGCATACCAAACACAGTAAATACTATAAGTTTCAGCTTCTACTAGTAGTACTAGTATTTACTTTAACGTTTAACCTTTTACTGGTAGTAAGTACTTCATGTTTATGCATATGCCCCATTGTATATACATACATTGTTAAAATTCAAAGTCAAAAATGCAAGTTGCGTGGTAATGCCAGGGGGGGGCAAACCATGAACTCAATAAAGAAGCTGTAAAGAAAATGTCCATATTTTCCAACAATATCGAAACAAAGGATATTTTCAGATACATTTGGCATGATCCAGAGCCAGGGGGGGCAAATCATGGAGAGAAGGCAAATTATTTGTTAAAATTCAAAGAAAAAAATGAAAAATTTCTTAGTGGTGTGGTATTTTCCAGAGCCAGGAGGGACAATTGCCCCCCTTGCCCCCCCCTCCGGGCGCCTATGGGTGAGAGTAGGAGTTGATAGACAGAGGTTCGCTTTGAAAAAAAGCTTGTGGACGCTTGTGTCCTCTTGAATGCACCGTGTCTACCCTTTGAACAAAAAAACTCTTACAAAATCTGAAATGTTTGAAGTCTTTTTTACTGCTCCAGAAAATGTGATTTAAGACCACTTGGGTGACATTTTAATCTAAATACACTTTTAGCATCAAAATATAGGTCGTCTCCACCATCTATCAAGCCATCAACTATCAAATTCCATTGAAGGATGGCTACGATGTCAAGGGAATACAAAACATCTAAGAAATCAGACATTTTTGAAATTTTTACTGCTCCGGAAAAAAGGGATTTGACTTGAGGGCAATTTTGGATGACATTTGGATTGAAATATACCTACTTTAGCCGTCCAAATATAGTTCGTCTCCCTAATCTGTCAAGCCATTAACTGTCGTATAAAAAAAGACCTTAAAAATGCAAAATTTTCGAGATTGAGATGAAGGTCAACGCAGGGTACGTTTACATGGCAGGCAGGAAAATCCGCTGTGTCAACGTATGGATGCAGTCAACGCGTTGGTGAGCAGTCTGTCACAGTACCCTTAATGCGTTGACAGGGTGATTACGCGGTCAACGAAAATAATCAACGCATTGAACCTTCAATTCGTGTCACCGAGAGTGTCAACACAGCCGTCAACGCATGTACAGTATTCTGCGTTGACGATCACACGACAAAACAATTTTGCGACAGAACTTTACGTCACTTTGAAGTCAGGCCGTTGACCATCTTATCAAAGATTAAGTAACTTACGAAAGAAAATCTTGCATGGGTAATCTTGGCCTAATGCTACATTTCCACCTAACGCTAATCTGAGATTTAATAAGATTTACCTCAAATCTTCTTTAAATCTTGAAGATTTACCATACACATATATTTCGTTAATCTTGGAGATTAGAAATTAATCTTATTAAATCTTCCTAGGACAAATAGTTTAACAAATCGAACTAACCTATTTTAACATGGTGCTGAACGATTCATTCGAGGCTCGATTCAGTTCTTCATTGTTTGACACGAATAAAACATTCTGTCTCTTTCGCACTTCATAAAAAAAATTGAAGCGCCATTTGCATTTTTGAAAGTTTTGTCAGATTTAATCTTTTTTAAATCTTTTTGTGCTGTGGAAACACCAAAAAGATTTATTTAATCTATACTGAGATAAACCTTAGGTGGAAACATAGCATAAAACTAAACATAAGCTAGAATAGGAAAGAAATTTTGAGTTTTAAATCCAGCTTTTGTTGCGAACCATTTTGACAGGTAACCGGTGTGTTTCGGAATCAAATTATATTATGTGTAAATGTGTGTGGACTGTACAAATTGTTAATTACTAAACAATATATGTATATATGTATATATGTACATATACATAAGCTTTTGATGGAATGTGATACTTATCCGTGTTGTTTTGTTTGTTATACTATTTCTAAAATGAAATATAACATAATTAAAGTACTTTTTTACTTTTGAACCATGATAGAAAAGATACAAAAACAACCGATATATTCCCTTTTCATATATTGAACAAGCAATGTCTTTATTGTTTTAAATGATGCACACTTCGTGATGATTAATAACTGACTGACTGACTCCAATTCAAAATTCATATATCATTTAAGTACAGTAGTATAAAAAGCAAAAGGAAAAGGTACAGTTTGTTTCTCTGTTAGGTAAGTACGTTATGTTAAGGCGAATTCAAGTTCAAGCAAGAGAGATAACTAGAGATAAGTATTAAGCAGTTTTAATGTAGGGTGAGCCACAGCATGTTTGGCATTTTGTCAATTTTATGATGCATTATTCAACACGGTGACAGAGAGATCTCTAAGCCCTTTAATTAGCCTTGTTTAGTTTTCATATCACAGCTACATTTACGCAGATGATGTACAAATGTACATATATATCGCGTCCGCTTGGTTTTCAGGAAGATTTGGTATGTAGATTAAATGAGGATCTCACAGCAATATCCAATTTGTCATTCCAAAATGGTCTTACGCAAAAGTTCCAACTCATCGTCATATCCAAAAAACTGTTTGATACGTAACTTCTGCCTCCAATTATTTTTCTACTTCAATTTCAGCTTGAATTTATCGACAGTGTTACCAGTCTTGATATTAAGGTAAATACAAAAGTCGCTTTCAGCTGAAAACCACACTAATTATAAATAGTTAATAAAATTTGCACTGGGCTCCGAAAGCTCTGGTTATTTTCTGACCTATCTCCAGTCTCCCTGTCTCTATTCTTTAATATAAGATAACCGCTAACCTTTTTCTTCTTTTTTGATAGCACTCAAATTCTTAGAATTTCTCATTTATAATTTTGTTTCTCGCTTATCACCTTTAAATATCAGCAACGAATTCTTAATAATTCGGAAATTAGAATAAAATTGGGGGATTTCACTTTCAGAATTCAAAACGCTTATGCTACAAGCTTTAAAAGGGAGCAAGGCTCTGAAAATTTACACACATCTTCGGCTTGTTCCTACGAGTTCAATTCATAGAAATTGTTGCATTATTAAAAAAATGGAATTATTTATTGGATTAATTCTAATGTCTATCGCTTTGGTAAGATTTCATATATGCATACATTACATTGGCTTTAAGTATTTTCATGTCTAAATATATTATTTTAAATCAATTCCAGGCGTCAGCTGGTCCGATAGTTCAAGATAAATATACGCCATTTGAGGGCATTTTCGAAGAGTGCGTTAAGAAATTTAATTATATTTCAATTCAAGAGATAGTTGCGAAGCTCTATACTCGTACACAAACTGACAATGCGGAAATCCATTGCTTGACAAAATGCATTTTTGAGAAGATCGGAATTTTCGAAGAGGGCAAGGGTTTTAACATGGAAAAGATAACGATAGCTAATCCAATTCAAAGAGATCAAATTAAAGTTGCTGCTGAGAAGTGCGAAAAGGATACGCATATTAGCGCAAACTCTTGTGAACGTGTTTACAGGGCAGTAAAATGCTTAAATATGGAAATTCAAACTCTGATGTCATAAGATTGAGTCATGTTTAGTATAATATTAAAGTGTCAATTTATCATAATAAAGGGAAGGGGAATAATGGAAGAAGACGAGTTGTTTTTACCACCGGCATAAGGATGCTTAGGTTAGGTTAGGTTGAAGTGACTGCCAGTCGTGAAGACTGCCACACTTAGACCATGAGTTGATCGATTGTGACATCACATGAATCTGGAAAACCCCTTTCCTTACTCGGTGAACCATTTGGAGCTTCTTATGAAGCGTAACAGACTGCCTTTGTCTATTTTTATTAGATCACTGGGATCATTGAATTAAAAATCACTGAGGTGAAGTCTTCGTTTATGAGATAGAGCAGGACACGTGCATAGAAGGTGAGAGATAGACTCTATCTCTCTCTAGAGAATATGCGTTGCGTGCTTACATATAAGACAGTGTCCGGTTATAACACCAATCATGGAGCTAATGTGCAATCTACTTAGAGATATCAAACCCTTAGATCGCTCTTAATCCATTACTTGCCAGATTTGCATAGAAGGTGAGAGATAGACTCCATCTTTCTCTAGAGAATATGCGTTGCGTGCTTAGATATAAGACAAGACAGTGCCCGGTTATAACACCAATCATGGAGCTAATGTGCAATCTACTTAGAGATATCAAACCCTTAGATCGCTCTAAATCCATTACTTGCCAGATTTGTTTTGTTGCCAGACAAGGGGTGATATTAGGTGTTTTTTTGTTTGCAAGCGCAGGGGAATAGAACGAAAAAAGCGACATGGGGCTTAGAGACGCCATTACAGAAAAAAATGGAGTTTACATACAATCTATCGATAACATGTATGAAATTCGTTCCGGTAATAGTTTTTATGTAGGCTAAAATTAAGCCCCGAAAATTCTCTGGGCTTAGCTGAGCCCGAAGGGGCTTAGTTGTTGTTGCTTTTAACATGTAAATTGCCTAGCCCCGACGTCATTTTTTTGTCCAAGCCCATTCGGGTAAGGAAAAATACATATCTATTGTTCCACCCAAGGTTTGTTCTCTCTAATGCATCTTGCTTCCGCATAAAGTTTGCATGTAGCGATAGGTGTACCTATTTCTTCCCCGCTTAGCAGTAGAGGTAGAGTTGTTCCACTTTTAGCGAGTTCATCGGCCTAACAATTACCTGGGATATCTCTAGGCCCCGGAACCTAACACAGGTGAATGTAAAACTGCTGCATCTCCATCAGAGATGAACGGCAATTTAGGGCTGCTATGCAGTTAAAAGAGACCAATTCTAGAGACTTGATAGCTGCTCGACTATCCGAGAAGATGCGGATATCTGTGTTTGATATCACGTTTTCTTTCAGCCAAGATAAGGCTTCTTTAATCACCAAAAGTTCCGCCTGGAACGTCTATACAGATATGAATCGTTTGATCCTCCAAGAAAGTCATATCATCCCAGAGAGTTAAAGAAGGAATGGTGACTTGAAAGCTTTTGCTGAATTATGGTTTTGGGATGGTTTAATCAATGTAACTTGGTAGTTATCCGAAAGAATTCAGAATGATGGAATGACCAATATTATTGTTGGTCCATTGTGAGGAAACTTTTAGGCGTATGGCTATATTTGCAGCCAGCTGTTTGCTAAAAATATCGAAGGGCGTCAGATGTAGCAGAACGTCTAGAGCGACAAGGGGTGTCGTACGAAGCGCATTACTTATACATAAACAAGCCAAGCGTTGAACTTTCCTTAGTTTGTCACAGTTAATCGATTTATCTAGAGCAGTCCCCCACACTGCAACACTTTAAGTGAGGATCGGTCAAATCACCGAAGTATATAGCCAGTGAGTAGTACGAGGTTGAAGGCCATATTTATTCCCAACGTCTTTCTTGCATGAGAAGAGTGCCACTATGGCCTTTTTAACTCTTGTATATTAGGTTTTAAGCTTAACTTTTTATCTAAAATAAGATCGAAATATTTTGCTTGATCAGTGAATGTTAATGGAATACCTTTAATAGAAGGAGGATCTACATGGGGGATTTTATAATTCCTTGAGAATAGAGGTCACCTTTTTTTGGCAACTTAACAATCACAACATCCTTTCAGACCCTGGGATAGATTTCGTTTTCCCACACAGCTTGCATCAACGGATGTAGAATACTAGCCGTTCTGACGGGATCAGCTTTCAGGAATTCGGCTGGTATTCCGTCAAGTCCAGCTGCTTTGTTGTTTTTGAGAAAAGCTATCAAAGATGGGATTTCCAGTATTGTAGGGGGTTTTGATGTCAATACCCCTATAAGATCTACGCATTTCTTTTAGCTGGGACACTTCAGCACTCTGCTCAACGGAATCCTCATTAGCAAGGCACAAAAGTAATCCTTTCACCTGCGTAGCTGATCCTCAATTGATATAAAAAGTGTGCAATCAACATTCACTACAGGATGATTGGGGTTGCTTTTTTTCCCAGCAGCGAAAGATATTTGGTACAATTCCCTCATATCTCCTCTTCTTGTACCGTTTTCCGAATATTCGGCTGTCACGTTCCACACAGCGATAGACCATCTTATGTGCTAGGCGATACTCGCTTCGCAATTCAGCATTTCGTTGAGGATCTTCGGCATTCGATTTTATCTCAGGTGCCAGAGTCACTAACTCTCGTCCGCGCGGGTACAGTTTTAGATCCAGTAAGCATAAAAAACTTTTTATACCACCCATTTGTTGCGATCACTTAAAGCATTCGTATTGAACTTCGAACTCCTTGCTGCACCCTGCGATTGTTGTTGTACAGCTGCAGTTCGCAGCTTGAAACTCTTAGAAACCAAATGGTGGTCGCTGCCCATGTCAACATTTCTTATACTTCAAACATCGCACATTAACTTCCTCCTTCGCTGCTGAATCATGATATCTACGGTCAATTTGGTTTTCAGTTTGACCATCCGGATTTACCCAAGGGATTTTGCTGCAAGTCTTATGTATAAACACAGTCCCACCCAGTACAAGACGATTACCGTAACAAAAGTCGACCAGCAAATCGCCATTTTCAAACCATGACCCCAATCCATTTTTCCCAATAACGCATTCCAGATTATGTCAGTTCTCGGAAGACCTCTGTAAACTTAGTTAAGACGAGGGTGGAAAGCCGATTTGTCAGCCCTGAATTATTGTGACGTTACAAATTTTTGAACGGAACCTTGCTGGCATTATTCTTGCAAAAATTAGCACCCAGGAAATAAGACTACGCCTCGCTTCTTTGTTCAACATAATTCCGACCTTTGGCCATCCTCTCTCTCAACCTCCCCGGAATACAGCATTCTCGTTTTCCCAGTATCAGATCTGTATTCGACTCTTCCTCTCCACTTAGTTTTGCTGATGCTCAGGATACTGATCTTAATGGAGCATTTCTCACTCAACTTTCTCGTATCTACCTTTTTCGAACGTTCCATGCTCTGATTTCCGTACGTATGCGGTAGCGAAAAGTATTATTTGCTCTTCTGGAAAGACTTCCCCTACTTGAATCATTTATTGTTATGACGTCTTGATTGATCCTGGTACACGAAAGATATCCCAACCCCAAAACCGATGTGCGTTTATTTACTTACTTACTTAAGTTGGCGCTACAGTCTGGGGTGGACCAGGGCCTCAACCAACAAGCTTATTCCAGCCGGCTTGGTTTCTAGCAAGCTGTCTCCAGTTTCATCTGCCAAGTTGGTTGAGGTCCTCTTCCACTTGCGTGCGCCACCTTTTACGCTGTCCACCTCTACTGCGCTGTCCCAAGGTGTTGGATTCAAAGACTTTCCGGGCCGCAGCTCTACGTGATCCAGCCATCTCAGTCGTTGGCTTTTCACTTTTGTGGCTGTATCGGTGTCGCTGTACAGCTCGTACAGTTCGTTGTTGTATCTTCTTCTCCATTCCCCATCTATGCAGATGGGACCAAAAATCACCCGGAGAATTTTCCTCTCAAAACAGCCTAACGCGTTCTCATCCACCGTTAGCAGTGTCCATGCCTCTGCACCATACATCAGGACTGGGATGATAAGCATCTTAAACAGGGACAGTTTAGTTGCTCGAGAGGGCTTTGCTTCTCAATTGCCTTCTTAGCCCAAGGAAACAGCGATTGGCAAGAGTAATCCTTCGTTTGATCTCAGCACTGGTATCATTCGCTGAGTTTATGGCGGATCCTAGGTAGACAAAGTCTCTGACCACCTAAAAATTATAGCTGTAACGCTCTGTCCGAGACATCGATTTTGGGTGTCCTTTCTTGTTGATAGTTTATATTTCGTTTTGCTTTCATTCACCGTTAACCCCATCTTCTTGACTTCGTTTTCAATACTCACGAAAGCACCACTGACATCTCGCTTTGTTCGTCCGATTATATCAATGTCGTCAGCGTAACCAAGTAATTGGACGGGCTTTTGAAAGATTGCCTGGCCTAAGGTCTTTTTTGACGTCAACGGTGTCGGTGAGGTCTTTGCCGACCTTGATGGAGCAGCGTGCACAAACCGACGAGTTTGGGAGGGTTGCCAAAACTAGACATTGCTCTATACAGCTCGTCTCTATAGACGCTGTCATACTCGGCCTTAAAATCGATGAAAAGGTGATGGGTATCGATTTAAAATTCCTATTTTTGTCTAAGATCTGCCGTAGGGCGAATATGTGGTCGATGCTGTAGTTCCCTGGCCTCAAGCCACACTGATTGACGAATGGCTTCAGGCCTTCACAAAGCACGGTAGAGCAGATCTTGTAGGCGATATTAAGAAGACTTATGCCTCTGTAGTTGGTGCAGTCCAGAGGATCGCCTTTCTTGAGGATCGGGCAAACAATGCTGAGGTTCCATTAATCGGGAATGCTTTCCTCCGACCATATTTTGCAGATGAGCTGGTGCAACCAATTCATCGCTAGCCACTTTCAATAGCTCAGCCGCCATCAGGCCATCAGCTCCAGCAGTTTTATTGGACTTAAGTTTAGATATAGCTATCTTTAATTCATCGAGATCGGGTGGACAGAATTGTTGGCCTTTGTCTTCCAGGTGCAATCTGCGGTAGCGGAGTTCGGTTCGTCATCGCCATCATACAATTTGCAGAAATGATTTTTCCATATCCTCAGCGCCGATCGCGATTCTTCTACGATGTTACCCTGATCATCCTTACAAGCTTCGGTTCGGGCCTTGTAACCCTGGGAGGTTCCTTTCACTTTTTGGTAAACTTTCGAACTTCATTCAATCATTCCTGCAATGGCATCCCTCCCCTCTATTTCCTCGATCGCACGCTTCTCATGCTCTTTTTTTTCCTTCCCAGCACGTCAGAGGTGGTTCTCGATACTTGCAGTTGGCGGCATAGAACTATTAAGAGGGCGCAAGAGACTCGATTGGAAAAGGATCTTGTAATTTCTTGCGACTGTAGCCGTCCGACGTCGAACTTTCTCCGAGTATTTCCCTGCTTTGGCTTTGGTCTGGATATCCGTAGCATTATTTATCTTGGCTACAACGAGGTAGTGGTCCGAGTCAACGTTGGCTCCTCGGAACGTTCGTACATCCTTGATACTGGAGGAGTAACTTGCGTCGATCGCAATGTAGTCAATCTGGTTGGCGGTTGGTTAACCAGGAATTCGCTGTCTCCTTGTGTATATCGAAATGCGGGAACTGCGTACTAGCTACCACAACATTTCACCCCGCAGCAAAGTCTATTAGCCTAAGTCCGTTATCGGAGTTGGTGTCGTGTAGACTATATCTTCCGATTATGTCACCAGAGACGTCTTCTTTTCCTAGCTTGGTATTCAAATCACCCAAGACTATTTTTAAAGTCATAGCTAGGGCATTGCTCATATGTCTTGTCCAGGAGCTCGTAGAACTCTTCCTTGGTGTCATTATTCTTCTCCTCTGTAGGGGCATGTGCGCATTAGAGGCTTATGTTGGCGAATTTAGCCTTGATGCAAATTGTCGTGAGGCGCTCGTTCACATAGTTGAAACTCAAGACTTCTTGCCTACGTCTGCCTCTAACAACGTATCCACATCCAAAGAGATGCTGCCCTTGTGTTCGGTAACAGTGTCACCGTAGAAGATGTCGCAGTCTTTCAGTTTTCTTTTGCCCAGCCCATCCCATCGCACTTCTTGGATGGCGTTGATGTCTGCTTTGTAGTAGTCTAGGGATTCCGCTAAATGTTCGGTTGCACGTGGTCTATAGAGAGACAGAACATTCCACGTGCAGATCCGAAGTACGTTGTCCTTATTTCGTTTGCTTGGTTCGTCAACAGTAAATCCGTCCATTGTTGCTTCGCAACTAAATAGTACACGACCCCTAACCTGGAGGACCATACCCTTACAATATAAGTCCAAGGACTTAAGTATTTCGACCTAACTGGAACTGTAGACGCCACCGTTGATTCCATCTGGAGAATTCCTCCGCTCCCGCCTTGGTGAAGGAGAAGTGCCTTAGTGGGAACACTCCTCCTCCCTTTCTCGTTTGCTGCCTCCTATAAAACCGTCCACAGGGATTGGAACCCCATCTTCAGTTAAAAGTACTACGCACCCGATGTTCACCACGGCGGCGAGGTGAGAGTAGGAATTAGGGCTCTCCATAAAATGGTCACCTCTTTGGCACTAATTATCAGTTGCTGTCATATTTCATGTATAAGCATAATATCTATCCACTATCCCCCTCGTGGTTTTCGCCTTGACGTTGGCGAGGGGGCTTACGTTATGACCCTCCAGCAATCCAGCTGCAGGGGCATACAACTAAGAAAAACCAAATAAAAAACAGGGATGTTCATCCAAACAAATATTAATGGAATTATGGAAAGTATACAAAGCAAAGAAATCCGAGCGGGGATATACGCTCAAGTGTCGGCAGAGGTCACGGCTGTCGGCGAGGGCTTGGCTTCGCAAGAGGCTAAGTCGCCAGTGACAAAAAATGTATACAAGGAACCGACCAAACCCGTCTTAACTAGACAACCAAATGCGCTCAACCTTGCAACATCTCTTCTTCCTGCTCTAGATAGCTTGGCTATTGACAGTAGGGAAACCTTGAACAGACCTCCCTCTATAGGAAGTCAAACCGAGGATGAGCTGTTGCAAGACTCGAGTCAAGAAGAGACAACGCTGGAGCCTACTGCACCCCTCAAAGTTTCGAGGCAACGCAGTAACTACAGATCCTCTAAAAGATTCGTGAGTGCTACCGAGAAAAAGGATCCAAACACTCTCAGTGCGAGAGACAAGGCCCTTTTGAAAAAGCATAGAAAGTTGGTGAAGAACTATGAACGTCAGTTGGCAACGACCGCCACTACACCCACTGTTTCCTCCCAACCACAATTGAACGCTAAAAAGCCAGACAGCGGAAAAGTAATTGCTGCCACATCTAGGTCTATCCCTAAAAAGCTAAACCGCGAACAGGCTAGCAACAACTCTACTGCTCGTACTGGCTCAAATTCGAATCTGGCGACCTCCAGTAAGAAACAGCAGACCAACGCTACATCAAACCTGAAAAGGAATGAGATAGCACAGGTAGGCAACTCTTCTGGAACGAAGCCAGGTTCAACTAAGAGAGCAAGATCGGAGGAGGCAACCAAGACTGATGGTTCTAAAAAGCTTAAAACCAATAGTTTTGACACCACCCCGATCGATCTGCAGGTGGCCATAATAAGTCGAGACGACCCGGATGGGAAAATCACGGCAAAAAATTGGTTACTTGTGGAGAATGAAATCCTCAAAGCTATGATGGCGACATCAGAGAATGATAGTTCTGACGACTACACCTTTGATGGGGCTGGATGGCGGAAAGGAGTAAAAGTGGTTTGCTGTGGGGACCAGAAATCCCGGGAGTTTCTCACTCAAACAATCGCCAATATTGGCGAACTGTGGGAGGGGGCTTCTCTCGGAATTCTTCCCGTCACATCTATTCCGCTTCGACAGCAGGTTAATATATGGATTCCTCCTCCTGCAACGCACGAGGACTCATCCATAATTAAACTGCTGGCGAAACAGAATAAGGAGTTCTCCATACTCGAATGGAAGCTCCTGCATTCCAGGAAAAGTTTCAGCGGGGAAGGGAAGGACCTCTTGTTCATAATTGACAAGACATCTGACCTTCTCCTCAAAGAGAAAAGGGACGTGTTGAGATACGGTCTCGGAACCGTAAGGGTAAGGAGGCATGCTGGCAATGGGGAGTCAAAAGCTGCTGGTGGTGCAAATTAATTTGCATCACGCAATAGCAGCAACGCACGACCTGATGCTCTTCATGTCTCAAGAGGCCGTGGATGTGGCCTTAATCCAAGAACCTTGGATTCGTAAGAATCAGGTACAAGGATTGAGGTCAAAAAACTATAACCTGTTCCACTCCACGTCTGAAGGTGAAATAAGAAGTTGTATTCTAGTGAAAAAATCAATTAATGCTTTCTTTTTATCTAGGTACAGTAACAGAGACAATGTGGCAATCAGCGTTGAGACCAAGGAAGGCAACTTCGTCTTGGCATCAACGTACATGCCGTACGAGGAAGAAGACCCACCATCAAAAACGGTCCGCGACCTTGTGGGTTACACCACAGCACGAGGGACACCTTTGGTGATGGGCTGTGATGCCAACGCACACCACACTCAATGGGGCGGTAAGGACATCAACAAAAGGGGTGAGTCAATTTTTGAATACATTCTCTGTTCTAACCTCATGTTATGTAATAAGGGTAATCACCCAACATTTCGGAATAAAAATAGGGAAGAAATTCTTGATCTCACTCTCATGAGTAATAATGATAAGATTTCTGTAGGAAACTGGAGAGTCTCACCTGAAGAATCCTTTTCGGATCACTTTAGGATACTCTTTTCTTTAGACAGGAATCAAAATGATACTAAACCTTTTAGGAACCCAACTAGAACAAATTGGACAGAGTACACAAAATGGTTGAACGAGCGTATCGACCCACCTGAGGAAGAAACGCTTTCGATCACCTCAACCATTGACACTGTTGTTCAAAACCTAACTAATGAAATGAGAACGGCCTTTGAAAAACACTGCCCTATATCTCGTAACATTAAACCCACTAACCCACCATGGTGGAACAGTGAACTTAAGAAACGAAGAACAGGGGTCAGAAAACTTTTCAATAAAGCCAAACTGAGCAAATTAGAAGTAGATTGGAATTCATATAGAGCCGAACTTAACTCATACACCAAAGAATTAAGAAGGGCCAAAAAGGATTCATGGGCTAGACACTGTGAATCCATTGAGAACACAAGTGAGGCGGCGAGACTTCGAAAGGTCCTTGCCCATAACCCCACGACTCCGGGATATATTAAGCATCCCGACGGATCGTGGTCGAACTCGAGCCAAGAAACACTTGAACTCTTTATGGAAACACATTTTCCTGACTGTAAGAGCCCTGAGGACTCAGGCTATAAACAACCAGACTCCTTAGAAGCTCTACAATCAGCACCAGAATTGGATCAGGTTATCACAGAGCAGAAGATTATGTGGGCAATAAACTCGTTCAAACCTTTTAAATCAGCTGGACCAGACGGGATTATTCCGGCATTTCTTCAGCATGCTCTACAGATAATCACCCCATGGCTTAGGGTAATCTTCAAAAGTTGTGTTAAACTTAGATACGTCCCTATCAGCTGGAGAGAGGTTAAAGTTGTCTTTATTCCAAAAGCTGGAAAACCGACACACTCGACCGCAAAAGATTACAGACCAATAAGTCTCTCTTCGTTCCTCCTCAAGACACTGGAGAGAATTATTGATCTGCATGTTAGAGACCTTCTCAACCCAAACATTTTGTGCAGCTACCAACACGCTTACCTTAAAGGTAAGTCAGTGGAGACTGCGTTGCATGAAGTCGTTTCACAAATTGAGAAAAGTCTCGAGCACAAAGAACACACCCTGGCAGCATTTTTGGACATTGAGGGAGCGTTTAACAACGTAAAAACGGAGTCCATTAAATCTGCTCTGGAAGAGGTCGGAGTTGAGCCTGCCATTGTGGACTGGATTTACACCATGCTCAATGGTAGAATCATAAACTCCCAACTGGGAGATGCTTTCGTTGAGAAAACTGTTACAAGAGGCACACCACAAGGAGGGGTAATTTCACCTCTCCTTTGGATCCCAGTTGTTAATAAAATTCTTACAAGATTTAGTAATCAGGGCATTAAAATTGTGGCATATGCGGACGACATAGTAATTTTGATATCGGGTAAGTATCTTACCACCATCAAAGATATTATGGAATCCGCACTTAAAGAACTATCTTCTTGGGCAGCACAAAACGGTCTCGGGGTTAACCCTACAAAAACTGAACTAGTTCTGTTCACGAATAAAAAGAAATTAGGGGACTTTACTCCTCCTATGCTTAATGATATTCTTCTGAAACTCTCCAAAGAAGCTACATATCTTGGAGTAATCCTTGATTCCAAGCTAACATGGAAAAGAAACACAGAGGAAAGAATGAAAAGGGCACTCGGCGCTTTCTACACATGCAAAAAAACCTTCGGTACACGTTGGGGTATGCGACCGCAGGTTATCCAGTGGATGTACACGGCGATTGTTCGCCCCATACTTACCTATGGTTCTATCGTGTGGTGGAAGGCTGTTGAAAAAGTTAGCTATCTCAAAAACCTGAACAAGGTACAGAGACTAGCCTGTATAGGAATAACGGGGGCACAGAGGTCTACGCCACAAGCAGGGTTGGAAATTATTTTAAATCTTCCAGCCCTAGACGAGCACATTAGATGCACAGCAGCCAAAAGCGCACTTCGACTCAAAGAACTGGGCTCTTGGAAGCACAGCACCTATGGTCATGGGTCTATCTTACAAAGGTATGACACAGTGGTCGGACTTGATGTGACGACTGATTACATACCACCGAAAATAGATTTTAACAAACACTTCTCTATTTCAATACCCGAAAGACATGGTTGGGAACCCAACTCACTTATTAGTGAACAGGGTATCCCCTTCTATACTGACGGGTCAAAAATGGAAGAAGGAACAGGAGCTGGGGTGTTCTGTGAAGCCCTTAATATTAGAGAATCATATAAACTCCCAGATGAATGTAGCGTCTTTCAGGCTGAGATTTATGCTATTGAAAAAGCGGCAGAAATGGTGCACAAGAAAAAACTGAGCTCGTCGGAGATCACATTTTTCGTGGACAGCCAAGCCGCTATCAAAGCGATAGCCAGTGAGACTATAAGATCCAAAACAGTGACAAAATGCCGAGACATACTGAATAAAATTTGCAACACTAACCGAGTCAAACTCTGCTGGGTTCCTGGACATAGCAATATAGAAGGGAATGATATAGCAGATGAACTGGCAAGGAAGGGGTCATTATCAGTAAGAAACAGTAGTAACCAATTAGATATGGGACTAGACATCCCGATCGGTGTGGTTAAAACGAAAATAGACCTAATAACGAAAGAGCAAATCAATAAATCCTGGATTACCAGGAACGATTGCGTTATCTCTAGAAGTCTATGGCTTAGAATTAATGAAAAGGAAACTCAGTATATTCTATCGCTGAGTAAAAAGAACCTTAGAATCCTGATAGGTGTACTAACGGGTCATTGCGCCATTGGCACAATGGCCACCAGACTGGGTGTATTCGCACCTGACTTCTGTAGGAGCTGTCAGGATGTAGAAGAAATAGAAACCATTAAACACCTGCTCTGCGATTGTCCAAACCTCCAAACAAATCGCCTCCGTTACTTCGGAAACAGGTTTGTTGGAGAACTGGACGATCTAGCGCAGGTCCCAATGGCAAATATGAGGAAATTCATAGAGAGCACAGGCTGGTTTGCAAATGAGCCAGTCTACTTGAATAATTAGTTTAGGAGCATCTCTGCTTTCTTTTCGTAAGGGGATCACAATGGACCAATAGGCCCCCGTGTACGCAACAGCCTTTGCGCTGTGCACGCCCCTCCTAACCTAACCTAACCTAACCTATCCACTATAGTGTTTTCTGAGATACGATTAATAACATAAATACATAAGCTCAGGTTCGAAAAGCACACCCGCCTTTTGTATGGTCAAACACATAACTTATCGAGGCCGCCCAACATGGGAAAACAGACGCCTTTTGTAGCCGCCCAATATGTGTTACAGACGGTACTTGCTGCTGCCGTTCACCTTTCAAAAAAGACCTCTCCACCACCGGGCTTAGCCGAATTAATCAGGATTTTTCCCCACCGAAACCAAAAAGATGTAGTATTAAGCAAACAAAAAATCAAAATTCAATTCCTTTGAGGAAAATATAAAATTTTATTTTAAACGTAAAAAAATAATATAGTACAGTTATATCAATAATATAATAACACACAAAACAAATATCACATTTATTCATAGTTGTTTAAATCAAAAATCATTAAAAAATATTTTTACATTTAAATAATAAATTATTGCGATTTAGCATTAGAACGATTTCACTAGAATATTTTTTTTTTGTTTAAATTTAAGGCACCTTTTTAAAGTTTTTTTTTTTTATAAATATAATAATATTTAACATAAATAAATATAAAACTCTATTAGTTAACATAAATATAGTATTTTCTATATTTTACTAAACATTATTATTTTTGAATTACTATTATTTTTAGATTATTATTATTGTTTTTAAATGTTTTTTTATTATTTTAAAATTATTATTACTTTTCTTAAAACAATATACTTTTGAGTATATTAATCTATTCAGTATTAAAAATATATCCGTTTGTACCAACATACTTATCTAAAACATAAAATTCTATATATTTACAATATTATATATTTTTTCTTATAGATGATTTCAAATCGGCGTATTAAATTATTGATTTATTGTTTAAATAAAAGTATATTTTTGTTTTGAACGATATTTTTGGTGACATAAAAAAGCCAAGTTTCCGTATTCATGATTTGTTTTCATTTTCAACTTAAGCACAAAGGGGCGTATTCATAGATGTTGTTTAAGTTGTTGCCATACAAAACTGGAGCCTACCTTATAGAGTTGCAATACGATAAACTCCAGATTTACCTAACAACAGCTTTAACAACATCTCAAAATATTAATAGAAATACAGTTTTAAAAAAAGGCAAACAAAAAATACATTCTTCCATTAAGTATCAACAACTTTCTCCATACAATACACAACAGAATGTTTAAAATAGTATATAAGGAATTTACATTAGTTTTTAGGCTGTTTTATATTTTCTTTGTTTCCCATTGATATTCAGGGGTGGAATCGGCTAAGGTGTTTTGTAATAGTTGACAGTCACAACACAATAGCAAAACTATGGTAATGTGACTATCAACTATCACAAATCACCTTAGCCGATTCCACCCCAGTTCTTTTTTTTTTATTTTTTATTCACTCTTGATACCGACACAAATTCAAGCTCAACTTGGCAGCATCTTATTTTGACAGTCCGTTAAACGAAAGCTTGTATCCGCCATTATTTTCTTTGCCGCATGATTGAACACCAACCAGAAAAAAACTTCATTTTTATTCTTGGTTAAGAACTACATACATCCATAAAAACTTAAAACTAAAATTTTATAAAACTTGAATTTATATTTCGTGCTACCAAACCGTAGTTTTTATTCTAAAATTGGCTCAGGATTTCAAGATTTAAGAAGGAGAATCAACACTTTAATTTCTTTTGTTAAAAATAAACTTATCTTCGCATCAAATCTTCATCGTCGCCGTCGCACCATCTCATCGTCACATCATCTCATAGTCTCATCTCAACAGGCTTCAGCGCCAGCAGACAAAGTCAATGGACACAACAACCCGAAGGATATAGCAGCTATAAGCAGAGGCGCTACTTTGCCGCCAACAGAGAAGGGTTCCCACCCTCATGGATCCTTACAGCACTCCACCTACCAAAGCAAGTTGGAAAAACCTCAAGGGCAAAACTGCGTGAACTAAAGTTACAGCAACTGCAGGAAGAAAAGGAAATGAAGGAACGACGTGATAGAAAGGTTCTTAAAAAGAAATATTCAATGCTTCAAGAATTATTATCTGACTCATCTGACCTTCAAAGCGATGAAGAAAACTCTGATTCTGAAAATAATCAAACTTAACTAGAGAATTTAAATGAAAAGAAGAATATTTCAACACCCGTACAGCGAAATGCAACACAACTTAAGCCTTTCACAGCTACGCACAATTTTAGCTTGGAAATTCCTCCAATACCAATCGCGGCCACTTCCAGGCACACCGCACCATCTAGCAAACTACCAACAGTAAACCAATTCGTAAACGGCTCATCAATAGAAACGTCATCACCGAATAAGCAGCAAATGGCAGCCAGAAAAGTAATGGCTAAGCACCAAATGACATTTAGTGGACGCCCAGAAGAGTGGCCACTATTTAAAAGTTGGTTTAACAACACAACAACATCTTGCGGATACACAAATACGGATAACCTACGTAAACTACAAAATCTTCTGAAAGGTGAAGCGTTAGATGCCGTCGGAAACAGGCTTCTTGTTCTCGAACAAGTTCCAGGTGTTTTGAATACTCTTCAAATCCATTTTGGGCAACCTGAAGTCATCATCGGCAATCTAGTCGAAAAGATTCGTAAGGAACCACCACCACGATAAGATAAATGTTGATAATACATAAAAATACATAGTCAAACGAACACAAGCATAAAGATTCCATACATTCCTTTCTTTCATTCCACTCCTTTCAATAAATACATCCTCATTTTTATCTTCTCATCATTCATCCTTAATGTATCAGTTCGTTATTAAAAATCGACGCAGTCGGTTGTATAAATAAAAGTTAAAAAAAGAAAGTTTACGAGTTTTTTTTTTAATTGGACGAAAGAACATTTTTACATTTGGTGCCGAAACCCGGGAAAGAACAAAAAAAAAATAAAGAATGGATTTCACAACACGCGGTGCCTTTAGGACACAAGTTACAAAAATTTCGAGGGCTGCGAAAGATTATTTTGAGTCCGAAAGACTCACGCGTACGTGACGCGAGTATCGATCAATTGGAAAGCATAGAGGAGCAGCTGATCTCTTGTTTAGACCGTTTATCAGCTGCGTCAAACTCTCTCAAGTCCTTGGATAATACACTGCTGAGTGGCGGACTAATAAAAGACGAAAAACTAAACATCGTATTAGAAGAAAAAATATCAGAATACGAAGATTTGACGGTGTCAACGGTTTCTAAATTAAACTGTAAGCTGCGGAAGGTGCGCGAATTTTTTAATCTGGCAGCAGCCCCGCAGTCTCATCCGGAACCGTCGAATAATGCCAATAAAACAGCGGTCAAACTACCTTAGCTAGAACTAAAAAAAATTCGGTGGTGATTTGCGTGACTGGCTCAATATGTACATACATATGGGCTTGTTCCATATTCACAACGTCCACAAATTTACCTAAGAAAGCTTCGACTCGAAAGAAAAGATCTCAGGTTAAAAAAGAAACTTGGTTTTCACAGAAAAACTTTAAGCTTAGAGAAAAAGGGTTAAATTAATTAGGAAGACGTAGACAAGACAACACAACATGGCAATTCAACATTAAAAAACAACATCGTTCGATGAAACAAAGATGTTCATGTAAAATTACGAAGAAAGGTAATTTGAAATGTAGTGTTATTTCTGAAGCAGTCAGAAAATCTATATTTGACCATTTTTGGAATTTAACGTGGGGAGAGAAAAAAACACTTATTGACAGCACTGTCACAGTAACGTCAACAAAAAGGCCAAGAAATCGAAAAGAACTAGATTTTTCTAGAAGGTCTCAATATACAGGGTGTCCCGGACCTGAGTGGAAGTATTTCAGGGGGTGGTTTTTTGGGTTATTCTAAGAAAAAAATTGTATGGGGGGAAAGTTGTATCTCCCCTCCCTGAGGCAGGGAGGGGCAGTTTCTGAAACATTGACTTCAAATGCAAAAAAAAACATTAAAAATCAACGGAAACACATTTAATAATTTACTATAATTTTTTTGAAAGTTAATACTCCATTCTTGTATTTGGTTTTTAAATCAAGTTGTTTAAGCGAATAGTTTTTGAGAAATTAAATTTCAAAGTCAAAATTAAAAAAAAAATTGTAACTTTTTTTTCTTAAGTCGATATTTTTCAAAATTTTACGTAATTAAGGGCATTTTTTGTGTTCAATATTCAATGCCCTCATTATTTTTTAGTCCATTACCGAAAATCAAATGTAAAAATCTTTCTTAGTCTTTGAGAAATTAAGAAAAAACAAAAGGTACTTTTCCCGAATAAGCCTGAAAAAATGAATTTATTCATGAATTATCCATAATTTAACCCTTTTTCGGGCTTTTGTGGTAAAAGTACCTTTTGTTTTTTCTTAATTTCTCAAAAACTAAGAAAGATTTTTACATTTGGTTTTCGGTAATGGACTAAAAAATAATGAGGGCATTGAATATTGAACACAAAAAATACCCTTAATTACGTAAAATTTTGAAAAATATCGACTTAAGAAAAAAAAAGTTACAATCTTTTTTTAAAATTTGACTTTGAAATTTAATTTCTCAAAAACTATTCGCTTAAACAACTTGATTTAAAAACCAAATACAAGAATGGAGTATTAACTTTCAAAAAAATTATAGCAAATTATTAAATGTGTTTCCGTTGATTTTTAATGTTTTTTTTTGCATTTGAAGTCAATGTTTCAGAAACTGCCCCTCCCTGCCTCAGGGAGGGGAGATACAACTTTCCCCCCATACAATTTTTTTCTTAGAATAACCCAAAGAATCACCCCCGGAAATACTTCCACTCAGGTCCGGGACACCCTGTATATTGTATTTTTTAAGGTTGAATGATAACAACATACGGGTATGTCGTGTAATGTTTCTGAATACCCTTTGCATAGGTAGAACGACAAAGCTGAACTGGAAAAAAAACAAGGTTCAGAAAATAAAATTATTGAGGCTGTAAAAGTGAAACCTTTCGAAAAAGAAAATCAAGCGCTGATTGAATTTAAAGTCTCTTCCGACTATGGAATCACATTATTGCAGGGCATCCTCAAAAAAAAAAAAAAAATATCTTTTACCGGAATGGCAATCAAGTCTTTACAGATTTTATGTAGATGATTGGTGCAAACTTACAAATGTTACAGCCCTTTCTTCGACAACTTTCAATAAGTTAATAGATGCAAACAACATTGCTTTATTTCATCCAAAAAAGATCAGTGTGAAAAATGTTCCGCGTACAAAAGTTGGACACGTATCTGAAAGCGAATACTATTTACATATAAATAAAAAGGAAGAGGCGTGCGAGGCAAAGCAGAAGACAAGGAATATGGAAGCCTGGTTTTTACTTTGGATTTACAAGCAGTTCTAATGGCTCCAAAGTCAAAAGTGTCTAGCTTATATTATAAGACTAAGTTATGTGTTCACAACCTATTGTTTTTATAATAAAGTGAATAAAGACGGTTACATCTGGAATGAAACTGAGGGTGGGGTCAATGCAGAGGAGTTTGCCACGATAATTTCTCGTTTTATCGTAGAAAAAGTGCTTCCTACCATTGATCGGCAAAATAAAATAAGCCCGGCAAAAAATATTTTATATAGCGACGGATGTACCTACCAAAATCGAAATGGGACTGTTTCTAACGCTCTGTTGAATGTTGCCATTAAAGAAACAATTATAATTGAACAAAAATATTTGGAGGTTGGTCACACTCAAATGGAAGCAGACTCGATGCATTCAACAATCGAAAGACTGTGAATGTCCCTGCAGAATATTACGGAATTTGTCTAGAAGCTCGAAAAAGTCCGAAGAAGTATGATGTTACATACCTCAACCACACATTCTTCAAAAATTTTAAGGAGGTTGAATTTCTGAAGAGCATACGCCCAGCAAAGAAAAAAGGAGATCCAAAGGTAATGTAGAACCACAAATACTTATTAAAATTTTCCTCATTTTTTGACCATATTATCCTAGGTTTTGGATATTCGTGCTATTAAGTATGACGCAGACGGCCTTGTTTATTACAAACTGCGATTCACAAGTGATTGGCAGGTGCTACCTCAGAGGCGAACTCCTGGGGTGACCTCTCATGCAGTGGAATCGTTGGGTCAACTACATAACCAGCGGTTAAAGACTTAAAAAAAAAATTTGACGATCTACAAGCTTTAAAAAATATTTTGGCTGAAGATTATCACTCTTATTACGATAGTTTGCCCTATGAATAATGTAAATATTTTAGATTAAACTAAAAGATACAGTTAAAAACAATTTAAAATTAAAAAAAAATTATGCGTGAAATTTAACAAAATTTTAGATAAGAAACAATGCTAAATCCAAAAATTCTTAATAAAATCAAGCAAACATACAAAAAAATAGTTTTTCCTTTAAATAATGCTAAGGAAGGTAAACGTACAGAAACGGGATTTTGGAATTTTTTAAATATACTCTAATTTAGGTTTTAGGTAGTTTTTTAACTCTCCTGTAAAATTTGTCAAAGTGGACTTAGCAGCTTTACACATTTAGCCGACGAAATAACGACTTGTCTCCGTCGGACAAATATCACTATCTTGAAAGTGCGTTGTTCGGTACGGCAAAAAACATAATTCGTAGTTTTACAGCGTCGGCAGAATGCTACGATGCAGCTGAGAGCAATATGTAACAGTGAAAAACTTATAGACCAATATATACAAAGACTTTTAAATATTCGCACTGTCGCACAAAAAACAGATGCCATCCTATCCGCGTTACAAATACATGAAAACTCCTACAACGTCATGCTAAAGTCAATATTGTTGCGTTGTTTGCCGAATGAACTACGTGTAGAATACCATGAGCATCCCACGATAAGAGTGTTCAAGTGATGAGGATGAACTCCTCGAAGCGAAAGAAGACAAAAGTGTAGCGAATTCATCCCTCTGTGGTATTAATGAACAAATACATTCAAGGAACTATGCGGTTTCTCAAAAAAGAAGTAGAGGCATTGGAAAAAAGTAAAATTCAACCCCTCCACTCTATACAAAAGTCACATCAAAAGTATGTGTTCGGAAACAATTAACTTATCAATTATTCCCTCTGGTTCAAAAGAGCAATTGCTTCCGAAAGTAATGAACAAAGTTAAAATCACTCTGCAAAGTCAGTATAATAATAAAAAGGTTCAAGTAAAAGCAATTGTAGTGCCGGAAATTTGTGTAGATGTACTTAAAGCACCTGATGACTCATGTCACGTACTAAAAAAGTGATGACGGTTAAAGGTTGTTAGTTGGCTCTGACTTTTATTGGGAAGTGGTTACCGGTAAGCAACGCAAGCTCACTAGTCGTCTCAGAGCGGTTGAGACTATCTTCGGGTAGGCACTTCAAGGAATACATTCCTCTTCCGAAGACGATTCAAAATATTAACATGCCTCATTGATCACTAACGTGCTTATAGTTTTCAATTAAGTGATAAAGAACTCTCAAAAATGTGCTCCCTAGAATCGATCGGTATTCGCGGTGAAGAATCGGAAAAGTCTCATCTGACAGAGAACATGACTATAAGTGTTGCTTAAAAAAAGTCGGATCACGTTACGTTGCAAGCATGCCATGGAAGGACTCACAGGTAGTTTTTGAAAATAACAGTACTATGGCAGTAAGTCGTTTCAATTCTTTAAAAAATCGTTTACACCGTGATCCTGAAAAATATAAAGAGTATGATTTGGCAGTACGAAAGATGGTTGAGGAAGGTATAGCTGAGCCAATTATGACAACAGATGCAGATAACTCAAAGCGAATCATATACCTTCCTCATCGTCCAGTTTACAAAGAAAGTAGTAGTACTACACTCAGAGAAAAATCGCTGGCTAAAATCCAGTATGGTCAGGCTTGTTTTTAGCTTTTTTTATTCTTAAGTGTTTAATCTTAATTCTTGATGTAATATCGGTATTCTAAAAATTAGTTTTAATTCTTAAATTAAGAATAAAAAACTTGATTTGAGATTACACAGTAATGTCTTTAAATTTAATCAATCATATTTCAAGATACTCGATGATTCGAACAAGCCTTTTTAAATCTAATTGTAAGAATATGCTCTTAAATATTAAGTTCGCCAAGTTCTTGAGTTAGGTTGTGTTCTTAAAATAAGCCGAAACAATCTAAAAATCCTTCATTTAAGCACAAATTAAGTAAAAAAAAAAAGATATTATTTTGAATAACTTAAAAACACTTATTTTATTTATTTATTTACTTAAAGAAAAATACTCCAAGTTGTCTACAATAGAAAGAGAAACATATTCCTTGCATTTATATTTAAGTAGCAAATTGAACCACGAAAGCGAGACTGAGAGACAAATTATAGATCAATATAGATGATTGGAGTATTTTTATCAATCATGTTGAGGAAATTAAATTTGGTAAGAAAAAAGAGGGTTTAGTTATAAATTTAATATTTTAACAGGAAGAACAGAAAATACACAACAAAAGAAGATTTTTAAAGAAGTATAACCAGTGCAAGACTTTGTAAAAAATTTATCAAATATTCAATTTTCATAAAGTGAATTAGAATTATTAAACCGAGGATTAGATTTCGCACTACAACCTCCAAAAGAACAAGCAATACAAAGTGCTTTGATTAACATTGAAACAGCTCCAAAAAACTTCAGTGATGAAGATGAAAAAGCTAGAGTTAGATGTGAAGCTGTTCAAAAAATAAATAGTGCGAATCTACAGAATATATCTGCCAAAATGAAAGAATTCAGAAAATCAGCAAAGAGCCTAAAAGAAAAGAAAACTTCAGTTATTTTCAGTAAAGCAGACAAAAGCAACAATATTGTCATACTTAATAAAAAGAGAATAAACTGAAATAAATGAAGAATTCATTGCAAATGGACCATACGAAGAAGTATTTTCTAACCCTTTACCAGGAATGATAAGACGAACTAAAACAGCCATTATAAAAGCAGCAGATATTTTCATTAATGAAAATTTATCAAGAAAACTAAACGTTTCAAATCCAGTACTACCGCGAATGTATTCTCAACTTAAGCTTCATAAACCTGGAAAACAAATTAGACCAATTACATCAACAACAGGATCAATACTTACAAAACTTGAATGTTGGTTATTAGATAGATTCAATAATCTACCAAATAAATTCGAAACAAAAGCTATAAAGAATAGCATCGAATTAGCAGAAAAAGTAAAAGAATTAAAAATAACCAGTAATGAAATTCAAGTCTCATTCGATGTAGTATCTCTATATCCAAATGTCCCAATTGATGAAACTTTAAAACTTCTTAAAGAATGGTTAGAAACAAATTCTTTAAGACAAGAAGAAATCAATGAACTAATAACTAACCTTACAAAATTATGTATGGATGAAAATTGGTTTCAGTTTAATCAAAAATTCTATCGACAAAAGTTTGGTTGCAGTATGGGTTCACATTTGAGTCCATTTTTGGCAAATTTATTCATGTCAAATTTAGAAACTAAAATGAAAAATGCAAGAAATTTTCCAAGAATTTGGTTCAGGTACATAGATGATGTATGGGCCATATTAAAAAAAGCAAGAGCTTCGAAGTCTAATAAACTTACTAAATAAAACAGAATATCCAACAATCAAATTTACTTACGAAGAAGAAATAAACGGAAGATTAAATTATTTAGATTTGACTATAATTAGAAAAGGTGAAAATTTCGAGATTGATATACATATATCGAAAACCTTCAAATACTCTAAGATATATAACATCGGACTCTTTTCATTCATTTGAACAAAAAATATCAGCCTTCCATTCAATGATTTTTGGAGCTTTAAATATCCCGATGACGAAAGAAAGAGAATACATTGAAATACGAAAGATCAAAGAAATAGCAAAGATAAATGGATAGCTATACAGAAAAATTAATAGATGATATGACGATTGCACATAGAAGAAAACAAAACTTAAGAAATTATATAACTTTAGATTTATTAGTCAGAAATGAACAAGATGAACAAAAGAAATGGTCAAAATTCAATTTTTATCCAGAAATAACATCAAAATTAAGACCAATTTTTAGTAGACAAAATATAAAAATAAGCCAGTGTAGTGAGATAAAACTTAAAAATCTGATTAGTGGCTCAAAGGACAAAATTGAAAAAAATCAACAATCAGGAATATAAGTTAACGACGACAAGTTAACTTCGACGAATATTGTGCTTCCCACGAAAAATGCTGACATGGTGTCTGGGCGATGACACCATATATAATATTCATTAAGTTCTCGAAGGCAGAATCGCTGCCAGTTTGTAAAATGAAATAAAGAAAATAATAAAGATATAAAAAAAGTAAAAGTAAAGAATAAAGATTCTTTTTTTTAATAAAAATTTAATAACAAAAAGTTAACTTATACTCTATTGGATGCAGCGATTGTAGAAAGGAATATATGGGACAGACAAGAAGACCAATTGTGAAAAGATTCAAGGAACATTTTGCCCCATGTAAAATACAATGAACCTGAAAAGTCGAGTGTAGCACAACACATGCTGGATAATAACCATAATTTTAACTTACAAAATTTGAAATTAATTCGAAATGTTAATAATCCTTATGAATTAGATGCATCTGAATCTCTTTACATTGTTAAAAATAGAAATAAGTTAATTAATAGTGACGATGGACCAATAAAAGATCCAATTTTCAAAAAATTAATAATAATAGATCCTAAATTCACTATAAATTTGTTTGTGTAGTTTGTTTTGTTTGTATTGAGTTATTTGTATTTAATATCAATCAAAAATTTGTTTGTATTATTATTTATATAAAACTTACTGACGATGGAAGCATTGCTTCCAAAATGCATTTAAGTAAATAAATAAATAAAATAAGTGTTTTTTAGTTATTCAAAATAATATCTTTTATTTATTTCATGAAAAAACACGTTGAAAACCTCCAATATCAAATCACAAACTAAGAACAATCAATCTTATTTCAAGATTCGGTTTTTCAGTTGTGTCATGTTTGGACCTCAGTCGTGTACCTTCTTCTTTGTGCGTCGGTTTGGAAAGCGTAAGTGTTCTTAAAACGTTATTTTTCTTTCAAAAAGGCATATTATTCGAATTTTGAATTATTTTGATATAAATTTATTTTAAAATTTTTACTTTCATTCACTTAAGAACAAACAATCTTATTTCAAGATTATTCATGATTCGAACAAGCCGCAACAGTCCTTAAAGTGCATGCATGTGCTTTACACAAAATGAGTATCTATTTGACGTTTGTTCATTCGGTTTTTCAGTTGTGTCGTGTTTGAACCTTAGTCGTGTTAGTGTACTTATTAAATGTTACAATGTGTGAAAATCAAAATATTGAAGTGAACGATAAGGAATTCGAACTTTTACTTGGGAGTGGTAGTGCGTCTAATGTTATTTTCTTCGGTGAAAACCAAATTCAGGAAGACAGCTCAAACGAAACAGATGATTACCTACAACTAAGGGACCTGTTAATAAAATTCAATTTGGAAAACATTTTTGATTATTTGAAGGGTATGTTGTTATTCATATACAGAGAATAAAAAGTGCCCAAAAGCAAAACAAAGCCTAAGTACAAGAGGTGTTATAATGCAATTAAATAAAAAAAAAAATGTTTTTTGTTGGTACATGAATGTTTGTAATAAATTTTGTTTAATACATTTATGCTGCAAATGTTACATTTAGAAGCCTAAAATATATCCAAAAAGAAGCAGTGCCACATCTGGGTTTTCGTGTTGAGTTCCGCGCAAAATTATTTGCTTGGAGGAAATCTGAGGCAAGGTCTCTTAGGAGTTAAAACAGTCAATTTTTTACTTTCTAAAGATCGTTTCAATAAGTGTATTTTGAATCAAAACAATTTTTATTTTATTATCTTTTATTAGTTTGGTATCGACGATGAAACATTATCTATGCCAACAAAAGTCGTGGATTGGTTGAAGAATCAGGAAAGCCCCTCAATCTCATTTCAAAGTAGTTTTTTAAATGGAAGAGTCCTAAGCAAAGTAAATAGTCTATTTTCCCATTTACATTAAATATTATATTGCATACAAAAATATCTTTTAAGGATTTAACTGATCTCTTAAACGAGACATTTAGAGGAAAGGCAGTGCTTGCCTATGCAACCGAAAACCAGAAACTAACTGCATATCAAAGGGATGACATAATCAATGTTATTGTTGAAGACGTTATTGTTGAAGACGTTATTGTTGAAGACGTTATTGTTGAAGACGTCATGAGCGCTTAAGCCAGAAAACTTTCTTCAACTTACAAATGAAATTTGTTCAGTTTTTTCATTTGAAAACTGTGTGAAGGTAGGTGTATTTAGTCGAAAGTAGAATTAAATAATATATTCACTTGCTAAAACATAGGACTATTATTATATTCCGAGGAAAGGCAAATATAATCCCAGCGGAAAATTGTTCGCAAAATATAAGAACAAAAGAAGCAAAAAACTTAAATTAAATTACTCTGATCATCAAAGCAGGAATAGTCAACAATTGGATGAACCTCAAACTTTTCCAGAAAGACAAACTGAAGCTGTAGAAATCGACGAATCCATCGCTCTTGCTTTAAAAACATAATTGAACAGAGATAGTTCGAATTGGAATCAGGTGTGTGAAAATTGAAAAAAAAAAAAAAAAAAAAAAACATTCCACATAAGACAAAAGGACCTAATGGAACTAGGAGGCTTTGAGTTTCTTAAAGCATGGCCAAAGTTGTCGGATTCAAGAGCTTCAGATTTGGTAATATAATAATTAATTAATTTAAAGATTTATCTTGTAACCTGTTTCTTTCTTTAAAATTTCAGGTCAATATTGATTTTGATTTAATATATCCTTCGAAAAATCATTTGCTTTATTTGAAATGGGAATTGTTTAAGCAAAAAATAAGTAAATTTTATCAAGCCAATATTCACAACGATTTGTCTAAGCAATTGTTTTCAAAAGCTCTATCGTCGAGTAATACAGGTACAAAATAAAATCATAATTGCCTGCCTATCTTTTGTTCATACAATAAATGTTTTTTTTATCTATTTACAGCCATATTAATAAAAAACCACTATCCGCCCGTAAACACGTATTTTACCTAACACACGGATAGTGAACTTATCCGCTTGATAAATTTAATTATTAATAACCGTATTTTAACTCCATGTTTTCTATCCTCTGATTAATACTGAAAAATTGGCATCACTTCACAAAACTGTAATAAATATTCTACTACATTGTTATTTCGGCCAACTGATACGTCATTTCAATCAGCTGTCAATGACATTTGAAAACAAAGAAAAAATAAAATAAAATAATTCGTTCTAAAATCCCGTGATCGGTGCTGTACGTAACGTACCTAACAGCATTAATTTATAATTGGCCAAGGATAAACTTCTCACAAATCTTATTTATGTTTTAAAATATTCCAATATCAATAATTGAAAATAAAAATTGTGACACAAACACAAACATGGCAAAGAAGGATTGCTGGGATACAATATTGGCTTTGTAAGTTATTACCTATCAAAAAATTGTTTTATTCAAACAAATGCTTTTATTTTTGTATCTTGTACATATATGTACATAAGTCAAAGCAGCAAGTCAAACGAAACGGGAAGTTCTTCAACTTCAATTTCAATGGTGGGGCATGAAGCTAAAAGCTAAAAAGGCTGAATCGGATTTCTGAAAGGAATCCAAAGCGACTGCGGTGGGTGATTATCACCATCACTGATTCGATCTAAATCTTCAAGTCTATTTAAATTATTTAGAATCTATACATATAAATAAAATTGGAGTGTCTGTCGTTAATATTGAAATAATTTCATGTTTTTGAGCTTAGGTGGTTATTTAATTGCTAAGAAACATAACTGCATCATTTAAAAAATTTTTGTCTGTCTGTCTGTTTGTCCGCGGTAACCTTCAAAACGGCAGAACGGGTTATGACGGGACTTTTCATACATGTAGTGGACAACTCAGGGAGTAATCTAGGCTACTTTTAATTGCAAAAATGTAAACGGTTTCTTTGAAATATTAGAAAAACAATGAAATTAAGGGAAAATTGTGTCAAAACAAAAATTAATATATATGAAATGATTATAAACAAGTAGAAATAATCGATTTTAAAAGTATCAGACAAATAAATTAGAACAATAATTACATAGTCTTAAAGGTGGTGAAAGCTTTTCTCAAAACTTTGTCGAAGTACTGTTTGGATCTGTGCAAACTACATGCCACCAACAAGGCATCGATACCACGGCTCTTTGACCACCACAATGTATTTTCAAGAATTGCTTGACCTATTTCAGGAAATCTTTGGTATTGGGAGTGTTTTTGTCAAGTTTGGGTAAATTCGGTCTGGCGTTTTGCCAAAAAGGTGCAGAAGCACACTCTTGGTACCTGTTTTATGTAAAAAAAATCAATAGAGTTTGAAAAGAAATCAATCAATCATGAAATTTGGTTCCGAAAAAATAAAAAAAAATACAGTCGAGTCTCGATTATCCGGAATTCGATTTATCGAGGACACATAATTAAAATCTTATTTTGTTCATTTGTTCTCGAAATTATTGTCTACCCGGGCGGAGCCAGGGCGGACCAGCTAGTATTAAATAAAGCCATTAAATTTTTACTTTTAAAAGATTTTAAAACATAAAACATAAATTTTGTTCAATTCAACCAATTATTATTTCTAAGCCCGGAATCTATCTGTCAAATTTGACATCCACCATACAATAAGGTGTGTTAAGAAGTTATTCGCTCGTTATACACTAAAATCGGCGAGATAACTTATCCGCTCGATACCAAACGACAGTTAAGGCTGACACACGTTTGTTAATAAGAATTTTGACTTAAAATACGTGTTAGTGTTATCTCTAGTGACGGTGCGTCAATAAGACGTTTTAGACAGTGTCTAACCCTACCGTAAAGAGAAAAAAAAGAAACCTACTCGTTACAATAAAGAAAACTGTACTTACATTCATTTCATTATGTCCCTGAATAATGCCTCTACCAACAATCACAGCACAAAGCACAAAATCTCAATACTCAAACGCAATACACACACTTTAGCTTCGCTATGCCTCTGCCTAAGCATCTGCTACGTGCTTCGCGAAACCCCGACTGAAAACGAAAACAGAGTCTTTCGTTCTACCTAAATTATATGAAAATAAAATCAGAGGGTTATGTTGCTCAGGTATAATTTCTATATGGAGCAAGTAGACAGATTCGAATCTGTCTAGGTAATTGCTACTTTGAAGTAAATTCGAAACTTTTTCGTTGACTGTTAAGTGAGGAGAACAACTTCTTCATTTTATAGTTTTGGAGTTGATTAAAGAGGAGGATTATTTTTTGTTTTTTTCATTTATCTTTGGAATTATTATTTTTTTTTTGATCGTTCGTTCACCATCCAGTGGCCAGTAGGTCAACCCTAAAAAATGCAATAGGTGGGAAGGCTGGACTCTCGCAAAAGTACACTACTGACGAAAAACAAAATTAAGGGAATAATAATTGTATCCGTGTGTGTTTTGAAGAGCTGTATCTCTGTGACTAGTTGTCGTATTGAGTCGAAACAAGGAGCATTTTGAAACTGTATGTTTCTTCTTGTTTTGAAATTGTTTTAAAAATACCTACATATTTATTTTAAGGTACCCTTACTGCCTGATTGTGAAATTGTAAGAAATGGTACGAGAATCATATGTTCTATTATTTTCTTTGTTTTATGGGTTTCTTAGATTTTTTTTTTAGTAAATCAATGCATTTTTTTGGCTTTAATTAAGGCCTACAGGTTTTGTTTCTTTGAGATACACCAACCTTAAAGAAACAAAACTATAAGCCTATACCTATATAGCTTTTAATCAAACATTATGCATACTTTTGTCTTTGATCACCATTATCTCAACAAAAAATAAAACGGATGAGGATGACACATAAAATTCAAGGACAGTTTTAAAGACTTAATATGCTTTCAACAAGATGTTTTTAAGACTTCATGTGGACTACTTATGGTGGCCCTTCAACGTTTGTTTCAAACAAATACAAGCATTTGATAAATATCCCTATCTGTGTAAAATTTTTTGTAATTTGTATTCTTGTATTAAATATGTACCTTTTAATTTTTGCTTAAAAGAGTTCGTTATTGGTAGCCATGTTTTTAATACACGTTTATGAAGTCCTGTGTGAAGTCTTAAGGTTTTTTGGACCTCGTTAAGAGTTTTTATTTTTGACTGGATAAAAAGTAAAATAATGAATTAAATTTATAACTGTCTACCCAGTTCGTTCGAGTGCCGCACGTCACTGGTTATCTCATGGCTGTCATGCGTTTATTAATATGGCTGTTACAATTTAGATTCTCAGGACTACATATACACCATCCTTCTAAACTCAGTTTTACCATCACCCGTTCGATTCAAGGACACAGCTGGGAAAAAAAAAACAAAAAAAGCAACGATAGTGGATGCGCAGGAGAGTTCGACTGACGACCCTCAATGACTACCAAAAGCAAATTGATGAGGTAGTCAACAAGTATTATTCAAGAATTGGCTGTGGAGCCATTTCTGATTGTTGTCGGATCAACGGAATCGGACATAAAAGGTTTTTATATATATTTCGACAAAAAATTACTTAAATTTAGTTCTTTTCTTGAGGGGTTGGACATTTGCTTAAAAATTTTTCAAACACTGTCATTAGAATACCCAAAAGCATGTCCTGGACCTTGGCTTTTTATGCAAAAGCATTTTTTTCGAAATTAACACCAAACTTGATCTCAGATCTGCAAATATAAATTCTCTTCTTGATTTTAAGCAAAAATAATTAAAAAGAATGTACATATGTTGCAAATGCCACAACAAGTTTCCAAAGCCGAGCCTTTTAATATCCCATTACAAAGTAGACCATTTATTATCAACAAGACTCTTAAGGATTTTATGTGTTCCAAATAATTGCAACCAATCATTTACTAATTTTACCTATGTAAGATTACATTTAGAAAAAAAAAACATAAATCTGAAAGAAAAATCATTAAAACCAATCGATTGCAGTCCTTCATCTTAGTCCATAGTCCCTGTTGTGTGCACATCTGGAAGACATTAAAACTCAAAATAGCCATAGAAGATAAGATTAAACCAACAGGCGAAGAAGCCACCTAACCAAAAGGCGTACGTGACTTCTAGAACGAACAGCGCAGCATCCAAGGATCAACCGAGGATTCATGAAGACGAATATATGGACGAGCAGGCAGAACGACTTGTGTCCCCGATTAGGTCAGACCAACCTTCGCGTGAGTTAATACCCTAGAAGTACAGTTGTACAAAATATTAAATATAAGATAATTTCATCCTTATTCAACTAGCACCATAAACAGCAACCCAAACCGAGCCACCATATAACCATAAACATCAACTAAAGCCGAACCGCCATATGTCAACAAACAACATCCTTATCTCAATTCGCACCATAAACAGCAACCCAAACATCATCGCTATCTCACAAGATACCATACGTTCACCAGATGCAAACAAAACAATTATCGTTGGAAATTCCCAAACAATTATCATGTCTTCATCATTAGGGATGAACACAGCGCATATAAATATAGAATCAGGACAAAACAAGATCGTCCTTAGTACAGTATAAGTATTCAAAGAAATAAGATCGAGTGAAAAACCTCAGAACCAGACTTACGTCGAATATTATAATAATGCAAAGATAAACCCTGTGTAATTGATAAAAGATATTTTAATAAAGAATTTTTGTATACAAAAAAAAAGAAAAAAAAATATATTTTTCTCTCGTCGCAATTACCACAGCTTAACTCGTGCCTCTTGGTATCCTTTAGATTTTAAATTTATAATTTGTATTAATGTAATATCTGTTGTGTTGTGAATAAAAAAATATGTTTTTTTAAATACATCTCGGCATAATAGTTATCTCAATGCCTATTGGTCGGAGGGATAAAGTGTACACACTAGAAATATTAAACTTGCACTTTTGAACAGTTGTTGTCATAAGTCAAACTCTCTGTAATTAATCGTAAAGAAAATAGAAAGAGACAAATTTTCCAAAAAACTATACAGTGGTGGTCCAGTATAACGAATGCCGATATAACGAATGATCGATATTACGAACACTTTTTTCAAGTCCATTAGGTATTCTATATAACGAACAAATAACGAATTTAACGAATGTATGTTCATGATAATATTGGAAGATACATACACAATTTCCCATCACACAAGTGTTTTTTTTTCGCTTGCTTAGTTATGTCCTACGTATTCGTCTTGGTGTATGTAAACAGTTGCTCCGTTCGCTATGCACAAAACTGTAACGGATTTTTAGTCCCATTTTTTGTAGTTTTACGTTTTTTGGCTTCTGGAATATTTTACATGGTTGCTCAGTTTTATGTCTGATGCTGAATAAGAAAGTTCTGCAAAATGTCGTCGCGCAAACGTCTTACAATGGAAGCAAAAATTAAAGTTATTGACGAATATAAAAGAGGAGTTTCGCTTTCGGACATTTCGAAGAAGTTTGGAATTCCAAAGTCTAGCATATGCACTATCAAGAAAAATGAGAGCAAGGTCCTCAAAAATCTGAGAAATACAAACAGTGGATCTTTTCGTCGACGATCATTAAAGAAGGGTGAATACCCAAAAATGGAAACCGCATTGTACAAATGGTTTATTGCCCAACGTGAGAGTCACGTTCCTATTAATGGTAACATTTTAAAGGCCAAGGCATTGCAGTTTCAAAAAAAATATCACCACGGAGAATTCACAGCAAGCAGTGGTTGGCTAACAAAATTTAAAAAGCGCTTTGGAATTCGACTTCTTAAAGAGTCTGGTGAAAAACTTTCATCGAGAGCAGACCTTGTCAAACCATTTAAGAAGAAATTAGCTGAAATAATAAAAGAAAATAAACTCAGCTTTAATGCAATTTTCAATGCGGATGAAACTGGATTGTATTGGAAAATGCTACCAAACACTACATATGTTCACGCTGGCGAAACGAGTGCCCCTGGTAGAAAGATTTCTAAAGAACGTCTTACTTTTCTCGCGTGCTCAAATGCTACAGGTTTAAAGAAAATTAAACCCCTCATCATTGGAAAATCAAAAAAACCAAGGTCTTTTAAAAACAAACCTCTACCAGTTAATTACACCTGCTCAAAATCTGCATGGATGAATGCAACTCTCTTCAAAACGTGGTTTTTTCGAAATTTTGTTCCACAGGTTTAAAAAGAAACGCCACATCTTTAAAGTTACTAAACTCCGTGTTTTTTTTAGGTTGAAGAATTTTTAAGAGACCAGAAACTGCCTATAAATGCTTTGTTAATTTTGGATAATGCTTCTAGTCATCCACCAGAAGAAGAGCTAATAAAAGAAACGGATGATGGCAAAATTTGGGTGGTGTATATGCCACCAAATGTTACACCTTTAATTCAACCCATGGATCAAAATGCCATACGCATGACTAAGCTCTTTTATAGACACAGCTTGCTTAGCAAAATTGTGAATTCCGGAAAGGAATCTAAAAGATCTTATTCTTTACGATGCTGTATTACTCATTGCCTTGTCATGGGAAAAAGTATCAGCGGTTGTGCTTCACAAGTGCTGGAAGAACATTTTATCTCCAAGTTCAGATGAGGAGTTTGATGAGGAGGATGTCAGCTCTCCGTAATCAAGACGATATGATCGTTGTAGCAAATACGATGGCTCTTATGAGAAATATTTTCCCAGAGGTAAACATAATTTTCAATTGCAAAAACTGTTTTGTAAGCTATGAAGTCTTACATAATTTTTTCAGACTGAGTTCACTACACATGATTTGGAGTCCTGGAATGATGCAGATCGGGTAATCCTTGAACCCGAAAATATTGATTGCAACAATGTTGAAGAAATCCAAATTGTGGATAGTAATAGTGATGAAAATACTGGCTCAGAAACTGAAGTTCAAAGAGTGAGTCATCACGAAGCTGTCGGAAATTTCGACAATTGCATCCAATGGGCAGAACAAAGTGGCATTGAATAATCTAAAGTCTTAGTTCTAAGAAGTTTAAGGGCAGAGGCATTTAATGATAACATTCAACGCCCAAAAAGACAAATGTATATTAAAGATTTTTTTTCTTAAATATATAATATATTTTTGTTCTATTAAAGTGAAGTATGTATGTATTTATTTTTTTTATAAAGTATGAAATAAAATAATGAAAAATACAATTGTACTTTCTATTAACCTAAAAATTTGTATGAAAAAAACGTTTCGATATAACGAATTTTCGATATAACGAATTGACTCTGGACATTATATCGTTCGTTATACTGGACCACCACTGTACATGTAAACACATACAGTTTGGAAACTTCGCTGCTCTTTGCCCTTTAAGCGACTTACTACAGAGTCTTTAGCCGAAGCACGATAAGTAGCTTGAAGGAGGCTGTAGTAGATACCCAACTCAATAAAATAAAAAAAAAAATAATTACCAGCAATAAAGACAAGTGTAAACACCAGCATGTAACATGTGTAAATCCGACACCCATGCGCCATGTGAATCAACGAGAATTTTGGGACGCACCCTAAAATTTTTCGCTGAAACTTTATTTATCAAGTTATTTTCATCTACTACTACTAACCAGCAACATAAGCGCACCGTTCCAGAAAATAAGAACAGCGCCCAAACAGAAGAGCAGACAAGTTAAGTAGGCAACCAGAATAGCAGTTCCACAAGAGGAAATTCACCAGCTGCACAAGGATTGGACCAGATAATGAGATAAGCAAGGAAAGAACAATAATTCCATATAAATATTATGCCACTATTGAAGCTGGTCGTTTTGAGGTTTTTAAAAACGGTCTATATCAGGCTAGATAGTCACGATTATCCCAGCAAAGCTAAATAAGGTTGCCTTATTATAAAGTTAAGGAAAAACCTTCATTGACTATCGAGGACACAACTTAAAGGTTCACGCAAAACCAAAGCTGATTACTGATGAGATGTCCAAATTATAAAAAGTCTACCTTGCTACCTGTTTTTTGTAGCAATACTAAGTACACTGCACGGGTCAACACATTGCGATCCCACGCCAGCAAAATACCGAGAACTCCAATGGAGGGTTCTCAAATAAATAACAGAGTAAAATGAACAGATTTTCGTAAAACTGTTATTAAAGAGCCACCTAAAACTCAAGCGAATATATCCCGAAGAAACCCGAAACCTATCATAAAATCCATAGGTTACGATCGACATCACTGATAACCTACACCAACTGAACCATTAAGCACCAGCAGAGGACACAGCTCAAGCTGACCGATTCCGACCCGCAACTAGTAGTACATAGTGTTAATAATTTGTAAATAATTGTATTTCTACTTGAATTTTGAAATAAAGTATTTTATTAAAAGAAAATACGTGATAACAAATTAATGTGAGATATAGTGGCCCCACAACTAGGGCGCAAGCACGCTTGTATCCACTCCACCCTTACCTTAAACTGAGACGGGTCACCTTCTTCGGTTTCATTCTTTTAAATACACACACACTATTGCATCTCTCCATCGACTTAATTTCTTTTCATTTCTTTATTCATTTGAGTAGTCAGTCGAAGCATGTAAGCGCAGGCGGCAACTTGCTCCAATCACTCTTGAGTTTTTTTTCTATTTTAGTCATTAAATTATTTTGATAAGAATAAAGTGCGTTTTATTGCTTCGACCCACATTTATGGGGGCTCAACTTTAAAATAAAAACTATTAAAAACAATAAAATAAAAGGCAAGATACCAACATCTAGTCAGCCTCAGCAGTGGAAGTAGCAGCAGTATAAAAAAGTACAACACACCTAAAAATGTGCAACACAAACTAAAAAATAAACAGTTCTATATAAAAAAAAAAGCGAAGCAAGACACGCAGCAAGTCTGTCTCAGCGATAGCCAGTGCAGTGTATGTGCATGTGTACATATTCAAAGCAGGACAAGACAAGCAGAAAGTCTGTCTCAGCGATAGTAAATGCAGTGTAGGAACGTGTACCTTACCAGTTCAATTTTGTGCACATAAAAAACAAATTAAAAAACGAGACAAAGACAAGTAACAAAACAAGTCAGTCTCAAGAGAGCCAGTGAATATTTTTTGTGTATGCATAAAAAATAAAAGGAGAATATACGAGAACAGTAATAGCAGTACTAGCAGCGATATATTTGGAAGAAGCAGCAACCAAATATATAATCAACAAATGAAGACACATGTAGCGGCAGTAGTAGCAGACAAATTAAAGATTTAAAGAAAAAAAAAATTGTCATTGTATGTGAGTGAGTACGAGTACAAGTTGCCACTTAAATTTTTTAATCAGTTTATTATTTGGTATTATATGAATTTATTTTATTCAACAGTATTATTTTGATTGCATCTTCTTTGAGAATATTATAAGTAATATTGCTATTATAGATAATTATAATGACAAGAGATGAATTGCGTGTGCAATTGAAGGAGGTGGGTTTGTCTCAGGCAGAAGAAAAAGCAGAATTATTGGAACGGATGCGCCTGTATCTGAACTCACACTCCACCAAGGGTGCTGAGGGAGGAGAAGGCAAAACCAAAGATGTAATTGATGAGTTTGGTGAGCTAGGGGTGGGTGCAGGGCTTGTGCAAGGGCACAGTGTGGGTCGCAGGCTTCTACATCGTTTCCAATGCAGACTTCTAGGATGGAGCCGCGAATGCCCACGTTAACATTCAAGGATATAGAAGAGAGCGTATCAACATTCAAAGGCGTAGTCACAAAACGTTCGCAAATGGATAGCCTAATTAGAGGACATAAGTCAGCTTGTCCACTGGAACGCCTTGCAAATATTCATTAATGGAAAGCGACTCTTAGAAGGGGCTGCAAGGATATTCGTGCAAAGTGAAACTGGCATCAGGGACTGGTTATCTTTAAAGTCCGCCTTGGTGAAAGAGTTCGGTTTGAAGGCCAACTCAGCGGAGGTTCACAGGCTGTTGAGAACAGCGAAGAAGGAACAGTAAGAGATGTTACGTGAATTTCTGTACAGAATGATGGAAATGGCGAAGCCAATTGATGTAGACGACGAGTCGATGCAATAAAAGATGACAGATGTGTTGTATAAAGCGAAGAATAATGAAGATCTTAAGGGTAAGCTTAAAACATTGGAACGAATTAGAACCAACCGAGAAGCGCATACTACCACGGCGTACGTTTGCAGGCAAAATAGATGTGAGAAAATGCTACAATTGCGGAGAAGCAACTCATTTGGCAAAAGCAAGCAAGCCAAATGTTACAAATGTGGAGTTTTGGGGCACCGCTCTTTTGAGTGCAAGGGCGGCGTGCACAAAAAAGAGCAGGTTGCTAATGCTAAATTTGGATTACATACGAAGCATCTCCTTAAAGACATGATAGTAGAAGGTGTAGCTGTCACAGCTCTAGTTGACACGGGCTGCGATGTTTGTTTAGTAAGGCAAGATTTCCTTATTCAACTACAAAGAGTGAATATCACGTTTGAACCAATAGTTTTATCTGGGTTAGGTAACCATCAAGTTCGCACTCAGGGGTTTATCAAGTGTAAAGTAGCGGTTGATAAAATAGAGTTTGACGTTAAGTTTCACGTAGTTGAAGAAGATCAGTCACCATTTACTCTAGTGGTAGGGAATGAATTGCTGAGAGAAGCCATCATAGTGATAAATGACGGAGAAGTTCGATTAGGACGAAAGAAGACAGATGAGGAAAAGGCTTTTCCCGAGGAGCAAATTGTGAAGCCTAGTTCAAGCAAGATGTTGAGCATTTCACCCACCAAGGAGAATTGTGAAGCAGACGAAAAAGGGCAAATGAACCCAGCAGAAGAGGATCAAATTCGTGAGTTGCGCCAACAGTTTGACGAACTTTTTTGTGTTGTTGGAGCTTATCGTGAAGTAAGAGAGACCGATGACGCAGACCTTTTTCATATAACATCATCAACAACAAAGACGGAAGTGGAGAATACATATGTCCTAAACTACCAGCCAAGGCAAAATGCAGAGACGGCTATAGAGTACTTAAGATGATCGTTACTAATATAAAGGAGAGTTCATTAATTTTTAATTGCAGGAGCGAAGATTCGGAATAACCCCCTTAAAATTTTTAATAAATATTTAAAAGCAACAAAACCGTTTCGAGATGCAACACGAAATCCAACAACGTTTTGATCGAGGAACACCCGAGAACCAAAAAGATAGATAAGCGGTTCTTGTCCCCGCGCACCGAAAACCCAACCAGCCGAAACCCCGGCCAGCTCACACCGGCTTAAATAAGCCGACGAGCCGCACATGTGCAAGTATCTTTCAACAGCCCAACAAATAAGTTGGCTACGTTTTCCTGAATCACGTTTGCCCGAATAATTATTGTAGTAGCTACTTTCATGTCTTTGGGCGACATCTCTGTATCGAATTTCATTCTCATAGCATTTAGTGACACTAACCACTGAGAATCAACAAGAACGAACATTCCTACTATAGTGCTGTTTTCACAATATGGAGAAGACTTCACTGTTTTAAGCCACACCCCTCTTTTAAAAAAGTATATAAGGAGTAGTTAATTCGAAATTAAATTCAGTTCTTCTTAGAACTCACTAGAGGCAAGACCTCAATAAGAGATATTATTGGATCTTTCAGTTAGGTGTTTGGGTTTGGGTGACAATGGGTAACTGACGACGACGACGGCCAGGACAACGACGGCCACGACGACGATGGCCACGACGACGACGGCCACCACGACGACGACGATGGCCACGACGGCCATGACGACACGACGACAGTCACGACGATGGCCATGGCGACACGACGACGTTGATGTCGTGCAGGAGTTATGGTGGGGGTATGTCGGATTTTTTTTTTTTTGCTAAGAAATATTTTTTTTGAAAAGCACTCGTTTTAAGCGGGAAGAAATTCAAAATTAAAAAAAGAAATAAATAATTCAATGATAAGATGGGATTTTCATTATTTGATTTTGTGAGAATCAACAAGAACGAAGCAACTAGTAAGTCGACACCAAAAGATATAGAAGCAGGGGTCGTTTGCAATAATCTTCAGTTCTTTTTTTGGATTTTTTCATTTAGGTTGTTGGGATGGGTGACTGACGACGACGACAGACAGCCTGGACGTAGACGTTGGTGAGTGCGTGTGTGTGTGTGTATGTGATGGTTAGGGATGGGGTGACCGCGACAATCGCCACGACGACGACGGCATGAGGACGATGACGACGGTGGCCATGAGGACGTAGACGACGACGACAAATGGGGGTTGGTTGGTTGGTGAGTGTGTGTGTGTGTGTGATGGTTAGGGATGGGGTGACCGCGATAATCGCCACGACGGTGGCCATGAGGACGTAGACGACGACGACAAATGGGGATTGGTTGGTTGGTGAGTGTGTGATGGTTAGGGATGGGGTGACCGACGACGAGGTTTTCGGTGTGGTTGCCATTGTTTTCAGCTGGGTATGCGGGTTTACACGACAATCTGTGTGGTGGCTTTCTCGCTTTATTCTAGCCGCGGCGAGACGTGGTTTTTAGAATAGCGCGTATTTTTTCTTCATTTCGGTTTGGACTCGCCGAAGTAATTTTTTTTTTCAAAAAATTTTCGAAAAAAATGTAATTTCGAAAAAAAAATGTAAAAAACAATTTCACGATTACGACAACAACACATGGCAGATTGCTGGTGCCGGCGCTGCCATCTTAAATGGACAACAATAAATTTCTTCTCATTATTTTCAACTTTGAAAGGTTTTTATCAAAACCAAAAAAAAATATTATGAGAGATAAAATCTAAATTTTTTGCTCTATTAAATTATTTGTCCAGAGGAATTTCGTTTTACGGAGCTTTGTCCTTCTTGTTCCGATATATACCGAAATGTACGTGTATGTCAAAAACAAGTACTTCTAAAAAAAAAATCTGTATATTTCTTACGCTTACAGCGCGAGGGAATAGTATTTCAAGGTTTTGATAATTTCTGATTTTTGTAGCGGAAGATAATGTCAAGACCCAATCAAAAAAGAAATACATCATTTTGTTTTCACTCTGTTATAATTAAATTTCGAATAATTTTTTCTCGTTTTTGACGTAAAAAACGTCTAAAAAAACCCAAATTTTTTGGTTCGTTCTCATTGATTCTCATTAAAATAACCATATGTTTTATTATTCAAGGACAATTTTAAAATAGTGATTTCAAGTGAACAGTGAACAGTTAACAGTGAACAGTGAGTGAACAGTAAACAGAGAAAAGTGAATCATCGTAAATCGACGAAAAATTAAAAAATGGAATCATCAGACATTGCAAATGTAAGTATGAGTGTGAAAATGTGAAACTATTTTTTTTTAAAGTGTGATAAAGTGGCAGTGTTATTTCTTAAGTGTGAAATCGTGACAGCACCATAGCTTGTTTTTTTTTTTTTTTTGGTCACAAATTTACAAGTGCTTTTTTTTAATGGACTAAATGTTTTTAAATTTGACTTAACGTCACTGACAGTTTAAATTGTGTTTCAAAATATGTGAATATTGTGAAAGTGTCTGTTTCATTATACATTAAAAATTAAATCTTTTTAGTACTTTAGTTCTTTGCTCATGTGTCGAAAAAAATAGTTTGTTTTGCATAAACATGGGAAATTTTAATGAAAATTTAAAAATTGCCACCATTTTTTTTTCTATTTAAGACCAATCGTCTTTAATTTCTAATCGTATTTGAATTAAACTTAACGTCACACAAAGTTTCAGTTGTTTTCTACAGGATAAAAGAATTTATTTTTTAAATAACTTTTCTCTAACTTGTTGTTTTTTGTTCAATTTATAGGTTACATACTCGAAAAGAGGCAAGCCAAAACTAAAAAAACGGTTACCTCTACCATTTTTAAAAAACCTTCGAGGACAAATCATACGGGTGTTGTGCCGAGAGAAGGGCTTTCCGTTGCAAGGCCAGGCTGACTACTGTGCGGTCCGACGATGCCTTTGTTATTAAACGAATGAGCGGTGAGCACAGCCATGCCCCATTGGCTTTTGAAAAGGAAATTGCGGACGCCAATTTCTTCTTAAAAACTACTGCACGAGGAGCCCTTGCCCCCAGCGTCATCATCAGGGACACAACAATCAGGTTACAGCCAGTATGCCGACCATATTTTCCATCGAAAAACGCCCAAAACATGAAGATATTCCGTGTGCGGGCCAGCCAAACAAAAGAGCCGGAAAGCCTCGAAGAAATAGAGATACCAGAAAGGTTGCGCTATATTGATGGCGAGTTGTTTGTGCTAGCAGAAAGCATATATTCCACAGGCATAAATATACTGATGTGAACAAGGAGTACCATAAAACTGCTGGGTGAATCTAGGTGCTGCTGGCTGGTTGACGGCACCTTCGCAGTGGTACCCACCATAATGGGCCAACATGGATGTATAAACGGGATAGTGGTTCCTTTGGTGTATTGCCTCATGAGCAGTAGATCCATGGAAGCTTATGAAGAGTTTTGGCTTCAACTAATGTATTTTGCGTGCAACAACAACATTCCACTGCAACCGGACGTCATGCTGTCCGATTTTGAACGGGCGATAATAACCTCAGCATCCTCATTCTTCCCAGATGCAGAGACGCATGGATGCCTCTTCCACTTCGGCCAGATAATCTGGAGGAAAGTCCAAGCTCTTGGACTGGCAACGAAATATGGAAGGCAGGAGTCATTCTGCATTGAAGTGAGGATGCTGAAGGCATTGGCGTTCGTTCCAGCGGAAGAAGTGGAAGCTTATTTTGCCGAGTATTACGCCTCGCTCCAGCATGAGGAGAGCAAAACCATTGCAAGGTGGTTTCAAACAAATTATATTGGGACGGACACACACAGGCCCAGATATCAGCCGACTTTTTGTACCACTGGAGCTGCTTCGAGTGAACGTTACTTTCCCCGAACGCAGAATAGTGTCGAGGCTTGGCATCGTCGGCTGAAAGTGGTAGTTGGGCAAACCCACGCTGGACTCTACAAGCTAATAGGTGACCTGGGTAAGGAAACAATTATGGCAAAAGTAGCGGTGGAAAAAATTCAGCTAGGGGAGGCGCCACCGATTACTTGAACCATGAGAAAAAATGAGCAGCTCCAACACGTTGTACAAGCAAGGCTCTCATCAGGAAAGGTGCAATACTTAACCAGTATTGCACATAACCTAAATATCGCTTAAGATAAAGCAAACACTCTGACGTTACACAATCCGTCCTTTTCAGGACGACCAAACATTCATAAAGAGATAAAGAATAATTTCAATTTTCAACTTTCACATATTAATAGTTAAAACGGAAACAATATTTTTACTTTACAGATTACGATTATGCATTTTAAAAGTAGTACCAAATCTGAAAATATTTTTTTGAAAGTTTTGAAAAAAAAACTTTTTTCTTAAATTTTTTTTTATTTTTATGAACTGGTTCATTCCAAGATCACGAATTTGCATTTTATATGTAGCTATGCTGTGGTTTAGAATTTATTACAAGTTTCAAAGACAAAAACTCACAACCTCTGACTGTAGAGGAACAGGATTTACTTACCATCTTGCAGACTACCGCCTTCTCAATTACAGACCCAATCGCACTCCAACTCCGCACTCTTAAGAATATCGAAGCCCAGACTGGACAACGTCTATTCCAAGTTCCCACCCCTTCCAAACCAAAACATAGTCAATTGGACAAACCTCCCCTTGGTTAGGGGGAGGAATATGAAAGAAATGATAAGTTACAACCTATTGAACCAGTAGTTGGGAGTAAAACGCCGACCCAAATTTACAACAGATTAGAAAAACCTTGAGCAATATACAAAGCTTATACTAATACCGCTGGGGTTCCAGAGCGTAATATGGGTCAACCCAATAATAATGAACCCACCTTATTTTAATATGCCTGAAAAACTACAGAATTTGTTGACGGATAACCAGCCCAAGCAGAAACATTTGAAACAGATGATTTCGTTTGGTGCTTGCGAATTTTGTGAAAACAAAACTTGGTTGCCAACATATGTACAAAGTATGAGGAAAGTTTGATTCCGCAACAACACCAGCAGGATCAGCGCGAAGTAGATACAAGATGTAGTAACACTTTGGGGTCAAAAAAGGATTTGTGGAAGTTTTGCAACGTATGTATGTGGCATGAAATAAATTCCTACATCAAGGAACCAGTAATGTTGGTTCCCATTGCGAGCGGTACAACACTATAATTCATGCTGACCGAGTTACAACTGATTCTCTCACTGGTAACTTTAATGCCCAACTACAAATGAGGAAGCATTAATAATTGTAGGCCAGGAGTATAAAAGTTATATTGCATTGTGTTAAAACCATACCATAAGTGTTAACAATACATAAACATCCTATCGGATGTTATAAAATAAATATCCAAAATTAACACCATACCATAAGTCAAAACAATACATAAACATCCTATCGGATGCTATTAAATAAATATCCAAAGTTAACACCATATGATAAGCATTTAAGCATTGTCCACAAGACATAAACAATAAACATCCTATCGGATGCTGTAATTCAATATCCATGAGAATAAGATTAAGCATTATATCGTCATCTTAAAAATGACATTGGATGTGATTGGCTATCAATCAAATCATTATTTAAAATCATGACTGGATCCATCTGATCAGTTATGAGAGATACATCTTTGGATGATCAGTCTCTTTTCACCCGTCGAACGACGAACACTGTAATTAAATGATAAGTTGAAATTAATAAAGTAAATTACAAAAGAAATAAAACACATTTAATTTTATTTTTTATAAAGCCACACATCGGTTTTATTATTCATTGCATTTTAAGAACAACTCACTAAAACAAATAAGTGGGATACAACGTTCTTATGATGCACTTCAATATCCATAAATGTTTTGTTAGGTACAAGATGGATACACAATAAATTTACAATTGAGAAACCCTATAAACGAAACAAAAGTGTCAGATACCATATTTTACGAATATCGGATTATGATAAGGGAAAATGATTTTAACCATTTCATACATTATCGTGCACTTTACGCTCAAGTTGAGACGGAAAGTTTAAATTACCTACGTTTTAATAAGAAAAAGCTAAGAGTGGAGCAATATGTCAATTTAAAAAACGTCCTACAACATAATGAAAATGACCTCGACCAAATTGGCCGGAGAATAATTTTGCCTTCAACTTTCACAGGCGGGGCACGTTTTTTACATGAACGTATACAAGATGCCATGACGTACGTACCCAGATCTTTTCATTACATTGACATGTAACTCTAAATGGAAAGAATTATCTGAGGCACTAGTCCCTGGCCACAAAAAGTTACGATCGCCATGGTTTTGAGGCCACGTTTTCCATTTGAAAGGGAAGACGCTGATGCAGGTTATGGATAAGGGGTGTTCATTTGGGACCATTAGATCCTTTATATTTACCGTTGAATGACAAACGCATGAAATTCCGCACGTCAATATTTTAATTTGTGTAGCCACATAATGTAAACAAGATAAAAAGAATTAAAATTTAAGTAGAAATAAACAAAAATAAAATCAGTAAAACCAAATTCTTAGATGGAAAAGCTAAATTTGATAACAAGTTGATATCATTTAATAAAAACGCTAAGTCAAAATGGGATGCAGCCTATAGATCGAAAATAGTAGGAAATCTATAACGGAGTGCTCGCCATTTACCAAGAAACAGACATTGATCAATACTACTGAAGACATCACCACTGAAAATCTTTCAACAGCCTTAGTTAAGTATTAAAAGGATCATGAGAAGCAGAAGGCCGATATAACCAAGGAAGTATCAGTAGCAAGTCCACTTAGACTTAAAAAGATTAGAGCAAGCATTCGCACTCTGTTACCTAAGTATGAAAGTGCAAACGCCTTAGCCTTGTTTATGGATCTGGGACTAACGAAAGAAAAGTATGGCATTTTAAGAAGTTCCTTAATAAGTCACAACGTAAATGCTCTCCCATCTTATATAAGACCATAACACTCACGAAAAAAAAGCAGGGACGTGTGTCAAAAGTATGCATTTCAACTATAGTAAAAAAAAAAAACAAAAATGTTACGTCATCGTCAAACAAGTCAACATCCAGTTCCAGAAACATATCAAACGTGACAGATTTTCAAGACTTCGAGTCAACTTCAGCTTATTCACAAAATGGTCTCAACAAAGTGGAAATAATTGATGTATATGGTACAGATCTAGCTACAAAGAAGTTTGAGATTGAAGTTCCAATCGCTAACAAAAAAGTTAAATTCGAAGTCGACGCTGGATCCCGTTACACATTATTACCCAGCCACGAATTCAAACGCTTAAATTTGAATACTAAACTCGAAACATCTTTTGCAAAGTTCAGAACTTATGACGCAGGAATTGTGGCACATCTAGGAGTCGTCGATGTTCCAGTGAGATACAACAATATAAAGTTTATTGAACAATTATTCATGGTTCCAGATGGATTCGCACCCTTACTGGGTAGAACATGGATCCGTCATCTATCAGTCTTCAAGACAAAAATCAGTCAGCCTTTCAAATCCAGCTCTCAAGATGTTCTTCAAATAACGTCAATCATTCAATTTGAGAAGTTATTTCCTAAAATATTGGAACAATCGGTTGGGAAAATTCTAGGTTTTAAATGCTCTTTACAATAAAGAAGCAACGCTAGACCCGTATTCATCAAGGCACGTACAATTCCATTGGCCATTAGAGACAAGGTCGAACACGAGCTTTGCACGCTACAAAACGAATGAATAATTACACCAATTGATAAAAGCGATTGGGGTTCGCCCATCGTAGTCGTGTCTAAAGCAGTTGGTAATGTGAGGTTGTTTTGACTATAAAGTGGCTGTGAACAAACAGCTAACTGATGCCCATTATCCTATTCCCCGGATTGACGAATTGGTGAACAATCTCAGAAACTCCAATTTTTCTGCAAATTGGATCTACATAAAGCATATCTTCACATAGAAGTTGACGAAGTGAGTGCGATTATACAAACGATTTCAACACACAAAGGCACATTCAAAATGAAGAGTGTACAAACTCATAAATGTTTGCACACGATATGTTATTTTATTGTTATTTTGCGTAACTTGCATTATTGTTAAGTTTTCTATTTCTTAGTTCTATTCTTCTTTTTTGTAACGAGAGCTCCTGTGTGAACGATTAATTCTAATGGTTCACCAGACGAAATACGAACTTTCGTCATTTTAATTAGTTTGCATATTCCCACGGGAATACGAAAATATATCACACAGTTGCTCATCGAATAATATGCTTTGTAGATAATTTAATGTGTAAAATAAATCATTACAATTTCACCTCTCAACCACAGCAGTTGTCTTTTTGATTTAATTGGTATACTCCGTTTCATCTTTTCTCAGAGAAAGAATTTATATTGAACATTTGGCGACCGTGACAGGACTCTACTAAAAGAATTTAGTGTGCCTGAACTTTACTAACATTAATTGTGTTTTATTATCAAGAATATTGTGTGTTCAGTTTGCATTTGAACCAATACTAAGTGTCGGTTAGTATTGAAACCAAGTACGAGTGTCGTCTGTTAAATCGAAACTGTGATTGTAATCAAAAATAAACCAACTTTATTTCAACAAATAAATTAAAATAAAAAAAATAATCATGTCCCAGTCTCTAAAGGAACTAACTGACCTTCAAGAACAAATCGGAACCGAGATCTGCGTCCTTTACCGCAACTATGGGAAGGATAGTGACGATCGGAAAACGGTTACGAAACTGCAGCAAAGGAAGGAAAAGTTAGAGAATCTTTGGGATTATTTCGATACCAATGACAGCGAGATTCGGGATAAATACTCAGGCCATCTTCAACATGAGTACTTCACCAAGGAGTACTATGAAGAGATTCGAAAGGTTTATGAAGCCATGAAAATGGACATTATAAGTCGTTTGACAAAACTGCAAGGACGGGACGTTAATCTGATCCAGGAAGAGCCACCAGCAGCACTGCCATTAGGATTTGGATTATCGATGACAGCAATACCAACCAGGATGAATCCACCTGAGCATAAACAAAGGCTTGAGCTTAAAGTTTCTAAGCCAAGCACGCTTTCACCAAGAGAAAGATTCATGGTGCTCTCAAGGCATCTCCAAGCATCATTGGACAAATGCTCAATAGATTTAAAGGGCACCGAACCCCAAATGTTTCAAGTTAAAGTTGCAAACATTGTATCGAACGCGAGCGTACGAGTTTATTCACAACACTACAGCCAGCGAACGCCAGCTAACCTATACTTCAACATTCTATATTATTATATTATGTATTATACGAAAGTGCATACAAAAGAAAATGCGTCCTTCGTTCTTATAGGAAATTATAGTTTAGTCTTCATTCAGCTCTGTAATCGGCAAGATCGGCAAGCGTTTTGTATTACAAATAAATTGGGTTTTTTTGCAAGTGCTTTTTCCCAAACAAAATTCGTTTGTTTCATTTTCGGTTTCAATCGGTTCAACGTTGGGTTTTTTTCCGCATCTTCATGCGAGTGTTTAACTTCGGTTGAAACATTTGGTCCATACGAGCCGGATAGTGACCAGCGACCTATGATTAAAGTCCGCGAGCTAATATATAATATAATAATAAAATATAAAACTCCGGCGAGCTAATAAAAAGTAAATTTCGGTTAGTGAAGTTCGGCTAGTGAAATGAATAAATAAAAATGGCGAGCCAAAAGCCTACGGGTATTTATTTGAATTATAAAAAATTGTCCAAAGGAATCCAGCAAGCAAAAGCAAATTAACCGTAAGATGGCAAGGGAAAAAACAGCAAGATGTCACGACACAGCAAGCGGCTTTTGTATTGGTAATGTATGTGCATGCGTTCCTTTTACAATATATTTGGTGCAAGTCCCAACATGAATAAGCACGTCTGCTATTCAAAGGGGAAATATATAAGAGTATATAGCTGCTCTCTGCAAGCGTCGGCATTGGCATAGTGTTGGCATAGGGAGGAATACACAAAATACATATGTGTATACACTCACGGCGAGCGACAGATATTCGCACACAGGCGAATGAGAGAATGAGGGAAGAAAAAACGGGCAGCAGCTGCGCCGGCTCCTTAGGTGGTCGTTTCTCTTCAGTTGATCTGGTGTGTGATATACGGCTTAAAGGTTGAAACGAAGATTTCTGTTGTGAGAATAAAATCGAAAAAAAAAATAAGAATAAATTGATATAATTGTTTAAATAATTGATCAAACTGTGAGTAAATTATTCCTTTTATATTATACATATGTATATATGAGTCAATTGTGCAGATAGGTGCGTAGTCGGCAAGTGCGAGAATTATATTTGAGAAATGTTTTTATATCGCCTAGTTGGCGACGCGGCATAAGGTGAAAGTTATTTTGTTTGAAAAACAACGGCAAGGGCAAAGGCGAGGTGGATAGCGTTAGTGCAAGAATTTTGTTTTGTCTCGAAGGAAGAAAAACAAATACAGTGAGAACAGTGGCAAGTCGGCAAGGTATTTTAATTATTGTCAATGAGCAATAAACAACGGCAAGAATAACGGTGACGAGTGTGGTCTTCATCTTTTTCCTTTTTTTGTGGTTTGCGTTGCTTCGCTCTGTGCTGTGCTGTGGTGCTTGTGACTTAGTGCGGTATTATTTTATTAGGTATGTGTGTGGGTAACATATAGTTAGGAGAGTCACAAGTATCATCGAAGGGGATTTCGTTTTTAAGATTGTATGTACATACATAGGTAGGTTGCGTTTGCGTGGTGTTCTAGATGGTGCCTTACAACCACCATCAGACACATATATATTTTTTTTTTTTTTTTTTTTTTTCTTTCGTTGCGTTTGTTGCTGGTGCCTTACAACCATCATGCATATATCTTTTTTTTGCGTTGCGTTTGTTGTTGGTGCCTTACAACCACCATTCAATATCTTTTATTGTTTTTTATTGATGGGGTTGCGTTTGCTGTTGGTGGCTTACAACCACCTTCAGGCATATCTTTTTTTTTTTGCGTGTTTACATGGTGCAGACGAAGCAATAGATAGGATAGGGAGTAACAATGCGCATGGTTAGGGAAAACAATCATAGCCACCGGCAAGTCGGCAAGTGTACTAAAAAGTACTAAGTATGAAATATTTGAGCCAAAGTGCTAACAGCAAGGGTAGTGGTTATGGCGGCAAGGAAATAAATAATCAAATTAAATTATTTATAGGCAAGCCGAATTAATAAAAATTCGAGGAAATTAACGAAAGGATAAACTTGCGAGCTGTCATGACAAGCAAGGCGGCAAGAATAGTATAAATTACGACAATTATACTTACATATCGGCAAAGGGTAATCATAAGAACGATTACATCGGCAAGAATTGGCAAGCTAAGATTTCTAAGAGAATCTTTTGATGAAGACCACCGTCCGCAGATAGTAATTAGGCAAGCTAGATATCTCGGCGAGTTAAATAATTCAGCAAGGTACAATTACCAATTTTTTTTGCGAGTGCATTATATTGATTATTCAGCAAGTTATTTTTGGCGAGCCCATGATATCTATCTGGCACAGACTCATGTTAAGGTTGTTAGCAAGAGGTGTTAAGTTTCGATTTATTATGCCTACATTTTTTTTTTTTTTTTTTTTTTGCTATAGATGGCGAATAATAAGATACATATCTCCTGCTTCAAGGCAATGGAGAGGATGGCGAGCTATGTAGAACAATTAGGCGAGGAGGAGGATGGCGAGGGTCTCCAGGTGAGGCTTGAACGGCTTGAGGACGTATGGGGCCAGCTGAATGCAAACCACATCAAGTGGATCTCCGGCAAGGCCAATGACGTGGATGAAGTCATGGAGCAGCAAGCGGTGGCAGAGGAGTTGTACTTTGCTACGAAAGGGAAGTACCGCAAGCGGATAACAGCGATCGAGCAGCGAGGTAAGGAACGGCAAGCTACCGAGCGAGCGGCAAGCGGACAGGCAATCGAGGTGTCCATCCAGATGCCACAGCAGCAAGAGGTTAAGCACACCTGGGGGGAATTTGATGGGTCCCTCACGAAGTGGCAGGGATTCAGGGATCGCTTTGTGGCAGCAGTGCACAACAACGATCAGATAAAGCCAGCATTCAAATTTCAATATTTGAATAAATCACTTACCGGCAAGGCGGCTAGGACTATGGGCGAATGGCAGCTCACCGACAGCAATTATTTGGAAGCGTGGGCAAGACTGAACCAGATATATGATAGGAAGTACCAAACCTGTCGTGAGCTGCTAAGGCAGTTTATAAATTCGCCAGCTCTGCCAGCTACTCCTCGTGCAGATCATCTTCAGAGGCTCTCTAACGTGACGCACGAGACTCTTCGCCAGCTGAAAGCGCAAGGGATTTCAGTAGAACACTGGGACATGATCATCGTCCACATGGTGCATGAGCGACTAGATGCAGATACGGCGCGCCAGTGGGAGTTACAGCGACAGTCTGAAACCCCGACAGCGAAGGAAATGCTGGACTTCCTTGATCGGCAAGCTGCGGCAAACACACAACCGGCAAGCAGCCAGCAGGCAAGGGCAGCGTTCTCGATGAGCGGCACAGCGGCAAGGGCAGAGTCAAGACAGCGGTTCGACAAATTTGGCAGCGAGCGAGAGGCACAGCAAGATAAGACGGCAAGGCAGCAGCAGCGGGGTAAGGTGCAACCCATAATTCGGCAAGGGAATAAAGAGGGCAGATCAGCCAGGTATCAGCATAGGTGCGAGTTGTGCGGTGAGGAGCATCAGTTGTATCACTGCAAGCAGTTCAGGGCATTCGATCAGTCGGCCAGGGTGCGTTTGGTGCGCATGCACGCACTGTGCGAGAACTGCTTCAAGCAAGGGCATGGCGTGGATGCTTGTTTTCAATCTCCATGTCCCAGGTGTCCGTTCAAGGTAATGCACAACAGTCTACTGTGCCCAAGCCACAAGGAGCCACAGCCAGCTATTTCGGCAAAGGGAGAAATGAAGCGAAGAGGGGATTGACAATTAGTCGTTCCAGCTAAAAGGAAGAAAACGAATAAAAGAGAAAATTTCCTTGAAACATATTTAAACGTTTTTAATTCATATTCTTCCTCCACAGGTGATTTTGCTTTGATTCCAACAATGTTGGTTAGGTTGGAGGCAGAGGGTCGGCTAGTCGGGCCAGTTCGAGCGCTGTTAGATTCAGGGGCTCAACCAAATTTAATTCCATTTGAATTAGTGCGAACTTTTAGAATATTTACACAGCAAGTTACAAAAAGGGTTATCGGTATTGAGGGCAATACTATGCGAATTCATAAGCAGGCAAGGTTCGGCATAGTCCCATGGTACTCTTCGGAGGTGTGCATGGAAGACGACTTTTGGGTATTACCAAAAGAGGCCAGCTGGTCATTAATAACCCCGCAAGCAAACATACAGCAAGTTAGCGAAAGTTTTAGTATCCCATTTGCTGATCCATCCTATTGGCAGAGGGGTCCAGTTGATATAATACTGGGTGTAAAATTCTTTGCAAGGGTGATGGTATGCTCAGTACCACGAATGATATGAGAAATAGCTGCAATTGAAACGAGTTTTGGCATAGTGACATTTGGAGTTGATTCTCTAGGAACGGCAGAGCGGCAAGTTGGAAGTGCATCTGCATTAAGATGTTGTGAGATAGCTCAATTGGATAGTTTGGTGCGACAGCTTTGGGAGATGGATCAGGTTGGGAACGGCAAGGCTAGATCGGCAGAGGAGCAAAGTGTGGAGGATAATTTCACAAAAACGGCAAGACGTGATAGCGAAGGGCGCTTCGTTGTTACGATTCCTGTTAAGCCTGGCATGCAGGACATAGGGGATTCAAGAGCAATAGCATTGAAGAGATTTTTTATGCTGGAAAGGAAACTGGCTAGGGAACCTGCTCTCAGAGAGAGTTATGTTAGCTTTATGTGAGAATATGAAAGTCTCGGGCATATGGTTAAAGCGACCAACCCCCCGTTAGCAGAGCAAGGGCAGCTAGTTTATTATATACCACATCATTGTGTGACAAAAAAATTCAGAGTTGTGTTTGATTGTAGCTGCAAAACGGACAGGGGTATTTCATATAACGAAGTACAGCAGCTAGGAGAGAAGCTTCAGCGAGACTTGTTTGAGATTGTAATGCGTTTTCGCAGACATAGGATAGCTTTCAGTGCAGACATCAAGATGATGTTTCGGCAAGTTAGAATAGCTAGGCATCAATGGGATTCGCAAAGAATCTTCTGGCGAGAATCTCCTGGCGAGAAGCTTCAAGAATATTGGCTGACAGTCGTGACTTATGGCATGACATCTTCGGCATACAACGCGGTGCGAGCATTGATCCAGTGTGGGCGAGATGCTAGGGAGTCCTATCCAGATATAGAGCAAGTTATTTGCAACGATTTTTATATGGATGATTGCGTTTGGGTTGCGACAGCGAAGAGGAGGCGTTATATACTGCAAGGCGATTGGATAGAGTATTACAAACGGCTGGGTTTGAACTTCGCAAATGGAAATCGAATAGTCAATGGCTAGCTAGCCGATTGCCCTCCGTCAAGGAAGAGGTAATGATTTTTGATAATAAAGAGCAAGCTACCGTATTGGGCTTGAAATGGTTAATAAACCAAGACCAATTTACGTTCGAGGTGAAATCGCCGGAAATCACTGGCAAGGTTACGAAGAGGAATCTGCTTAGCTTTATTGCACAGCTATATGACCCCAATGGGTACATCGCGCCAGTAATTATAATCGGCAAGATCGGCAAGCGTTTTGTATTACAAATAAATTGGGTTTTTTTGCAAGTGCTTTTTCCCAAACAAAATTCGTTTGTTTCATTTTCGGTTTCAATCGGTTCAACGTTGGGTTTTTTTCCGCATCTTCATGCGAGTGTTTAACTTCGGTTGAAACAAACATCAAAGAAAACTTTGAGCAACTCAAAGTTTTATATCAGCGACTGGATGGTGACTTAGACGAAGAAAATATCGAACAATATTTTCATCTACAGCAGCAGTTGGAGTTAAGGCTGATTGGGCTTCAAACAAAGGCAATTGATACATCTGGTATACAGGATCCACCTATTTCAAGTACATCATTAAAACTGCCAATTGAGTTGCCAAAATTTGACGGAAACTATTTAAAGTGGCGTCAATTTTATGATCTTTTCAAGCCAATGATCCTGGAACAACCAATATCACTTGCTCAAAAGCTCTATTTTTTGCGATCTAATTTGACCGGAGAAGCACTCGGTTTAATCCAAGGATTTCCAGCAACAGACAACAACTTTGAAGCAGCCTGGCAGACGCTTATGGATAGATACGACAATAAACGGCTCCTCTTGTCGGCTCAATTAAAAAAACTTTTGAGTCAACCAGCCGCATCAGGAACTGCCTCCAGTTTAAGGAAACTGCACGATAACACCAAGGAAGGAATCCAGGCACTCATAAATCTGGGATTCCGCGCTCATGACTGGGATCCCATAGTTGTTCATCTGATGCTTAAGAAAGTGGACAAGGAAAGCAGGACACTTTTTGAGCAATCGTTAGCTGATCCAAGAAGCAGTCCTTCCCTGAAAGAGCTACTAGTTTATGGAATCCCGGTTTCAAACCCTTGAAACAATAAACAACAAGACGAGAGAAGGAAGCCAACAACCGTAGTAGCAGCCAAAGTTGATGGCTGCCCAATGTGCAGTTCAGGTAGCCATAAGATATTTAATTGCAAAGCATTTCTTTCTCTTTCAGGTGGTGATCGTGAGAGAACAGTTCAAAGGCTTGGAATTTGCCGTAACTGCCTTAAGTCAGGGCATGCCCCCAACACATGCCACGCCAGAGGATGCTTTAGTTGTAATGGCAAACATAATACCCTCCTACACCATAAGAAGGATTCAAGGCAATCTTTTAGAACAAAACAAATAAATAATCAAATGCATTCCATAGGTAGCCAGCAGCAGCAACCAGCTCAAAGGGGGGAAGTCCAATCAAATAACTGTTTTACACATTCCACAGGTAGCCAGCAGCAGCAACCAACTCAAAGGGGGGAAGGTCAATCAACATCAACCAACCACTATACGCATTCCAATGCAGCTACTTGTTGTAAATCAAAACCACGGCAAGTTTATCTAGCAACAGCATTGGTAAACGTCAGGTCGGCATGTGGAACATGGCTTCCTTGTCGGGTCTTGTTAGATTCAGGATCACAAATTCATTTTGTGACTGCTGCTTTTGCACAAGCACTGGGTCTTCAGAAGCACCGATCGGAATCCTCAATAAGTGGCATAGGAGGACATGGCACACAAACACAATTTGCTGTATCACTCACACTTGAATCAAATAATTCAAGTTTCAAGGCAAGTATTGAAGCAACCATACTAGCTAGGATTACAGATTACCAGCCACGATGTGAAGTTTAGTCACAACATTGGGAAATTCCGTCTCATATTCAGTTAGCTGATCCAGGATTTATGACTAATCAAAAAATCGATATGCTTATCGGTGCCGAATTGTTTTTCGATCTTCTCCTTCCAGGGGAAATAACAGTTGAACCTCAACTTCCTAAACTCTGTAACACAAAACTAGGATGGATAGTCGCAGGTGGCGTTCAAACTTCAAACCACATTGCTGTTTGCACCATTGCCACAAGGCCATCTCTATCGTCATTAGAGAAACTTGTGAGTAGGTTCTGGGAGTACGAGACCCATGATACTCAAATCAAACGCATGAGTAATGAAGAGCATAACTGTGAGGAATTTTTCAACTCCAGCACAAAGGTTGTATCAAATGGAAGATTCATGGTAAGTCTTCCTTTAAAAAAAAATCCATCTTGTTTGGGTGCATCTCCCGAAAGGGCACGCAAAAGATTTCTTTCATTAGAACGAAGATTTGAAAAAGATTATGCATTGCGTGAGCTTTATTCTCAGTTCCTATTAGAGTACGAAGAACTGGGCCATATGAGTCCCATTGAGAACTTTGAGATCCCACAAAATCATTATTTCATCCCGCATCATTGTGTGTTAAAGCCAGAAAGCTCCTCAACAGCACTGCGTGTGGTCTTTGATTGTTCAGCAAAAACAACATCTGGATTTTCTCTCAATGATGTTCTAGGCGTTGGACCAACAGTTCAACCTGACCTATTTTCAATAATTATTAATTTCAGACTAGAAAGGTATGCATTTACAGCAGATATAAGCAAAATGTACCGACAGGTACTGGTACGGCCAGAAGACAGAGCTTTTCAACTAATTCTTTGGAGACCTCAAAGCAATCAACCTCTGAAGACATACAAACTTAACACATTAACCTACGGATCAGCTTGTGCTCCTTATTTAGCAACCAAATGTCTTGCCCAGCTTGCAGACAATTATCAACAGCTGCACAAAAGAGCATCCCAAACTATACGTGAAAATATTTACGTTGATAATCTACTTGCTGGAGCAGACACAGTTTCAGAGGCCAGAGAACTGCTAGAAGACATAACGCTCTTTCTACAAAAGGGTAAATTTGAATTAAGAAAATTCTGTTCTAATGATAACAACATTCTTAAGAATATTCCTGATGCACACAAGGAAAGGTTAGTAAGATTCCATCAGTCTGACGTAATCAAAACCTTAGGATTGATTTGGAATTCAACTCTCGATCAATTTGAATTTGGATTTAACTCAGACAAATTCACAGCACCTAAAATTCCTGTAACACGCAGAACTGTTTTGTCAGACCTCGCACGATTGTTTGATCCTCTAGGTCTATTAAGTCCAGTCATAATGCTTGGCAAACTCTTTTTACAAGATTTGTGGAAGACAGAGTTCTCATGGGATGCCCAGATTCCTATGGATCTGACCGAAAAGTGGAACAGGTATGTAAATCAATTCTTTGATTTAGAAAATATAAGCATACCTCGATTTATAATGTGCCCATTGCCAAAAAGAACCGAACTACATGGGTTTTCGGATAGTAGTATGTCCGCCCTTGGAGCGTGTGTTTACATCAGATGCATAGACGAATCAGGCAACATCTATAATAAGTTACTTTGCTCAAAATCTCGCATCGCTCCAATGAAGGCCATTACAATCGCTCGTCTTGAACTTCAAGCTGCAGAGCTCTTGGTTGAGCTGGTAAGGAGAATACTCCTGACATTTAACAAGTATGTTCATAAGATAGCATACTACACAGATTCAACAACTGTGCTGGCTTGGATTAACTCTCCCTCTTATGTCTGGGATACATTTGTAGCAAATAGCGTAGCCAAGATCCAAGCAGAAACTCAGATATCACAAGGGAATCATATTAAAGGGGAAATAAATCCAGCTGATTTAATAACGAGAGGATGCACTCTCGTCGACCTTTCATCATCATTGACATGGTTTGAAGGTCCATCTTTTCTTAAACTAGATGAATCACTTTGGGAGCCCAGTAAGTACACCATTCCACAGGTCGTTCCAGAATTGCGAAAAACCAAAACATTGATAACTGCAACTCACGATGAAGATATATTAAATAGAATTAATCATAGAAACTCTTTCTATACATTACAGAAAATATTCTCATACTGTAGCAGATTCTTAAGGAACGCCAGACGGCCTGACCTCCTAAGAAGGAGTGGCATGCTTTCTGCTGATGAACTGCGTGAAGGAACCCGCCTTCTCTTGGTATACACTCAGCGGATGGCCTTTCCAGAAGAATACAAAGCTTTAAAAGGCAATGTAAGTACAATTGCTCAATCAAGCTTAGCAACATTAACGCCCTATTTTGATAAAAAATACAACTTAATTCGAGTGGGTGGGAGATTAGCAAATTCTGTGCTTCTGCCGGATGCCAAAAATCAAATACTTTTGCCTAAGAACAACACTGTCACAAGGTTGCTTTTAGAGCATTTACATAGAACAAACTTACACATATCCCACAGGGCTCTAATAGCAATTTCGCGACAACAATATTGGATATTAAGCATTGGAAGAGAAGCAAGATCAGTGATAAGAAAGTGTATCATATGTGCGAAGTCCAGGCCAACATCTATAACACAGCTGATGGGCGACCTACCAATGGAAAGAGTAACACCATCTCGCCCATTTTACTACACTGGGGTTGACTTTGCTGGTCCTATAAAATCACACTACAAAATCAGAGGTAAGACTCCTTCAAAATCGTATTTAGCAATTTTCGTATGCTTTTCCACAAAAGCAATTCATATCGAAGTTGTTGGAGACCTCTCCACCGAGTCGTTCATCAATTGCCTTAAAAGGTTCATAGGCAGACGTGGATTGTGTCACACTATTTTCTGCGATAATGCGACCAATTTCGTCAGTGCTAGTAACAAACTCAAGGAGCTTAAAGGAGTTATGCAATCAAAGAGAATGGAATCAGCCATTCAATCAACATGTATTCAGACGGGAATTAATTGGCAATTTATTCCCCCTCGTTCTCCGCACTTTGGGGGGCTCTGGGAGTCAGCTGTAAAATCAGCTAAAGGGTTGTTGGTTCGACACCTGGGCGAGGCTTCGTTAACATACGAGGAGCTAACCACAATCGCAATTCAGATAGAAGCAATACTTAATTCGAGGCCGTTGATGCCAATTTCATCGGACCCAAATGATCTAGAAGCTCTTACCCCCGGCCATTTTTTGATAGGAGCACCACTTCTTTCCATAGCTGAGCCCGATGTCACTGACAAAAAAGTAAGTTCTCTTAATAAATATCGACAAATCCAGCATGTACAGCAATCATTTTGGAAGAGATGGTCTGGTGAGTACTTACATCTCTTACAACAACGAGCTAAGTGGAAAACTTAGAGCCAAATACTCTTGTTTTATTAAAGGAACCCAATATGCCACCAACAAAATGGAAGTTGGGGCGTGCAGTAGAAGTAATCAAAGGAAATGATGGATTGGTTCGTGTTGCCAACATAAAGACCCATGGAGGAATTCTCCAGCGAGCTATTCATAATTTGTGTCCCTTACCGGTAGAAGAAGCAGACAAAACAGATCATCCACCAGATCATACAAAGAAGCCACCTCTTAAAAACGATGGAGAACCAAATATATATTCAACATCACGGAAACTGAGAAGCGGCAGAGTTACAACGGGATCTTTATTTGTATCCCTTTTCATCGCATTGTTGATTGCGCCAGTTACCACCGCGAACACAGACAACCACGTCATTATCAACCAGCTCGATAACGCAGTCGGAATCTACTTTGAAGACATAGGAACACTGCGGGTAGTTAACAATTTCTGGAGCGTTTATGTCTACTACAATCTAACCAATTATTGGTTAGAATTGACCGAAATCAAAACCTACTTAAATGAACTGGAAAGCGCTTGCGCGGCAGATAAATTGGACAAGATTTACTACTGTCATCAGACTATCGATATTTTTCGACAAAGAGTCGCTGTCATTGACCAAAACAACGAGTTCATTAATGGGTTTAACACTTCAAGTCGGACAGCCATTCGGCATCGCAGATCTCCATTCGATTTTGTTGGTAGTGTGGCTCATAGTTTGTTCGGTGTCCTCGATCAAGAAGAGGCTCTGCACATTCAAAATCAGATTGACCTAGCAAATAAACATGAAATTCACTTATCGGCTCTTATTAAAAAACAAAGTTCTATTTCAGATTCAACCACAAATATTTTGAGACGCAATACAATGGAAGTCAAAGAGCAATTCCAGACATTGAACACATACCTGGCTAGAACGTTTAATGCAATTGAAAAACAACAAGATGGCATTAGCACGAATCAACACTTTGTTTCCCTAACTTCATATTTAATTATGATTTTAATAAATTTTCAGAGCACTCAAGACACTCTACTTGATGTCATACTGGATTTGAATCATGCCAAAATTAATCCTCAGCTCATCACACCAAAGCAACTTAACGACCAGCTGCAGCTTGTTCAAGGAAATCTCCCATCGTCTTTGAGATTACCAAATGTTTCAATATTGGATATGTTCAAAATCATTACAGTCAAGGGACGAACACTTAAGGATTCAATCGTTTTTGAAATGCTGATACCACTAGCTCAAGATCAAGAATTTCAGGTGTTCAATCTAATCCCATTGCCTATCACTCACAACAATATGAGCCTTCTAGTGGATATATCTAAGCCATACCTAGCAGTTACATTAGCAAGAGACAAATTTTTTGGACTAACGGAATATGAGTTTTCATCCTGCAAGCCTATAGCCACGAGAAACCATCTTTGTACTCAGGTTGTCCCGACAAATATCCATCAACACAATTTGCAAGTTTGTGAAATGGCCCTACTGAATCATGAAGATAATGCATTGAGCGATTGCATCTTGAATGAAATACCACCTCAAAATCGATGGCTCGCACTCAAGCAGACTAATAGTTGGTTATTTTCATTGATTACTAATTCAACAGGTCTTCTCATTTGCAATGGAGTAACAAGCAGCATAGCCCTGGCAGCCAATGGAGTGGTTGAGTTCAAAGATATGTGCACTCTCAAAATAGGAAATATCATCATAAACGGACGCTCAAACTTCAAAACTACTATAGCCAAGTCGTTCATACCGAGTGTAACAATCCACGACTGGATTGGAACCCGTAACCTTTCAAAAGACCTTGTCCCCCCCATTGAAGGTAAGCACTATTGATTATGACCAGTTTAAGAATCTTACGCAGGAAATAGAAGACATGAAGAAAGACATAGCGTCACCCGAAGAACCCCAATTGAACATCCATGATTATCATCATTATGGTTTGAGCTCCTTGCTGCTGATGACTACTATTGGAATGATAATCTTTTATTGCCTACGGCAGAGAAGGCCAATTCCAACACCAAGAAGAACAGTTCCTCGCTTTGAAGCCACCTTATAAATTGAAGGTTAGGAACCTCCAAGGAGGGGTGTATGTACAAACTCATAAATGTTTGCACACGATATGTTATTTTATTGTTATTTTGCGTAACTTGCATTATTGTTAAGTTTTCTATTTCTTAGTTGTATTCTTCTTTTTTGTAACGAGAGCTCCTGTGTGAACGATTAATTCTAATGGTTCACCAGACGAAATACGAACTTTCGTCATTTTAATTAGTTTGCATATTCCCACGGGAATACGAAAATATATCACACAGTAGCTCATCGAATAATATGCTTTGTAGATAATTTAATGTGTAAAATAAATCATTACAATTTCACCTCTCAACCACAGCAGTTGTCTTTTTGATTTAATTGGTATACTCCGTTTCATCTTTTCTCAGAGAAAGAATTTATATTGAGCATTTGATGACATCACAGAGTTTCAGTTTTGGCATTAAATCAGCCCCAAGTGAGTTCCACAGAATACTTGATCAAGTGCTAAATGGTCTGAACGGGGTTGTTTCATATTTTGACGATCTTATCGTTCACGGAGAGTCAGTAACCGAGTGTGAAGAAAATCTCATTACGTATTACAGCAAGTTCATCCCAAACCATACAACACTCACAGCGCCTATTCGCGAGCTTCTTTGTACAGATGTTAATTTTTCTGGTCTGCAAGTTATTTCCACCATAAAGCAATGTGTAAACAGCCTGTTTTCACAGCCTGTGTAAACGAGGACTACGGCCCTTTCCAAATGTTATCAAATTATATTCATTGCAATTGGAATCGAAAAGCGCTCAACATCGTTCTACTAACTTTCTTACTTTTTGAAAACTCTTTTTTTCTTTAATATTTTCTAATATTGTATTAAATATAATAATACAAATCTTTTCTCTTTATCTTTATTTTCAATCAAAATACACAGCACAACCGAAGGTGATGTTGAAAAAACCGCTGGCAAAGACTACGAAGCAAGCACATCTCAGGCAAACCTGCTGCAAGCCCAACTCAAGACGGTGAAAATCCAATACGAAGTGACACAGTTGCAACAAAATATACGTATTATATTAACAGGGCGCGAGTTACGTATGCATCTTCTCACCCTAACAATACTGATAGGTACAATAAGCCTCTCGAGACCGAACCAGCAACGTCGCTTAAGTTTTAATTACATTCCCACATTCCGGAGCGTTAATGTAAACATTGGTCAACCACCACTTCAAATCGAGTAATATAAAAATGGGACAATCTCCAATGCAATAAACAACCACCACTCCACATCGAGTAATATAAACCTTGGACAATCCCCAATGCGATAAACAACCAACACATCGATGCGACCCGAAAATGATGACACTTCTAGTTCTACCTTCATACAGTTTAGTTGACTGTACTGTTTATTTGAATAAAGATATTTTTTTAAAAACTCTTTTGTTTTCTCTAAAAAGTTATTTCGCGGCCGAAAACAGTCATTGCCAGTCAGTGAACGACCATTTGGAAAACACCCTCAACACGTTCACCAGAAGAAACCACGACGTTTAAGGAGAACGATCACTATACGTCAACACGTTCGTTCTCGCCAGACCGGCTGATGAAGGAACCGGCCAAAGATTTCCTTAACACCCTTGGCATCATCAGCTACCAACAGCTCAAGGAATCGTTGATTGAGACCTTTGGACGGCAAGTTACACATCGTGACGTTTATCGGCAACTGGAGCAACGAAAACTCCATCCAGACGAGTCATGCCTGGAGTTTGTCATCGCCATGAAGTCCATAGCGTCCAAAATCGATGTGCCTGAGGCAGAACAACTAATCCAGGACGGTACAACATATACGAAAAGGTCACCTTATCTACATAGAAGCCGCTTAAGGTTAACTAGAAATGAGTGATTATTATGATTATTTGCCGGATAACACTTCTGCATCTGCAGGTTGGCCTTGGAATGTAATATAGAAGGAGGTTGATGTATTTACTAGAAAAGCATAAGAAGAAAACATTGGAAGGAATATCAACGAAATGATTAGTTACATCCTATTGAACACCAAGTTGGGAGTAAAATGCCAAATTTATAACAGAGTAGAAAAGTTTTTTAGCATATATACTGAATCCAAAGCAAATACTAATACAGCAGCCAACATACAAAGTATGAGGGAAGTTTGATTCCGCAACAACACCAGCAGGATCAGTGCGGAGTAGATACAAGATGTAGTAACTATTTATTGGTCAAAAAAGGATTAGTGAAAGTTCTGCAACGTATGTGGCATGTAGGAAAATTTCAACATCGAGGAACTTATATCCATCGTCAGTAATTTTGGTTCTGATTGCGAGCAGTACAACAATATAATTTATGCTGACCGAGCTGACCGAGTTACAAATGATTCGCACTGGAGTCGCTTCAATATCCCAACTCCAAATGAGGTAGCATTAATAAGGGAAGGCCAGGAGTATAAAAAAAGGGATACTGCATTGCATTCGAAGAATAACTAACTTAAACAAATAAGTGGGATCCATCGTTCTTATGATGCAAGTTATC